>CM052539.1:146072589-146119991 GCA_028533065.1 Trachops cirrhosus
AATGACCAATCAGTTCTACCTCCCAGGTCAACTCCAACAGTTAGTGGAGGATTCTGAGAGTCCAGACTCAGTAAGCAAAAGTGTTGTGACACATTAGCAATGCCAACTGCAGGCACAGGGAAAAGAAAAGCTGTACCTGTGCCATGTCCCTATCCTCCCAGTGAGTGCTCAGGGCTTTGAGTGTTGCAATCCTATCTACCAAGAGGAGCAACATCATTCCTTGTGGAAGAAGGTTCAGGGATGAAGGGGACTGAGTCTAAAATTTGGGGCATGTACATAGTACTTTCCCCTTCACAAAAAAAGACTTTCTCCACATAGGATCTCATTTAATCCCTCCAACAATCCCATGAGGCAGATGTCAATTCCATCTCCATTTTGCAGCAGAGGGATTAAAGGCTAAGAGAAGGTACAATGGTTAGTTGGCCCAAGGTCCCACATGGATCACGAACAGCAGACTCAGTACCCTAGCCCAGACTTCCTGGTTCCAAGCTTGTACTAAAGGGTTGTGAGTCAATCAAGCTCCAGTTTTCCCCAAGGGTAGGATTGGACTGATTGGATTTGTGTGTGTCTCCAAGGAACCTCTGGACCTCAGCAGAAAAGTGCGGTGTGCATAGTCAGATTAAGAATGAGGCACATTCATCCTCTTGCTTATTTCTTTACAGACGGCCTTCTTTGTGAAACCATTAGAACAGTTGTCAATACACAGAACTAGGATAGGGAAGGAGTTGCTGCTAAATAAAATATAAGGTGCTTTATTTGAAATGGCTTAGCCTGCTTTGTTGGTAAATTGATGTTAATACGACTGCTCAGTCTAATTTCTGTAAGCAGCATTAATGCCTTCACCACGTATCTTTTGCAGCATGAAATTGTGGTGGCTGTTTTAGAAAGAATTATCTTCTTTCTTGAGGCCAAAAGCCTAAGTTCCTTTTCTGAGATTCTTGCCAAAGGTTTTAATTAGGACATGCAAATATACTTATGCAAATGAAGCTATGGATCACAGGATTTTGATGCTTTGGGGAAGAGTTTCGGTAAAATAAACTTCCTCCATAATTTTTTGCTAATACCACCCAAAACTCTTGTTTTTATGAAATAAAAAAGATGGTAAGAACTTCCTTATCCCTCTAGTTTATGATCACATGTTGTACAATGATAGAAACATACATGAGCATACAGTGCGCATGGTGATTTTTGTCAACATTAAATCTGAGTCTCAAAACATCCTGTGAGGTGAGGGCCATTGTTGTCTTTTTGTGGAAGAGAAAACCAATGTACAGAGAAGCAAAGGAGTGACTTTCTCTACTCCAGGCAAAGGACTGACTTGTCCTACATTTTTTAATTGAAAAACAATAAAAACAAAGTGAAAATCTTATGTTCTTTTTTTGTACCTTCTTGCTTTCCTCTCTAGTACCCTCTCTATGGAAATAAATGTCATCTTACATGTGCAAGCACTTCACAGTTTATAAATTACTTTTGTTAAAATATTTCAATTCAAACATTTCTTCAATTCTCTACTTCAATCAAATATTTACTGTCATCTACTGTGCCCTTGCTGGCATTATTCCAAGTACAAACACTTAGAAGGTCCTTGCTCTATTGATGTTTACATTATTGGTTGAAAAGAGACAACTAACAAACAAGTAAGTAAGCAAATTGGTAAAATAAATTCAAATAATGATCTATAATAAGAATATAAAACAGAATAATGTGATAGACCGCGACCGGTTGGTGGTAGGAATGGTGGTAGATGTGAAGCATTTCCCAGCATGGAGAGAGAAAGCGTCTTTGAAAAAGATGTCACATAAGCCAAGGGCTGGAAGGCAAGGAGCAAGCAGAGAATATGGAGAAGATGACTCCAGCCCTGATGTAGGAGGCATATTGGTAGTTGAGCAACAGGAAGAAGGTCCAATAACAGGAACTGAAAGAGAAGGGGGAGAGATAGGCAGGGACTAGATCAAAAGGGGTTTTTTAGGCTACTGCACTAGGATTATATTCTATTTGTTATGGGGTGACTTTCAGCACTTTAAAAACTTTTAGTTCCCAAGTAATCTGTGAGGTAAGTGTTTTCCTTGTTTTACAAATCAGAAAATTTGGAGATGTTTAAAAACTTACCTAAGGACACACCACTAATAAAGCATCAGGACTTCAGTCTTCGGGGTCTGACTGGGTTTATTTCTCCACTGCAAGTGGGACTGAAAATGAGCGCACAGGGAAGGAAAGCGGTGCAGCAGCAGGTGGCTGTTACCCTCCCTCGAGTAAAACAGATGAGCTCCCTAGGCGGCCGTGAGCTCTGCATATTGCGGGGAGTCCTAGGACACTTCGGATCCATCCAGGAGGAGATTCTAAATCTCAGAGAGCCTTGGGCTTGGGCTTAAGACAAATAGTCTATCAAAGTTACTACTGAATATTTAACATTATTGAATTTCTCATGAAGTCTAATTTGCTTGATAGATTGCTTTGGGAAGGTAGCCAGTGAATACGAAAGAATAGGGGATGAGGACCTGTCACAATCCTTAAGCCATAAGCTTAGCTTCACTTATCTTTCCATTTTAGTCTCTTACTCCATACTGCTGATGGATGGATGGTAACCCACGAATGTGGTTATGCTGAAATCAGTCCTTTGAGGTATTCTAAAATCTAGCTCATTTATACATCACTCATAGTATAGTTACAGTCCCTTTCCTCACCTTCCCTAAGGCAAATCTGATGGGCTTAATTACTCATTGATCCCTGGAGTATCTACCTTGCTAGGGACGGGGCCCAGTGTGAGGTGCTAGGTATGTGTCAATATCACAGTCTATGATTTTAAGGCTCTCACAGCCCAGAGTCTCCTGTCTCTCAGATCTCCAAGCCTTGGGACACCTTTTCTCTTCATTGTTCCCTTTAACCTGACTCCACATGTACAAAGTATTTCAGGCAAAGCAGAAATCATACTTTTCTTCAAAGTATGATTTCTGCTTTGCCTCATCCCCTAAGAATATTACTAGTTGCCATTTAGATTTTATCATCCTCAGAAGCCTCAGGAAAGGAATCCAGATGTGGCCCCTTAATTGTCTAATCTCTGTATGTTGAAGAACAGCCTGTAACTATTTATTTATCTTCCATCATTTTCAGCAAACTGCCCCACATGTTCCCTTTCAAAAACCTTCCCTCTGAACTTGGTTTCCCTCCTTCTTTCCTAACCTGCTTCTCGGGTTCACTCTATTTTTCTTGTCCAGAGAAGGCAAGATCACACTGTCTACTTAGAATTCTTCTCTTTTTTGCAAATCATTATGATTCATTGGTCTTTTGATGGTTTGGTTTTCTCTCCTGAATTAGGAAGCCAAAGTCCTTGCTGTCTCTCCAACAAAATTTATACCATGGGTATTTTTATTGCATTATGCGGTTTTAAAGAGGACTGGCAAGAAGCTCTAAGAATGGCTAAATAATGAATTATGGCCAAATGGGAGGAACCGGTGAACAGCCAGGGCTGACCATGACTGCAACCTCTTCCATGCTTTGTCATTATGTTTTGCTAATACTCAGGCTCACAGAATGATCAATTTGAAGGAGCCTTAGAGATTATCTGAAAATGTCATTGTATAGCAGAAATAACCACAAGAACTATAACGGTAAACTGTGGTGAAAAATAACCATGCCATATACATGAAGATTCTTAAATAAGGGATGCTTGTAAGTCCAAATGGGGCTGAACTTCCCCATTGTCATGCACCAGGCAAATTTAGAAAGAGGAAGAATGGTTTGGGGGAAATTAATGGAATGGCAGGACAAACCCAAGTCGTACTATGAAAAAGAGGGGGAAAAGCAGCATTCACGGCGCTACCAACCTCAAACAGCTTTACACCAGACAGTGGGTCTCAAACCTGGCTGAAATTCTGACTCTCCTGGGGAGATTTTAAGCACAGCTAATGCCCGGGCCCACATCCTGAGCCACAGATTTAATGAGTCATGATGGGGCCTGGCCATCAGGAGAAAGATTTTTGGGTGATTCCAATGCACAGTGAGGGCTGCGAACCCCCGAACTAAAGGATAAGAGTAAGGCTTACAATGTCAGTTTCTCTTGAAGAAAAAACAACCTGCCAGTGACACCCACACACAAGTGACGGGCGTGCTTTCTGTCTGAGGGCAGTGCTGTGGGTGGAGGAAAACCAAACACAAAGCGTCACCAACAATAAACTTAGCCAACGATGGGTCCTAGTCTCTACGCAAAATTAAATATGTTTTCTTAACCATCATAACTTGTATGGTGTCTGCCTACCAGATAGTTGGCCCTTCAGTAATGAGGCCAAGGGAGAGGTCTCTTAGGACTGGGAAGGGTAAACACAGCCCTAGGGCTGCTCTTTGGGGAAGAGAGTACCAGACCAGGAGCTTCAGTATAACCTGAGTGTAACAACTAGTGTATAATTGGGACTCATTTTGTTAACCAAAACATACAGTCTGCAGGTGATAAACTGCTCATGATGGGAATAGAGAGGCAGGTATTGATTTCTGATTTAGGGAATAAGATTGTTTTTTAAGCAAAATACTGGCATTGATTGAGAAGATAAGGCAGAGAAGTTCTCCCTTGTCCTGCCCTGGTCCCTGGTGGATAGCAAGGGCTAAGGAGATTCTCAGGGCTCCATCCAAATGGACCGAGGTTTGGGGATGGTGGCATTCCCAGTAGTTAGAATAGCCAGCATGTCACTGTGAGACTTGAGTTCGTTCCCTGTCACTGGAGGTATTTTTGGTTAAAGCTGAAAGATTAACTACATGCTTTCCTTTTCAAGACACCATTAAGCAACTGCAGGTTGTTCTACAACCAAACAAGGGAAAACACCAAGAAATAGGACAAACAAAGACTAAGAATCAGGAAAACAGAGGGAAGTCCTAGAACGACAGTGTATGGCAGGCCTGAAGCACAAATAGTTCATATGGGAGGGGAGGACGGCGAGTTCTGGGAGGGTGGTCTGCAGGAAAAAGGAAAAGGGCATGGGGGATGCAGTATAACACAACAGTGTCAGATCCACTAGAATGTTAAACATATTTTTTAACATATAGAGTCAAAATTTAAAGTCACAGTGATTACCATATTTTTTGGACTATAAGACACACGGTCCCCCCCACACACACACACCAAATTTGGGAGGAATAATGGTTGTTAATGCTGTTGTTGAGTTCTGTTTACATTTACATTTGGTGAAATATTATGTTATTTATGTTATTAAATATTTTACCACATTGTTTGCTTCAAAAATTTTTTTTCTATTTTTCTTCTCTAAAACCTAGGTATGTCTTATGGCCCCAAAATATGGTATTTTTTAACTATGACCCAGAATAAAAATGTATTAAAAAGATGGTGCTGGGAGGAAGGGGAAGGTGTATAAGAGTATTAAATTCTCATTTACAATAATTGAAAGTCAAGAGTTAATGTTTAGAATGGAGAAATCAAGAAAAATGCAATTCAACATATAAAAATAGAGGTCAATCACTTCCAGAAGAAAGTGCTAAAAGGGTAAAAGTGGTTCCTTTTAGGAGTGTGGCACTATTTTTTATTAAAATACTGTCAATATTACATCATTTTGTTTTAGCTAGGTGTGTGCATTACTTTGGTAAAAACAGAAGTTAATAAGAGTAATTTAAAAATAGAAAGAAAACAGAAGAAATGGGTAGACCACTTGGTAATGAGGAGGTTAAAAAGAGAATTCTAATGGTCAGTTGCACCAGGCAGACACCGAGGTGGACTTTTTGTCCCCACATGTCCATGTTTTTAGGTTCTCTCTCCTTTCTGTTAATAACATAGTGCGGTCAGTGCAGCCCAGACTGTGGGCTGGAGAGATCGGGCATGTGGAGGTGGCCAACATAAGCTGTATGAGAGCGTGGAAATTGGAGTAGGGCAAAATCTAGCTCCAGTTCACCCCAATGCTCATGATGAAATCCAAGTCTGGGCGCCCAGACACTTTGGAAGGCCAGCCCTGAAACTCTATGTGTGGATGGGAAGAGTTTTGAGGAAATGTCCACAGGTGTTCAGATCACTTGGCAATGACCCAGCTCAGCACTGTGAAGTTGATTTTGATGGCCTATTAATAATTTAAGAGATCAGCCATTGTTCTCAATGTGGTGCCTTTGTAAGTTTGGCTTCTGTAGTGCCCAAGAGATGAGTCCAAGCTACATAAAGGCTGGCAGTCACTGGTGGCTTTACCAGGTACCAAGTACCTGGGCTCTGAATCAAACACACCTGCATTCAAGTCCTAGCTCTGCCACTGACCAGTTGTGTGGCCTCGGGCATTTTACCCAATCCCTGTAAGCCTCAGTTTCTCAGCCATAAAATGGTGATAACAACTATATCTATCTCCTTGATGTCTGGGGAAGAAAAAATAAGATAATTCCTGTCAAGTGTTCTATGCAGTGCTCCATAAATGTTAGCACTAAGTACAAGCTTTCCTGTGATCCCAGTCCCTCATTCCTCCAGATGTGTCATCCAGCAAGATGACAGGGACCAGACAGAGCAATCTTCCAGCTTCCTCAAATGGTGCAGAGCATCTGCCTCTATTCAATACATGCTAATTATTGCGATGGCCAGCGAGATGATGTAGCTAGTAGGCCCGTGTCTGGCAGTCAAACACTCTTGTGGAGAAAGCAGCAAAATCTCCCTCTGTATAAACATGGTGCTGAGCAACACAGCACTTCCATAACCTGTCCAGAACCCCGATACTCACACGGGGGCTAGAAATGCTGATTTCTCTGAATTTGTTAGCCATGAACCCTTTCTGTCTTAATGAGGCTGAAACAAACGCATGCTGCATGAAATCGAAAAATCTGTGTTGTCTTTGGGAGTGTTGATGTTATGCCCCACGTGCTTTACAAAAGTAAAGAGAGTGAAGGAGGAACCAGCGACTTCTGAGTGGCAGAACACCAGAAACATCTCTCAGAGAAATAAATTCTCATTACATTTGTATACTGCACAACCTCACTTCCCCAGAATATCGTGACTACATAAACTCCATATCACATCTTTCAATGAGAAAGACAATGGTTTGCCTTGAAACCGTGGAGATTCTGAATTTTTATCTGGCTCCCTATCTCCTCCTTTCTATTATTTCTCCTTCCCAGGTCCTCCAAGCCTCCATCCAGATCTCTACAGGTTTTCCCTAATTGCTCTGAGCTTTTGTGGACATGTGATTCTGGACTGGCTCGGCAGCCTTCCTTGTCATATGGGTGGAGTGTCTTCCTGTTTCTCCCCTTTCTCTCTACTCAGGTGGCCAACTTTGGGGGAAAGAGTATCTCCAAAGCTCCTGAAACCTGCCCCAGCTCCTCTCAGAAGCAAACCTTATTTCCTTTTGTTCCAGTCTACTGCACCTCCAGAGCATTCCAGCAGCAGATATTATTTGAGCGGTTTTATGTCATTCTATTTCTTTTGTGAATTAACTATCTGCCACTGGATAGCTCCAAGTTCTCCAGCTTTCTGGTGTCACTCTTTCTTTTCATATTAAACTAGAAATTCTTGGCCCCCATTTCATTGTCTCTGGACGCCCTTGACTCCGCGCTAATGTTCTTATTGAGAGGTGTTTGTTTCTCTCAGTGCTCCTGGAAGGCTTTGTCTTCGTTGTCTTTCCAGCTTTCTCCTGCTGAATTCTCAATTCTCCATTTTATTTCACTCCTGCAGTTGTTAAATCGTTTTATATCACTTTGCTCATCTGGGCAACATCCTTCCTTTCTTTATTCCCATAAATCATGACAAAATCGAGCTATTGTGTATATCAAATTTTTACTGAAAATTTGAAGTAAACAAAGATTCTCATGCCAAACACAAAATAGGTCAACTCAGAAAAGGTTTGACTATACCAAAATTATGTTTTTATTCCCTCATTCAGATCCCTTCTCTGTAGACAAGATATTTTTAAATGGTAGTTTATGTGTCAAATCGCAGTCCACAGACATATTTTGTTAGAAGCACAGTAAGTAAATAAAATTTTAATTAGTTTCCAACATTTTAAAATGAAGATCTTTCCCCAGATTTCTGACTTTCCTTGAGGGACTGAAAGGCATGAGAGTGCTGGACCCCCACTTGTGCACGGCAGCTGCGCCCGCCCAGGTCTTGCCCGCCGCCTTACACCATCCGCCCCTCGTCCCCCCATAGCCAGCCAGCGGTGTTGCCAGCATGGGCTCTGCTCAGCTTGTCAATTTTGCTCTACAATTTCCTAATCTCTTTTTCCAGGATCCCAATTTCTTTCTCTGACAAACAACACCAGCATTTCTATCTTTTAGCCTGAAGAGCATTTAATTCTTTTTGAGGCAACCCTGATCTTCTAAACCCCATCTTTTCACAACCAAAAAAGCCTATTGAGATCTTCCAGATGTTGTCCTCAATAGAATTTACCTATCCTGATATGAATTATGCCACCTTTGTAGAGGGCAGAAGTAACTGTAGTGATACGGTTTATGAATAGCTCCCAAATCATATGGCTAGTAAGTGGCAAAGCCGAGATTCAAATCCGGTCCTCCTGACTCCCAGCCTCGTACCTCCTCACTCTTCACCCTTAATGCAACTTGATGTAGTCCATAAACTGGGAAACCTTTATCTTGCTTGGATGGCAGACTGAGAGAAGTGGAGAAGGAAGCATCTCTGCTAGCTGGTGTTCAAGGGCATTCATTTATCAGCCTGTGAATCTTCCCCCTTCAACAAGGCAGCGGGTTATCTGCTCCTCTTCTATGCAGTCTTCGGCTTTCTCTGGTGACTTTTTTAAATGAGAACATTCAAGCTGCTGAGGAACTCCAGAGACCCCCTAGCCCAAAAACCCAATTTTATAAATGTGGAAATTGAGGTCATTGGCTCTTCTGAGCTGCTCAAATGTTCTTTTTAAGCAAAACATGCTTGTTTTGTCTGTACACAAATTATTGGACAAGATACAGTAGATATTTTGTTATAAATTTTGATGTAAAGAATTTTCAGGATGCATTTGAATAATAGTAGAAAATACAGTAAAACAGCGTAGGTAACTACAATAAGGTACACTGGAAACAATTTTATTGTCTAGTGAGCTGTGGAGAAAACACTTCTGTATCTCTTAAAGTGCTGTTAGGCATTAACTTATTAATCCTCAGTGTAGTGCAGAAATCTCATTCAGAAACACTCACTCTACTAAAGCCACTGAAGGCCAAGAAAAAGAAAGAAATAGTATCACTGGAAACATCTAGATTTCAGAAATGAGTAAGCAGATTAGCAAAAGAAAGCGTGGGGTTTAACGCAGAAGGGCGTGAGGGAGGGGTGGCAAACAAATGAGTAAAGCAGAGGAAGACACCAAGGATCTCACCTCAGCCTGAATCCACCATGAGTGAGTCATCCGGGGCCCAGAGCTCTGGAGGAGGCTGGAACAGAGCTTCTCACGTTAGCTATGAAGGGTCAGTAGTTCAGCACCTCCGCCTAGGGTTTCCAGATATAGCAAATAAAAATACAACCAGTTAAACTTGGATTTTAGATAAACCTAAATTAATTTTTAGTAGAAATATGTTCCTTAAAATTCTTGGGATAGTGTTTTCTTAAAATATTATCCATGGTTGTCTATAATTCAAATTTAACTGTACTTTATGTAACAACCCCAGTCCATCATGGAACAATACTTGAAACTATGAAATGACTAAGCATGACCAGAAGCAGTTAGTGTACATGTGGTTCCCCACTAAGTTAGACAACTGGTCTGCACCCTCTTTATTGAGATGATTCCACCAGCCACACGCTGGGTGTTAGGCCAGTGTTAAATTGCTATAAAAGTTTCTAAGAGCCTACTCTAAACCTACACCTTGATGATCCTGAAGTAATACTTTGCCTACTAGCATTAGTCTGTGGAGCACACTTAGAGTAGCACTGGACAGAAAATATGGAAGCTCAACCTGCTTCCAGCTTTTTCTTGCCAGGTATGCAAATCTGCTTAAGGCATCTTTCAGTCTCCAAAATAACAATGGCAGCAATTGTGTCTAATTCTGGGTAACCCCACATGGAGACTCAAGCACCCCATGTACTTGAGATAATAGCCATGGAAGTGTGCCTTCACATCCTCCAAAACCTTTCCCTCTCCAAAGAGAGAGAGAGAAATGAAAATTTAAATATTTAATTTTATAAAGATACATCAATGTCAAAATTCAGAACTTGTTAGACTCTCTCATCCCTACCATATTTTATGAAAATGTTTTCTCATTGAAGGCCATATAAGGGTGAGGGAGTGAATGAGTACCTTAATCTTTGAGGGTGTAGTGATTTTAAAGATCTTAAACTTGCCCTGATTATGGGCTGTTTGGGGAGGGTGGTTATTTTTTATTTTTTGGCTTATTCTACATGATCGTTATAAGATTTAAAAATTATGTGAAATGTTAAATGACTCATTAGTGTTTAATCCTTCTAGCCAAAATGTTGGTACAGCTAAAATTTGGCTTTTCAAATAAGAAGTAAAATAAATACATGCCAATGTTGCCACTTAACCTGACAAATTTCATATATGTACACGTATTTGTGGATACATACACATACAGCCTCTGGACTCAGGGATGGTTTCAGTATGGTTCTGCTGCTCACTAGTTGTGTGACCTTGGATAACTTTCTTAACCTTGTGAAGTTTCATTAGCCTTGTTAGTGGATTAGCATAAAGGCTCACCTGTGCAAATAATCTGTGCAGCATTTAGAACATTGCCTGTCTCCTAATCAATTATCTTAAAAATGTTATCAATTGTTTTCTTTATTTATAACAAGTAATGAGTACAAAAATTGTTTTATATTTTTGGAAGACAATATAGACAGACTCATATAACTAAAGCATCAAATTGTGCAGATCAAAGTTGACTACAGGGTCTAGAGAATATTTCCTTCTTTCTCCATTCTAAGTTTTCTACAGTGACTACATATTCCTTGGGTATTAACATTTCTTTAGAAGGTGCTAAGATTGTGACTTCTTGTCTTCTTCCACTGGACCTTTTCTCCCTCCTGCTCTTAGCCCATCACAACCATCTCAAGGATGATACTCTATCTCCACAGATCTTACTTCCCTTCTGCCAGTCAAAATCTGCTCCCCAGAAAGGATCTATTAAGCTTTTGTTTTGTGTTGTTTTGGTCCAGGTGTTCAGATCCTATTGGTTGAATTAAGTGGCAATGTTTGGAGTTTTGTCCAAGGGGCAGGAAAATATAAACATTTGTCTTATTTGAGATATCTAACATAACATTAAGGAAATGTCAAAGTCATGACACAGGAGGCAACAGAGTGAGCCCTGCTGGAGACTTATCAATAAGCACATGTGGAGACACAACTACACTAAGGGGACATTTAGATTACAAATACTGGGAGTTTTAGTCTGGACAAGGCAATACTTGGCTGACTTAAACAGCTCTCCAAAAATCTTGAGACATTTGCTCCTGCTATGGCCAAGGTGACTCTTTGGTCAGCAGTAGTGCTAAACCATGAAGCATGTCAGAAAGAGAAGGGACATCTATTCCTGTCATGGCCTAGGTGACTCTGGTTGTCAGTGGTACTAAATTGTGCAATGGTCCCTGGAATGATAACCGTGGAAGAAGCCTAGCCTATCTGCCAACACCAGTGTCTTTGTTCCCTAGCAACATGCTGTAGCAAAAAGGGACTTTTGTTTCATGCTGGCAGCTTAAAGTCAGTTCAGTTTGTGGTTGGTTAAGCCATCTCTCCCCAGAAACCAAACATGTATTAAAGGTATACCTCTAAATTTGGACTTTATTCCTTTCACCTTCCCTTGCCTGGAATAATAATAGTGTGATTAATCTGCTATTTGTTTGAATATGGTATTTATTTGGCTTGGCTTATCAAGAAATATTATCCTGTATGCTATTAGCCTGTGAAATTATGATAATTCCCACAGCGACCCTATCTTAAATAAATTGCCGGCAAAGATAGACTCAGTTTCTGAGTGTAACTTTGACACCTTCCCCAACACTAAACAAAACAGCTGCAATATTTCCAATTATACATACTAACAGGGAAGGCAGATTTTTATAAAATGTATGCAAATAACTATATTAGCCATAAAAAACACTAAATAAGAGTTTTTAAGGGTCTTCCTCCAGCCAAGATGGAGATGTAGGTAGATACCCTTTGCTTCCTCACACAACCAAAAGAAGGACAATAACCAATTTAAAAACAAAAAACAACCAGAACTGCCAGAAAACTAAACTGTATGGAAGTCCAACAATCAAGGAGTTAAAGAAGAAACATTCACCCTGACTGGTAGGAGGGGCAGAGATGGGCAGTCAGGTAGAGAGGATGCTCAGGAGGCAGTGGCTAGTGGACCAGGTGGTCCCACATTTGCATGCGGATAAACTGGGATGAACAACTGGGGAGTACAACAGACTGTGCAACCCAGGGTTCCAGTGCAGGGGAATAAAGCCACGAAATCTCTGGCTGTAAAAATATGTAGGTGTTGCGGCAGTGAGAGAGACTCCCAGTCTCACAGGATAGTTCATTGGAGGGATCCATTGGGTTCTAGAATGTACACAAACCCACCCACCCAGGAATCAGCACCAGAAAGGACCAATTTGCTTGTGTGTAGTGGTGGAAGTGACTGAAAGTGGGGCAAGAGCCAAACAAGCGGCGTTGTTCCCTCTCTGACCCATCCTCCACATACAGCACCACAACACAGCAAAGCAGTTGCCCCACCCTGGTGAATACCGAAGGCTCCACCCTTTATTATGTAACATGTGCCAAGACAAAGAAATATGGCTCAAATGAAAGAATAGATCAAAACTCCAGAAAAAGAATTAAGCAATGAAGAGATAGACAATCTATCAGATACAGAGTTCAAAACACTGGTAATCAGGATGCTCACCAAAATGATTGACTATGGATGCAAAATAGAGGAAGAAGTGAAGGCTATACAAAGTGAAATAAAGAAAAATATATAGAGAATCAACAATGAAAGGAGGGAAACTGGGACTCAAATCAACAATTTAAAGCAGAAGGAAGAAATAAACATTCAACCAGAACAGAATGAAGAAACAAGAATTCCAAAAAGATGAGGGGAGGCTTAGGAACCTATGGGACAACTTTAAATGTGCCAACATCCAAATCATAGGGTGCCAGAATGAGAAGAGGAAGAGCAAGAAATTGAAAACTTGTTTGAAAAAATAATGAAGGAAAACTTCCCCAATCTGGCAAAGGAACTAAACATGCCAGCTTGGAGAGTCCCAAAGAAGTTGGATCCAAAAAGAAACACACCAAGACATATCATAATTAAGAATAAGATGAGGAGAGAATCTTAAAAGCAGCAAGAGAAAATGAGACAGTTACCTACAAAGTTGTTCCCATAAGGCTGTCAGCTGATTTCTCCAAAGAAAGCCTACAGTCAAGAAGGGGCTGGAAAGAAGTATTCAAAGTCATGAAAGGCCAGGGCCTACATCCAAGATTATTCTATCCAGCAAAGTTATCAATTAGAATGGAAGGGCAGATAAACTGCTTCCCAGATAAGGTCAAGTTAAAGGAGTTTATCATCACCAAGCCCTTATTATATGAAATGTTAAAGGGACTTATCTAAGAAAAAGAAGATAAAAAATATGAACAATGAAATGACAACAGACTCACAACTATCAGCAACTGAACCTAAAAAAACAAAACAAGCTAAGCAAACAACTAGAACAGGAACGGAATCACAGAAATGGAGATCACAGGGAGGGTTATCAGTGAGGAGGAGGATGGGGCAGAATGGGGTAAAAGGTACAGGAAATGAGAAGCATAATTGGTAGGTATAAAATAGATGGGGGAGATTAAGAATAGTATAGGAAATTGAGAAAGCAAAAATTTTATATGCACGTAAGGGGGGAAATGCTGGAGGGTGGAGGGGTGCAGGGCAGAGGGAGATAAAGAGAAAAAGATGGGACAACTGTAATAGCATAATCAATAAAATATACTAAAAAAAGAGTTTTCAAATTGGAGGTGTCAGTCAAGGAGAAAATATAGCATTTATGAGTATTTTTTTAGGTTTACAAAACCATAGCCTACTAAATTACTATAAATTATAGATAGCTTATGATAAATGATTCCTTGTATATCAAGAAAATACAACATTGACATATGAACAACATGAATAACATTCCAAATGCAAAATACAATTATCCTTTATTACTTTGTTGATGTGTAATTAATTCTTACTCTGCTTAATCTTGGGTTGGCAGTCTCATGAACCCCTCGTTTCTTGCAAAAGCTCTGAAAATCCTGACTGCACTCACTGGTATGGTCTCAAAGTTGTTTAACTGATATGGTATCATCAGATGCCTGGATTCAGAATTATCTGGCACAGAGCCTCTGCGGGGCTCTGACAAAGTCCTTCTTTGTTGAAGACAAAGTACTCTGGCCTGTGACTGATGGCAAGAGCTTTCAGGGAAGCATCAGAATTAAACAAAAAAACTGTCTGTAGATGACTAGAGACTTAAATGGCTTAGGTGAACTTATTACTATAATTTTCAAAAATGAAAGCTCTGATGTGTGTTTATTTCCAAAATAATGCAACTGACAAGAAAAGTCCATTGTTGTTATGGTGTGCAAAATAAGATAATAAAATCAATTTTTAAAATTGGGCAAAATATCTCTAAACATAATGATTAACCTTATTTTCACAGAACAGTGAATGTTGCATCTAATTTATAAAAATGGAGGAATATAATCTTTTACAGAGAAAAATATGTTTACATATATAGCCATCCAAAGACACAATATGTAATGAATTTACCAAATGGATATAACAACCTACAGTTAGACCATATCAACAACATTAAGTAAAGAGATTCTATAAGCCTAGAGTGGATAGAAACATCTGTATGTTAACAAAGCTCTATAGGTAAGTATGTGAATCTTTAATTAAAAGCCATGCCCTGGAATATGCTAGATTCAAATTAGAGAAGTGAAATTGAGATCAAGTTAACATTTTTAAAAGCAGCTAAAATTACAACATATTATGCATGCATTGTCGATATCAGAGAAAGCAGCCGCAGAACTCTGTGAAAGGAACCATGTGAGCAGCGAGGGCGTTGACGAGTCTTCAGTAACTTCCCACCAACATACAACCCCTGAAACATTTATATCAATAACGTTTTCCATGCAAACTTAATCTAGCGAAGGCTAATCATCTTTCCTGATGTGACAACACTCCCCGTGCAGTTAATCAATAGTGACGCATCAAATACCCTATTTCTTGCACCTCTCTCTTTATAAACTGGAAGAACAAATCCTTAGTGATATTCCAGGGGCCTACGGTGAAATCTCAAAGAGAGTTGTAACTATTAGACTGGCCAAAAAGTCAGTTTAGTTTTTTCTGTAAAATGAAAGACACATTTTTCATTTTCACCAAGAACATTATTGATTTGGATATTTTGACTATGTCAGCTATCTCCTGCTTTTGGCTTCTGGCGAGTAGAAGCCAAGGGTGCTGCTAAATATTTTCTCATTCATAAGAAAGCCCCACAGCAAAGAATTATTTAGACAAAATGTCAACAGTACCAAGAAACTTCGCAAACCACTTTTTACACATTTGATCAGTCATAGCACCTTCTCCATACACTGCACAAATCTTTTTGCATTTCAGTTGTGTTTTTACCTTTCTTGAAATAATAAAGCATAATATGCCAAAAATGTTGCATATTTTCTTCCATCTTAAATATTAAAATGTCTACACAAAAGTTCACTAATTTTGATAAGTTTTCTTAAACACACTGTGATAGACAGCTGTCACAGTACAATCTAACAAAAATTATTTCAAACAAAGTTAAAGATCACTAAGCACTACTAGAGTGATCTTCTGAAAAAAACTAAACACACTTTTTGGCCAACCCAATACAAACTATATTAGTTAGAATTCAATTTTAGAAAGAAAAAAATAATAAAATTGTCAGCATGCTTGTACTTGATTAAAGTAGGATCATGGGTCTTACCATAATAGAATTTAGAACTTTAAATATTTAATAGAAAAGAAAACAGATAGGATATGGGTGACTGTAAAATAGTACTTAGCTACCTATTAAACTAAGTGACAATAAACTATTTTAAAAGTAAACCTAGCAGGTAACATGATTGTGAAAAAATTTAATTGTTTCATTTGTGAGAAAATTTTGTAAATAATTAAGGACACAATAAAGTCAACATAGATCACAGACATTATTCTGGTAAGACACAGAAGCTTTGCTATCTAGGTAGATTACATGAAAGATAAAAAGAAACGAAAACAAAAAACTTTCCAGCCTCTTAATAAAAGCAGACCAATACTTCTGGGGAAAGTTCACTTGGAGAGAGAGAAAACCAAATTCTAGTAGTGCACCAACATAATATTTACTGTTCTGGCTCTTTTTGAAAATCTTAGAAAGTCCATCATGACAAAGTTCTCTGTCCATGAAACTTCTACTGTATACATCCATGCACATCCCATAGAACAACTTCTCAGGGTGACAAAAATGGATACTTTCAGTAACAGCCTCAAGTATATATATATATCTCCTCTCTGCACACACAAAAATGAGAAGCAGAGAGTATAAGCTTAAAATTATGCTTGGGGATTAAACAGTTTATCTTAAGTAAGTATTCCTTCTCACTTGGAAATAACCTAAGTATCTAATGAATATTCACTAATTAATTCAATTTAGTGTCAATCCAAGAGTCTAAGTACCTAAAGATCTTAGGAATTATCATTAAGTTACATGGTACAAAACATAAGTAGTGTTGAAATAAGTTTATCAGGATAATGATTCAATTTGGTTAAGCCCAAGTTTACATTTTGTATACTCTTAGGCACTAAGTAGAAGAAATGCCAGCTTATTCGACCAGTAAACTTGTCCAAGTTCAGGAAGAACATACCCACATAGAATAAAATCTATTTGTTTATTTCACTTACCACTGATAAAGCAGAGGACACATAGTTTTTTAATTAAACCAAGTGTATTAAATTAGTTTTATTTGCAAATATTTCCCAAAATTACATGAGCTTGATTTCTCAAAGCATTTGACTTAGTCTCTCTAAGAATTTTTTAGCACATTTAAAGAACTGGAAATCCAATTTTCTTAATTTCTGGGAGGTTTAGGTATATTCATTTAAGACAAGTATTTATGTATCTTTAAGCCCAATCAGAATACAGCTCCTTTAAGAGATTTTCTAGGCTAATTTATTGGGACCATCCAGAGACAGAAAAATATTGTACAATCACACAATGAGAAGTAAAGGCATTTCTGAATTTTAGGCATATAAACATACAGACAAACAACAGATGGAGTGCATCTAGTTTCAATTCTAAAATTTTAGCTCTGGATCAAGAATAAACACAGACTTATAAAACTTACAATTTTGAATCAAAGAGTTCTCTTCCCAGGAGATATGAATTCTCAATTTGAGCTCAGAATAGACAAACAAACAAAAGAGATCAATAAACCAGATTCTGTGTTGCCTTTCACCCAACAGAAACAAATCTCTATAAACCACCAATCCATTTACAGAAATCGTCAAATGGTTAAATCATGATATCAAAAGTAACAGCACCAGAATCAAGTGAGTACTCAAAAATAATCAGTCAAATCCTTACCGTGCTACCGATAGACAAGAGTTCAGAACACAGGATGAGGACTCAGACACACCACCGGTTCTGCAGATCACTAGTCCTAAAGGACACATGGACAAAGCCGAAGGGGGTAGGTTGGAGGGTGGGAGGCGGGGATGGGCAGGGCAGGGGGGCCACTTTGAGGTAAAAATGGAGACAACTGTACTTGAACAACAATAAAAAATAAATAAAACAAATATGAATTAAAAATTAAAAAGAAAGAAACTGAACACAAAGGTCTCTGAGAGGCCCCATTATGGAGATGGAGTAAACAGGGATCAAAACTCAAGCTTCAAGTTCATCTAAGCTTCAGGCTCATCTGAGTCACAGCACCAAACTATCAAGGGCAAAATGCACCAGACAGTTGAGGACATGATCTTATTTGAGCTATTGTAATTGGGGGAGCATCACTAATGAGAAAATAAATCACCTCAAAGAAAATAAATGAGGCCTAGGAAGGGGCAGGTTAACAAAGGAGTCATCCAGGAGTCTTATGAGACAGATGAGGAAGGATGAAGGTGGGTCTTTATCTTAGTCATTGGGAAAAGTGGAGAAGGGTCTTATCTTAGAATATGGGAGAGCTAATTGTCCTTGGTGGGTGTGGCCTGTCTCAGAGAACAAAAGGATGAGGATTTCTTTACCTTGCTATTCTCCAGGAGAACTGAAGTTCTTTGTCAAATATAAGCTTGTGAGGAGACTAAGAAACTATGATAATAAAATGCAATGTTGTGTCCTAGAATAGATCCTAGAAGAGTCAATTGTATGAGTGAAAGTAACATGGAGTCCAAATAAAGTTCATATAAATGTACCAAATTAATTTCTCAGTTTTGAAAAATGTGCATAGTGAAAGATATAATATTATGGAAAAATAAGCAAAAGCCATATAAGAATTCTCTATACTATCTTTTAAACTTTCCATAAATCTAAAGTTTTTCAGGACAAAAGCATCCTGGAACACCACTACACACCAAGCTGAATGACAAAAATTAAATGGACTGACACTTCCAACTGCTGGGAAGTATGTGGGGCAATAAGTGCCCTCAGACACTGTTAGTTTAAGAATAAATTTGTCTAACTATTTTTAAAAAAACATTTTTTAAAGTTGAAAAAGCACAAAATTGAACATATACATATCATTTAATCCAAAACTCTACCTGTAGGTATATATTCAACATAAAAATGTGCACTTGTACCTCAAAAAACATGTACAACATGTTCATAGCCATATTTTTTTAACATTTTTTTAAAAAATTTACTTTTAGTTTTAAAGATTTTTTCAGCTTTATTGAGATATAACTGACAAATAGGAATTGTATGTATTTAAAGTGTGCAGCTTGAGGTTTTGGTACATGTACATTATGAAATGGTCACCATAGTCAACTTAATTAACATATTGATCAGCTGACATAGCTTCCATTTTCTTTTTTTTCTCTTCATATTATATAATTCTTCCCCCTTTCCTTGTCAACTATATACCCATTGAGCACAACTCCCCATGTCTCCCTGCCCCCATCCCTGGCAACCACCATTCTATTGTCCACGTCTCCACCCTTGACCATTTCAGATGTCTTATGTACAGTAAGTGGGATCATGCAGTGTTTGTCCTCCTGAGACTGACGTATCTCACTTAGCATAGTGTCTTCCAGATTTATCCACTTTGTCACACAGCAGCTTTATTTGTAATAGTTGGAAACAAACCAAAGGTCCATTTACAATGAGTGAATAAAGACACTGTGATGAATTTATTTTATGGAATATTATACTCAATAAAATAACTGAACTGTAGTTATGTGCAATAACAACATGAATAACTCTCTCATTTGGCTCCTGAGTCAGAAAAGCCAGGCATAAATAAATACGTACTTAGCGATTCTGTTTATGGAAAGTTCCAAACAAGATTGGCCTATAGAATTAAAAGTGTGGCTGGTGTTTCTGTGGGTTCTGTGTCCCTGCGCAGGGAAGTGATGTGATGTAGAAACCAAGGGCTGGGTTGAATTGACAGAATTCTTGGTTATGCCTCTTTCTCTTAAATACCAATGAGTCATTGCTTCTTTCTCAAACAAAAACAAAATCCTTTAGCTCAATCACAGACATATCTTAAGACAAAAACAAAGTTCACAAATAAGATCATGCAACAGAAGTGTACTTTATTAGGAAATCAAGTGTCAATCACACAGGATCGAGCACTGTGACTCAGAGATTAGAGCTTCTTCATACAAGTCCTCCTCACACCCACCAAGAGCAGTAAAAGATATTGGAATTCAAGGATAACACCCTGGATATTATGTTGTACAATAGTTTACTGGTAGCTGTTTATTATGAATAAGGCATAGGTACATAAGAAGTTTTAATTAGGGGAATTTGGGGGGGATATTAAAGTTGTCCATTATAATCTTGAGAGGAGAAAGCACATTATCCCAAAAATCCTTCTTCAAAAGCATCCACACCAGCACACATCACACACACAAGGTTGGCATTTTGCTGAAAGAATTCCAGAAGGCATCTTCCCTTGGCCTTTTATTGTATTAAGTGAGTCTTTAATAATGAAGAAAATGATTCTTGTTTCTGGTATTAAACATATAGTTGTGAGAAGGTGTCCCAGGACCCTTTGCAGTGTTAGCTGCTAATTCTGTGAAATTTGTAAAATTGAGTCACACAAATAAAATAATTAGATTTGTTGAATCAAAGTGCTATGAATCTGGACTTCCTTTTTAAATTAAATTTATTGGGGAGATATTGGTTAATAAGGTCAAATAAGCTTCAAGTGAGCATTTCTATGATCTGTAGATTGCATGTATGTCCACCACCTGCAGTCAGATCATCTTCTATCACCTTATACAGGCACAGGCAAAGGTAGGTTTATAGTTGTTCATACAGAAAAAGGCAGCAGGTTATGATCATTACAATAGCTTTATTAACTCAACAAAACATCACAATGACACCGTGCACTTATGTACAATCTCATAAGTGCTCAAATTGCTGGCCTTCATTATTTACACATTCTTGTAGTCTACTTGCTATACTTAAGCACACTTTGGCACAGAGTTCTTTATTGTCATTAATTTTTTAACATGCTTCTTTTATGCAGCCAATCATATCATCCACAGTGCCTGGTTTTCATGAAAAGACTTTATCTTTGACAACACTACAAAAGAAGTCCACTGGGGTGAGAGGTGTGGTTACTGTGGTGGTCATGCCACTGGTCCTCGTCAACCTATTCCCTATTGGCTACTCACAACTATAAACTTACTTTTGCCCACCCCTGTATTTTGCCACCTTTACCCTCTACTAACCCCCACACCCCTGCCCTCTGGTAACCACCATACTGTTGTCTGTGTCTATGAGTATCAGTTTTACTCATATATCCCACATATGAGTGAAACCATATGTAGGTTCTTAGGTTTTTCTGGCATATCACTTAGCATAATATTTTCCAGGTCCACCATGTTGTAGCAAATGGCAGTATTTCATCTTTTCTTATGGCTGAGTAGTATTCCACTGTACATATGTACCGCATCTTTATCCAATCCTCTGTCAAAGGAAACTAGTTATCTCCATGCCTTGGCCACTGCAATACTGCTGCAGTGAACATAGAGGTACATATATCTTTGTGGATAAATGTTTTTGAGTTTTTTTGGTAGATACCCAGAAGAGGGATTGCTGGGTTACATGGTAACTCTATTATTAATTTTTTGAAGGAAACTCCATACTGTTTTCCATAGTGACTGTACCCATTTTCATTTCCACAAGCAGTGGATAAAGGTTTCCTTTTCTCCACAACCTCTCCAACACTTGTTATTACTTGTCTTGTTGATAATAGTCATTCTAACAAGGTGTGAGGTGGTATCTCATTATAATTTTGATTTGCATCTTGCTAATAGCTAGTGAAGTTGAACATCTTTTTAGGTATCTATTGGCCAAATTTATCAGATCTGTATGGAACTGCAAAAGACCCTGAATAGTCAAAGGAATTCTGAGAAAAAAGAACAAAGCTAGAGGTATCACACTACCTGACTTCAAAGTATACTACAGAGCTATAATAATCAAAACAGCATGATATTGTCAGAAAAACAGACATACAGACCAATGGAACAGAATTGAGAGTCCAGAAATAAACCACATATGTATGGGCAAATAATTTTTTGACAAAGGTGCCAAAAACACAGAATGGAGAAAGGAAAGCCTTTTCAATGAATGGTGCTGGGAAAACTGGAAAGCCACATGCAAAAGAATGAAGCTAGATTACAGTTTATCCCCATGTACAAAAATTAATTCAAAATGGATCAAAGACCTAAATATAAGATCTGAATCTATAAATTATACAGAAGAAAACATAGGCATTAAACTTATGGACCTTGTTTCTGAATTTGACCCCCAAAAAAAGGGAAGTAAAGGCAAAATAAATGAATGGGACTATATCAAACTAAAAAGCTTCTGCACAGCATAAGGAACCACCAAAAAAACCAAAAAGGTGACCAACACAATGGGAGGTAATATTTGCAAACAACAGCTCTGACAAGGGCTTAATAGCCAAAATACATAAAGAACTCACACAACTCAATACCAAACAGAAAATCCAATTGAAAAATGAGCAGAGGACCTGAGCAGATGCCTCTCCCAAGATATACAAACAGATTTCCTTTTTGACTACACTCTAGAGATTAGGTGTGGAGTCCAAGTTGTCCATGTAGAGGAGCTGATACAGGATGGAACACAAAACCTGACCTGGGACCTAACATCTGAAAAATGATGGCTCAGACTGGGTTTGTGTCAATTTACTATTCATCAACACCAAGCAGAGCAATGAATAAAGATCAAATGTGAATTCAAGAGAGTGGATGTAGCTTCCCATTGCTTCCCTTGTTTTCATGGAAGTTCAGGGGTTAATGCAGCCAATGTAAAGCATGAAATCTGTGGGGTGAGAGTGCCTCTGAGACCTGGATCTCCCCCTTCAGGCGGAAGGAGAATCGCCTCAGTACTCAAGCCTGTCCAGCAATGCACGAACACATTATTCTTCTGCTTAGCTTGGGAAAGGGCAGTACCAGCGCTGAAGTACACCTATTAACATGTAAGGAAGTTCTTGTCCTGCTACAGTCATATCCTTTAGGGTTACTCATAGCAGGACTGGCCATAGTCTCCCAAATGCAGCATAAGAGGAGTTGCTTTGGAAGTCTGACAAGTCAAAAGGACAACAGCAAGAACCTATCAACTTATATACATGGTATTCTTGCTCTAATAAGTTCCCTTTAGGTAGTAAGTACTACTTATTTAAGTGACATGTGGTTGAGATTGTAACTTTTACCTTTAAAGTGCCCATTGGGAGGAAAAGTTTAAGCTTATGAAAAGAAGAAAAGTACAAATTCTAAGAATAAGACCAAAGCCTTAACTTCTAGGTAGGAATTACAAGAAAAAAGCCATCATCTTTATTGGAAATTCCCATGAGAACATTAAACAGGTGGACAGATACTAGTAGCCAGCATAAAATAACTATTATAAAGAAAGATTATAGAAAATGACTGCATGGTTTCTGTCATCACTGAAGATGAAACTGGAATAAGATTATTGACGTTTGAGTCTGGAGTATCCTTTGTTGTGAAGGGCTATCCTACGCATTATAGGATGCTTAGCCGTATCCTTGGACTCTCCCCCGACAAGATGCCTACAGTGACGTTCCCTCATCTTGGCCTTCAAAATGGTCTCCAAATATTACCTGGGAACACTCAGAGCAGAGAACTCATAGAAGTCACCCACTTCATAGGTAGGTGGATGGAGTTGTCGAAATGGAGGCAGGGATGAAGAGGAAAGGAGAGGCTGGGGCAAAATCCCAGGGATGACAGAAACCCAGGCAAAATTACTCCCAGTTGGGAACCACTGACCTAGAAGAATGATCACAGAAAATTAAGGAAGAATCTCTGAGAGTGGTGATTAAATCTTAAAAAGATTTATCTTAAAAAGAATATCAGAGAATAAAAAATAAACACTTCTAACAATGTGTTACTTAGCCTCCAGCAAACTGCAGCCCCACCTAGAAGAAGGATGATAAGAAATTAAAGTCTCTTTTAGCACAAACTAGATTAAAGAGTTCTGTTGCCAGTGAAAAGCTTCCATCTACTGAGACTGGTAGAGTTAAAACAGTAAGTACTTTTAATAGTTAAATAACATTACAAATTAAAGAAAGAGGATATCAGAAGAAGGTAATGACCTTAGAAATAAAGCCTCATTAGGGCTAATTATAATAAGGATTTCCTTTTCAGAAATGACCTTTTCAATAACAAGTCAATTTGAATTACCTAATTATCATATTTACTGTGGACTTTTTAAATGTAGGAAACTGACTTTACAGATTTTGTGATTTACATAAAGAAAGGTCACTAAGAAACCAAGGATAATGTACCAAACTTGCATACAATATTTCTGTGCTATTATTTGTGAATGCTTCTCATGGAATTTGTTTATGCTAGAAGTTGTATCATGAATTCAACTCAGTTTAGCCCACGTGCCAGGCTTGAGGGAATAGAGAGATAATTGAGACAGTCTCCTTGTTATCCCATGATTGATGTAGAAATACCCTGAAATAAATGATGGTAATAACTGTCCTAAGGAAATTAATTTAATAACTTATAAACAAAGAACATAAATGACATTGGAGATGCAGAGAAAGAAACATTTAATTTCAGATGACTGAGGTCAGGCTTGGGGGACACAGTGGGATAGAAGGTTGGACATTATTTAATGTAGATTTGGAACTGAGCCTTAACCTGGTAAGAGTTCAACTGTTATTATTGGAGGATGGACATAAAACAACCTTATAGGTAGAAGAATCAGAAAGGTCAAAAGCCAGGAGATCGGGAGTGATGAATTCACCTATTACAACTGGAGTGTGCAATGTGTGATGACATGGATGACGGTGCTAGAGAACTAGATTGTGGTTAGTTGTGGAGATGGCTGGATGCCAGGGTAAGGTACAGAGGATGATGATATAAAACTTCTGCATTTTACTTAGCATATTTGGGCTTTAAATTATAAACGGCTCTCATTGCTTCCATCTCTAGACAATTGATTTAAATAAAGAGTACATTGTTACAAAAGTAATAATCTTTTCAAAGGCATAAACGCATCTGAGATGACTTGATTGGCAGCAATTCCAGAATTTATATTATAACAAAATGGCTATTCAGATGCAGTGTTGATGTTGCATTTATATAGCAAATACACTATTTTTACTAGAATTTCAAATCCACTTTGAGTGGCTTTAAGGAAGAGTGTGGCGATTATAGAGTGCTTAAAGTTTTGTAATCTGATCTGTATCTAATCTGATTTAGATACTACCATTGTACTTGATTAATTAAGGAGCCACTAGGTTAAGGATTAAAGAAAACTGTTTTTTCTCTGTTCAGGTATGAAGCAACACATTAGTTCCCAAAATCCCAAACATTTATTTTTATATACACAAAGAATAGAAGAAAAAAGCTCTTTGGATGTTACAGTGGATCTTCTGGAAAGCGTCCATTAGATAATAGGACAGCAAAGGCAAATACTTTACATTATTATATACTGTGCACTTTTCAAATTAGTAAGCATCCTTATGTTGGCCATTAAGCATTTTACCTTCCCCAGCAAGTTCTATCTTTTGAGTTAGGAATCAAGGACATAACATAATGTCAAATTGATGTCAAAAAGAAACTTATAGTTTTATCAGAAACCTTCCCATTTAGCAACTCACATCTGAAAACCCCTTTGTAAAGAGAATTTGACATCTTCCCAAACAGTCTGAATAATCATGCATCTAAGAAAACAAAAATGCCTTTGTGAAAGGTGCCATAAAAATATAGTTATGTAGATTTCATTATCACTGGCCTTGCTCTATTAATATCATGTTTCTGAGACACTTCATGTATCCAAAATCTAGGGAAGAGGTTAAGGTCTACTTGAATTATATTTTTTCTACTTGAATCACTGAGGGCAGCAGAGAACACTTGAGTGGAGAATTCTCAGAAGCCACCCCTCCATGGGTGGATGGAGCTGTCAACTGAAGGCAGGGAAGAGGAAGAAGAAAAGGCTTGAACAGAACCCCTGAGACAATAGGGGTGGAAATGTAGGAATATAGAGGAAAATAAAATCAACATCAAGAATGGAGTTGGGTGTGGCACTGGGCAACTGAGAAAAATCTTAAGACTGTTCTTCTTTAGCAGGATCAGAAAATAGGGAATATAGCAACTCAGGGAATTTGGCATTAATAACACTAACCTCTCACATGGGGACTTTACAGGTTACCATGCACAGTCATATCCATGAGTTGATGGTGCAGTAGATCCATCACCAAACCCATACAATAGCCTAAGTCTGACTGTTCAGAAAGTCAAAAAACCTGGAAACCCCAATGATACATAAATTTGTAACCTTCATGTTTTAGAAATCAGTTCCCTATATTTCTAACCATATGTTAGAAAAGGGAAACATAAAATTGCCCAGACTTCCAACCTGTAGGAAAAGCGCTCAAAAAATAGCTCTCACATGTTCTCCTAGAGAGCCTAGAAGTAATAAGTCCCCTGGCTAAATATTGCTGCACCGTCAGCACAGTCACTCATCAATGCCTGAGCAATCGTAAACCCTAACGTCAGCTGGCTGACTGCTGGACCAGGGCCACCAAGCAGTGCCAGAGAGGTTAATATAGTGTGCTGAGATGTACTTCCCCCAACGCTACCAGTGCTGACTCTTCAATGGTTGCTAAGGGGGAGAAATAGCCTCTTCACTGCCAAGCAGGCTTCATCTGGGAAAATTGAGCTCTTGGTCATCCAGGCAATTTAATGGACTCTATGAATCACTGATCAGCCAGGAAAGAATGTTAAAGAACCCTGGGTCCTAAGTCTGCTGATTGGCTCTTTCAACAGAGAAAAATGGAGAGCCAGTCACTCTCAATGAAGCAGGTCATATCCGAGATCCTTCCTGCTAACTGCCGCTCGCCTGTTTCTGTCCCTGGGGGACCATAGAGATAAAAGCTGCCATAAACCACAATTCCTTACAGACAGCAAAAGAGAGTGGAGGAAAAAAGGATGGATTGAATCATCCTGTGTCCTTCAAAACTTTTCATCTTTGGCTCATAGCAAGTAAGAGTTCTGAGATAAGTAGAGCCTTCATTTTTCAGTAAGAAACACCAAATTGATTGAGATGTGACACAAATTAGAAATAAGGATCTGAGCCTTGAAAAGGAAATTAAAGTTCACTTCTACCCACCCCCAAACCATTTTATAAATGTGAAATCTGAGGCTGAGAGGCAAAGAAAAGTGCCAAGTTCAGACTATTTATTAAAGGCAGGACTGGAACTAGATCCTGTGACTAACGTACTCCCAGTCAGTGTGGACTAGATCAGGTTGCCGTGTGGGGTGGGCTGGACAAAAAGCAGAAAGCGGAATTTTTTACAAGTGATGTGTGAGGAGCTAGAGCATCAGCTGACTAGACACTGATGACTTCAAAAATAATACATACTTTGAAGCCATGATTTAGTTCAAATATTGGCCCTGCTGCTTCTACCAACTGAAGCCATGAGAAGCCACTTAACTGCTGCCTTAGCTCCCTATCCATGAAATGAGGATAACACAATTTTAGAGTTTTGTAGGAATTCAAGAAGATGATGCATCTAGCATAATGTCAAATACATGACCGACATCCAACAAGTGGCAGTAGTATAGATGTTTGAAAAATGGATTCTGGATCAGGAGACTTGATTTTGAAAAGAGTTTGGGTAAGGTACTCTCTCAAACTAATTTCTCAATTAGAAAATAGATGTGTTAATACTAGTTACTACCCCATAAGGCTGATTTGAGAATTAAATGAGAAAATACATACCAGGTATCTCCTGATGAACCTAGCACATGGTAGAAGCTCAGTAAACATTGCATGTCACATTGTTATCCTCTTTCTCACCCGCTTCCTCTGCCACCCATCCTCTGCCATCATGTTGGGGTGACTTCCCATCACTCATGCATTATTTGTTCCATAAAATTCTCAGACCTTGGATGACCCCATTACACCAGTGATATCTGATTCTATTCTTCTCTAGCAACCCACATTATTTTCTGTAAAGTTTTAAATTCCAGATTCCACCTGTTTAATCACAATCTCATTTTTCCCACCCACTCTCTTCAATCCCAATTTCCCCACTCTCCATAAACTTCTGCCAGGCCCAGTCATCAAGGGTAGGATTGAGGAGAGTAAGCTTGCCATCCAATGGACATGACCACCACCAGCTTCATTAGCTTTTACCTGTTGTTAACTTTCAGTTGCTCAGCCTTAGAATAAGACCTACAGCCTGGTCAAGCACATTTGACCAGCCATGGACTAATGAACACATCAGTGTTCCTAGTGGATTTGAAATCTCCATAGCCTACACAAAGTTTATCTGATAGATTAGGAAAGCATCATTTACTTCTATACATTTTACTCTTTTACTCTGTTAATACTCTCTCGGCAGGAGGAGGAACCTGAAATATTGAATGTAATCAGGTCATTGGATGGCATGGCATTGATAGCAAGAAGGTCATTGCTGTCATCCATGGCAACACATAAACCCTGAGGGAGTTTTTGCCTGTGTCTCTATCCTAAGAATTTCTGATTTAATTGGGTTGGGATGAGGCCTGAGCACTACTGCTTTTTAAATGTAGCCCTGGTGATTTTAATATTCAGACAGAGTTGAGCGCCACTGCAACAGAGGGAAAGATGAGATTATTAGAAGTTCCTTCTATCTAATACCAATAACTCAATTATAGGAAGCTCACTGTTTAGCGGTATGCAAAAGCTGGCTTGTACTAGTTCAATAAAACTGATTGTTAAGTTTCAGAAATTCTGCTAGGCAATTGGTTCACATTGGTAGTTTGAAAGCAATCATGTAGGAAAATTTACACCTTAACGAATACTACAAGTCAGGGTTTTCCTCTTGATTTTTGTACATATACCCCAAAGTGGAATTATGAATAGATTAGTGTTTCTTATTCTTTTTGTTTGTACTGAGGTAACATTTGTTAATAACATTATATATGTTTCAGGTATACAACATTGCAATTTAATATCTGTATACATTATAGCATGCTGACCCCTAAAAGTCCCATTTCCATCCACCTTAAACTTTACACATACACATAACTTTGAAATCTTGTTGAGAGTGTTTTATTGTCCTTTCCCTCTGCTTGTCCTTGAATCAAAAATTATAGGTAACTAAAAGCACTCTCCTCTTAATAGTGTTTCAGATGAAAGTTTTTTCCCTATGGTTCACCATGAAATGTCTCTGCTTTCTCTTTTTTTAAATAGAAATGGCTGCCCAGAGTGAAGTAGCCCAGGGTGAAGTCGATAAATGCCTTCATAAATGGGAACTGACAGAGTTGAGCAGAGGGCCCCAATTTCTATGCAAATCTATTTACTTTCATTTCCTCATTGGTCTGGTAATTTATAGTTCCATTGATCTATTAGATCTATTAATCTAATTTTCATGGCTTTCTAGACCTGCTGGCAATCCTGCCAATACCACAACACAAGAATTACTGTTTTCCATGTATTTTATCGCAACTGTGTAAAAGAAAATAAAATGTACCCAAGGCAAACATGATAGCCAGAATATCAGAGAAGAGAATGACCTTAAAAGTTATCTAGCCAAAGCCCCTCATTCTGTAAATGGCCTAATAGGCCCAAAGACTTTAGGTGGCTTACCCATGGCCATACCCCCAGTCAGTGGTGGAGCCAAAACTGTATGTAACTCAGATCTCTTTATTTATAAGGTATTTTACTTTTTTCCTATGCCTTTGTACTTCAATTTGTGTTCTGCACACCAGCAGCTGTGATATCACCTATGAGCTTGTTAGAAATGCAAAACCTACTGAAGCTACAATTAGATAATATTTATCTACATATTATGTACAGTTAGAACCTACTGAAAGGTAATATGTATCTCAACAAGATTCCACATTTATTTGTATGCACATTAAAATTTAAGAAGCAATAATCCATCCAGTAACCACTTCTGGGTATACACCCAAAATAACTGAATGAGACCCAACTGAAAGTTGGGTCTCAAAGAGATATTTGTGCACACATGTTCATAGCCATCATTCACAATAGCCAAAAGGTAGAGACAGTCCAAGTGTTCATTGGCATATGAATAAATAAACAAAACGTGCTATACACATACAGTGAAATATTACTCTTAAAAAGGAGTAAAATCCTGACACATACTATAATATGGATAAACCTTGAGGATATCATGCTAAGTAAGATATGGCAGTCACAAAAGGACAATACTGTGTGACTTACATAAGGTAACTAAAGTCAAATTCACACAGATGAAAAGTAGAATGGTGGTGGTTTAATGGGTATAGTTTCAGTTTACAAGATGAAAAGAGTTCTTGAAACTCATTACACAACAGTGGGAATGTATTCACACTACTGGATTATACAATTAAAATGGTTAAAATGATAAATTTTATGGTATGTATATTTTGCCATAATTTTAAAAAATCTCCATGTAGTAAAAAAAAGCAGTAATCCATACCTATTTAGTTCTGATTTTTGGAAATTTTCATTCAACAACCCAAAGGGATGTCAAGTAAAGATAAACCTAAGTAGGAAGATTATTGAAATGAGTTGAATGAAAACATTTTTCGTTTACTTGAAACTATTTTGATGAGGCTTTCTGCTAGCTCAGAATCTTCACAAAAGCCTTCAGGTAGATGTTTAATCTTCATGTTATCAAATAGAATGAGCAACTTGTCCTGGAGCTTTCACGTTTAACATGAAAAGTCCCATGTCCCAGGAAACCCCTCAGTCCTGAGTCTATCCAGAGAACTGGCCGCCTTATTTATTAACAAACTTTAGAGAGATTGTGCTGCAGCTAAGTAGAGCCAAGGTTCAAACTCAGAATTGACTGACAAAAGAATCAAAAGAACTTCATTCAGGTTCTGGCTGGGTAGCTCAGTTGGTTAGAGCATCATCCCAATATACCAAGTTTGTGGGTTCATCCCTGGTCAGGGCACATACAAGAATCAACCAATGAGTGCATAACTAAGTGGAACAACAAATAAGGGCCTCTCTCCCTCAAATCAATTTTTTAAAATTGCAATCAAATGAACAAGAAAAAGAAAAGAGTGACCATAAAACCTTTAGGCTGATGTCATTGTGCCATAAGATAATACTATTGTAATACAAGGTCTATCTGGAAAAAGTCCAGCCATTGTTAATATAACAAGAATGGTTCACACATCAATATAATGTGGCAATGAAGGAGAGTGGGCTGGAATGCTCATGTTTGAACAATGATGACTTCACTGTACTAGTCAGTGCGGGCGGTAGACACCACTGAGTGAGCATGTGTACTGTGTGGCCATTGTATTCAAAATGACTGAGTGAGTAGAGCAATGAATCTGCATCCAATTTTGCATTAAGCTTGAACATTCCTCCATGGAAACTATCTGGATGATTCAGAAGGCCACAGCCATGGACAACTGGTGGTTGGCAGCTTCATCACAACAATGCACCCATTCATCCATCACGTCTCATGCAGAGTTTTTTGGTGAAACATCAAGTCACCCAGGTGACTCAGCCCTCCTTCAGCCCAGATTTGCTGTCCCATGACTTCTGGCTTTTCCCAAAACTAAAATCACCTTTGAAAGGGAAGAGATTTCACACCATTGATGAGATTTGGGAAAATATGATGGGGCAGCTGATGGTGATTGGGAGAACTGTGTGAGGACCCAAGGTACCTACTCTGAAGGGGACTGAAGCATCATTGCCCTATGTACAATGTTTCTCTTATCTTGTATCTTCTTCAATAAATGTCTCTATTTTTCATATTACATGGCTACATACCTTCTGTATAGACCTCATATATCTTATTAAAATTTGGGTTTAAATTTAAAAGAAAGTTAATATGCTATGTCAAACATTCTTAGCTAACTGGCTTCTCTGTCTCTATTTGTTTTTATATTACTGATTTGAGAGAAAGAGACAGAGAGAGAGAGAGAGAGAGAGAGAGAGAGAGAGAGAGAGAGAGATCAATTTGTTGTTCCACTTATTTATGCATTCAACAGCTGATTCTTGTATGTGCCCTGACCAGGGATCTAACCCACAACCTTGGTCAGAATGACACTCTAACCAACTGAGCTTCCACTCCAGGTCTCTGTCCCTATTAACGATATCATTATAACCATTATTCTTCTGGAAAGTTTGCAAGATTCTGCTCTTCTAAAGCAAAACCAAATCTCACATTTGTGTGTTATATTTGGAACAACTGTGGGCACAGGGAAGAAAAAAACAGTCAAGAACCCTCAGCATGTAGCGTCATTGGGGCTGTAGTCAATATGTGCCCTAAACTTTCTTTATAAAGGACTCTGAAAGTGATGGAGTTTGGGTTTTAAAAATCACTGTTAAATTATCATAGCCGCTTGTGACATTCAAACTATAGCCTAACAATGGGATGAGCAAAGGTGTTTGGATTGCAGTCAGAGAAAGACCCAATTTGATTTTTCCTACATTTATTAGAGAGGGGGTGGAGATGGTCAGGGGAACAATGAAACCAGAGGAATGGGGTCCACCTGATTTTCTAATAATTCATTTGAGTTGAGCTATATTAGACTGCTTCACAGATCTGCCTTACCTCTCTCTTCTTCAGTCTTGGGTACTAAAAGAGAGAAATTATTTTAAAAAGGAAGGGCTGAACAAAACAATGGCAGGAAAGGGGAATACTCCACTCTCAGAAAAAAAAGTTAAAAATGAGAGCTCTGGTCAGAAATTACTTAAGAAAGAGAGACTGCCTGAGCCCCAGGGATATTTCAGAAGCAGACAGAAAATGGATTCCCTAGATTTCATTATGGATCAAGGAAGCACTCTGATGATGCTGTAAGGTCTGAAAAAACTTTGCCACTAGACCTTGCAGCTTTGCTTGCTTTTCACTCTGTAAATTCACTGACATTAATAATAAAACCCTTAAGTTAGAGGTAGAAGGAAGAAAACTAGTGAGGACATGTGCTGCTTCAGTAATGCCTCTGGTATTAGGGTGGTGGAGAGTTGAGAGAAGAATTTACAGGTGTTATCTGTGGGTGGGGGAGAGAATGCTAGCTACCCTTGAGCATGAAGAAAGAGAAAATGTAGCTCTTAGAGCTGGTCTTGAATGAAGCAGAGAAGCAGCCCAGACTATTTAACCCTAGGGTCACTGAAAAGTGCTCTTGTCCATTTAGAGACCAGCCCTTCAGAAATGAGTGCAGCCAAGCTAATTATAGAATAGAGATACTCTCAACCTTTATCTTCTAGAACAAACTTGACAATTGATGTTCACGTGCCTGGCAAACACCTGTGATTGCCCCTTCAAGGCTACTCCAAATTGCCTTTGTGAACAAATTTACTCCTGCAAAACAGAATGCAAGTAAGAGTGATGTGTTTACCATTGATAGTTAATGAGGTATTAATAAAAGAAAGGGAGTTAGCTAGATATTAATAAAGTAAAGGGGAGCAAAGGAAATTAGACATTGAGCTTCATAAACAAGGGAGCATAAGCCTGTGTGCTTCACTAGGAAGCTACAGCTTCACACCCCAGGGGATGATAGCATTGTTCCATCAGAGGGATTAAGACTCCTCACTTCCCCTTCTTGTACCGGATTGTTGGGGGGTTTGGGAGGAGGTGCTTCACCAAAGAGGCCAGTCAGTCTAACTAGGGGGTGGACCTATCAAAAGTCCATGAAAGCTTGGGAAAAAAAGTACCTGGTCAATCTCAAACACAAGGTAATATTATCCCAGAGATACAAAGAAGTGTTCTGTGTGTGTGTGTGTGTGTGTGTGTGTGTGTGTGTGTGTGTCCTCACCCTCTCCCTCTTTCTCTGTCTCTCGCTTGTGGCCCACACTTGCTCATTTGTTCATGCAGTCTCTCTCTTGCCTGGGAGCACATGACCACGTGGGTCTAGCAGCTACTGGGCCCTGCAGCAGATGGCATGGACTCCAAAAGGCTGAGCTTTAGTAAGAAGCAGAAACTCTGGACAATGGCTGTGGTTTTGGCCTTGCTGAGAACATGGTTGGACTTTTTCATGGTGAGACAGAGGGAAGTGGGACACTGGAAACTCAAGGAACAGTTTCTATTTCCACCCACATAAAGCATCTTGCTACATCACAGCCTTCCTTGGAATGGTTTCCATGTGATCCCATGAAAAGCCTAATTTGTACTCAAAATATCCAAGTTAATAAAGTTATTGGTGAAAATGAAAAATGAGTCTTTTAAGGAAAAAAAACAAACAGACTTTTTGGCCAACCCAATAATATTTAGTTAACTACCAATGGTAACAATGTTATGTGAATATATGTTCATTTTCCCTCAAATTTATTATATAACAACAAAAAAGGCAACTAAGCTGCAAACCTTAATTCTTTATCAAGTCAAGAATGACTGCTTTCACACAAAGATCAGTATGTTTATAGCATAATTATTCTCAAAAGCGAACAAGTGAAACAATCCAAGTGTCCATCAACTGATGAATAAACAAATGTGGTGTATCCGTGAGTACTATTCAGCAATAAAAAGGAAGAAAGCAGTGCAAACAGATGAATCTCAAAAATATTATGCTAAGCAAAAGAAACCAGGTACAAAAGAATATATTTCTTCATTTATATAAAATGTCAAGAAAAGGCAAAAATATAGAAACGGAAAGTAGATTACTAGTTGCTCTGGGGCTGATGGTGAAAATGAGGAATAACTGTAAATAAGCTTGAGGTTTCTTTTTAAATTAATGAAAATATTATAAAATTAGGTTTTGGTGATGGTTACAGAACTCTATAAATATACTAAAATTCATCGATGTATACACTTAAAATATGTGAATTTATGCTATATAAATTATATCTCCACAAATTGCTTTAAAAAAGAAAAAAATTACTCGGAAAAGAAAAAGAATGGCCCCTGACACTCCTCATCACACATTCCTCCTCCCTGATAGAGACGGCCCTGCACACGTCTGCCAACATCTCCCACACCCAAAGCTGTTCTCTGGCATCTCCTGGCACTTAGTTCAAGATTTTTTAAATGTGCCCTGTGTCTTCTCCTTCGTTGATAGAAGTGTGGCACCATCCCTGATGGCACATTGACACATTTTTATAAATATAATCATACCCATTATATTTGCAGAATTGCTTACAGTCAATGCTAGAAGCAGAGAAACCGGGAAGCGTTGTACATGGCTTGGTCTCAAAAACAAAACACAGAAAACAAAATGTAAAATGTGTTGTCATAACTTACCTGTTGAGGGCATTTCCCCAGAGGGGGAAAAATAATGATAATGATTTCTGGGCACCGGTAAATGTTTTATATTAAAGAATATTTTATATGTGTGGAATGAGAATATAAAGGTGATATTTTCTATTGACACCCGATATAAATAATACTGTATTGCAAACAACTTGCAAACTCAGTTTTAGCAAGTCCTTATTACCACATTTGGATCTGAAAAAATACAATAAACTGATTATAGGTTTATAATAACTTTTGCAGTGGTACAATGCTATGAAACAAGGTTTACTTAAGTCACATCTCTGATTCCAAAATTTTTAAATCTAAAATATGCAAATTGGAAGGGAACTAAAATAACATTTATCCAATGCCCCCCACCTGAGGGAACCAAGGGCTACAATAGGGAGCTTGCGCCGAATCACACCAAATAGGGAAGGCAGTTCGGGACGCAGAGGCCTGGTCTCCTGACTCACTATCATGCGCTCTTCGCATTATAACTGTAGTTCCTAGCACATGAAGACAAGGCTACACACTGGATAAATCGGCACAGGAGCGGTGTTTTTCCTCTGACACACTCCGTATTCAGTTAGAAAGAATTAGAGTAGAAGTGACCAACTGTCATTTTGTGAACTAAATTTAGACTGCAGACAAGTTTGCTTGATTAACATGACTTTTTCAATTTAAATTAGTTGTCAGATGTTCTGGGGAGTTTTGTTTGTTTATTTGTTTGTTTGTTTTTTAAAGAAGATTAGCACTTAGGCAACACTGGGCCAGTGATTTTCTATAACAGCAGTCACTGAAGGTGAAAAGTGACTGTCCTGTGTGGGGTGCTTTCCCTCTTCCGTGTGTAGTTTTTCTAACACCTGGACTGCGTTTCTCATTTTAATTTCCCAGACCCTTGTAGGCATTTGAGTTGTGACACTGAGCTAGAGGATCTGGGAATACTGACTTCTACATTACATATATCAAGGTAGAACTTTGGGGACAGATGTGTGGAGCTTAAAGGCTGGCTTAATTATTCTCTCTAGTTGGACATAATTTATGCAGCAGACAGCCATTGGGAATACATGTCAGCAACAGATTTATTTAGGGACATCCCAGAACTGACTTAGGAATGTCGGGTTGTTTTCAAGGACAGAGCACTGGAGAGCTTAAGATAAGTTTGCTCTCAATATTTGTGGGGTTCTGAGTAAGAATGTAAATAAAGGACCATGTATACTATGCCTACATTTATAAAAATTACAGACTTAAGCTAACAGACTATTTGGCAAAATCTATATTCCGTTGACAGTGTACTTAACTTACATGGAGGCCAGTTTTAAATTTAAAAGTCTCAGACACATTGGAGTTCCAGACCTGAACAAGGTTACATATTGAAAGCTAGCCACAAGTCCCGACCCCAAAGCCATCCCTGTCTCTTCCTCTCCCAGGGCCATTCTCTATCATGAAGGGTTTCATGCACATATGTGTAGACATTCAGCCATCATACCAAGCCCTGCCCACACCCCTCCCTGAAGCCCACTCCCTAGCCAGTCCTTGGGCCCAGACGACCTCACACAGGTGATTGGCAAGGTTCAGTGAACCATGGTCTTCATGCTAAATCCAACCCACAGCCTGTTTTTGTATGGTCTTTAGGTTGAGAATGGTTTTCACATTTTTAAAGCATTGTAAAAAAAAAATCAAAGAAGAATATACGGCAGGGACTCTGAGTAGCCTGTAAAGACCAAATCATCTGGCCATCCTTAATCTAAGGCCTAGGGCAGTGTTCCGTTTTCCTCTGATTCAAGACCCAGAACCTTGTAAAACTATCATGGAGCCATTTAAAATCTACTTGCACCCTTCAAAATCCCCCGATGACCTGGGACCATCCCTCTAGTCCCACCTTCTGTGAGATTTGGATGAGGTGGAGGGTAAAGGCCATAGGCCAGCCAATGTGCATTGAACACCTCCTGTGTGTCAGACACGGGCTAAGTCGTTTGCGTACATCATGGTGTTCGACCCTCTCAGGCCATCTCCAGTCAAGACAGAAACCTAAATACCCACAAACCCAATAGACAAGGAGGCAGGAAAAAGTCTGGTTTTCTTGAGTTTGCTGAAATTAGCATTATCATCAACAGCATCATTTAACTTTACGTTGATGATGTCAGTGATGGAGAGGAGGATCAATCATTTAAAAATAAGTACAGTTTCAGTTAAGTGCAAAAATGACCCTTCCCACAGCAAAGGCATTGGAGAGCTTCGCTGCAGCTCTGAAGTTGGGAGTTCAATAGCCTGGAGACCTCGGTGATTAAATTCCACCTTTGCTTCTCTGCTGTGCCTCTCCAAGGAGAGAGACAGATGGTGTGTCAAGCAAGGAAAGGTCACGTGGACGTGAATATCTCTCACACTGGCTCAAAGGCAGCCTTATGTGAGGCCAGTGGCGTAGAATGGAATCAAATACTTACTTTAAGAGGGGAGCCATCAGGGAGTTGCCACATCATGAAGCTGTAGCATCTTATCTCACAACCTGCCTCAGGTATTATGACCTGCTGTTTCCTTACACCACACAATGCACAACTTTCCCAAAGGAAAATAGGCTCTTCCTTCACACAGAAAAGCATCATTTCAGATCCCTGAACTGCCTGAAGAACAAAGGAACCTCAGAAAAATCCTTCATGACCTTTGAGGTTTATCGGATTTTCTTATTCACAGCCATACAGATGACTTTTATTTTTTTATGAGCAAAGGCAAAAGCCTTGCTGTAATTAAATAAATCAAAGAGTAGGGGGTTGATTTTTATGGGCTTTCTTCAGTAAGAAATAGCTTTATCTATTGATAATACAGAAAACCTTGGCTGTAATCTGGCAGAGAATTAGGTGAAGTTTTTTTAAATAATAAAAATATAGACAAATTAATAAATACACATATATGCATCACCATGATCGAATAAGGTTTTGTCATAATTGCTTCAGGTTTTTTTAAAAATAATAAATTGAATATTACTTTCAGACATGAATGTTACTTTCAATTTCAATTCCCTTTTAAAGCACATCTCATGGTCCCATCAAACCTATTATCTGACAAATTATATTAATAGTCTTAATTCTGAATTATTGTTCCCTAGAGTAAATCTTATTTGCTCAAGTATGTGTGTGTGTGTGTGTATAAATGCTGTGTCAAATTTTGTTTATATGATATCATATATGATTTGGGTATTTATGGTCATTAGCAATATTGGTATTATAATAGCCTTAAAATGAGTTAGTTATATAACCTACCTCCTTTTTCTATCCTCTGAAACAGTTTGCATATTAAAGGGCTTATTTATTTCATTTGAGTTTGGGGAATAAATAATCTTATTCAGCTTATGTTGGTAAGACTTTTTATTATTAATATAATTTTTAAAAGTTTTTTAATGTGTTAGTTTTTAAACATTCTTTGGTCATGTTTTTTATTTATAATTTCTAATTTATTGGCAAAAGTTGTTCATAGTATTCTTTTAATAGATCTTAAAAGTGTAATTGTATTTATAATATATTCCCTTTCAGATTTCTTTAATTATTTATTTGTGATTTCTTTTTTCTAGTTAATTTTGTTAGATGATTGATTTAGTATTCAAATAATTTTTTTAATTTAACTCAATTTTCTTTTTACTTATGATTTCTTTCTCTTTAATTCTTTATTTCACTGATTTCTGATTATTTCCTTTTCCTATTTTTTTCTGTATGCTCTGATTTTTTCTGACTCCTTGACCTGAAATTCGATTGCATTTATTTTCGTGATTCTTTAAAAAAATTAATCATCACAAAATTTTATATGTAATTTCTGTGTTTTGTTCAAAACTAATTATTTTATCTATTCAATTATGATTACCTCTTAACTTATGCATTGTGTTTCCTTGCTTTCAAATAAACTTACTTTTTAAAACTTTCAATTAACTTCTGATTTAATTGTTTTTGGTAATTGAATATACCCTATAGGGGGTATAGGAACTGATGTTCCTTGGAATCTGTTGTGAGTTCCACTGTGTCATTAGCGCAGACCACTGTGGGAGAATGTTTTTGTGTATGATTGAAAATAATTTAGGTTCTCTATTTATTTAATGCTAAGTTCTATATAGGTGCTGCATCAAGTTAATTAAATGCATTATTCATATTACTACAGTACTGCTATTTTTCTGCATAAGCTATCAATTTCTGAACATGATATATTAAAATCCCCCTCTGTGATTGTATTAATATAGTAAATTGCATTTATTGACTTTCTATTGTTAAACTACTTTTGCATTCCTAAAGTAAATCCTACTAGGTCATGATTATCTCTTTTACTTATTTTGTTAATGATTTAAGGTTTTTGTTTCCATGTGTATAAGAGAGTTTAGCCTGTAAATTTCCTTTATTCTAATATCCCTGCAATAAAAATGACTTGGGAAATGTCTCTTCTTTTTCAGTTCTTTGGGAAATATTAAGTGGGATCATTATTTCTTCCATAAATGTTTCAAAGATTTATCAGAGAAATGACCATGGCCAGTATTTTTCTTTGTGAGAAGGTTTTTGAAAATGAATTCAGATTTCTTGATAAATATGAGGATTCAGATGTTCTCTTTTTTCTTGCATCAGTTTTGATAAATTCTGTTTTTGTAAAAAATTTGTAAATTTTATGAAATTGTCAAATTGGTACAAAGTTGTTTATAATACTTTTATTACTTTTTAAGTATTTGTAGGATTTATAGCCATGTTGTCATTTTTAATCCTGATATTTGTAACCTCTGTTTTCTGTCTTTTTTTAAATCAGTTTTTTTAACTTTATGAATTGCATTAACTTTAAGGGTTTTGGTTTTCTATTTCATTGATTTGTGCCATTATCTTTATTATTTTCTACCTTCATCTTGCCTTAGTTTTAGTTTGTTATTCTTTTTCTAGCTTAATAAATTAGAAAACCAATTTTTAATGTTTTTTCTAATATATACATTAACAGCCATAATTTTTCTCTAAATATTGTTTTAACTTACTCACATAAGCTTTGACATACTATATTTTCATTATTACTCATCTAAAATATTTTGATATTTTTATTTTATTAAATTTATTTTTATTAAATTTGTTATTAGTAATTTAGTAGGTATCCTAGAGATTGCTGTCTAAATCCTCAACTTACTATTGTTTGATACAATTTATTACTTGTTACTACTTCTTCAGTATTGCCAGAACCCTAGAACATATTAACCTTATTTCTCTTCTTCTTTTGCATTATTTTTTATGACTTTTAATTCTACATATATAATTTTTAAACCCCATAAAGCATTACTGTTCTTTTCTAAAGTAAAAATTTATTTAAATTTACCAACATGTTTTTTCTTGCCTTTATTCTTTCTATTTCTTTTTGTATATCTGCACTCATATAATTATTTTAGTGGAGAATACTCATGACAAATTATTTCTCTATTTTTCTGTTTTGAAGAAAATTTATGTTGAGTATAGAATTATAGATTGCCAATTATTTTCTTTGGGCACTTTAAAGCTATTATGCCACTATCTTCTAAATTTCATTATTTGTGTTCAAAGATCAGTTGTCATAATAAAAGGATGAAATAAGGTCTGTTAATGGGTAAATTATACAAACAGCAAAAATTGATACTGCTTATTTTATATCTTAAAGAACTTTTATTTTACACCTCCCAAATCAAATACCATCACATCCGGGGTTAGGGTTTTGACATATGCGCTCTGGGAGGGAACAAACATTCAGTCCATAATGCTCCCCAGCCCAGGAAATCTACCAAAAGCACTTGTTAGCACTTCAGCCGCTGAACAGCTGCTTCAGCTTGGTTTCTCATCTCCTCGTTTCCCCACACATGTGCAGCTAAGAACTCAGTGGAAAATTGTGTGTTGGGTTCATTTCTCTAAAATTTCCTTTTCTCCATTGTCATGGCCCCTCACATCATAGCTGCTTTGGTTGCTCCTTGGTACTTTTCCACATCTGTGTTGTGTATTTTATTCAGCTTTTATAGCTGTTTTCAGCAGGAATTTACTCTGATACAGCCTATTTTTGTCTTTAAGCAGTAGGACACTCTTTGTTTTCTGAATTATGCAATTTATAATTGCATAATTTGAAATGCTGAATGAGAAAGAATAGAAAAACATAAAACGCATTCTTTCCCTAATAAGGTTACATTAGAAGAACTTCTCTTGTGTTCTCTAGGATTTCAGAATGTGGTTAATACTGATTCCTTTGTCATTTACTTTTAAATAGAGTAAGTTGGTAAATCCTTCAATTTTTAGTTAATTCCATGTGGAAACTATGTGATCAGTAAAATTTCACTTGCCTCAAATGTGCATTTGCTCTTTAATTCTAATTCAGTGTGTCATTAAAAATGTTTTAGATTAAAACATCAAAGGATGTCTTTGATATCACACCTTGTGTAGCTAACATGAGGCAAGAGAAAATTGGAAACCAGTCAGCTGTGAGTAGCAAGACCACAAATTTTGAAGTCCAGGGTCTAATTGTACATTGCATTTCCCTGTTTCTACACTACTAGGGGCTCAATGTCAAGATAGATGATGATGATAGATAGATAGATAGATAGATAGATAGATAGATAGATAGATAGATATAGATAGATAGACAAGTAGATAAAGACAGGCGTGAACTAAAGCATAAAATGATTTCAAATTTCTACTCATCCCAGCAAGAATAGAAATGCATAAAACTTTCAAGATAATTTTTATTAGCCAGTTAATAAGCACATAAATTACATGTCAAACAATTCTCAGCATAATATCGGTGCCCTAACATATATGTCCAATTCAAATATGCACTCTCTAAGAAATGGATTATGATGTTTTGTTACTGTTACCCAAGAGTTTCCTGTGTTGCAATATTTCTCACTAGACTTCAGCAAATTACTGTCACCGACATAGCATTAAGACAGTTTCTTATTGAAGATAAGTAGCAAGAGCAAAACTACTTAACCACTTGAATAGTGCTTTATATAAATTAATCTGCACTTGGCAAGTATTATCTTATTCTCATTTAACAATTGACAAAATGAAGACCAAAAAAGATTAACTTTGTAGAAGAGAATTAGCATCAGTGGCTTAAAGAGGAAATTTGTCTAGATATAATTATCTCATCTCTTCGATGCACTTCTTAGGCTAAAATTAACCAAATCATCAAAACACACCAACTAACCAAGTAAATAAACAAATACAATAACTCATTTTTAATGCGGTCACACATGTCTTTTTTTTAAGCACTTAACAGAGAGAGACTAGAAAAATGTTATGTGTAAAAGATGCAGGCTATTCTGCTTTCTAAGGGATGGAGGCTTAAACTTCCAAGGAGATAACTTCCTTAGCTGTGGAGAGGTAGGACATGGAGAATCCACTACTAGACAGGACAAGTGTCCATCCATTATTGTTGGGAAAGACTTTTCATGTGCAGTATATACCCAAGTGCTGATGCTTCAGTTTAAGAAAGTAAGGTACTGGTTAGGAATATAAATAAGATTAAATTTTTGGCAGATCTTTGTCATTTTAGGTAAGGTTAGTTTGCTTTATGTTTATATGTTATTGCCAGATCTTTGTAGATGTAAATGCTATTATTCAAACTCTTGCTCACAAGAAACCAGCATAAGATCTCAAAAAGACTTTTGAGCTGCAAAGAGATCCACAGTCTGTGGCTGCTTCTGCTAGGTCTTGGTGTACGTGGGAAGGACCGAGCTGTACACCAAGCTTCTACCAGCCCTGAGCTGGAGGGCAGGTCAGCAAAAGGCCTGAGGCACCCTGAGATCAACCCCTCGCGTCTCCACCTGCCAGCTGCTAACAGGCTCAGTCACTGAAAGAGCCTCTGGCCATTCTCAAGTTGCAGTAGGTAGGGTCTCAGTGAGTCACCAGGTAAGGGGAGAGATGGTCACCAGATTAATGCAGGTTCCAACTCAGTGCCAGTGCTGGGTCTGAAGCCACTCAACAAAAGTTCCAGGGTATATTAAGTCTATGTGTCCTCTACCATGTGCCTGTAGACCCTTGTGGTGGAGCAGGATCTCAGGAAGTCCTCAGGGTGAGGCCAGCAGAGTTTATCAGGCCCAAACAGGCCAAGATGTAGCCTCATGAAGGGAGACCTCAGCACCAGTGGTGAGTGTGAGGGAAAAACAACCCCTGTCTTAGAGCCACACAATTCAGTCTGTCCCAGATTTTGCCAGGACCTTGAACTCAGCAGTGCGGGGCCTCTAAGAGTCAGGAAGATGACAATAATGTTTGTGAATCACTGCCAGAGGCTATCCCTATGTTGGACCTTTATCACCTACAAAATTCACAGCTTTTCACTCACTGTAATTGCTCAGAGCTAAAAACAGCCACATTTTTTAAATGTAAACATAAAACTCAAAACCTGAAAAAACACAAGGAGAATCACATTTTTACTAGTACAGTAAAAGCATTTGAATTCATATTGAATTGCTGGTCATTGCGAAATTGTAGTGCACTTTTTAGCCTTGTGGACCACTTGTGATAAAGCCGTAAGTAACCTCTGCTGATCCCCAGGCCTCTATCACTGGCTCATGTCTCCCTCTGCGGTGCTATCTCCACGGCAGCTCCCAAAGAGGCACACTAAGAATTTCTCCACTGTGTGCGAATCCTGACAACTGATGCTCCCTTATTTCTCCTGGTCTCTGACCCCCTTCGCCGGATTCAGTATACTCACACCATCGGGTGGTAGTTTTTCTTTTAGCCCTAGAATTTCTAGCCAGCCAATAACCTTAACTGTCACTTTTATCTTACTGTAGTGATTGATTCACATGTCTTATCACATTGGATTCACATCATTCTTTGATTTTTTTTCCCTAAATGCTGAGTATACACCCTGAGTTGGTATCTTTCATATGGCATCTGTACTTACAGTTGTTTTTGTACATGTCTCTTTCCTTTCTCCTTCCCTTGGTCCCCTCCTCTCTCCCTTCTTTCCTGCTCCCTCCTTTCTTCCCTCTCTTTGTCATTTCTTTTTTCCTCAGGATTCTCTGATATTTTATACAAACTGTCTCAGGACCACCCAGGATTTGTTTTTCAGAGCGTTAACTCCTGGCTGGTCTGGATTCTGCATATATGGTCTCCGAGCATGGGAAATGAGAATCCCAAATGGGGTCCCGGGGCACAGTCCTGTCACACTCACCTGCATGAAGCTGGTCAAAACCCATATGGAGTCACGGCAGCAACTGAAATAAGAGACAGGTGAGGTGAGAAATTTTGAAGTGGTGCGCAAGAGGTGCCAGAAAGAAAAATCATGGCAGGTGAGAGGATTCCAGGTAGAGAGACTAACAAATGGAAAGAAACCAAAGCACAAAACAAAACCCATAAGCAGTTCTATTTTAGTAGAACGTAAAATTTAAGGAAGTAATGACGACATGAGGCATCTCCTTAAAGCTCTTTATAGAATTGAAAACTACTCTGTTATTTGTTTAATATTTTATGTTAGTAGAGTTGTTTTTTTTAATTTTATGGTTCATTTTATGGGGCATGCATGTCTTCTTCTCTGCCATTGTCCAGTGCATGGTAGGAAGCGTGACTGAAGAAGGGTGCAGGTCACTGAGGGCCTGGTACTCCTTTCCGGAATCCCCCATCCCTCTCTGAGATGCCTGAGGACAAGAGTCATGTCTATGTCATTCTCCTCCAGGGCTAGTGCAGAGCTTTCCACTGGTAGGTGCCCAGAGACTGTTTACTGAAAGAACAGTGAATTATTTTTTTTTTTTGGTGCTCAAGTACAGTTTTCTTCCTTTCTCCCAGTCCTCCACAAGTCCTTCCCCTGTTTTCAACCTGCCTTGTTATCGCCCATGTGTCCTTTACAGTTGTTCTTGTAAACTCTTCACCCTTTTCCCCCATTATCCCCTCCCATCTCCCCTCTGGTCACTGTCAGCCTCTTCTCAATTCTTTGGCTATACTTGGCTTGCTTTTTTGTTTTATTGATTAGGTTCCTGTTAATGGTGAGATCATGTGGTATTTGTCCCTCACCATCTGGCTTATCTCACTTAGCATAATGCTCTCCAGTTCCATCTATGCTGTCACAAAGGGTACGAGCTCCTTCTTTCTTTCTGCTGAGTAGAATTCCACTGTGTATATGTACCATAGTTTTTGATCCATTCATTTACTGATGGGCACTTAGGTGAAAGAACAGTGAATTAATTACTGAATTCCATTGAATTAAGGGGCAGGTATGGAAAAGTGTAGGTGTGCTTGAGAGTCTGCTGCATTATAAAAGAGATACCGGGAAGCATGATTTGAATAACATGAAAAAAGACTGACGGTGTTTTTGACATCCAGCTATTTTCCAAACTAACTTGACTAGACAAATTGTAACACTCACACTAATTCACGCTGTCAGACTTAGCCTCAGATCATCGTTTCTGGACTCTGGCACGTAAATTTCCCAAGACAACAGAGAAAACACTTGCTATTACTTACATTTATGTCTAAAAATTAACAGTTATCAGAGTGGTAAAGTGTCAGCTTTAGAATATAACTGCGCTTAAGGCCATTAAACCCTCACTGGCAGCTGCTCTGAGACACAATGCCGTCAGTGTCCCTGTGAGGAAGCAAACGGGTCTGCATCCAGGCGAATTAGCGATCTTTGCGTCAAAGCCACCACACTTCTGCAGGTGCACACCTACAATTGTGGCATCTCTGACAAAGACCCAAAGCGAATGTAAAGCCTAAATAACGGAAGAGTTGCCATTTCAGGTTTTTTTCCTTTTCAAAATGTCATTTAACATTCCCAATGAATGCATCTGGCCCAGAGAAGACCAAAAATATGAAGATGAAGGTCAATGAGGGCCTCCAGGGCGGTGCTTCATATTTGGCAGGGTTTTTACATGGTTAAGCCCATCAGTAGCTCTCTGGTGATATCTTCTTACTTTCTTAATAAAAAAGAAGTCTACATTGTATTGTTTCCATAATGGCTTGATAATTTAATAAGAGTAAGATAAGCAACATCTGGTAGAAAATATGGAAGAATCCTTGCTAACTTATGTTCTAGGAAATAGGATCAAGATCTAGAAGACAGAGAAGGTACCTTAAAGATACTGTGGTTTACCCGGGAATTGATAACTTACGGAATTAAATCTGACATAGAGATGATCTGCATTTGGTGCCCCCTCCAAAAAAATCTGAAGCCATTTAAAATTCAAGATGTTTCTCACACAGGTGCAATTTTGCAGCTTTTCTTCATCTATGGCAAGAGCGGACCTTTCTCTCTACGTGGCAAGGAAAACCTGGAGCTGCCAACTGCTACTCCCTAAGAGCAGCTGGCCCCACCTGTCCCCACTGTCTTCCACTGACCCACTTAAGAGCATCACAGTTTCTGGCCTGGCCTCTGTAAGCATGTGAACTTCTGGTTCCTGTACGAGTTTAATGGTAGAGGTATTTTAACTCTCATATCTTGACTACCTGAAGTTGAGTAATGCACGTTGTACTTTTATCTGGCTAACATGGGTAATATTTGCTCAGTATAGTATTATCTGACAATATAAATATTATAATTTCTTTAACTTGTTATAGTATTAAACTAATTAGGGAGTTACTTCTATCTAATGAAATTTACCTCTAGTAGTTTAATGTTATTTTGTTAGTACAGACGGTAAATACCAAATTCTCTTTAAATATATTTTGCTATAAAGTCAACTTGAACATATCGGCAATGAAAAGGAAATCTCATTCAACAATATTGAATATATATATATATATGTTTATATATATTCAGAGTTTTTCATCCTGAATGTTTTTCAAGCTCTAACACCAACCAGAATTAGAATTATTTTTGAATGGGGAAATAATTGACAACGAATACTCTGGTGCATAATTGGGAATCGGATGCTCACAGTCAATGACTTGGCCTGCTTTATTTAGCAAATGTTTATATTTCAAAATTTCTGTGCAAAGGACAATTGGGAAATGTAAAGGTGAACGAGACAAGGTCTTTGCCCTACAGATAACTTACACTCTGGTCAGGAATACAAATGCATACGTGATTCCAGGCCACGGGGCCAGGGGAGGGCAAAGAGGGTGGCCTGAGGAACTAAGCAGTCGCTGGGCAGACATGGGGCGAAGGGTTGTGGGGGGAGGGGGAGAGGGTGTTCCTCCAGGATTCTAACCCATTGACCTGGTGGGTGTTAGCGAGCCCATACAGGCTTGGGACAAGACTGTGGACCAAATGGATGCTGGATGCTGCCTGAAAAAGAGGTTTCAAGCCCGGGTTTTCTCAGAAAAAAATTTTTTATCAGCTTATGTAGCTTCATTAAGATGCAACTTGAAAGAGTTAAAGGTTGACTTCAAAAAATGTGAATATTAACTAATGAAAGATTAATATAGGGGAGGAGGCAACATTTTCACTGATATGTCCCCCAGAGCAAGGGACATAAAGGAAAGAATAAACAAATGGGATCTTGTCAAAATAAAAAGCTTCTGCACAGCTAAAGAAAACAGTATTAAAATAAAAATAGAACCAACCATATCAGAAAACATATTTGCCAATGATACCTCAGGCAAGGGTTTAATCTCCAAAACATATAAAGAACTCACATGACTCCACTCTAAGAAGACGAGCAACCCAATTAAAAAATGGGCAAAGGACTTG
>CM052539.1:146120091-146240356 GCA_028533065.1 Trachops cirrhosus
GGATTGCAGACTGGTACAACCACTATGGAAAACAGTATGGAATTTTCTCAGAAAACTAAAAATGAATCTGCCTTTTGACCCAGCAATTCCACTGCTGGGACTATATCCTAAGAACCCTGAAACACCAATCCAAAAAACCTATGCACCCCAATGTTCATAGCAGCACAATTTACAATAGCTAAGTGCTGGAAGCAACCTAGGTGCCCATCAGTAAATGAATGAATCAAAAAAACTATGGTACATTTACACAATGGAATTCTATGCAGCAGAAAGAAAGAAGAAGCTCCTACCCTTTGCGACAGCATGGATGGTACTGGAAAGCTTATGCTAAGTGAAATAAGCCAGGGGGTACAAGATAAATACCATATGATCTCACCTTTATCAGGAACCTAAACAACAAAACAAACAAAAAAGCAAAATATAACCAAAGACACTGGAATACAAAACAGGCTGACAGTGACCAGAGGGGAAAGAGGAGGGAATTTCAGGGGAAAAGGGGAAGGGTTTACATGAGCAAGTATAAAGGACACATGGACAAAAACTAGGGGGGTTGGAAATGGGAGGGAGGTGGGGAGGGCTGGGGGGTGGGCTGGGATGGGAGTAAAAGACAGAAAACTGTACTTGAACAACAATTAAAATAAAATTTAAAAAAAGATTAATATAGTCTTCCTTTCTGTTTGGAGTTGTTTTGTTTTTCACAGGCATTGTTGTGGATAATCCCAGTGAGCTAAGTTTGATGGTGGTTGCAATACTTTCTAAGAAGAAAAATAATATCCTCTTAGACTGTGTCTGCACAACAGGGAAAAATGGTCTATTAAAAGCTTTTTCTATAATGAATTGTTTCGGAGGTAAAATCAGCAGGATTTACTATTTGTTATCATAGATGTTAAAAAAGAAAACAAACAATAACAATAACTTTTGGGTTAAAAATGTCCCTTTCCAACTTCTGCAAATTCTTCTGTTTGGAAAATCTGATGACATTAGGAAATCTCACTTTAAATGACTGGACTTCACTTAGTACCTCAAGGGAAGGAGGTGGGGATTGAGTGGCCTGGAGCGTCTCTGATAAATGTGGTGGGACGTGTGCTTCAGTTGCAGAGTTGCTGTAAAATGTCATTTCTGGTTACACATTGTTGGTGTGTGCTCAGCAGTAGCAGCTGGCCAAACACAGACAGGAGAAAAGTGGGTAATGGAATCTCACTTTGTTAACTTAAGTTGTCTTATACTTTAGTTAAATCCACCTTTTCCCATCTGCTTAAGTGCCTCCATCAGGCCTATGTACCTGATTACTTGTCCTTTGCCAACAATTTTCAGTTCAACGCTTTCTTTCTTTTTTTGTTTTTGCCATTTTTGGTTATTTTTTCCTAAACACAGTCAGTCAACTATTTTATCAAAATCCACATTTATTGAGCATAATTAAGGGAAAGCACTAGAACAGATGTACAAGACACAGGGATGGCATGACTCAGTCCCCACCTACAATATGCTTATAGTGTGTGAGGGGAAGGAGACAGGAGGAGGAAGAGAAAGTCATTTGTTAAGAACCTGTAATTTCCAAGCACTGTTATCTCAGCTTCTCCAAAGTTGTTACATTTGCCTGCATATTTATGGAGGTGTTCACAGAGAAATCAGGTACCTTATCCAAGCTAGAAAATTATGCACCCCTCCAAACAGCCTTCAGTCTAGTAGCTGTTGCTTATCCCTTTCTTGTTGCACTGGTAGATTTTTGCCTTCTAGTATAGTTAATTGTGGGCATCTGTCATGGAGACCATGAAATGCATTTTCAGAACTCTAGTTCCTGGCTGAGCATCTGGCCCTAGTAGGCACACAGCGAATATTTATTGAATTAGTTGAATTTCCCTAACTACAAACGAGTACTGGTGGGGAGATCACACCTGGTGCTACAAAGCTCTGATTTAACATCTCAGCACACGGCTGGAGCGCTTCCACAGAGGCAGCAGAACACCTTCCTGTTAGTCAGTGAGCAATTTCCCAGGTTGTCAGTTTTCCTCAAGAAAACAGTGCAGGTTACTTTAACTTCACTTTATTGGTGAATGCTCTGCGTGCATGAGCACCTCACTTCAGCAAAACCTAACATGGAAATGGCTGGATGTAAGAGGCTTTTGAAAAATGAAAATTTTACGAGTTAGACTTCTAGTGCATTGTGAGCAGTCCACTGATGGTGTGATATCCATGTGTTAGGCATAAAGGATAATGTGAGAAAACAGATGAGGTGTATCTGTGCCTCTGGGAACCCATGTTTAAAATGCTTACTTTCCTAGACACACAGCCTCACCCCACAATCACCCCACAGTCATTCTGTGATCAGAGGCTCCTCCCGACCGGGAAGGGGCAGGCTGACTGTTTCACGTGTCCAGCCCCTGGTTCATCTCTGGCCAGTCTGCTCTGGAACTTAGAGAGAAGTTTCTCTCCTTGGTTTGCTTTTATCGCCTTTTCTTCTCATGGAGAAAAGGTAAATGGGGTGAACTTCAGGCAGCACAAAATGTGCTGGTGGTCCTTGGATGTCTGGTGGACTCTAGTTACTCATATCTATCCAGCTAGCAATTTCAAAGGAAAAGTGATAAAGCAATACAATTTTCATAAATTAGAAATTATTTCTCCCCAGAAATCATGTTACATCCTAAAAATTTACATTCTCAAACTCTACACAAAGTACTTTAATGGTGAAGTTGGTTATGTAGTTCAATTAACAGTGTGCAGTTTTTTACAAAAATATATTTTCCCATTGTTTTCATACTATTATTTATTTTGCAAAATTAACAGCTTCAATGATTTCTACTATGTTACATCACATCCTTTGAAAATGGCTCAAAAGTAGGTCATTAAAGCATTGGCCATTTAAAAACTAATGCAAAGGCAACTCTAATGAATCTGAAGTTGGGATGATTGTACACAAGCATCTGGAAAAAGGAAAATCCATATAAGAAATAAAAAGTAAATATTCAAAAATCAGATATTACTGGGCAAGGGGCCCATTTGCTCCCTGTCCCCAGCTCCACTGTCTATGCAACTGTCATTTAGTGGCATGAAGCCATAAGTTTTCTCATCATTCTGCCACAGAACAGCAGCCTTCCTGCTAAACTGCTCATATTTTCTCGGAATGAAAACATTATAATGTTTTTTGTTGCAAATTGATTAATTTTGTTATTAAAGTTAGATCTGAGACAGAATTAGTCATGCATCTAAATTACTCAGGCAGCTAAATAAGTCGTTTTCATTACATATAGTAAAAATAGATATATCACTATTCCAAAAAGTATGTTAAACCAGAGACAAAGCAACATTTGTCATAAGCAACATTTTTCATAGAGAGAAAGTAGAATGAGTTCTTGGCAAATTTATCCAACGGCACCTTTAGTCTTTATGTATCCCCAATGGCACGTGAAGCGATCCAGCAATCGGCATTCCATGGGCATGCCAGGAGATGCTGAGCTTTACAAGGAGATGAAAACATTGTTTTGTTTTGGGCTTTTTTTTTTTTTTTGAGCAGAGGGCAGATCAGCTTTTGGCAACTGTACTTTAAGTAATGAAAAATACTCAACGACTTCTTATTCTGCTTATTCCTAAAAATATACTCTAGAGAAGAGAGGCTTCTCAGTTACATAACACCCGATTTCGTGAGGCAGGAGAGAGTCTGGAAATGGCACATTGGGGTCAGAACTGAAGGCGCACCGGCTACATGGGCAGCAAGGAAGGGCTTCATCATGAGGATAGCAGAGCCTGCTCCTGGACGCCAGTCCACACACGGGTTTACTCATGGAGAACAGGTGCAGTCAACAATATACCTCCTGATCTTGATTCAGCATTGAGAGAAAGAAATAGTGAAACCTATGACTGTAATTCCACTGTAGACCCTGAGTATGTCTTTTAGCCTGCTGTTCAAAGAAACAGGCAGCAAGAATAAGAATCTCTCTGTATATAAGTTTGCCAGTTATTGAGGAGAAAGGTGCTCATGATGAGAGGATGAAGAAGGTAGGAAATAAAACATTTTTTATGGCCCTGTTAAAGTCAGCAAAGACCATCTCTATAAATTTAAGTGACTTGCTCAAATGGAATGGTTTAACATTAGAGTCAATCTCTGAATACCTTGAATCAATTATCCTAGAGATAAAACATAATGTTTAATACAAGGACTGTCCAGAAAGTATCTAGCCATGTAATATGAAAAACAGACATTTATTGAAAAAGATACAAGAAACATTGTACATAGGACAATGATGCCTCAGTCCCCTTCAACGTAGGCACCTTGGGACCTCACACAGTTCTCCCAATTGCCATCACTTGCCCCATCATTTTTCCTGAATCTCATCGATTGTCTGAAATCTCTTCCCTTTCAAAGATGATTTTAGTTTTGGGAAAAGCCAGAAGTCTCAAGGCACCAAATCTGGGCTGTAGAGAGGCTGAGTCAAATGAGAGATTTGATGTTTCAGCAATAACTCTGCATAAGATGTGATGCATGAGCAAGCGTGTTGCCATGATGAAGTTGCCAATCACCAGTTGCCCATGGCTGTGGCCTTCTCAATCATCCAAATAGTTTCCATGGAGGAATGTTCAAGCTTAATGCAAAATTAGATGCTGACTCGTTGCTCTACTCACTCAGTCAATTTGAATGCAACAGCCACACATCACACAGGACACATGCTCGCTCAACAGTGTCCACAGCCCCCACTGACTAGTACAGTGAAGTTGTCATTGTTTGCACACGTGCATTCCAGTCCCCTCTCCTCAACTGCCAAGTTACATTGATGTGGCACAAACCGTTCTCATTATATTCACAATGGCTGGACTTTTCCAGACAGACCTCATATATCACATTTAGTAAGAAAACTGAATTATGGTGAAGCCAGCATGTCATCAAAGATGTGTATCTTTCTCAGAATTTGATGACTTTTTTACTCCCATCAGAAAAACAAATTAATAAAATATAAATGAGAATTTTTTAAAAGCATCTAAATGTCACAGAAGACTCTAAATACACTAAGAATAAAAGCACCAGAGAGAAGATCATTAATCTGCTTTCTGCTGCCTCCCAAGTTAAAATATCCAGCCTTACAGTTTTAAACATGATATTCTTAGGATGCAAAAGAAGGTTGAAATTACAGTAACTCGCAGTAAAATGTCTCTCCACCTTGCCAGGCTTTCCCCTGACCCTAACATCCATAATTATCTGACAGAGTCGTCAAACGCTTGCTCTCATTTCTGACAACCTATAATTATAAATTAGGATTTTCCGTTTTCATTTTGCAAAAAAAGTTAAGAAAAAAATAAATAGATGTGAAATATGACTAGCAGCTCAAGGTATATTCAACATAGAGCCAGGTATCCGTGTACTGATACTTGGTGAAAGGTGGACAAGACACAGCTTCACTCTATTTCAAGTCTAGATAAATGAAAGCTCAAGGAATTGTGCCGAGGTTGGAAGTAAAACCCTCCTGGTTAGTAGAGCAGATGACTTTGTCCTCTGCCTGCAGACACCGGAGGAACCTCCTCAGAGACAGTGGAAGAGATGGAGGAGAGGGCTGCCGAAGGTCAGGGTTTGAGCATCCTGGGTTTCCCACCATTTTCTTTCTTTCATCAAAATTTATTAGGATAATTTTAAATTTTGCATATAAATATCAGTATTGCTTTGAAAACATGTTATATAATGAAAAATTTTGTGGCATTTATGCTAGCTAAATTGGAATCTTTTTACTTTTATGTTTTAATATCTAATGTTATCCTTTATTGCAATTTCAATAATGGCAATGCTTTCTACTCTTATTGTCTATTAAAACTTGGAATTGCATAATCATGCAGTTAAGTTCTCGCAATGATAATAATTGTTATGTATCTCTATGTTTCTATGCAGAACATTTTTATTGCATATATCTTTATTTTAGTAATGCAAGGGTAAGCAGTGTTTCCAGTACAAGTGCAAGCTGTTCTTAATGTAAACATCAGTATTCCACCCACCTTACAAATCCACAAGCAGCGGCACTTCAGTAAGCATCAGCATTCTTATCTCTATTCCTCCAGGGAATGCATTTTCAGTTTGGAAATTTTGCCTGTATTTTTAGGATTAAATGTATGTTTCTCTTACACTGCAGTGAAGAGGAGCATCTCATTTATCTTTAAGCAGGCAGTCTGTCTCCTAACACTTAAAAAAAGAGGGAGAAAGGAAAAGACCCTGCTGTCCATTTTGACTACATACAAACTTTCCAGCATTTTGGACCAGGTGATGAGGGACCATTTCATCTCTGTCCATGGTAGCACTCGTTTTAGGTGACAGACCAAATTGTAGAGGAGAGGAAAGATATTTATTTGTTCCTCCTGTCAGGGGCCCATCTAGTTCTTGGTCCTACACTACTGCAGGATCTGTGGTCAGCATTAAGGTGTTATTTCTGGAATGGGATGGAATCAAAGGGATTGCCCAGGACAGGTAGAAGCAGGTAAATTAGAATAGGAGCCACTTGCTTTCTTTACTGTTTTTTATTCTGTTTTAAACACTTGAGCCCAATGCTCTTTACCAGCGAGCCATGTTACTAATACTACCACTCCCTAATAGTAATTAATAGTAAGTATAACTTAATCAGTACACACCGTATGCAAACAGCTGCACTAATTATTTCACATACGTTATTTCACCTAAAACAGCTCCAAGCCCCATGAGGGAGGTGACACATCCTCCAATGTTCAGATCAGGTCGCCAAGGCCTAGAGTTGTTAAGTAGCCTGTCTGCGGCACTGCGGCAACCGAGGGTGGACCTGTTACCCGTTTGTCCTCCCGAGACTGTGTCGTCACACAGCCTCTGAGACTCCAACGCCTTGACTAATGTGACGTGACAGACCGATTTCATACGCCTTTCTCTTATTTTGTCCTACAAACAATATTCGTGAGTCCTTGAAGAAGAAAAGAAATACACCTTCCTTCAGCCAACAGTAACTAAACGAGTTACCTCACCAGTCTCTCTGAGAAATACATAAGTAAGCAGATTCTTTCCCCAGGGGATTTAGGATTCAGGGATAGAGATTACAGACTGTAATCTAGGATACAGATCTACCATAGTTTGATTTCAGATTTTTCATCTTTACCATGGTATGAAAGAGATACACATTCAGTAGAAACTGTGCTTTGAATTCTGAACGGTAGTCTTTCCCCAGGCTAGCGACACGCAGTGTGACCTCTCTCACGAAGCAGGGCAGCTGTGGTGATGGCAGCTCCCAGTCAGCCACGTGACCACGAAGGTAAACAGTTGATACGCCACAACATAGTATTAAACACACTTTCAACTTACAATATTTTCATTACATTTTGTGTTTATCAGGATGCAACCCCAACATAAGTCAAGGAACACATCTATTAGATGCCAAATTTTTTAACACTGCAAAAAAGGCTAGCTATCACAAAATAAGTACAGATGAAGTTTGTTTGGTAGAGAATTAACTTGCAGCTGGGGAGAGCAGAGAATCTTTATGATACAGGCCAGACATACGCTGATGTAGAAATGTAAAAATGGGGATACATGCTAACAGTCTGACATAAATACCCCACACAGCCAGCCATTTTACAAGGTTCCCCAGCCTCCATCATTCCCAGGGCGGGCAGATGCTGTGTGTTCTTGGACGAAGTATATTCTCTTTTCCACCTGTCTCTGTATCTATAAATCAAAGGGAAGGCCCATAGGAACAGCACAGGCCACATTCTATGGCTTTTCACTTAGACTCTGATTGGATTTGTGGCCAAATGGAGAAGCAATCCAGGAGAGCTAGGAGAGATCTGTTATGTACTCCTGAGCCACTATTGCAGAAGAAGAGTGAGATGGACTTCTTGTTGCTGAAAAAAAGATGGAAGATCTTCTACAAGCCCCAGAAGATCTGGTTCTGGGAAGAACATACCCTTAGCCATTACAGGATGATGCTTGATGTCCATATTGTCCCAACCCTTGGGGGAAATATATTCTTGCCTTGCCTTTTCATAACATGATTTAAATGGTACAAAGGGTTACAGGCTGGTCTCAAATTCAGGCTGATTCTTGGAGGTGGTTAGTAGACAGCCTGGCTGAGACAACTTCCACCCATTAGACTTCTAGGGGAAAATCCCCATGATGCTACAATTCAAGAAATATAGATAAAGTACCAAGCACAACACTACTGCGTAGTAGGTACCCAGTCGCTCTCTACTGGGAGTCAGGAAAGGTGTGCTTGAATCAAGCTCAGAGCAGTTTTCCAAATGATCACCTCTTTTTCTGGTGGTAACAATTCAGGGAGTTTGCTAGAGATTTGAGACTCTTTCTCATTAGCCACCCTTTCAAATTATATTGGCAAAAATTCCTCTATAATTTCCAAAGGGAACTATGCCATAAAAAGTAGACATCGAATCAATGGACAATTAAGCATCCATTTGTAAAAATATGCAGACTACATTCTTAGAAAAGCACAAATGGATAAAATTAAGTAGAAAAGTCAAAGAAAAGTTATTACATACACTCCATAATTACTATAATGGTTACATATGGAAAGATTTAAAATAGGCCAAGAGATGATAAAAAATAGTTCTTTAAGCACAAAGAAAAAGATATAATTCCTTGTGAAACTTATTTAATAATAAATTCTTTTTCTAATGAAAATGTCATTGTACTTTTTCTCATTGTTGTTAAAAATGCAAACCATGCAGAGAATGTAAAGATCCAGCAGACTACTGGAACACTTCCAGATTTTTAATACATATATAAACTTACACATATTTCTCCACAAATAGAATCTTATTCTGCTTGTTTTATGTTTTTATTCTTAATATCAATAGTTTTTAATGATAGTTGAAATGATAAAAGCTAATAAAATCTTTTAAAAATAAAGGATAAATCATCAATTTAGGTACAAATAATTCTAGAGGTTCATATACAAATGACAAGATAGAGTCTTTTCCTAAATTTCCATGAAGATCCCAATCAGATGGATCCCAACCGTTCCTATTTGCAGCAGCCTGGTAACCAGGCTGTGTCCTCCAAGGTTGGTAGGAAGGGCAATAGTGTGGATAGTGGAAGGGGAGCAGGACTCAGCTCCATCTGTCATTCTGTGTCTGACCTTCAAGACAAGGCTCCATGGACTACTCCACAATGAGAAAGAAGTTGCCTCTTGTTAATTAAATAGTTGTTAATTGAATAGATGGGAGTCCATAAGTGAGCCACACAGAGGTGACTGGTGGTAAGCTGCCACATATGTGCCAGCAGACCCCACAGGCTTGATTTCGATTTTCCAAGTTTATGCTCTACTTTCCAAGGAGGCCTGCTATCATATTCTCCGGTCTCGAGTCTGTGTGCCGTCTCTCCCAAGGGATGCTTCTCAGTAACAGAGGTTATTATTCCTTATCCTCATGTCATTCTAGTTAATAGGACTGAGGGTTTCCTGAGGTCATATGGCACTGCTGCTCCATCTTTGAACCAGGCAGGCTGGAATATGCCTTCTCCTTCTGCGCTGTAACTAGGAGAGTAATGAAGTAATGTGAGGTTATGCAACTCAGCATATGGCATTTCCTTGAAGAACAGAATTGTTGGAATGGAGGCCTAGGAAGTTAGTCTTTAGGTAAAACAGCCTCATTGAAGCCTCCCAGATACACTAGAATTGCTATTTTTAACACAGGCCTCATCAGTTGGAGGACCTATAAATGCTGGCCACTGGAAGCATTTGCATTTTTCTGAGGTAAGAGCCTAATGAATGCATCAGGTCTTCAAAGAGATGTGTGATGCTCTAAAACGTAAAATCCCATGACATTAAAGATCTTAGACCTGCCATCCCAGACACTGTGGGTGGCTAGCCAGATTCTCTCAAATTCCTCTTATTATTTCAGCACACTCTTCCCTCATTTCCTTTGTGTTTTGCTTCTAAAGACTCACACTTGTGACCCTGTTCAGAAGCACTTTGCATAGTCATGCAGAAAACAGACATATCTGGAGTTTATATCCCCCTGGGGTGGCCCTTGGCCAACGACAGACTGATGAAGAGGTACGAAAGCCCAGCTCCCTTGCCTCCAGTGGGGCAATCTGATGTGTGGTTTACACTCCAGCGTGCCGGAGGAATCGGGCTGGAGTCAGATCTTTGCCAGAAATTGCTTGGCCTCTTCCCTTCCACATCTTATTTCCCTCACTACCTTACTGGATTCTCCTGGGGACCCTTTCTTAATACATAACTCACCTACACACGAGTCCTGTCTCAGGGTCTCCTGGGAAACTTGTCCTAAGACAACTGCATGCAGAATGCCGGCAGGATGTCAACAGTCTCTTTACCCCTGAGCCTTTTACAAAACAGCAGATCACAACCTAGAAGTGAGATGGTTTATCACGGACAAGCTGGGGGCACACACAGTAAGAGGCAAAGGAAGAAAATGAAGCAGATGGATGAGCATAGAAGTAGGACAGAGGAAAAACAGAGGAAAGAAGAAAAAACGTTTCATAAGAAATGATGAGAATCTTGCATTTATTATGCCTTTGGTATTATGGTACACTCAGAGAGGTTTCAAGTAAGAATGGAAGGATCTAGGTTCTTGTTCAGACTCCATAAATTATCAACTGTTTGGCCTGAGACTAGACACTTAAATTCTCTGGGTTTCAGGGTTTGTTTTTTTTTTTACTGTAAGTCAGAGATCCTGCTACCTAATTCATAATATTATTGGGAAAGTCAAATAAAACAATGGAAGTGAAAATACCTTAAAGTAGTAAAGCATAATAAAATGCTGTCTTTCCTTAGCAGTTTTTTGAATGTCATGAATTGGACTAAATTAATACTTAACAAAGATATAAGAACATATAATACTGCCATAAAAGAGGTTTTCTTCTCACTGGAGAAACAACTAATAAGTATGTACCTATACACAAAATTTTGTGAACAGTGAGGCTGAAAAAGATTTCAGAACTTGGGGAGGTCCCAGCTGCCCAAGGGAAGGGCATGTGCATTAAGTCATTTCTCCCTGTTAGATGTCTCCAGGACACCTGTTCTCCTTTTTGGGGCACTCCTCACATTGTTGGAAACTAGTTATTTAATGTCAGTCTTTTCCATCACATTGTAAATACAGATCATATCTGAATTACTTGCCCAAGAATTTCCAATGCCTTGCACATAGTTAGGGCATAATAAATATTTCCTAATGAATCAGTGATATCAGATGGACATTTTTGGGTAGATAGAATTTGAATGACAATCAAAAAATATGTTGCAATGTGAAGGAAAGTGGAAACTGTGCATAAACCTAGTTAGACTCAAACAGGGTTGCTGCTCAGCATTGTAGGAGAACAAACTGGAGATCCGGGGTAAGAGCCACACTGTAAAATTATTTGACTGCCAAAATGATGATGAGAAATTTGCGCACTGGAGTCACTGGAAGTTTTGCGGCAGAACAATGTGATGGAATCACGCAGTAGGAAGGTCTTTCTGGCAGGAGGTGTGGGATGTGCTGTGGGGGTATATTGGTGGGATGGAGCCCAGGTAGAAAGCTGACGCATCAGCTCTGAGCCATTGCGGGGTGAGCAGGTAGACAAAGGAGCAGCAGTTGTCTAGAGGGACAAGGCACGGCCATAGGTCACCTATTCTTGTCCCAACTTCTCTACCAGAATTCAACCTGAACACTTATATTAAAGGTAATACAGCCTCAATTCCTATTTCCCAACAAATGACTTGGCAAAGGGTAGATTTCCATAACACTAGAAGGTCAAATCCAGCTACCCGTCTGATGCATTTATCTCCGGCTTTCTTTCTAAGTAGGATTTGGGCTATGCTTAACCACCGCCATGGCTGAAGACCTCACAACTTCTAAGGCAGCCTGTTCTCCACCAGCATTATTGGAATTATGGAACTATGGGGCACACTGACATGACTGTTTTGTTGTTGTTGTTGTTTTTAAGAAACTCTGAAAGAATTAGCCTTCCCCTTGGTATGGGACTGACAGTTAGTAAACTTAGATTTTATTTGCAAATGTGTCACTAGGTTCCTAGGCAAAACTGAGTAAGTTATTTCTTGTTATTTTACTTCAGTTTTCTCATCTTAAAAATGCTAACGTTGGACTAGATCATTAATTTTTAGATGTGGATAATCATTGCAATCACCTAGGGAACTTGTTAAAGCCACGCCAAACCCCCTGAGCTAGAATCTTTGAGAACTAGGCTCAGGCATCATATTCTTAACAAGCTCTCAAGTGATCTCGTGAAGCCATCCTGGGTCTGGTGCAGGCAAAAGCCCGTGAGAGCTGATGGACTCTGTGAAGATCTCTGTGATCTTCTCCAGCTCTCAAATTTTGATTTAAGAATATGATCTGTGGTTCCTTTGTTAATAATACAAATAATGATATAAATATAACTTTTTGTCAGAATATACCAGCCTAAGTTTTAAAAGAGGAGTGGGGGAGGCTATCAAACAATGTAGAGAATTTTTCTCTAACTCCACCCCTTCCTGCTTTGTACATGCTCCAAATCCCCTCTTTTCAGCCCTTCAGGCATCACTGGGGCGTACACTCAAAAACACCCCACTGCAGGTGTGGTGCTTTTCTGCTTTTCTCAGGTTCCGATTGTGAGGTACACGCCTTTTCCCTGGAGTGACATGTGTGTTGTCTCTCGAACCCAGGAATTCCTCCCAAAACTATCCTGGTGCCACTGTTGTCACTAGGTCCTGCCGGTGGCAGTTGTGCCCTGCTGTCACTATGCCTGCTGATACAGCTGAGGAAAAGGACGATAGGCATCACTAAATTTCAGTTAGATCAAATGGGTTACATCTTATATGCTAGTCAAGACCAACTGGCGGTGAGAATTCTGCAGCTGCTCAGGTTGGGGGGAATGCCATGACTAATCATTTGTGCCTGTTACGGGAACAAGCATCAAAAACAACGGTATGCCAAGGATTGGCCATCTAGTTCAAATCTCCTCTTTTATTTTTGGCTATCTATTTGTTCTGCTCTACAAACAGAAACACGAAAGGCCAGAGAAAGACTTACCCACATTTCCATGAGTACTCCAGGGTCACCAAGTAGAATTTTAGTTGCAGGCAGCTGACCAGTGTGCTGGACTTGAGGTCTGTCATGTCCTTCTGTGCATGTTTCTGTGATGTGTGTGTTTGTGTGTTCCATGAGGAGCCCGGGCCGTATGTACTCCACATTATGACACATGCCTTTAATGCAGTCTGTGTGCATTTTCCAGATGTTTATCTGTCCTTTTGAAGTTTCTTTCTTTTTCTTAAAACTCTGAAGGATTTATCCAGGCAGCATGGTCTCAGGACAACTACCGACTACATTTTCCAACAGCTGCTATCTCCCCTTTGTTGAAGGGTCAGCTACATAATAATGCTTCCCTTGCAGGAAGTCTGTGCTGCCGGACAGATTTGATAACTCAGGGGATTCGCAGCAGACAGTGAAGCCTTTAACCCTGGGTCACTGTTTCATCTCTCACCCAGATGAGGCCCGACAGCTGTTCAGGGACCTCCTTGGAAGGGAATGTCCAGCCATTTGTCTCAAGACAACCAGCACCAAGTGATGGAACCTTTTGGAAAGTCTTGAAATGCTGTTTGTCATGACTGTCATTCTGCAAATAAACAGAGATCCTACGATATCTGGATGAAATGTGTTGGCACAGAGCAAGCAGGCCCTGATGGCTGGCCCCCAAGCTCTGTCCGTGGGCAACACATAAAAAGATTGTTACCATACAGTGTAATCCTGGTTCCAGGCTAGGTGCTAGAAGAGCATCACTTTTGAATTGACGAGAGGTCGTTGGCCACATGTCAGTAGAGGTCTGTGTGCCCCACCAGGCCCCCTTCCCGGAGGAACGCCCACCACAGCTACAGCACCACTCCTGGGCTGCAGTGATTTGGTGTCTGGCTTGACCTCAACTCAGTCAGAAACAGAACAGAATTCACCTCAGAAAATATCACTTTGCATAGCAATTCTCATGACTGTTGCTTTTATCATAGGAATGGAGACTTAGTGGGAAAGACTACATTATAAATGGGATATTTTTAATTTAATCTCTATTGTATTTTTCAATTATCATTTAATCCCCTTATAACCTCCTCCCCCCACCAATCATCACACTGTTATCCATCTCCATGAGTTCTTTTTCCTTTTTGCTCAATGCCTTGGGATACTTTTAATATTATTGACCTGGGGGAGTCTCTGTTCCTACAATTATGCTTTATTTTCATAGAGGCACAACAATTGTAAGAATAGGGTGCAGATAAAAGCAGGTCAATGACAATTTTCAATTCAGGTTACTATTTACTTATATCTATTTGTATCCAAAATCTTTCCACAGGAAGCTACAACAACTCAAAAGATCCCCCCATGAAACACCTGTTTTGATGTTGCTGCTGCGGCTTTGTTATTTTTCTACTTTCACAAATGTCATCAATAAGTTGTTGGGGATAATTATAGAGAATTGTTAGACTTTCGAGAACTGTGGTATGATGGAGAGACCTTTGGATTAATAGTCATTCTGATTATTAGACTGAGTCTTTAGCCATGCAAATTAATCTCTCTGAGCTTCAATTTTGTCATCTATAAATTGAAAAACATAATTTGTTTCTGCCTCACAGCAAAATTGCAGAGATCAAACGCATGTACATGAAAGAACCTGCAAGCTATTAAAGTTTTGTGTGTTACTTATAATATACTTTTTCTGATTAGAAAAGTAATGGTAGTTTATCATGGGAAATTGAAAAATGTCATAAAATATGTAATGAAGTAGTATAACTCATAATTTCACAATTCAGAAATGTCACCTGTTAAAATTTTGACATGTAAAAACACTTTAGAACTATTTTTCTCTGCATATGTGTGTTTAAAAATTGAAATCATACTGTAAACATGGTTTTTAATGTATTTTTTTCAGTTACAATATCTTGACTGTTGTGGACAGAAGCATGTTCCCCCCAAATTCATATATCGAAGCCCTAACTCACAATGTGACTGCATTTGGGGACTGGTCCTTTAAAGAGATAATTAGGGTTAAATGAGGTCATCAGGGTGAGACCCTCATCCAGTCAGTGTGACTGGTTTCCTTTGTAAAAGGAGGAGGAGACACCAGTGTTGTGCACACACAGCGGAAAGGCCAGGTGAGGATGCAGGGAGCAGGCAGCCATGTGCAAGCACCAGGACCAGAAGAGATAAATATCTGTTGTTACGCCACCCAGCCTGAGCTATGTGGTTATGGCAGCTCTTGCAGACTAAAAGGGTGAGCATGTCCCTGTAACTATTTTAAAAGAATTTGATTTTTAATGGCTACAGAATCATCATTTTGATATAATTATGTAATGAGTCCTTTATTTTGGAATGTTTAGGTCATTCTCAATTTTCATTATAATAATTAGTGCTGCTAATATCCTTGTATGTTGATAAATCATTATTTGGTTGCAAAATGCTCTCCAAAAAGACTGTATGTAGTACAAATTAATGGGAATAAACTATGGAAATTCTATGTACTATTTTTGAAAATTTTCTGGGTTATTACAAAGGAAGATATATCCTGTAACAAGAAAAAATAACTCTAGTATATTTCCACAAATGCTATTCTGCAGCTTATACTATTTAGGTACAATATCAGACAAGCCTTCTTGGAAATCAATATATTGATTGCAAATACTACCAATCAAACAGAGACCCTAACATAAATGTGTTTTGTTAGTAAGAAAATGAGAACTTGATGCACGAATATAGATGGGGGGAAAGGATGCTCTACAAGAAATATCTGTCTAGACAGCATCGCCCCTACACAGAGAAGAGTGAACCTGAGAGTGGAGGTGGGATTCCTGCCTTAGCTGGTCTCTGCACGGACTTGGTAAGCAGCGGCCAGGGCAGCTGTCACCCTGGATTCCCCATGTTATGGAAAGATTTGCTGCGCTGGCTCTTACAATCTGAGTGGTGTGCCCTGGGTTTTTCTGGGGATATGACAGTTCAATTAAAGTCAAATATTTACTAAGCACCTACTGTATGCAGAGTTTTTTTTTGAAGGTTACAGAAATGAATAAGAAAGAGTCCCTATCCTTAATGTAGACAACTGGTGAGACAGACTAATAGAAAGGGAAACCATGAACTATCCTAAAAACGAAAGGAAATAAGCCCCACTGGCGACTGGAAAAGTGCTCAGCACACATTAAGGAGATCAAGGCATCATTCATAGAAAAGGTAGGACCAATAGGGTACTGCTAAGCAGAGTCAGATGGGAAAACTGCGAAAAGTCTCTAACATCTGAAAGGAAATGCGGAGGGGTCGGGGAGGTAGGGTGCATAGGGTGTGTGATGGGAGATGAACTTGGGGGTTGGAGCCATGAAGATTGCCGTATGGATTTGGGATTACTAGGAAGCCACCGAAGTACTTTATTCAATTTGTATTTGAAGATTTCTGAGAAAGCCGTAAGGGATTAAAAAAGACTAAAAGAAAATATATCTTGCTTTCAAGAGTGACAAAGGAGAAAGATTTACTCCCTACACCACTCCACCCCACCCCACCTCCCAAAATTCAGTTCAGGAGGAGATCCTGTTACACTCCACAGAACCAGGAAGTGAGTTCTGTCTTAGTCACACACTACGAAGCTGCACTCACATGAAAGCATCCACACCTTTCTGCTGAGTGCTTGGCAGATACATCTAATATTTGTCAAGGCTTGGAATAATGGTTTACTCTCACTTGTGTTCATGTATAATGCATCTTCACTTGTAAGGTCTAAGTCCTGCCTCTGTCAATCGCTGTGTGACTTTCTGCAAGTTACCTATCCTCTCTGACCCTCAATTTTTTCTTCTGTCTAATGTGGGTAATACATACTCATAAGGATCTTGTAACCATTGAATGAGATAATGCATGGTAAAATGTTTGTTAGCTGTAATGTGTAGTACAAATGTTATTGTTACTACAATAATCTTTTTTTTCTTTTAGAGGAAAAACAGAGAAAATATTCTGCACTATTTGACCAGAAGGTGGCAGCACGTTGTTTGCTAGGCACCTCCTCTCTGTTTCAAATCTAGGGGGTATATTCTGGAGACTACATCATGCAACCATGAAAAATCTAATGGGAAGGTGAGCTTGAAGACCTCATTCTTTTTCATCCTTTTTTATTTTGTTTTGTTCTGTTTTACACTATAGTGGGATTAATATATAGAAAAGTTACATGAAGCAAAGTCTTCTTAGCAGCATGAGTAGGGAGAAACCATTCGCTCTCTGGCCCCACCTCTGCAGGGTGCGCAACATTCAAGGCCTCACATTTGTGGCTTTTTAAAATGCCTTCTCTGTTGCCTGGTGTTTGAAGCAGAGGCTTATGCTTTGGCTTTGTGGATCCGATTAATGCTTTTATCTAGTCTTGTCTCCTACATGTTAATCCACATCAGCATACTAAAACGCATTAATCGAACACTTTCTGGCTGCAGATATGATGTGAAGGAAATGTCAAAAATGGTCATACTCTTCAGAATCTTACAGGCAGTCTTGTTGGTAAGACCAAACATGAAAGGGCTTGAAGATAGTGACAAAATAACATGTCGATGTGAAAAACAAAAGCACTACTGGCTGAGCATTTGAGGTCCTGCAAATGCAGAAATGACCAAAATGAGGAAGATGCTCAGGCCTCCTGGAGGAAATGCATTCTACATGTTAATTTCAAATCAAAATTTCTTTGTGATGCTTCACAAGCTCCCCTATCATATACACACTCCAAACAGACCCAATACACCCTCCTCACCACCATTTTCCAAAGTGCTTTATTTAGGCATATATATGTATATTTTTTCTATGTATATTTTTAGAATGGTTTTTTACTTCATTAAAATACATTATTTTTTAAATCCTCACATGAGATACGTGTTTATTGACTTGAGAGAGAGAGAATCATCAATGTGAAAGAGAAATATCGATCCACTGCCTCCTGTACATGCCCGGTCCGGGAATCGAACCCCCAGCATTTTGGTGTATGGGACGACGCTCCAACCAACTGAACCACCTTATAATGACACAAAACAGAAGTCTGGATATATTGCAAACCTAGGAGCAGTTTTAACCATCTTGTTTGAAATTTCTTTCCAATACTCTACTTGGATACCACTGTTCCCTAACCTTGCCTTTGCTTTCCATTGACAATGACGATAGTTCCATAGTGCTGGCGCAATATGGAATGAATGAAGCCTAATCTGGTGCACTGTCAGCTTCGGACTCGTAGGCACGAGACCAGGACCCCACTCCTGATCCATCCCTGTGATCACTGTGCCGCAGTGATAGGAGCGAGGAAAGCATTCAGGTCTATAAATTTTTTCCTGAAGCCTATGAAATTTATAACTATCGCTGCCACCATTTCATTTCCAAATTAGTTCAAAAATCTGTCTGATTTTTGCCCAAGATCCAATTTAAGTAGCCTGCTAGTGCAGAATAAGGAACGAAGATTATTGTAACCAGGCATTTCTTTGTCATATTACACAAATAATTAAAGCACAATGAAAGAGGTTGTTCTAAGACAGCTGAAGACATTTGCTCACTCAGGTTGACTCATGTAACTCATTTGTCTTTCCTGAATCTCATTTTACCCATCAGTAAAATTTTAAAAAAGAAAAGAGAAGGCGGTGGCAGAAGTTATGTCTGAGGTCCTTGCCACCTTTGTACTTCTGTGATGCTGAGAGAGGTCAAGTTTTGACCCATGTTTAGTACTAGGCCCCTACAAGGAGCAACGAGGGTCTTTTTAATGCAGTCCTTATTGCTTCATGTACTTACATCAGCACCTGAGTGGGGCTGATTGACTGCTTGGTCGATAATGGGGCCTAGCATGAAAATTCTGCCACAAGATCAACCTCCCCCCGCCCCGCACCCCACCGCCCAGTTAGGCAGACACCTTTCAGGTAGTGAGATTTCCATATCTACACCGCCCAGGTTCCCCCACAAATGTGAAAAATATGAACACTGCCTCTGGTAATGAGTGCCACCAAGCTAGGGCAATTGTATCTACGGCTTGGCTGGAAGAGCATTTTCCCTGGAATGATAAAGCTTAAATTGAAACATAGCTCTAGCCCTAACTTGATTTGTGTCCTTGGACCTGAGCTTCCATTTATACATATTTAAAATTTAAGAAAACCATCTAACTGCATGGTTACAGTGTTCCTCAGGTGACATAACAGATGTGAATTTATAAAGACATGTCATTCAACAATCATTGGAAATCCACACTGTGGAAGAAATAAGATTTTCAAGAACCCTTCATGTTGTTTTCTGGGAATAAGAGTGTGGCAGGCATGTACAAAAGTAACATTAAAAAGGGCTACAGATGATAGGTAAATAAAATGATTACAAAATGGCATGAGCAGAGACTACATTCACGTAATTTACTACATTAACAGAGAAAATATGTTGAACCCTAAATATTCTCAACAGGCAAGAACTAATAACGAAAAATAAAGCACTTTATAAAATTCAACACCTATTCCTGATTATAAGCCATCAGAAAATATCCCAAAAAATCTTTCCAAACTAGAAAGAAGCCATATACCAGGAACCTAAAACAAATGTCATAATAACATTAGAAATAGTCCTAGTTAAATACGAAACAAGTTAAAGGTGCATACCAAGTTACTACTTGTATTCAGCATCATACTAGAGATCATATCCAATGCCATAAAACAAAAAAAGGAACAAACACATCTATTAAATATGGGGGGGTGAAAAGTCTCATTATTTGCAGATAATATAATCATCAATCTAGAAATTCATGAGAATCAACTTTTTAAATTATAAAGATTGAGTTCAGCAATGTGGCTACAATTAGTACCCATAGCTTTCCTAAATACGAGTAAAACCAATTAGAAAATATAAAATAAAAATCACAATCACAATAACAAAATGACAAAATGATATAAAAGAATACGTTCATGTTTTTTTTTAAAAAAACAAAGTTTTTCATTTCTATCTATGTGAGTGCAAGTACATACCTAGCAAAAATTAAAGTGCTTTCTTCAGGGAAAGAAGCTGGGATTGGGCCCAGGAAGGGATTCAGCTTTATCTGTATTCTTAGAATTTCTTTGAGCGATATATATTTGTGTATCACTTGTGAGAGGTATTAAAACCACAAAGAGAAGAAGGGGAGAACGAGGGAGTATTTCCTAGAGCATCACCTTGAAGAGGAGGTTCCCAGCAGGTGGAGACACGTGGCAAAGGCATTCCAGATGGGGAAGCCCGAGGGAAGGCGCGGGAGCAAAAACCTGAGGGAGGCAGAAATGCTGCAGCTCCCCGCGTGCACCTTGCGAGTTCACCCGGCACCACTGTGAGGCCCTGTAGTGTGGGGGTTTAAAGCAGCAATTCTGGGTCTGAATTCAATCTCTGCCTAGCTAGCTGTGTGGCGTTGGGTAAGTTCCCCAGCCTCTCCGAGTTCACTTTTCTCATTTCTAAAGTTGAGCTGATACAAGTACCTGACTTACTGTAATTTCTTAACTCGAAAAACAAAAAGGAGAGGAACATTTGAAGCATGGGCACCCATCGAGGGCATTCTCACCTTTTCCAGTCTACTCTGAGATTGTGGAGTTCTTCCCTATGAAAACACCTTATCTTCTAATTTTCTATCGTGGAAATCATCACTATTTTATATGAATACTATCTTTACCAACCTCTTTCCCTGAGATGCTCTGTGATGAAATGTTAGTGGATCAACTATGTTTTAGAATTTGCACTAGACAAACACACATACATTGCACTGAGCAGGGACATTCCTCTGAGGCACAGGGGACTTCCTGGTCAAAGAAGAACACTGTAGAGAAGCTTCCACAGCACTTCTTTCCTTTCTGATTTGCTGTAGATTGGGTCCTTTCTATTCTCAGTGAAAGAGGTGCGAACAGGATAAATGAGAATGCATAAGGCAAGTCAGCTTCCAAAGAGAAAACCACTGCCAGAAAAGAAGGGGGGCTTTCCCCTAGCATGGCTGAAGGTGAGCCGGAAGTCAGCAATTGTGTTTAATATTTTAACAAGGATGCAGGCATGAATAACAACACTGCAAAAAGTGATTCCATAAACCAGAGAGGTTGCACCGGTGAGTTTTTGTGTGATTAGGTTTTTAGAGAATGAAGAAGGAAGGCGACAGAAATGCAGTCAGAATTTTATTTTTATCATCTTAGAATTACAGGGAAGATGATGAGCCAGTAAAGCATAAGAGTTAGTGTTTAATATCCCAAGGGAATTCTTTATGTTTAGAAACCCCATGCAGATTGTATGAATTATGCATGTTGGAACTGAAGCTCCCAAAATCTAAATGGGAGATTCACTGATCAATAAGAACACAGGGTAGCATCAGTTTATTTTCCCCATTACTGTTCTTGTATATTCTGTAACATTCACTCCTCCGTTGAGAAAGAAAAAATTTAATGTTGTCCACATTCCGTTTTAACTTTCAAATTTCCTTAAGAGCCTGCCTAACCCATTCCACAGATAAGCTAATGGATTTTCAAAGATGTGATTGAGAATATTAAATGAGAAACTCAATGAGATTACTTCTCAACCCCCCTCCCCAATTATGTACATCAGTTTATTCTCTTTGAAACAAACCTTCTTAGCTAAAAATCTCACATCGAGCTCTTGTTTAAAAAAATAAGCACATTATTCGCTAGACTAGAGCAACAAAAGCCCTGTGTCTGATGAGCTCAGCCTTTGCTGGTGCCCCTGCCCCGAAACCTGCCCGCTTCATTCCATGGCCCCTAGAACCCAGCAGGTTCTCAAATAGACTCAGGCTCCTCGAACCGCCAGGTTCAAAGAGAGGCTGGAGAACTCTTTCAGCCTGTGTCTCATTACCTTCCCTGACTCCTGACTTCATCCTGTCACGGGCCCTTTGTAAAACCCAGAGCCAATTCATGCAAGTCCCCAGAGCAATGGTTACATTGTACATTACACTTAGTGGCTAATAAGTCATTTCATCATCATCAAAAGCACTTTTCATTGTCTTTTGCCAGAGGCAGTATATAACACAGCGTGCTTGCTGCGTGGGTCAGTGTCTCAATGGCTGGTCTGGGAAATGTTTTCTGGAGCGGTAAGGTCCTTGAAGGAATTGCAGAGTTAATAGTTTCTCACAGGTCTGGGTGTCACTAAGTTGATCCATGTGATCAACCCTAAATCAAGTCATAACATGAATGAGTGGGGGCTGGGACTGTCAGAAGCCAGAGCTAATGTGATAGGGGTCGGGTTTGATGCTATATGGAATCAGAGAAGTTCGGCGAACACTAGGCCACACCCAGTAACCCTAGGTCCAGCCGGCCACATACAGATGCCTGTCCTTGTTTTTATCGAGCACAACTGGGAATGGCTTCCTAGAGGGTCTCCCGTGACTCCTGGGGACAGAAACAAACTCACAACACATGCTCTACTGATGATACAAAAGGAACGCTGGGCTCGGGGAGAAAAGACTTGAGTCTGAGTTGGGCTCCCTGTGTACATCTCGGATAAAAATATGAATCGCAGTGAACTGCAATCGCTTCACTGTAAGACAAGAATAATGGCATCGCCTACTTTACAAGGTTATTGGAAAGCTCAAGTCCAGTAATGACTATAAAAGTGCTTTGTAACATGCAAAAAACTATTATACACACGCATACAAATACTTGGAATTATTTATGTTATATTATCACCATTGTTCTAAGAGGTGCTGATGAGCATACTGAAACATCTCAAACATCACTTAGTACAGTGCTTAAATTTTTAATGTGTATGAGAAGCACCTGGTAGTCTTGTTAAAATGCAGATTCTAATTTGGTAGATCTGGGATGGGACCCAAGAGATTATAATCCCAACAAGCTCCCAGGTGATGATAATACTGCTGCATATGTAGCAAGGAGTCAAGACAACTTAGGACCCTAAAAAGGGACAAAAATACTTCCATATGTGACCCTGGGATTAGGAATCTGAATATTTTAGGTTATTTAATTTCAAACATAAAGACAGTTTTCACTTAGCACTAATTAGGTGTCCCAAGGGCACAGGAATCTGTCATATAACTTAGGTTGTGGACCATGGGGTCCGTGACCACGAGCTGTAAATGCAATCAAGAAATATTGATGAATGTGTTTTATACATTTTTCCTTCAGATTTTTCTTTGCCTAAATACTTCGCTACCCTTTAGAGAAAATTCAATTTGGCAGCTCGTTTTGGCAGTCCTGAGAAATCATTTCCAGCAGAGAAGAGCTATAACTGAGTGGCCCGAGAGGGGCCTTTCCTCTTCACGTGTCCACCGGGCCCAGCAGCCTCTCAGCAGCTGTGCGCACTGTGAAATTCATCTTTGTCACAAATAGCAAGTCACGTGCTACGGAATATCACAATCTCATTATGGGATGTCATCTCACAGCAAAAATACATTATTTTCTCCAGATTCACAGGCAGTGCAGCCCACGTCACCGCCAGCAGGTGATGGATGGGCTCTACCTGGATGTGTCCGGGTATGTGATTTACACGTGGCAGGACCTGACAGACCCAACCACAGCCAGGCCCAGAAGGGCTCTGAAGGAGGTTTCTCCCTCACGGTCTCTGAAACATAAAACCTGGAAAATGTTGTGGTACTTACTTCAAAGGAAGAAAAAAATAGGGACAACCCCAAAGTCTCCCTGTAATATTTTTCTTAGCTTTTCATGTATTCAAATTTAGACCTCCTAGGAAGGGGACTTCGGTGGAATTCACATCTTCCCCATGAGATAGGCCAGCAGGTAAACATCTGGTATTAAATTTCGTTCTCTAGAAAAACTGTAATTTAACAAAGCATTTATCAGGCATGAGAACTACTCTGCTGTAGCGATTTAGAATTTCTATGGTGAGCAAATAATCTTACCAAGAGTGTAAGAAGTGAGAAGATTGCCTGTATCCATTTACAGTAGTCCACTCCTGTCCGCAGGGGATAGGTCCCACGACCTCCAGTGAACGCCTGAAACCACGGGTAGTACCCTACGTGCACTACGTTTTCTCCTGTACAGAAATACCTTTTCAATGAGAGGAAGCACTTTACAGCTTCTCGTCGGCATATCTGAATTCCGCAATTCCTGAATATCGGAATTCCCAGCATCACTACTCTTGTGCTTCGGGGCCAAGATTAGGTAAAATAAGGGTCGCTTGAACACAAGCACTGGGACACTGTGATACTGGGACAGTGGATATGATCACCGAGACAGCTACTGAGCAAGGGGTGGGAGGGTATACAGAGCAGATACGCTGTGCAAAACGGTGATTCACAACACAGCAACACAGAGCAGGACCGCATGAGATTTCGTCACGCTGCTCAGAGGGAGAGCAATTTAAAAGTTATAAAGTGTTTATTTCTGGCCCTGGCTAGTGTGGCTCAGTGAACTGAGCACTGGCCTGTGAACCGAAAGGCTGCTGGTTTGATTCCCGTCCAGGGCACTTGCTTGGGTTGCAGGCCAGATCCCCTGCATGGTTGGGGGCGTGCAAGAGGCAACCAATCTATGTTTCTCTCCCTCTTTCTCCCTTCCTTCCACGCTCTCTAAAAATAAATAAATGACATCTAAAGAAAGAAATTGCTTATTTCTGGAATTTTCCATTTAATATTTTCAGACCACAGTTAACTGCAGGTAACCAAAATCACAGAAAACAAAACCATGGGCGGGGTCGGGGAACTGCTGTACTTGTGGCCACTTTATCTCCTTGGAAAGAGAAAACATGTCTTGGAGAGAGATGGAAAAATACAAATCTAATAATGGAGAATTTCCATTTTAAAGGGATCTAAAACCCTTCATCTCTTGTATTCAATGCTTTAATCTCTTCCTCACATTGTAGTTCCCTAATCTCCGTCTGAATATTTGGGATATCATCCTCTCTAAAAAGAAATTTCTTTTTATTTCTGAAATACTTGGACGGTTGGAAAGTTCTTACACATAATGAGTCCATTCTCCAATTCCCACACCCTGTTCAGTTCCAAGTCTTGGCAGCGCCCAGAATAAGTCTGTCTCCTCATTTCCCCATTTTCCTAGCCCTCTGACTCTAGATTTTGCCTTCCACCAACACTATCCCTAAAATCATTACTGCTATATTGGTCCTGCTGGGAAATTTAATTTTATGAAGTAGCATCATACATTAAATTTTTAATTTTTTTACAAATTCAGTCACATGTGATTTTCAGAGAGACAGAGAGAGATCCAGACAGTATCATCCTAAATAAAGTTGGTGACTGTGTTCACCATTTGGCCCACTGATTGTGCACCGCAGGACAAAATGAGAATCCCTTTTCTTTGCTGGCTCATTTCCTGGTGTCTCTCACAGTACAGGCAACTTAACACACTGAGAGTGTTTTACTTACTTTAGATAATTTTTAAATTGTTTTTGGGATAGCATAGCACCTAAGCATAACCCAACTACTTCATTTGGCAAACTGCTAATATTTGGCAAACAAATATTAATTGTAAACTAAGTAATGTATGAGTTTTTTGTTGCTGCTATAACAAATTACCACAAACATATGAAGAGGGACCCCAAAAAACTGGAATTATCTTCTGGAGGGCAGAAGTCCCTTGCAGTGCAGGCTTCCCCTGCTAGGTGAGTGTCCTAGGAACCCATCTGTATTGGTGGACCAGCTGGCATTGTTGTGAGAGGCTGCATTCAACTTCAGTGAAATTTTTTTTGAAGACTCTTTCAGTTCATTTGCCCATTCCATGATGGGTGATTTACAGGCTCACCTGCCCACACTGTGCTGAGTGTTCAGCAGTTTTTGACCAAAAATAGCATGACCCCCACGCTCCACCCTACCGAGTCACCTGATCTCTACCCCAAGTGACTTTTTTTGTTTCCCTGGATGAAAAAAGTCCTCAAAGGGAAACATTTTGTTGATGTGGAAGAGGTGAAACAAAAAACAGCAGAAGCACTAAAAGGCGTCAAAATTGATGAGTTCAAAAACTGATCTGAGCAGTGGAAAAAGTCTCGATAGGTGTATTGCATCAAATGGAGAGTACTTTGAAGGTGACTGAAGTTTAAACATTTAAGAATAAATACTTAATTTTTTATAAATAAATTCTTGGGCTTTTGGGGGGTCCCCCTCATAGTGACCCAAACAATACAAAGGTATTTTCTGATAGTTCTGGAGCGTCAGAGGTCCGAATACGGCCCGACAGGCTGACGTCGGTGTGTCAGCAGGACTGCGCTCCTTCTGGGAGGAGAAGGGAAGAATCACCCCTGCTCTTCCCACCTTTAGAGGCTGTCTGCGCTCCTTGTCTCATGCCCTCCTTTCAACAATGGCATCAGTTCAACCTCTGCTTCTGTCATCACATCTCCTTCTCTGACTCTATCCCTCCTGCCTGCTTGTTATGATTTAGGCTAAACAGGCTAGTCTCACCTCAAAATCCTTGACTTGATTACATCTGCAAAGTCCTTTTTGTCCTGTAAAATAACAAGTTCCTGGTTTTCAGGATTAAGATGTGGGCCTCTTTGGGAGGTGAGGGGCATTAATCAGCCCACCACAGTAGTTAAAGCAGAGGCAATTCTGCATTTCCAATATAAGTGTCTATTTCCTAAAATTAGCACAGTGAGGGAGCACAGGTGCCCCAGAGTTGGATCTAGCATCTCTCCCCCGACTGTCTGCTGTCTGGCTGTGGGAGTGGCCTTGACTCACTTTCTGAGCTGGGACTAGGATGAGATGAGGAGCCCATGTGAAGGCAGCACTTAGCCTCAGGTGCCAACGTGTCCTCACACAGCCTTGGGAGTCAGGGTCTCCTTAAATTTTGAGCTCTGGGCACCTTGCTTGCGGCATCCTAGGCTCTGTATCACTTTATCTATCCACATTTTGGTTTTCTCATCTGTGGCACTACAGTATAAAGCTGATAATCATTACTGCTTTTTTATCTTGCTTTTTTGTTTTACTCTGCTTCACAAGAAACAAATGAACCAGTGGACATGGAAGCACTTTGTCAACGGTAAAACACAATGCATTCCATTTAGGACAACTAATATTTTCTTAAAGCATGAGGGTAGTATAAGTAATGCTTCCTACTTTTCACCCAATTAATATAAAAGTTAATTCATGTACTCAAAAAGTATCCATGTATATGTTTACAAAAGAGAAATCAGGAATGCCCAAAAGAAAGTGTATTCGTTTATGGTGATGGTTCCCTCCCTTGACTGCACATTGGAATCACCCAGGAAGATTTACAAAGCACTAATGCCTGGGTCTCGTCCCCAGAGAATCTCTTTTAACTGCTGCGGGATGCAGCCCAGGCACTGGGATTTTTAAGACTCCCCAGCTGGCTCTAATGTGCAGCCATGGTTGAGAACAACTGGTTAATGACTACCTTAGAAGCCTCAGAAATGTGTTTTGAATTTATTTAAAATTTATAGAGAGTGGAGAACACACTTTTTCCATTTGTGGAATTTACTCCATAGAATCGACGTGACAGGCAAAATTCACAGTATCATATTCTGATTCATACACAAAACCTTTCTGTTAACGTATAGGAGGCATCTAAACATCAAAATGTAAGTAAATGCTTGGTTTTTCTCTCTCTCTCACACACATGCAAACTATCGTGAATAGGTAGAAAAAGAACAGCCTAACTCAGTGTCGCCTGTGTACACTAAATTTTATCTAACACAGAGGTTCTTGACCTTGGCCCAGGCAATGGTTCTGGGTCTTGGAAGCACATTAGAATGAACTGGGGGCTTTTAAAACCCTAATACCATAACTGTACCTCACACCAGTTGAGTTAGAATCTCTGAGGGTGAGACCCAGGCGTCATACTTGTATTTAACCTTCCCAGGTGACTTCCAAGTGCCAACAAAGTCAGAATCCCTAACCTAATTTACATAAACTCAAAATCGATATGGCCACATTTATTAAGAACAGACCATTTATTGTCAGAAACTGCAAAAAGGTCACTCCCTACACTCAAGATGCACCCAGTCTAGTGAAGGAGAAAACCATGGGGACATGTAGGTAAGAACAAGAAGCAGTGACAGCATAGAGGAAGGCAAGCTTGGCATTTCTCTTGGACGTGGCATAGGGAAGAAGAATGAAACAGACCACTGCAAGGTTCTGCAAGGAATTTTGTGAAGGTGAGACCCGAACTAGGGCCGGGTGTGGCAGGAAGGGCACTTCTAGGAGATGATGTAGCCTGTGCAGAGGATCAGAGCCTAAATGAAAGTCACTGACCGTATCACACAAAATTACTAGTTTTCTCAGCATAGGATTGTCTAAACAATGCCTTATTGAATGCAGAACATTTTAGCACTCATCAAATCACTTAAACACGTTCTTAAAATACTACCCAACAGTAGAAAGGATTCACCCATTGATGAACACACAAGAAGGATGGATCTCAAGGGGATTATGCTGAGTGGAAATAGCCAATCTCCAACACTATATGCTGTATGATCCTATTTGTATGACATTCTTGAAAGGGAAGAATTATAGAGAACAGATTAGAGGTTTCTAGCAGTTAAGAATGTTGAGGTGAAATAGAGGGATGTGAATACAATGAGTTAGGAAGAGGGAGGTTATTGTAGTGATACATTACTTCTGTAATTTGATTGCTGAAATTGTATCAGTCGATATGTGAGGTAAAATGGCATAGAACTGCATGCTTACACTGAACCAGGGTCAATGTCCTGTTTTTCATACTATGCTACATCAAATATATTTTGCATATATAGAGTAAGATGTAACCAATGGGGAAAAAAGAATGAGAGATACACTGGACATCTCCATATTAGCTTTGCAATTTCCTGTGCAAATATAAATAATTTCAAAATTAAAACTTTTTAAATGAATTAATAAAATAAAATATTGTTATGAAAGAAATTCCACAATTCTAATATTACTATTCTATATCAAAAGGCAGTTTAGGACCTTAAAAAAAAACAAAACTATATCGTTTTCCTTTTTATTCCTATATTCTGTCCTTATTTCTCTTTTCTTTTCCTTCCTGTCATCCTTTCCTTCTTTCATCCTCTTACTTTTTCTTCTTCCTCACTTCTAATCACTTTTCCAAGATTATAGCTTAAAGAATACATTATAAGATTATTCCAAACAATAAAAAAAGAAAAAATAACAAAGGGCGTAAGTGACAGTGAGAAGTGAATGATGCTCCAAAGAGTCTCAGTTGTTACCAGGCTAGAGCCCATTCTGAGAGTTTAGTCTATAATTCCCACAGCAGGACACTCACGTGCAGTTTTACTAACATGCCGGCTTTGGGCTAAAACAAGAACCAAATAACATCTCAATTACAACCAATTTAACTCCTTTAATCTATTGGTGATGTATTAACAACAAAGAACAAATTTTGGGACAAGAATGAAAAACACAGCTTTAATTTTAGAGTTTAGAATATTTATGTATTTATAAAATTGATTACAGAATGATATTTTAAACTCTGTTTTGCTTAAAATTTTTTCACATAAAAATAAAATGGTATTTTATGGAGGGAATTGGTATACTAACCTCACTAATATAACTAATATGAATAGGCACCCTTGTTGTTGCTAAGTGCTCTTGAGAAATTATCTATAAAGCAAATCACATTTTTCTTTTGATTTCCGTTTTGACAAAAAAAATCGTTTGTTCTAGCAGTCCTTTCCAAGGATATGTGGAGTGATTAGAAGCTCCCCCTGAGGACTGGCAGCCAGCTCAGGCCACAGCTTGAGCCCAGGGCCCCATGTAAGGCTGCCCTGCTCTTCCCACTGGATGACTGGTGTTTTTGGCAACAGACAGATGCTGAAATTCACAGGCCTCAGTCCCTTCTCCGTGAGGTACCAGTGCTGTGAAGAAGACGTTCCTTGATCTGTAAATGTCATAATTTATATTTCCAAGTAAATAAGGGAGAAACATCTAAATTATTCAAAGGGATGAGTGGGCTTTGTTCAAACAACAAAAAGGAAACAAAGCCTTTTCTTTTACAAAGAAAATTACATACTTCTGAACACCTAAAAATATCTTTTAATTGAAGAGACTATGAATATCCCTTAAGGAAAAAGAAGTAACTAATTATACTAAGAAATTTCATTAGATTATTACATATCTTAATGGTTCTAGAATCACTGTGGACTTTTTTTTTAACTGTTAAGGAGATCTGTAGACTTGCTGACTTAAAAAAAATGAACAATGGCCCCCTACTTTATTGGAAGCCATTTTATGAAGTTCTTCCAACTCCAAGCAATCAAAGTCAAATTGTAAAAACAAGCTGTGAGTTTAAAGAGATGTTGTGCCTTCTTGAAAGTGAAATATAAAGCAGATACACCAAGAGCTGCTTTCAAAAAATGAAACCCTGGGCCAAGTGCCACACCCCAGGGTGCCGAAGGCAGGCTCTCATGCACGAGTCTCTTCCTGACAGCCATAGAATGTGATGCACTGCGGAGCTAAGCTAGAGAGCTCAGAGGACCCCAAGGACCAGCTCTGTCATTAGAGACCCTCTGCAACCCGGCAGGAACCTTCCTTCCTGCTTTTCTTTTATCTCCTGTCCATCTCTCCTCACTCGGCTACCCTGGATTCTCTCTGGTCCTGATCCCACCCAGTGCTGTCCACTCTCAGCGTGTTCCCCATGGCAGGTATTGCCTCTGTTGGAAAGACCTTGTCGCTCACTCAGCATCTGTTTGTTGGAACATTTACTACCTGGCCAGGGCAGAGAAAAAGATAGGCAGGGTCCCTGCCTGGATAGAGCTTAACTGTAAGTAGGGGAGAGGGATAATAAATAAGTAAATAATTAAACAAGATAATGTTGGATTCTGATAACAGCTAGGAGGGAAGTCAATAGAGCAATGTGATAGAAATCAGCTGGGCAGAGAGGCAGGGTTGCTTCACACAGAGAGGGCATGAGGGAAGGCATTGCTGAAAAGATGACATGAAACCGAGAATTAAGGAATGAAAAGGAGCCTGCCATGCGAAAAGCAGTATGGCAGCTTCCGCAGGTGAGAGGGTGGAGGGATTGAGCAAAAAGGAAAAAGGACTCATGGACGTGGACAACAGTGTGGTGATTGCTGGGAGGAGGGGGTACAAGGGGACTAATGGTAACAACAAAAAATACAATAAAGATTAAATTAAAAAATAGAAATTTAAAACAAAACAAAACAAAGAACAGGAGCTTCCCAGGCAGAAGAAAAGAAAATGTGAAAGCTCTGCAGTGGGAATAGAATTGGTAAGTTCAGGCAATTGAATTGAAACAAAACATGGCCGCCATATAATAAATGGTCCCAGGCGAGCTGGAAGGCTGGGACTGCGCGGCAGCCTGTAGGATATGCCGTACCAGGCCGTGGGGAGGAGTTTATGTTTTATCTTCTGTGAGATGGGAGGTCAGTGAAGAATTTAAAACAGAATAATGTAATCACATTTGTATTTTAAAAATATTACTCTGACAGAAAACTGTACTTGAACAACAATTAAAATAAAAATTTTAAAAATATATATTACTCTGGCTGCAAAATAGAGAGAGAATTCTAATTGGGCCAAACAAAATAAAAGCAGGAAGATCTATTTGGAAGTTATTGCCATGGACCAGCTAAGTGAGAAAGGCGGCTTGGACTAGGGTAGTAACAGAGATTAAAGAAAGGAAATGGATTCTAGTTATATTTGAAGACAGGCCCAACAACCCTTGTAGAAGAATTGGTCCTGAAGGATAAGGGAGAGGGAGAAATACAGGATGACTTGTGGTTGGGGACCAATCACCACTGCTACCCATTCAGCTTTCTATCTACATTTAAATATTTATACTTCTGTGTGTCTTCTCGGGAATACCGACTTTCATGTACAAAGAAGCGCATAGTAAGATATTCATTATTGCATTGTTTTCGACAGCAAATACTGAGATCAACCTTAGTATTCACAAAAAAGAAAGTGCCTCATAAACTGCAGTACATTTATAACACAGGTTCTCTGATAGTAGTTGATGGAGAGCCCCATTGTTGTGAAAAGAGAAAATCACAAAGCTATATTTTCAAGTAAAAAAAGCACACAAGCTATAGAGTTACATATATTATTTCATTTATGGGAAATTGTGAATTGTACAAAGATAAATACATATGTAAAAAATCCATAAAGATGTGACTCCATGAAGTCACATCTGGGGAAATGTTACTCATTTATTTTACAGAAGAGAGAAGCAAGGACAAGAGAAGGTGAAGCACTTTATCAAAGTTGCACAGGACAACAGAATTTTATTTCTCACAGCTCTGGATACTGGAAGTACAAAATGAGGGGCCAAGTCAGTCTGTTTCTGGAGAAAGCCATCTTCCCACTTGCAGATGGCCATTTTCTCCTTGTATCTTCACTCGGTAGAAAGAGGCTATGGGCTCTCCGGAGTCTCTATGGCACTAACCTCACAACGAGGGCTCTGCTCTCATGACCTGAGCCCATTCCAAAAACTCCATCTCTTAATACCATCACGTTGGGGGCTAGGATTCAACATGTGGATTTGGGGGCGAGGGGGGAACACAAACATTCATCCACAAAAACATGTTAGTATCTTTTGTTAGCACATGTATAGGTTTAGTCTTATTTATTAACTATATCTCTGGCTGCAATGTGTGGATTTTGAGAAAAAGATGTATGCAGCTAGTCTATAGGTAAATGATAGATGTATTTTTCTTTCTAGCTGTGGGAGTAAGAAAGGAGAATCCAAAGAGTTCAGAGTAAGCTAGACAGTTCTTGAATAAGCAGGAACTCCACTAAGGATAGGAAGGACTCTTGAGAACCTGGATGACACACACCAGATAGAAGGAGAATCTAACAGTATGGATTAAACTGATGGACTGGCCATCAGTTTAACATCCTAAGGAAAGAGCTGACTGCAAAGACCTGCTTCCCTCCCTACCATGACCTAAGAGATGATGCTTTGGCATGGCACCATTCATTAAATTATTATTTTAAAGTATAATGAAGTAAATAGCAAAGTGAGGCAGAATTGTTTGTGACCAAGATTTGATGGACATGGGAATAAAAAGGGGTGATCTAAGAAAGAGGAAGGGGCAGGGAGCAGAGAAGAAAAAAATCTAAAGGAGTACATCTCTGTGATTTCCATTTTTTTGCCTCCTTGCATTTCATTCAGTCTGCAGCTGGTTCTTTCAAATAGGAATGAGCTAAATATTATCCCTGCTACACAGACTTCAACTTGTTTCTCAGAGGCATTATCATGGGGACTGGGAGTAGAAAATGCCTCTTTCACACAATCCCTTCCATGTGCCATAGCAGCCAAGTCCTCTCTCTGCTTCCATTTCTCTCTCCTCCCTGTGGAGAAGAGGGGATGTGTCTGCTTGGTTGGGACTAAGAAATGAACTTGCATAGTCTTGGCCCTCACCCTCCCCTTTTCCACTTTGAGATCTAATCTTTCCATAAGAAGCATGCATTCTGCTCTTCTTCTCCATGCCCTGAATTCTACAGAGACATATGTGGGAAATCATTCTATTTCTGGAATCCAGTATTAGTAGTCCACTAGCTCATAAATAGAAACTACATCCTCTGGCATCAGCTTCCTTGATAATAAAATATGTTGGCCTCCCACATGCCTTACTCTTAAGTCTCACACATCCCTTGGTTCAGAACCCAAATGTACAAGAAAGGGCCATTAAATTGGGCCTGTTCAAACCTGAACAACTACAATGGTAGGATATAATCCTCTGGCCAAACTGGATTTAAGGCTAGTGACTTGGGACCTGGTAGGGCATACGGCCTTACCCTGTCTACCAAGTGTTCAAGTCAGAAGACAGTCAGCATGTTTTTAGCGATATTGAACAAATGTCACCATAGAAATAAACATTCTGTTATTATTAGAGATTTGTGTACACTTAATGAATTAAAATATTTTTATTGAAATTAAAATAAATCTTACTGTCTGGATGACTTTGAGTCTCAGAAAAATGTCAGCCAGGTCTCCCTTGCTATCACCTGAAAAATATGCTTTCTCCTTCCTCAACTCCTAAAATGCTTTCTTTGTACCAGTCAAGCCACTTACCACAAACAGCTTTCTATGGCAGCAGCTATGGACATGTCTTCACTTCCATTTCTAGCGTTGGTTGGTCCTGCAGCCCAGGGACCTTATCTCATTCATGGCTGTGTGCACTGCAGTGTCTATTATAGAACTTGTAATTTGTAGATAGCAAGAAAATGCAATTTTAAAATGTTTAAAGGCAAGCAGATCATAAACCAAAAGGCTTAGAGTTGATAGCAAATCATATCATGTATTAATACTCTTCCTGTCCATAGCCATTTCATTACATATTTAAAAACCGATGGGCATCAAGGACATTCTTAAAGAGGAGAAATTCCAAAAGAATAGCCTTGGGAAGATGAAAAAGGTGAAAAGGGGGGGCAGTGTCTCTCATCCTATGTTATCTCAAGTTTTTCACTATTTCTTAACCTTAATAACACATACTTCTCAGGCTTTTGCACGCCACCAGTGTTATGCAGGAATTGATCTCCCTTTCCATCTCCCCTTTCCATCACCATTCTCAGATAGCTATCTCAAGACAACTCACAAACATTTCTATCAATGTAGCCTATCCGCAAAGCTCCTTGAGAGTCATGCAGTCCTTCTCTCTGTCACATCTGCCCAGTCCTTGACTAAGGCTCACAAGCTCATTCTCTTAGGGTTCCCAAAGTTGCATTCTCAAGCTTCCAGTTGGATAAAAAGATAAGGGTCCTCACAGATGCTAAGGGCACTACCTCATTTTTCCACCCCACATCAGTTGGGTTCAAAGAAAGAATGCTTATGTTCATTGTCTCCTGCAGAACTTCAGGAAAAGAGTTCCTTCAGCATCTGCCTGGAGCCCATCCTTCTCTTCATCCTTTCTCCTGCTAGATGAATGTACAAACCTCTTCCTCACTCTCCTTCAGAAGAAAGAGAAATCCCACATGAAAATTCAAGCTTGGAGAACCTGTTCTCACCTCAGTTGTGTGCCAAAGTACTTAAACAAGAACCTTCCCTACATCAGTGAACCATTGCTTCAGGCTCTGCCTCATCCTACACTGACTGGTTAAAGAAACAACATGGAGCCTGAAAAGTCCCCAAGAAGTCATCCCAAATTAACCATACATATCATCCAGCTCCAAACCTTTCTCTGGGGGCTGAGAAACCTGCCACTTCTGGTTCCATCTCAGCGCTCATGAAGACAAGTCATTGCCCAGCAGTGTCCACAGTTCAGACTTGGCCACAGTGGAGCGGGGCTTGATGCAGGATTGTGAGAATATTGAAAAGAGCCCTGAGTGAATATGAACTGCATGGTCGGTCCCTCTAGGGCCAATTATGTGGCTATATTTATGTAACTTTGGAAAAGTAACTGCCTCTACTTGTTCCTCAGTTCGCCCATCTGTACCTAAGATGGTTAGTCTCTGTGATCACACTGATCATATTGACATAATAAGCATAAATGAGCTCATCTAAATATAAATCCTTAAATATTAATTTTGGCCCTAGTTCAGTCACTTGGTCATTTAGACAGGCCCCATATAATCCCATGCTCATTCAATATATATATTGAAAGGTTGAGCCCATTTAAGATTATACAAACTCAATACTAATGTCGGAAGTCCTGTTCAGATCCTTTTAAGATAAGAAAATGCCTTGTTTCAGGTTCACCTACTGCACTAAGAAAAATACAAAGGGCCTGAGAACAACCTAAGATGGAGTGACTTTTATTGTTCCTTCTGGAATATCCAAACCTGTAGTGGAAATTTCGTAGCCGGGTAACTATTTGTATTTTAAGCAAAGATGTTTTTCTTGGCTGAGGACATACACGGAAGCATTGGGTTTTATCTGACACTTAGGGAAAATTGTGTTGCAAAAGGAATAATAGAACTGGGGTTTGCATTGCAAAGCAGCAAAGATCAACCTTAACTTGAGCTGAAGGAGGCCTATCCATTGCACAATTCACGTATGTGATAAGTAGTACCTCTTCTTTCAGTGAGAGGCTAGGCTCAAATTCATTTCATTAATTCTATTGATTTACAATCTGTGCAAGAAAAAAATCATGTGATTGCATGGCTAACCCTGTTAATATTCCATGTTCCTTGACAGGTTTTCCGATAGGTCTAAGAGTTATTTTTTCCTTCAGGCCATATCTTAAAGAGTCAACCTCAGCATTTTCATAGAGCTCAGAATGCAAGAGAGTTCATGGGCTGCCCATGTTAAAACTCTCTTTCCAGCACAATGATCCACAATTTCTTCAAACTTCTCCTCTAAGAATCACCCATGTTAGGACATGTTAGAAGAACACACCTATGTGGCAGGGAACTCATGACTTCTTTAGTCAATTCCTTTCATTTTTGGATAGCACCAAGGATCGGAAAGTTCTTAAGAATCATGAGCCAAAAATCTGTCTTTCTACCATTGCTTCACAATGTTACCTTAATTTATAAACATTTAGTTCACCTCCTCACACATAGTAAATACTTGAAAAATAAAAAGTATAGTCAAGTGGTGTCATAGGTGAATACAGCTTGCCTCCTTACACAACCACATCAAAATTACAACTAAATTATAGAACAACCATCACTCAGAACCATCAGAAATTGAGTTGAATGGAAGTGTGACAATTATGAGTTAAAGAAACCACATCCATCCAGACTGGTAGGAGGGGCAGAGATGCAGAATTCAGAACAGGCTGGTCCCACATCCACATGTGGTGGATAAAAATTTGGGAGGGATATCTTAAGAGCAAGGAGTGCAAGCCCCACACCAGGTCTCCCAGACCAGGGTTCTAGTACAAGGAAGATAAGTCCTCATAACTTCTGGTTGCCAAAACCCATGGGGAATGAGTAGGTGAAAGAAACTTCTGGAGTCCCAAGTGGTTCCCTTTAAAGAACCCACCTACAGACTTACTCAGACTCACTCCCTCTGAGCTCTAGCACTGGGGTAGCAGCTTGAAAGGTATCAGTGGCATACAGGGAGGAACTGAAGTGTCTGGCATCAAGGCAAGAGCTGAGGACAGCTTTCTCCCAGACACAAAGCTGGGAAGAAATTATTGTCCCTTTTCTGAGCCCTCCCCATACAGAGCCACAAAGCCAGTAGGAGGATGCAATATCTGAGACTCCATCAACCTGGCTAACACTGTTTACCCTGCCTTGGAGATCCCCTGAGACTCTGTCCCACTCAACTCATGGGCCCACCTAAACTGTAAACTGAATTTTCCATGTGAATGACTCATCTTGGCTCATGCTTCACAACTTTCTAAATTCTCTCAAAAATGGAACAGCCATCCTCAGTAAGTCCCCAGCAACCATAACTCTTGCTAAGTGGCCCGAGGCCCAGCACTAGCAGCAATGAACCCTAGATTCAGTTTAGCTTTGCCTGGGAATCTCCAAGCTTTTGCTGGGCTGGAGTACCACCACTCTGCCCCTGAACAGCTGATCCTCCACAGAAGGAGGAGGTTGGTGGTCAGTGGTCATAGCCAGTCCTGCAGCTGACTGGCCTGGGTAAATCCTTCCCATTGACCAGCCAACAGCAGTCAAGGCTCAACTATAAGAGGAGGGAGTACTCAGCCCACATGAAGGGCACACCTTGAGTACCCAGCTTGTGTGATACAGAGGTTGTACCGCTGGAACCTATAGGACATCTACTACATTAGACTACACTACCAAAACACAGAGTCAAAGCAGCTCTACCTAATATATAGAAACAAACACTGGGAGGCTGCCAAAATGAGGAAACAAAGAAACATGGCCCAAATGAAAGAACAGACAAAAACTCCAGAAAAAGAACTAAACAAAATGGAGATAAGTAATCTATCAGATGCAGAGTTCAAGCTACTGTTTATAAAGATGCTCAAGGAACTTAGTGAGGACCTCAATAGCATAAAAAAGATCCAGTCAAAAATGAAGAATATGCTAATTGAAATAAAAAACAATTTACAGGGAAACAACAATAGAGTGGATAACGCTGAGAATCAAATCAATAATTTGGAATATAAGGAAGCAAAAAAAAACCCCAACAGAACAACAAGAAGAAAAAAGAATTAAAAAAATGAGGATAGTATAAACACCCTCTGGGACAACTTCAAGTGTTTCAACATTTGCATCATAGGGGTGCCAGAAGGAGAAGAGAAAGAGCAAGAAATTGAAAATCTTTTTGAAAAAATAATGAAAGAAAACTTCCCTAATTTGGTGGAGGAAATAGACATGTAAGTCCAGGAAGCACAGGGAGTCCCAAACAGGATGGATGCAAAGAGGGCCACTCCAAGACACACCATAATAAAAATGCCAAAGGTTAAAGATAAAAAGAGAATCAGGAGAAAAACAGTTAGTTACCTGCTAAATCAGACTGTCAGCTGATTTCTCAAAAGAAACTTTGCTGAGTAGAAAGGATTAGCACGAAATATTCAAATTCATGTAAAGCAGGGACCTACAGCCAAGATTGCTTTACCCAGCAAAGCTACCATTTAGAAGTGAAGGGTTGATAAAGATCTTCCAAGACAAGAAAAAGCTGAAAGAGTTCATGATCACCAAACCTTGTTATTTGAAATGTTAGAGGGACTTATTTAACAAAAAGAAGATCAAAACTATGAACAATGAAGTGGCAATACACGTATCTATCAACATTTAAATCTAAAAAACAAACCAAGGAAACAAGAAGAAGAGAGACCATGGACACAGAGAGTGTTTTGATGGTTGCCAGATTGGGGTGGGCGTGGGGGAATGGGTGAAGAGGTGAGGGGATTAAGAAGTACAAATATGTAGTTACAGAATAGCCATGGGGATGTACAGTACAGTATAAGAAATGGAGTAGCCAAAGAACTTATATGCATAACCCATGGACATGAACAATGGTGTGGATATTGTCTGAGGGAGTGGGACATGTTGGGTGGAGGGGGGCCAAGGGGGAAAAATTGGGACAACCGTAACAGCATAATCAATAAAACAATTTTTAAAAGTATGACACAGGTGTTGTACTGAAGTAGTTCACTGTAGTATGTCAAGGTCATAATGTTGAAGGCTTGCAGGTCAGGGCAAATTTTTCTCTACACCTCAATTTCCTCATCCATAAAATGTGAAAAACAATAGCTTCTACCTTGCAATGTGCAGAGGATTAAATGAGATCATGCAAGCCAAGTACTGAGTACTGTGGCTGATATTTAGTTATTATTAATATTACCAGCAATAATTATTTATGGCAATGCTATTTTCAATTGAAAAATTATCAGACACTGATAATTTTGTCCAGGAGATGGACAAAAACAACCTGTTGTGAGAGTTAACCATGGAAGGTCTCTGACTGATGGCAGGAGCTCTCAGTACAGCTCCTAATCTCTTTGTGAAGTGCAATTCTCAGCAATTTTTTGTATCCATTGGGATATTGGACCTATTTTACTATTGCTTATGTAGATGCATATCACGACCTATTATTTCTATTAATCAATGGTCATAAAGTTGGAAGGGGCCTTGGATATTAAATTCATTCTCTATATTTCACATGTATTGAAACAGAGACTTAGAGAAAGGGAACAATACAACCAAGGTCATACAGAATTTTAATAAAAGAACTAGAACTCCCACACACAAAAACCTCTGACTCCCACATTAGAATTCCTTTACTCTACCATCTCCTCTTAGTATTATAGATACCAGGAAATTCATAAATGTGCAAACTCTTCTGCATTTTTGAGCTCTATTCTGTGAGGGTACCTAGATGTGCAGCCTCCCTTTATTTTTGCTAGAGGTATTGAGATAGGGATTAGCTGTCCTTTCTCCCCTCTGCCCCTGACCCTAGTTATTTGCACAGATTTTCTACTGAGCACCTTCTTAACTCATATCACTTATATGAATCCAGCCTCGTAAGTGCATGTAACGGAAAATCAATTCAAACTAACAGAGGCGATGGGAAGTTATTGGGAAAGACTGGCAAGTGTCCTCCAGAACTGAAGGAAGTGTTGACTTTGGAAAGGAAATTCTGGGGTTCAGGGACCTTCTCCCCAGAGTACTGCCGTTAGTGCAGTGTGATTCCAACGACACCCGGTCTCTAACGCTTTTGTTCTCAGTTTTAAATGTGAGAGAAAGAAAGAGAAAAAGAGAGACAGAGAGACTAACAGACAAACAGAAATAAATTAAATGGACCCAGCTTGGGTCCAGTGTCTAGCCTTAGACCATTTTGCAACTGTGAGAGTTGGAAGGTTAACCACACTATATAGCCCCTTAGTGACCTCCCTCCCCCAGGCATTAGGGGGCTCTAACAAGAGAAGAGAAAATCACTGTAAGCTGAGTGGCCACCTCAAGAGGTGTGTACTACATTTCACTAAGTGTATCTCCAAGCAGATGGTGAGTTTTTAGAAGGTGGGACTATCAATTTCACCTTCAGACAGCATTTTCCTTACATCCAATGAATGTTTGTGGACTTGAACATATTATATCTTCAGTTTCTCTTGATCCAGGCACACCAAACCAAGCTGAGAACATTGTGGTATCCAACTAACAAAAAAGGGGGCCTCTAAAGTGTTTGTGGTCACTTGGAAAACATACCTCATATACAAGCACACAAGCAGTACATCTGACTCATTCGTAGGTGATAAATCCTGGCTCCAAGGACAGCTGTCCCGACCATGCTCCCTTCTCTGGCTTTCTGTGAGGACAGGGCCCCCTTTCCCAGGCAGCTTTCCTACTGCAAATGTCTTTTCCTGACAGCCTGGCACTGCTCCACAGCGCTGTCTTCTGTGGTTAAAAAGGAGCCCTGTGGTTCTTAGGTCATTGGGATTCTCATCTTCCCTCGTCATATGGCAGCCATCAAGAGGACATGTTTTCCTCTCCTGAGAAAAAGCCCCAATTAAATACGCTCATTAATGCCCTGTGATTCTCCTGCTTTCTTCAAATGCATAACAAAAGTGAATCATTTTCTGCTGACCCGAAGCCTGGACAGGGAGTGCTTGGCCCAGGTTTGGGCTGACCGCCAGAAGCTTATAGGATGTGATGGGCATTTTTCACCCTCAAATGCCAGATTTTCTCTGCCACCCCTCCATCTGGTTATCAGATGCTGGCAGGCAAATGCATAAGGAGCCCTGAAAAAAAATAGCACATTTTGTTGAGAATCAAAAGAATGATAACAAATTAAGGCAAAATTGAGTTCAAATCTGCCCAGTCCAGCCCCTAATTGACTGCATCCACCATCCTTTGCTATGTAAGTGTAGGTTGTGATGCAGTGTGGCGGTAGGACAGGGGATCAGAACACCTGAGTTTGCCCACAGGCCCTGCCACTACCTGGTTGTAAAATCTTTGAGCCTCAGGTGACTGTGTGAAAAGAAGATCCTGCTATGACCTTGCAGTTCACTGACTTTATTTTAAGGTATGATCCCAACAAACTTTACTACCACTGACACACTACCACCGACACACTACCACCACCACTATTAAATAATATTTATAAAACATTTACTGTGCCAGACACAGCTGTGTGCCTAATTACTAATATAAATAGCATTTTATCCTTTTAACAACTCTTTAAATGAATTTAGTAATATTATTCTTCCTATTCTATAGATGAAGAAACTAAGATTTAGAGAGTGAAGTAACTTGGCCAAGGTTACATTAGCTAGTGGAGGACAAAGCTTCAGACCCCATGTTTTCCTCATCTGTGTTACCCCAATGGTCTCTCAGCTACCAACACCAATATGGCGATGCTATGCTTCCTCTTGGCCTCTCTCTACCAAAAACGCTTGGTTTCTAGTACTAAGTACATGATTTTACCTCCTTTAGATTGTTTCACTATTTCTACACTGAATGACCATTTCTGAAGACTTTATGTCCTCTAAAAATTAGTCCATCTTTGCCTTCTAAAAACCACCAAGGTACAGCCAGTCTGTATTTGCTCTGACCTCCATAAATTTGCCATCTGCATTTCTCTTTTGGCAATGAATATGTTGCCTCATTAAGTCATTATTTTTATTATTATCACTTATCTCTTGATTATCTTTTGCTATTTATGTCCTGTCTCATCAACCAGATTGAATACCTTGAGGATGAGGACATGGATCACACTGCTGGGAACTGCTCTTAGCCCCTGACACAATGCCTTGTGCCAATCAGCAAATGTTAACTGAGTTTGGGACAGCTTCTTGCCCAGCTTCAGCCTGAATTATACTCCTCATTAGTCAGTGTCTATATGATGATCGGTGTCCTCTGTGAAAACCATGGTATTGGAATTATTGCCAACAGCCTGGTGGCTTTCATTGCGCAGGCAGCACACCCTGACCTAGGCCCCTGCTGCTGTGCCAGCCTAGGTGTGTCACTTATGCCAGAGCTTTGCCACATCCATACACTCCTGTGTGCCTGATGGTATCAGGACAAGCTTTTCTGGTGATGCCAGTCAAGAAAAAAATGGCTGTAAATGTGGGGAAGATGGTACCAGGCACCTGTCCATTTCTATCAGTTTTCTGTGCCAACTTTGTTATGTTGCATCAAGGCTGACATTGAAAGTAGAAAGTAACTGTATCTTCTCTCCCTTCCAGAAACTGATCTATGGCTGCCAGGCCTGTAACAGTCATCTGTTGAGCTGTCTGTCCACAGCACTTGCAGCTCAAACAAATCCAGAGGTTGCCAAGATCTTGGCATTCCCGGGGTATGACAGCAATGCCAAGGGCTGAGTGGGTGATGAGTGTCCAAATTATCTTGTCACCTCCCCTTGGAGGTTCCAACAGCCAGGCGCTGAAAGGTTTTCCAGGTGCATTGTATTTTATAAGCATCATGCATTTCAGCAAACAAAAGTGGTACAAAACGATTTAGCAAATTGTGAAGTGCTCGGTAATTTTCAGGAGGGATAATGTCCTTTTATTGCTCCCACAATACTGAGTTATTAACAACCTTCAATGTGCTTTTAATAGCCAGCTTTTCCCCAGTTTTATTGACAACAAGGCAAGATAAACCAACTCTGGGTACAGCAAGAAGAGAAGGCTCCAGCCAGTTTTAAAGTTGTATTTCTAAGACTGCTTTGAAGAAGGTGATGAGCAGGCTGGCTCCAAACAGAGGGGAATGGTAACAACGGGAGTAAATACAGAAATGTTCTTATTATTTTAACCTCTGTAAAGATAATTGACATTTTAAAACAAAAATAGTTACAATAAACTGTGGTGTTTATAATATAGGTAGAAGTTAAATGTATGACAAGAGTAGCATAAAAGCCAAGAGAGAAGTGGAAATATACTCTTGTAAAGTTCAAAAAATTGATGTGAAGTGATATAATCTCACTTGAAGATAGACTAGGAAAAGTTTAGATGAAAAAGCCCTAAAGCAGCCATTAAAATAAACCCACAAATAATTATAGCTAATTTGCCAAAAAATATATAATAAAATAGATCTTAAAACATACTCATTTAAATCCAAAAAAAATGCAGAAAAAATGGAAGGAGAACAAAAAACAGATGAGACCAATAGAAATGAAGTATCAAGATAGAAAATTTAAACCCAGTGATGCCCATAATCACATTAAGTATAAATGGTCTGAACACCCCAATTAAAAAGCAGAAATTATCATGTTGGATTTAAAAGCAAGATACAGCCATATGCTGCCACAAGAAACCAGTTTAAATATAAAAATAGAAACAGGTTAAAAGTAGAAGAGTGGGAAAATTCCAACCATGTTAGCATTAAATGAAAAAAAAAATATGGAGTGGCTTGATTAATAGCAGGCCAGGAGGATTTCAAAGCAAAGAGTATTAACAAACATAAAGAGGATCATTTCACAGTGATAAATGGATGAACCTATAGCAGAGCTAAAAACTGGTATCAAATTATTTTAAATTATTTATTGAGATGATTATATGTTCATGGACTGGAAGTCTCAATATTAAGATGTTAATTTTCCCTCAGTTGATCTATGAATTATAAGCAATTTCAATTAATATCCCAGCAGGACCTTTTAAAAGAGACTGACAAGCTGATTTATCTGGAAATGCCAAAACAACTTAGAAGAAAACCAAATTTGGAGGAATCACACTACCTGACTCCAGTGTTTAGCACAAAGTTACAGTAATTAAGATAGTGTAGTAATAATGGTAAAGAGAACATAGCAGAACAGAAGGTCTGCATAGAGACCCACACACATAAGGTAACTGATTTTTGATGTAGGAGAAAAGGTAATTCAGAAATGAAAGCATTGTGTCTTCAACAAATGGTAAGGGAAAATTGAATATTCATAGGCAAAAAAGTGAGTTTTGATCCATACCTTTCCACATATATAAAAGTCATTTCAAATGGATCATAGACCTAAATGCAAAACCTTAAACTATAAATCTCCTAGAAAAATATCATAGGAAAAAATTTTCATTGCCTTAAATTAGGCTAAGATTTGTTAGATATGACACCATATGCAGGATCCATTAAAAATTTTATAAACGCACTTCAGTGGATTGCATGTGCTGGACTTTCACATGACGAGCAGTACAGTAGGTTTGTTTCCACCAGCATCATCACAAACATGAGAACATGTTGCATTGCTACATTCCAATGGCTACAACATCACTAGGCAACAGGAATGTTTCAGCTCCATTTTAATCTTATGGGACCACCATAGTATACATGATCCATTGTTGGCCAACCTGTCATATGCGGTGCATGACTGCAAAGCTGTTATGAACACATATGTATGCATACATATACACATAAATATATAAACACTGGAGAGAGTTGAAAATTTATGGAATGTATTATCCAAACATCAGAGATGTCATAAGTAAGTGCTAACATGAATAGAACTCCCAGAGTTTTATTTTGCTTTCCCAGCTCAAGAACTTATTTCTGTTTTCCTCAGATCACCTTTGGATCTGTGATGTTTAAGTCCATGTTACTCATTACCAAGAAATTTAATTCCTAAGTGGTTCTCCCATTTTTGTTACAGTAGTGATGTAATAATAGGAGGAAACTTCTCAGAAATTTTCTCAATAGGGTTGAAATAAATTCTACTGTTTTTTTTCTAGCTGCCCGTTTAACATGCATTGGCATCACACTCACCTGAGAATTAGACCTGAAGCTGCTACACCAGTGCCATCTGGCTAAAAAGGCTGCACAAGATTAAGTACGCTGGTTAAACTGTGGTCCTGGCAAGCAAATGGCTGGTGAATTTATTAGTTGGTTTTGAAGACTTGGAATAAAGGATTTATAGAAATCACTTAACTTCCATGAAGTCACCTTGAGTTCAGTTGGTTTTGAATTCATATCTCCAATTAATCAGGCAAATCACCAGTCTCTGTGAGAGACTGCATGGGTCATGACTATGGAGAAAGAAAGGAAAAGCAAGCCATGGTGACTACTTCAAGGAATTTCCAATCCAGCTTGGTGATCAGGCCAATATTACCCTGCAAACAACAGGCATAATAGAGAGACCATGTCCTGGGCAAGTCCTCTGACCTCTTTGTGCCTTAGTTTCTTTAGTGCCTCAGTCACTCAGCTCCAGGCACACTGGCCCTTCGCTCCTCCAAGGCACCAAGCTCTTTTTTGCTTCCATGCTCTTGAACATGCAATTTTCTCTGTCTGGAAAAATTTACCTTTCATATAACTGACCTCTTCTTCTCGTACAAGTCACACCCTCAGAGGAGTCTTCCTAGACCTTTGTAGGCAAAGTCACTCCCCACTTCATTCCACTTAACTCCCAGTCACTGATTATCATATACCTTGATTTTTTTTTCTTTTCTGAAAGATCATCAACTTTCAGAAAAGAAAATGATGAGAAAAATGTTTAACTACAGGCCACCTAAGCCATCCCCTTCGTTTCACAGGTGGAAAAAACTGAGGTTTGGAGAGGAATGATAACCAACCAGACTTGCAGCTGGACCCGAACTCAAGTTTTCTGTTTGGGGGCCAATCCTTCTGTTACATCACGCTGCATTCCAAGACAAAGAATAGAATCACTTCTTTGTCAATTAGGTGAGATGCCAGTGTTTATTAAAGATTTATTTTTGCAACTTAGGTTGGTTTGACTTATTGTGAAGATCTTGAAATTAAATAGTTGTAGATAAGATTCTGTCCCCCTCAGGGTTCAGATAAAATTATATCCGTTAACCATGCATCAGAATGGCAGACATTGAGCTAGTGTTTTCCTTAATGTAGCAGGAAGCACAGGGATCTGTTTGGACCTGAAGCAACTGGTAATGGGGACTAGAGCACTGCAGAGCTTCTGTAGCCATCTGTCACTCTTGCTTCCCTCTGATCATCATTTTATTCCCCCATTTTCATAGATACCTCTGTATCTGGTTTTCTTGGCTGAAAACAAGATCTGCAACAGCTGTGGAAAGATGTTATACTGTCAGTAAATGGCACAGCTCCCTTAGTCCCAGTACCAAATTCCCAATGAAGAAACGATAGGCCTGGGGTGTCCATCCCTGGCCCATCAGTTGTAGCCAGGGGCTCAGAATCACATTGTACAACATGGCTCCTCCCTGAGTAACTAGAGGGATGGGGACGGCAGTTCTAGGAAAAATGGGAAAAGGCCCAGACAAAACACTGATTCCAGTGTACGTATATGAATCAATTTAACACACTAGTCCCATTCACTAAATATTTATTGTATGCTGTTGCTTTTAGCTAATAGGGATATAGCAGTGAGAAAAATAAACAAAAAATGGAAAAAAGATGAATAAACAAGGAACTATATTGTGCACCAGATAGTGGTAAGTGCCAGGGAAAAAATAAAGCACAATGAGGAGTAAGGGTGGGAGAGAAGGGGGGGGTGAATGTGCATGCGTGCACTATTTTACGAAGTGTGGACAGAGAAGGCCTCATTTAGAAGAAGATAATTTCAGTTGAAATCTGAAAGAAGTGAGGGAGCAACCAGGAGGCTAAGAGATAAATGCATTCCTGGCAGAAAAACAAGTGCAAAGATCCTGAAACTGAAATGTGCCTTGTGTGTTTGAGAAATAGCAAAGTTGAAATGGCTCTACCGGAGAGAGAGGGAGTACCACGAGATGATGTCTGAGAGGTGAGAGAAGCCAGATCATGCAGGGCCTTGGGCTCTGTCAATCACTATAATGCTTTTACCCCAAGTAAAATGAAAAATTATTCAAAGGTGTTAAGGCTAGAAGTAACATAAGTCACATATGCCTATTGTATTGAGAGGGTGGTAAGAAAAGAGGGTGGTAGTTGAGAAGGTGGTCAAATATTGGATTTATTTTGAAGGTGGAACTAATGAGATATGCTAATTGATTGGATATAAGAAATGAGAAAGAGGACATTTAATGATGAGTTTTGGCCTGAGCAACTAGAAAGATAGAGTTGTCATGTACAATGATGAGGCAGAATAGAAAAGAAGTGGATCAGTGAGGTAAAGGGAACTGAGAGCTTGATTTAAGACATAGTAAGCCTGAGATGCTTTTCAGACATCCAAGTGGATACTGAGTAGACAGTTGGCCACATGAATTTTGAGTTCACTGGGGAGACACTGCTGGAGATAAACATTTTGGGATTGTTAGTACATAGATAATACTTAAAGCCTTGAAAGTAAATGGTATCCTCTTGGAAATAAATATCTATAGAGCAGAGATGAGGACAGCAGAGTGATACCCAGAGCAGTCCAATAGAGAGAGGTTGAGGAGATGAGGAGGGACTACAAAGTATATTAAATAGGAGAGTACAGGGAGATCAAAGAGAATCAAGAGAGAATGGTATCCCAGAAAGGAGGTCAAAGAGTTGTTTGAAGGACGGAAAAATTAGGTCGGTCAATAGTTCCTAATACTCCTATCCAGACAAGACCACTAAATTTAACAACATGGAGCTCACGAATAACTTTCTAATTTCTTTTTTTTTTCAATGATGTTGTGGGGGCAAAATCCAAGCACAGTGAGTACAAAGAGAAAGTGAAGGGCAGAGGAGAGAAACCAATGACATCTAGTATGGAAAACTCTGGAAAATTCTGCTTGAAAAGTGAACAGATAAGTAGGGTGGTGGGTGGAAGTCAGGAAGAGTTTGTTTCATTTGTTGTTGAGATGAGAGTATTGAAGTGTTGTTGTCTGCTTATGTAAATGATCCCATAGACAGAGGGAAAAAACATTGTATGGGCGAAAGAAGGGAGGCATTCAGGAGGGATGTCCCTACGTAGGTAAGAAAGGATGGGATCTAGGGCAGGAGTCTGATAGTTGACCTTAGATATGAGAGAAGGTTCAGCTATAGTAACTGGAGGAAAGTGAACCCTATGGGTACAGATGCCATTGAAGTGGTAGATGTGGTGGTAGAAACACTGAAATTCCTTTCGTTTCCCAACTTCTCTTTTCCAAGTGATGTAAGAAGTAAGGTCATCAGTTGAGAGTGAGGATGGAGAAAGAGATCTTGGAAGTCTGAAGAGATAGGAGAGAGTATGGAACATAAGCAGATAAGAGATTAGCTAGACTAGGGAAATTGAATAGTGTTACCAGGCTTCACAAGAGTTCCTTTTGAAATGTGTGGTCACGAATTTACCAGACAACACAGTTAACTGCTACTTTCCAGCTACATTTAGCTTCATGTATATAGTCACAATGTGGATGAGTGTTGGATTTAGCCAGCTTTGGGGTCTTGTTAAGCAAATTTGATACAGGAAGATAGGGGTAGAAAATTGAAAATGTTGGTAAAGGGATGATTGTAATTATAGACTATAAAAACTAAGCTGAGTGAGGTGGGAGAAGAGGACATGAAGAGGCACAAAAGGAGCAAACTGGTAGACGATCAATGACTGTATGTCTCTGGGGTTAAAATTTTTTTAAAGTATAAGAACGAGTGAGCTGCAAATCTACAGGTTGGATCAGAAAGTGAAATGCATATGAGATACTGAAATCAGGAGTTATGATTCGAAAAAGCCATAATCGGTAATTTACCTGAACGCTGGTGAGTGGGGGAGTTAGTTTCCAGTCTAGTCTGTTGGGCCATACTGACTGCCATCATCAGTATTGTCCTGGTGTAACCGCCAGTGCCGATGTATTCTCTGCCTTCTGTCCATCCTTGTCTTCCCCACACCCTCTTTTCTAATTTTCTCACTACAGATCTCTTCCTACACGCACAACAGGAAGCTGAGGTTCGGAGAGGATAAGAACGTTGCCTAAGAGCACGCAGCCAGGAAGTGGAATCATTTGCTGCTCAAGAGGCAGAATGAGAAACACGCCAAAGAGCTGAATGCTTCCAGTGAAAGAAATAACAGTGATGAAGAATTCAGACGAGGCATGAGCAAGCTTTTGTGGTAGCCTGGAAGTCTCGGAAACCCTTTAGTTTCCTCTCACTTACCCCCTAAATGTTGGGTCATGAGGGGTTGGCCGGGGTGGAAACCTTGAAATGTTTAATAATAATTTTTAAAGGTCATTACAAACTGCTTCATGACTGTTCATCTTCATGTTTTAAGTTCTGTTGTGAGAAACAGGAAGAAAAATAAACAGGAAAAGTGCATGAAAACCCCCAAAGGGATCCAATTGAATAAAAATAGTGCTGACAGGAAACAAACATCTTAAAACTCTAAAATGGGGGTGGGGCAGGGGAAAATATAGATTTGAGAAATTCTGCCAGACTGATTGCTTTTAATTGATATGGAAAAAACCAATTACTTAAATGGAACAGTGACTAACATTTGGGCAATGGCTTAGTACCTCCTTCCAACCCCTTTCTGCCATGTTAGACATTTTCCCCTAACAACTATCTGCCAGCACCTATAAAGGAAAGAGTATCAGACTTGGCAGTGTCTCTGGATTAGTGGCCAAGTTATGCCATCATATCTTGGCCTTGTAGGCAAGTACCTAAAAATAACAGCTAGAATGTATTGAGAGTTACTCTGTATTAGACCTTGGGCTGTGAATTTTACATGTAAGATTTAAAAGGGGCAAGAAAAATTGCCCTACCTAAAGAGTTGCTCTTACATTCAAAACATTCCTACTTTATCACTTCTAAACTGCGATTAGCTTTCAGTGCCTCAAATGTGAATTAATTGGTTAATTCATCAGATTACACAGAGTTTAGTTTATCACTGTGGATGCAGAGATAGACAAGACACCATCCTCCAAAAGCCAGTATTCTGGTTAAATATTAAAGTTTGTATTTGTCAAATCTGTACTATATTGCTGCCTGCTATGTGTTGCTTCATCAAAAGAATACTTGATTAGAAACCGGGAGACCAGTATTATTAGCCCCCACCACCACCCACTTAACTGTGAAGGCTGTAGGTGGATCATTTCCCTCCTTTGGAATCCAGCTGCATCTCTTGAAAGAAATGGTTTGGCTCAAAGTCCCTCCATCCCCTTCCGACACTGATCTATGAGTCTCCCGCTATTTTGTTTTTATTCAGTCAACAAACATATAAAAGCACAATGTGCTAGGCACTTTACAAATATCAATCCCCTTATTAGTATAACAATCTTATTATGTAGGCACTATAACTATCTCTAAGAAAACTATATAATAAATATAGTAATCTAATATGATAATAAAACTGCTATTATTAACCCCTCTTATAGATGATGAAGTTGAGGCACAGAGTCACTTGAAGTACTTGAGATATATTTTACTTTTGAGACACCTATAAATTGTTTACTTTTGCTTTGTTGAGTGATTTATAGCAGCCTTTGATATTTTATTACCGATATAGTTATGTTGCTGGTACAGTGGAATCTGTTTCCTACTTGGGTAGAACAACAACAGTCATTCACCAAAGACTATGGCGCAATGAGGATTCTGTGCCACACACACAAACGCACACACTTTTGAGCAGTCAGTGGGGAGCTCCTTTGTGTCCTTCCTTTCTGTCCCCACCCTCTACACCATCCCCGTCCCTCTCTTCAATGAAAGAAAGTATGTGAAAGTGCCCAATGCAGAAACTGGCCCTCTATACCTGCTATACCACCAGCTCCCTCTCCACAGCATCCATGCCCCTACAATTCCATTTTTCTGTGTTGTCCCTGTGCTTTGAAATCTCAACATCAAAAGGCTCTGTAAGAATCAGGCTTGACCTGATCTATGCCTTCTCAACACCCTACCTATGTGACAACACGAAGTGAAGTTTTAACAATGTGACTTCATGATATATTATTGCATGGTGCCCGAAAGACACCAGTTTTAGAAACAGCAGCATGGGCAGAGCAACAGTTTTTCACAAGTCACTCGATTCTAATATTGAAAGTACTGACATTTGCAACTTTTCAAAAACCAGAGAAGAGGCAAGGTGATACCTATATTTGTAAGTCGTTTGCATCATGACCTCATTCTTGAGAAGCGGAGATAAAGAAAGATACCGCTGCGCTGGCTGTCCAGCTATTACGCACACTGTGGCTCTGCCCAAGGCAGAGCCTCGGTCAGGTGAGCATTTCTTATCAACCATGTCATGGGGGAGAGGTGTCAAAATCCTGGGGAAGGGAAAAGAACATGAATTTTAAGTCAGAAACCTTGGGATTACATCCAAGCTTTCAATTTACTTATAGTTTAACTTTAGGACAGTCACCACCTCTATTTAAATCTTGGAACTTTTTTTAGTTTGTAAAATGACAAATTTGGTATATTAATCCCTAGGGTCCCTAATACTTTCAAGTTTTAAGAGTGCATGATTCTATGCTTATTGCCCCAAATATCCAAATGTCCATGTCTATCAAATCACATGTAATGCAACAATTTCTAAACTCCCTGTCAAGTGGCCCTCAGTGATGGGTTCCACTGTGCTAGCTAGGCTCAGAGGGCATAAACAAATACAAAACATGTTACATGCCCTCCAGGAGTCTTACTCTATTTGTGGAGAAAACAATTGGTAAGGCAAATTATTATGAATAAGTGAAATAAAATTATTCTAACTCTAGTTATGCCTGATACTCAGAATCATAATTGAGAACTGGAGTGATCACAATATTAGCTCAAAGCTGGGCTTTACAAAACGGGCAGATTTTGATTGGTGGACAAAAATGAAGACTTGCAGTAGAAGGAACATAAATAATGAGTGTTTGAAAGGATGTGTGGAGATTGTGATTGGACAGTGAGAGTTGGGACTATATTAAGGAGAGTTTAGAGAAAGTTAAGCAGCAAATTTCAGATTTATTTCCAGGAATGACTGGAAGCCATTAAAGCCTTTTTTTAAGCAGGTAAGTAATGTAATAGAAGTACAAACTAAATAACAAACTAAAAATGAAAAACTATATATCAATTCTGGAATGCTTACATGTAGTAAGTCCCAGAGCCAAGGGCATATTAGAAGTTTAAAATATAATTAAATTTTTTTTTAAAGGATGAAAATCTCTTGCCTCTCATTTTCTGGTAGTTCGATATGAGGACCATTAGCTGAGCAGTTGAGAGTTTTAATTGCCTGTTAATTGACACTGCGTGGGGAGGGAAGCAATTGCTAAGGTAACCAGGTCCCAAGCCATATGGGGCTTTGCAGAGTCATTCCAACACCTTGAGCTACCCTTGGAAATGAACAGGCAGTCCTGTTAGGCAGCTCAATCCATGGCAGCGCACCTGCTCCTAATAATCACTTAAAAGAAGGCAGGGCCATGATCTGGGCCAGGTGATGTTTTGGGCTGATTTTAAAAGAGAAGTTTGATTCTGAAATCTCATTAGGATATGTGAAAACATAAATGTCTCTCATGAAGCCCAATCTCTCTGCTAAAACAATTTTAACCGGACATTGTAGAAAATTTTCAGCAAAATTTTGCAGCCACATTGTGTTAAAGCTGGAATTGTCCTGAGATGCCAGCACATTGGGGAAATCAGCCCAGAGTGGAGAAGGAAACTTTTCAAGGTCAAATTTTAATTAATGGCAGACCTGAAATTAGATCCCAGGTTTTGCAAGCTCTCAGGCAATGACTTTTTGCAGTTCATCAAGTGGCCTCTCACATTAATTGCTTGTGAGTTAAAGAAGGAATTCCGGGCTCTACTCTGCTGAGTGTGGTAGTTAGCAATGATGAAGGTAGGAATGGGGTCGGGGTGGCATCTCTAGTTCCCTGAAATTCCCATGCATGTAGAGTATTACTTGAGAAAAAGATTCTCCAATTCTGCCAGTCTACTAGCTGTAACTACATAGTGAGGGAGACCTTAAGTTTGGTGATCCTGTAAGCAAAACAGACTATTCCTTGACAAAACTTCCAGAATTCTGAATAGTGTGATGAAACTATCCTATGTAAAAATCAACTTTTCAAGCTACTCCTTCTTGTTCTCTATCCTTTTTGCCCTTCTCTACTTTTTTTACCTATAGTACTTATGACTTTTTAAATTACTATGTGAGCTTTTTAATTAAGCTTTTTGCATATTATGCACTAGATTGTGCACTCCACCAAAGATCTTTGTCTGCTTAGTTCACATTTGTATTAAGGACCTGCAGGGCTCAAAATATAATTTGAATGAATGACTGAATAATAAATGGATCTATTATTTACTTTGAACAATGGGCATACTTTAAATTAATTAATTAATTTATTTATTTATTCCTCACCCAAAGACATGCTTATTGATTTTAGAGAGAGGGGAAATGAAGGAAAGAGAATAGGAGACAAAACATCGATGTGAGAGTTCACACCCTGACTGGGGACCAAACCCCAAACCTAGTTATGTGCTCTGACCAGGAATCAAACCTGTGACCTTTCAGTTTACAGGACAATGCTACAACCAACTAAGCACACTGGCCAAGGCACAATGGGCATACTTTTAAGCCATGGTTTCTACCTGCAGAAATGGGCAGAGTAATAATTCTCATGTAACAGGGATGGTATGAGGATCAAATGAAGTAATATGGGAACGTATCTGGCACAATACTGGAACCCAACGTGGCACTCATTACCCACTGGCTCTCTTCCTCTAAGGGTTTAAAATCATGAACACCCACCTCTCAGTCATCGCACTCCTTCACTGACTCAATCCACACCAAGGACTGCACATCTTCCTGTTAGATGCCTTGGCCTCCTTCCTGTGGCTTTCGATGGTGGTGATGGGGCTTGGGGGCATATTTAGTAGAGGCAGTAATGAAGTTGTGGGACCAGGGAGGAGCACTGGCTTTACAAACAGACAGACCCAATCTTGGCTCTGCCACTCTTCAGCTATGTGACCATGGAATGTGATCTTATTTTTCTGAGCGCTAGTTTGCTGCTCTGAAGAATGTAGATAACAATGCCCACTTTCCAGATTCAGTGAGAGCTGCTAAGGACATAAGGTGTGTAAGTTACTTCTATAATCATAAACGCCCAGAAAAATAATAAAGGCACCTATTATTCCTGGAAAATAGGTTTGTTGAAAAGTTGTCTTTCAGAAAGATGAGCTCAAAATTAGCATATCTGAAACCCTCCATGATTGGGTATTGACATATATCACATTAAGACACCAATATTTGGTGTATATTGGATATTTAGCACCAATCCAAAAGAACCTATGCACCCCAATATTCATAGTAGCACAATTTACAATAGCCAAGTGTTGGAAGCAACCTAGGTGCCCATTAGTAAATGAATGGATCAAAAAACTGGCACATTTACACAATGGAATTCTATGCAGCAGAAAGAAAGAAGGAGCTCCTACCCTTTGCAACAGCATGAATGGAACTGGAGAGCATTATGCTAAGTGAAATAAGCCAGGCAGTGAAAGACAAATACCATATGATCTCACCTTTATCAGGAACCTAATCAACAAAACAAAGATACAAGCAAAATATAACCAAAGACACTGAAATAGAGAACAGGCTGACAGTGTTCAGAGGGGAGAGGGGAGGGAATTTCAGGGGAATTTCAGTGGAAAAGGGGAATGGTTTACAGGAACGCGTATAAAGGACACACGGACAAAAACTAGGGGTGGGTGGAAATGGGAGGAAGGTGGGAAGGGCTGGGTGGGTGAGCTGGGATGGGAGTAAAAGATAGAAAATTGTACTTGAACAATTAAAATAAAATTTCAAAAAAAAGACTGGTATATTTAGGAATTGCAGAATTTTATAACCAGACTTTCTACTTACATTTCTCATTTTGCAAATAAAGGCTCATCATAGAGAATGCTAGCATAAAAACTCAATCTATTAAGGAGTATTTTTTAATTAAAGCAATTCATAGATGTAAAAATCCTTATAGTTTTCACAGAACTTTATAGTTTACAAAGCACTTTCATACCCATTATCTCATCCCATAATCCCAAACCCCTGAACAGTGAGTTAGCACTGTGTTCTACACTCTATGGGTCATCCTTTCTGTTGTTCCCCATTTATGTCTGTATGTTCCAGACAGCCTTTTCCCCACTCCCAGATCAGGTTTCCTACTTGTACTCATCCCTTCTCCACACCTTTGTTCCTTCGGATCGGAACAGCCTTCTTTCTCCTAGTCCCCCAAACTACCTTTTCAATGCCTATCCACTTATTATGGCCTAACTTGAGTCCTTTTCCTCCCAAAATCCTCTCCAGGTCTCTTTAGCAGATGACTATAGAGGACCTCTGTTGTTTTGTCTGTCTAGTATTCTTTCTTCTTATGACATCAATAAAGCTTCTTTTCCAAGTGGTCCTAGTAGAACTATCAAATGTACTGCCCAGCTGTCTCCTTTTCCAACCTCTACACCACCACCACCACACATAAATACCAAGGTTGGATGTATGATCCAAGCCAGGCAAATGGCTCTCCACTGAGAATGTAGCATGGGGTCATAGGGTGGAGGGACATTTTGTTGTAAGCTCTTAAGGCTGGAGTTCTCTCAGTAGCAGGATCCCAAAGACACTCTTCATGACCTCAGGCCATAAAGCTCACAAGAGTTGCCTTTCTATTCTTGTATTTCCAAGAACTTGTTGTTATCAAATCTTCCTTCAATTCTAAGAAAGGCTAAATAGAAAAATGGGTGGTGGGGAATAAAAATATTTCTAAGTGCAAACTCTGTTTCTCTCCTTTAACACTCAAATAATTTCACACCATTCTTGGAATAAAACCCAAAATCCTTATGTGGTTTACCACTCTGTGCATGATCTGGCTCCCCTCCACCTCTCTCATTTTATCCCTTGTCTTTCTTCCCCTCGCTTCCCTGTTCCAGATACACTGGCCTTCTTCCAGTTTCTTGATTTCTTCATGCATTCTCTCTCCCATAGAATACACCCTCCTCCTTAAAAAGGAAAAATAAAATAAAATTCTTATCTTTTACAGACGTTCAAATCTTACCTCAAATGGCTTACCTTTAAAGGCTTCCTGTCCTGAAGGAAGCCTTTTCTAAGCATTGGAACCCTCTGCCCCAAACCGGAGGAAGTTATTTAATATTTGGTATCACATTTCCCTGCTCTTTCTCTTAATTGTACTTGATAGTCTAGTGTTATATATCTGTGCCGATCAAGGCATCTTTCCCCCACTAAATGGTAAGTTGCCCAAGGAGGCAATCACTCTATCTCCAGAACTTAGCCTATTGCCTGGCACAAAAGACAGTTGAATAAATACTTGTTAAATTGATGTCAATTTTCTTAATCTTCTGATCAGATTGGTAAACATTCCTCACTTGAATCCTTCATCCATTATTGCATTACTATAGACAGTGAATGTCAAAGTATGGTCCCTGGATCAGCAGCATCAACATCACCTGGTAATTTGTTAGAAATGCATGTCCTTGGGCCCCAACCCAGGCCTACCACATCAGAAACTCAGAGATGAGGCCCAGCGAAGTGTTTTGACAAGCCCTCGGGTGATTGTGTTGGGCAACAAAGTCTGAGAACCACTGCTCTAGGATATCATTAGTTCAGTAAACAAGAAACTCAATTATCAAATGGCTTAATCTCTCTAAAAGTTTCTGTCTTACCCATCAGCAGTCCAACATGGGTGCTCCACAAAGTCATGTAGGGACCTGGGGTGACAGGCTCTGCAGCTTTAATACGAGGCTTCCAGGGCTGGCCTGGACTGAATATCCAATGGAAGCTGGAATAAGAGAGCATGTTGATGGGGCACCAGCTTCTTAATCGCTATGGCCTGGTGGTGACGTGTGACACTTCCACTCATATTCCACTGGCCACACCTATCATGTGGCTCCATTTAGATGTAAGGAGTCTGGGGAATGTAGTCAGTCTTCTACTACACAGCTGCTTCTCAGCAACAACTCTGTACCATGGAGGAGAATACAGATTTTTGATGGAGAGGATCCATCTATGCCACAGTTATAGTATCAAAATGTCACTTCTGAAAACTTACTTTTCTGTAACTCCTGGCCTCAGCAAAATATCTAGGTAGCAGGCTCAAAGTCTCTCACTCTGGTTCCCATGGTGTAATTCACATGCACTAGAGCCATGCTAGATAGAGCCATGCTAGCCATTTCATGCATTTGGTGGCATTTGCTCCATCTCCCACTCTGGCTATGAATTCAGTTCCTGATGTCCTTCCTGTCATCAGGCAACCTTGATTTGCCACAGCCACTTCCACCCTGCGTTATCATGGCCACCATCAAGGCGTGAAGGGTGGGCTCCTCCAGGCTTCCCTTGGTCCCCTGGTCCCTGGGGGAGGAAGAGAGTGCGTAAACAAACTGTGGTATACACATACAATGGAATGTTATTCAGCCAAACGAAACGAATGAGGTGCACTGATTCATGCTTAAAAGTGAACCTAAAAAACATTATGCTAAGTGGAAGCAAGACACAAAAGGTTACATTTCGTGTGATTCTATTCATATGAAATATCCAGAGTAGGTAAACCTATAAAGACAGGAAGTAAATTGAGGAGCTGAAGGGAGGGAAGAATGTGGAGTAAGTGCTTAATGTATGTGGAGTTTCCTTTTGGGGCGATGAGAATGGATTCGGAACTAGATAGAGGTGGTAGTCACACAACAGTGTGAATGCACTAGATTCCAATGAACTGTTGCCTTTTAAAGGGTTAATTTTATATTATATGACTTTCTTCTCAATTAGAAAAACCTGACATCCTCATTCTAAAATCACAGCTACATTTTTGAAGTCTTTAATTAATCATTGATTTTTAAAAGATAATTCAGAACAAAACAAAAGAAGACATTTTTAAACAATATTGCTGGTTAGCTGGTGCTCTGATCTCGGCCATTGTAAATAAAGATTCTGGCACTCAAAAAGGTGTAAGAAATATTTCCAAACAAAAATAAATAAAAGTGCATTAATAAACTTGGATTTAAAAAATCACAGATTTTAAACAACCCTTTCTTTTCAGTAAACACTGTAAAAATGTTTAAAAATAAACTTGCAACTTATTCTAAACTGCTTAGATATGCTGAGACCCTGTGCTATTATTTTGATATATGGTAAATCGCTAAGAAACTATGAATAACTAAGAAAAATCTGTGACAACAGATAGCGCAGGGCCCTATTTGGTAGCATAGGTCTATTATAAGCACCACGAGAGACCTGAATTAGTGGAAGCATCTTGAGCAACCTGGAAGTGCGTCTGAAGGATATCATAGTCAAAGTCTTTGCCACTGGGGGCAGCTCTGCAATGAGCAGCTTCACTGACAAAACCGAAGTCTACAGCGTTAGAGGTAATAGCTAGCTGGTCTCAGTTCCACCTGGACTGCTGATTGCCCAGACATAATGGTGCGCACTGATTTGCACTCAAAAGGGTGAAGTTTACTGAAGATTGGTATTTGCCCTCAAATCCTTACTGGCTCCTGGTGCAGAATACAGTGGGTTGGCTCCGTAAGGAGTGGTGGTGTAATTTTATCAGCAGCATTTCTCAGGACATTCTTGCCTCCTCCACTTATTTTTGAGCTTATACCGACAGTATCTTTTTCACCACCTTCATCCTTTTCTCCTTTGTTTCTCCCCTGTTTCCTTCTCCTCTCTCTTCTTCAACAGGGAGTTTTGATGCTACGGGTTGGAAGAGAATGTGTACTAGTTGGTACCCGCTGTTCACAAAAGTGGACCTGAGTAGAGAGTCAAGACAGACCTTAAACCTAAGAAATTAGTTTTTTCCACTATGTTAAGCTAACTTTTGGCTTTCTATGATAACTGATTAAAACAATGTATGATTACTAATAAAGAAAACCCAAAAGTTACCATTAGAATGTATCTTAGGCTCTCATTTTGATGTACCCTCTAGGAAAGGTCAAAAGGATGAATGTGAGAATTTGCCTTCTTGCAACATCTATGAGAAAGACAAATGAGGTGTGAAATGGAAACAAGGAAAGGTGTGAGAAAGAAAATAGGGTCTCAGACAAACCACTGACAGGATAATCAGCTTCTAAAAGACTCAGAATGAACATTTTTGAGTCCCTATCTTCAGCTGGGCAGTGATCTGGACACGTGAAGTGATGAGACAGGGGAAGATAAAGTGAAAATGATAAACAAATTGTGGTCACCACCCTCCAAGAGATGGAATTTGAGCTGGGACTGGACATTATTGTACGTGATTTTGACAGTCAGCATGGGGGAGTGTGGTTCTGCCACATTGAAGCAGCAGTCAGCGTATGAAACCTGGCATAATAAACTTAAAATTTTAAGTTTGACTCTTGCTCGTTTAGGGGCTGATTGCCTAGTCTGTTTATTGTCTTTATCCATCTCAGGGTTTAAACTTGTCTTTCACTGCAACAGATTTTCATCATTCCAGGTTTGTACATATTTTGGAAATTTTGTGCAATCTTAAGTACTCTGCTTATTACAGCTAAAACTGATTCTCCCCAGCAGAATAATTCACTCCCTCCTCTGTGTTCTCATAGTGCTCTGTTCACACCTTTATGGAGCACAGATTACACTGTGTATTAATATCTGTTCGCTTTTCTGGCTCCTGCACTAGAGTGGGAGCTCCTCATAGAATATGATTATATTGTGTGAGAAAGGGAAACATAGCTGTTAGGCATTTAGGCTCTCAGCTCATTCTCCACAAGTTTAAATCCCTGCTCCGCCATTTCCTATCTTGCTGTATAACCTTGTACAAATTATTTGTTCACCTCTCTGTATTTCAGTTTCTTCCTGTTGGTAATAACAAACCTACTTCATAACGATGTGTAGTGAACATTAGACTACACACAGGAGGAACTTTCTTCAGTGTTTGGCGTATAGGAGATAATCATAAATACAGGCTCTTATCCTATAGCCTGTGTTTTTTAGCATGCAGTAAGTATTTAATAAAGTTCATAGAAATATTAGATGAATAAATTAGTTTACAAGAGCTGCCTCATTTGGGGAACAAGTGTAGCCTAATTTTGCTGCCCAAATTTCCTTTGGATAAAAAGAGAAATCCCCTTTCAGACATTCCATGAAGCAGGGCTGAGTCACCCACTTCCCTTCGGTTTGGTGGGGAAATGCCGGGGACTGTTTCTTCCTCATCTTGCCCAGCAACTGCTGGGCTCAGCTGAGAACTGAGGACAGGGAACATTAGTCAGAGACCTGGGGGGCGGAAAAAACCCCTGGCCTTCCTGGTCTCTGAGGGCTGCTTCTGATCATCTTCATGGAGAATATACCATGGTCTGGTGAAGAGCTTTAGCATCTCTGCAAAAAAGATGTCCCCCTCCAGAGATACTATTACTACACGTCCTGCTTTTGTTAATAAATGTAGGTCATCACCTATTCCTACTATGAGTTAATGCTCCTCTTCTGTGCTCCCTTCATACCTACATCATGACAATTGCTGACCTTAATTGAGTACATGTATTAAAACATTTAATCAACAAATCTACTAGGTTGGTGTTATGGCCCCATTGTAGGTGAGGAGGCTGTGGCACAGAGACCTGGAGTAGCTGGTGCTAAATCACACACACAGCTGCTAATGGCAGAGCTGGGATGCAAACTGAGACCATCGGCTACTCGAGTTCACGCTCAACGTTACATGAGACTGCCTTGCTGATTGCTTTCATGTCACGTGTTCCCTGTTGTGAGAAATCCTTATGTGGCCACATCCCCATGGATTCCCCTGCTACTGTCACAGTGCCTGCCACCTGGTAGGTGTTTGGTACACAATGAGTCAATGAATAAATGAGAGAGTACCTTGAGACATTGCTTTAGGCAGAAGATCTTTTGTTGGAGTTGAGTGAAAGAAAAGGAAGTAGAGCCTCAGTGTCTGTAACTAATTGAGATCCTTTCAGAAGAAGCCTCAACTCTTCCAGATCCAATGACCCAGCATGGTGAAACTGGAGCCCTCCTCTTCATACCCCTCAGCAAAACATTTCAAACGAATCATCAAATAGGAATTCTTTACCTTGCCCTTCCCCGCCCTGGTTTCTGGGAGGCGCTTTCTCTGCAGGCTCTGAACACTCCTTTGTCTGGCTCAGGGCCTCCTGGTAGGGTTAATTTCTCCATCAGCTGTAGTAACAGACTCCAAACATCTGCAAAACCCTCTCAAAGGAAACAGTCCTCAGCGGCTGGAGATATAATATCTGCAGGAATTGGGCTTGTGACAGCATCTCATAAGAAGCCCTTTCTGCACAGACCTTCCTTTTGCAATGTTTTTATCCCAAGATTGAGCTGCTTTTTCTGCCTTTGATGGGTCCTCTCCACACATGTCTAAAGACAGAACTGGACTCTTCTGCTGAGCTACCCTGTTGGTTAAAGAGTTCATGAAGAATTTAACGAGGATTAAGAATCCCACAGTATTTTGCTGAAGAACAAAGCTTGGTTTGTACCCAGGAATCTGTGTGTACAGCGGGCTTTGCATGGACTGAACTACATTTTCCCAACAATCTCCTTCATTTCTGTCTGCAAGAGCTTGCCATCCCTGCCCAGGTTGAGAATTCATTTCTTTCCAACTACCCATGACCACATGACCGTTAAACAGCTCCCCTTCCTTTAAACAGCACACAGACATACAACATCTATTCTAAAAACAGCTGAATTCAGGACTCACTCGAGTGATTTCATAGACTCAAAAGTAAAGCCTCGTACAACATGCATCTTTAGGTGGTTATATAAAACATTTCTATAATCAACTTTCAAAAAATTGAGTTAGTTAAGGCAACAGTCTTAGAAGGTATGTCAGTGTTATTTAATTTGTGAATTAAAAATTACCAATTCATCTTTTTTTAAAAAAGTTGCCCTTCTCCTCTGTGTTTTACTGACAGTAAAAAATGAAAATGACCCTTTTCTTTCACCTGGTATCATCAACCATTTTTTGCTCATCTAATATTTATTGACCCTCAATGGGCAGAGCATGGTATACTCCAGTGGTTCTTTTCCATTGTTCTGAATAGCCAATTTAGAGATAGAACTAAAAATGAATTCATATTAACAATGGATTACAACCATATTCAAAGAAGAGGTAGTGACTTGAGAGGAAAATTTAGAAAAACTCATGAGACCATCTATACCAGAGTCTTTCTAAAATTTTCTCCAGTTTCAAAAACTCTTCACATCAAATTTTAATTGAGAGCTTGCTACATCAAATAAAGCCATTTTCTACTAGAGGCTGATGAAATTCAGAGGGGATTCAAGACAAGCCAGCACCTCCAATCAAGTTCATGGGGACACAGTCAGGTCTAGTCCTCTCATCTGTAGCCATGAAAGGTTGTTCTTTCCTGCTGAACTGCAGCCTCTCTTGTGTCAAGAAGCTGAGTCTCACAATGCCTCGAATAGAGTATAGACTTTAAAACTTGCAACAGGACTCCTGGTTCTTAGCCTGAGCTGCCAACAATATATCTACTTAGGATGAGCACTGGTCCTCTCTGGATTTAGAGAATGTATCCGTGGTTCAGGACCTCTTCCTGGATTTAGTGGAAAATGGTTAGATCCTAACAAATTTTAAATGGGACTGGAGTGGAAAAGTAGTGAAAGCTTGGAGGACTTAGATGGCATTGGGGAAACTGGAATCTTAATATTATATGAAGAAATATGAAGCTGCAGCCCTACGTTATGCCACATTCCAACATGGGTTCCAGGTACACTAAGTACCTAAAAGTTCAAGAAAAATCTCTAAAGCTGTCAGAAGAAAATGCTGGGTGTCTTTGTAAAAAGATAGAGAAAACCTTCTAAAGGAACATCCCATATGATACACCATAAGGTTAAAAACTGATGCTTCTGACTTCATCAGAATTAAGAATTTTTGCTCAGTGAAAGGCACAACAGACAATCAATAGACACAGAAGAGGCTGTATGAATGCACTTGGAGCATCTGTAACAGCTAAGGATGGATATCCAGAATATGTACGGAACTCCTGCCAACCCACAAAACAGAGAGAGGAGAACAAACACAAAAGTACTCAAAGGCTATGGAAAGATAATTTATAGAAGAAAAGACCTTAAATAGATCACATAAGAAGTATGTGAAAACATTAATAATCAGAAGACTACAAATTGTAACAGTGCAATACCACTTGACTCTCAAAAAAAGGCAAAATAAAAAAGATAAAATAAAATATTGACAAGGATATGAGAAGACAATGAGGCACTGCTGATTTCAGTGTAAAACATATAGTTTTGGGGAAAAAATCTGACAATACTTAGTGAAATTAAAAATGGATATATCCTATGACCCAAGAACCCCATGAACTGGTGTACCCAGAGACGTTCTCCCATGAGTTCACTAAAGGACACTGAAAAGGATGTTAACTGCAGCATTGTTCGTGGTATCGAATACAGAAGTTATCTAGTATCCACCAGAGGGGAATACAAAAGTAAAATTTGGTACTTTGGTACTATGGAATACTAGGCCATGGTCAGCTACTTAGCTAAATACACGTATAGCCACATAAATCGGCCTAAAAGCACGATGTTGAGTGAAGATTTTGGGCACAATATATTTCAGTAAATTAAAACACATACATAGAACAGCACTCACGTAGTTCAGAACAGATCACACACCGCGCTGGGGAGTCCAAGGGGGAGACAGGGCTGGGAATGACAAGTGTGAACAAAGGATAACACACGTGATAATAAGGCGGGAGAGAGTATTTTCATGCACTAAAAATGATAGCATTATAGGAACAGATGAGTAATCAAATAAACGCTGCAAAACTGGGCTTAAAGACTTTGGGAAGAAAAGAAAATAGGGAGGGCCGCTGTGGAGAGATCCTGCGGGCGGGAGACCTGGGTTCCGGTCTTGACTCGCCCCTCCCTGGTTGGCAGCACAGCACATGCCTGGGATGTTCTGTAGATTTCCATTCTCCCCTTTGACGGGATAAAGATACTAGGCTAGAATTTTGAAGATCTTCTCCAGCTTTATACATTGAGTATTCTGTTTTCTGTTTTCCATCAATAACCTCCATAATGTCATAAGCAGCAATAAAACCGTATCATCCATTTCAGAACATTTTTATTCACAATGAAAAATAATCTAACTTCTGAGAAATGTCTTTTGCTGAAGGTGTGTTTTCGTACACTCAGCTGACAGTGGCATCATTACTCTAAATGCGCAGGCTTTATCATCTTAAAGCAACAGTTTCCCTTTTCATGGAGCAATGGACAAAGGAAGAATACAGGGGGGTTTTAATGATTTAAATAATATTCAGGAGGACTGAGGGTACTATAGAAGCAAGAAGCCCCTCCTGGATGACCAGACCCTCATTGATGATGATGATGACAATGACGACGAAAAAGATACGCATGATAGCAAACCAGGAAACCATAGGTCCAGAAGAGTTCAGCTTTTGGATGCCTAGCCTGCAGAGGCTGCCAGGCTTCTAACTGACTCTGGGTTCCTCAGCTTCTAGCTGACTCTGGGTTCCTTTACTTTCAAACACAGCCTTGGGCTGGGAGATGAAAAGCATTATAAAATGAAGAAAGCCACTTTTATAGACCTGTGGACTTTATTCATTTGTAAATTAAAATAACAAGATGGAAAAATACACACTATCATAGAAAATCGATTCAGCAGTGTGCTGGAGGAATCCTTTTGCCCTTTTAAGAGCTCATTAAAATGCAACAGTGCTCATCTTAACCAATTAATATTTGCCTGTGAATAGGAAAATATGTGTGAATGGCAAGTCCAGGACAAACTAAAACATTTGCATGACACCAGTTCTTTCTTTGGCTGCATAATTAATCATTTGGGATTATCTATTTGTAAGCATAATTTTTCAGTGTCAGAAGAAATTATGTTTTACTTATTGAAATACTCTAATGTATAATTACAGCTATTATTTACTGAGCACCAACTCAGTACCAGGTATTATACCCGTATTAATTGTTGTGCTCACCACAATATTATAAAGCAAATATCATTATTCCTGTATTTTGGGTTAAGGGACAGAAGTTCAGAGAGGGTTATTAACTTGTCCAAGACAACAAGCAATTCTAAGCTATGAATGACTCTCTGTGGGGCTCGTGTTCTTTTCACCATGGTATGCAGTCTAGTCTGAAGATTTTTCTTCCGAAAATAGTGCCTCCATACAAACAGCTAGTACTTACCATGCCCTCACTCCAGGCCACTGCACACGCAACTTTATATACATTGTCTCTTTTAATACATCAAGCACTTTTATGAAATGTGGAAACCTATATGCATTTGAGGTAATAGAAACACCTGCTCCAATATACAACAGCTAGAAAGCAATGGAATCTGAATTCAAGGTCCTAGTATCAGTTCTCTTTCTTATTTTAGTTTTTAAATTTACATATAATAAAATTGACCTTCTTGAAGTACAGTTCTATGAATTTTCACACATGTATAAATTCATGTAATCACCACTACAGTCAGTATACAGCATAGCTCCATAACCTTGGAACGACCCTCCCACGACTCCTGTGCAGTCCCACCCGCCTCCCACACCAACCTCTGCACTCACTGATCTGGTCTCCGTCACTGTAGTTCTGTCCTTTGGAGAATATGATATAAATGTAATCATGTAGTACACAGCCTTTTAAAATAGCTCTTTCATTCAGCATAATGCCTTTGAGCTTCATCCATGTTGTTACCTCCATGTCTGTTCTATTTTATTGCTGAATAGTTATCTGTTGTATGGATGGCGTTTTTCCATTCATTTACTAAAGGAAACTGGGGTTGTTTTCAGTTTTTGGTGATTATGAATAGAATTGCTATAAACATTTATGTACCCTTTTCTGTGTGAAAATAAGTTTTCAGTCCATTAGTATAAATACCTAGGAGTGGGGTTGTTGAGTCACATGGTCACTGTTTTTCTTAATCCTATTTATAAGCAAAGTTGTCAAACTATTTTCCAGAATGGCTGTACCATTTACTCTCCAGCAATGCAAGAGAATTCCAGTCCCTCCGCATCCTCATCAGCAGTTGGTATCATTAGTTGTGGTAGTTCCTTAATTGTTTTAATTTTAGTCAGTGTGTAATGGTACCCCATGGTAGTTTAATTTTCCTTTTCCTATTGCAACCCTTTATGCACTTATTTGCCATCTATATCTCTTCTACAGCCAAATGTCTGTTCAAGTTTTTTGGCCATTTTTAAATTGGGTTGTTTGCTTTCATGTGATTGTTTCGAGGGTTTTTATGTATTTTAAATACAAGTTTTTTGTCAGAAATATGATTCACAAATATTTTTATCCAGTCATTAGCTTGTCAGTCTTTATGGTAATAATGTCTTTTATAAAGTCTAAGTTTTAATTTTTATGAAGTCCCATTTGTCAACTTTAGCTTTCCCTTTGCCTGGACCACCGAGCAGTGCCCACCAAGCACATCATGTGTCCATATATGCACGCAGCATATTTCTTTCCTGCATCTCTGTATTGGGCGCCATTACAGGTTCTGAGGAAGAACAGAAGGGAATACAAAAGGTTCTTCTATCTGTGAAGCTTATGACAAACCAGTAAAACCTAAACACAAGAACAAAACCAAGTGGTTATTCTCCGGAGAACCAAAACTGGGTAAAATGGGAAGAATGACTCAGACATCTTAGATTGCATGGCCAAGGAAGGATTCTCTGAAGAGGAGACACTTACATTGAGATCTTAAGGGCAATAAGAAAGCAGATGGGTGAACACTGAAGAAAAGACCATTCTGGGCTGTTAGTCTGAAGAGCCTTAGATGAAAACAAGTTTGGCATGTTTAAAAAGCAAACAAACAAAAAATGCCTGATGTTGCTGTAGAGGAGTGAGCCAGGGAGGGAGGAGATATAAGACAAGCCTGAGACGCAGGCAGAGGGGGGCTGAAGAGGGGCTTTGCCACCAGGACAGGAAGCTGGGTTTAGCTCTGTGGGAAGCCGTGAGAGAGTTTAAACTTAAATGGGTCATGTGACCAAAGACAAAGCTGTGCTCCCAAACAAATGGGGAGAGGAAGTAAACTGAGTTGCCCCAACCCCCGTTCCCACACAAAAAAAATTTCCCTGCCCACATTAAACCATTCTCTACACAGGACCAATGTGCATACAATTGTAAATCAGTCGTGTTCAGGGCTTCAATGCTCAGTTTGCTTGTCACTTCTTCCTCACTTAGACTCCAAGGGCACTGAGAGGAGAGCGAAGTCCCTTTCAGTCTCTCCCTAAACTGCTGATGTGCTGAGAACCCAATGCAGAGGAAGGAGGTCAGACCCTGAGTGCGTTGGGAGCTTGCCATCTCAGCCCCGTGGAAGGTAGAAGCGGAGACCTCCAGTCTGCAGGTAGAATGACTTCTTTCATCAAAGCTACTGCCCCATGATTTCTAATCTTCGTACATAATAAGTGAAAGGAAATTGTCTTAAAACTGAACCATAAAAAAAAGTCTTGCATGGAAGGACTTTCCAGGTATGAGCGGTCATAGCACTGGATTATGTTTCTGAGCAGGGGTGTGTACAGAGTCTCCCAGAGACCACATTCTTTCTGTTTATTTAAACACCACTTTGGATAATAAACACCACTGGGGAAACATAAACACAACACCTCTGCCCCAGAGTCACAATTTCCAATTCTATGTCTTCCCTTCTATCACCGGTGTGTATAGATAATTTTTATGGAGTTATAATCCATGTGTTGCTTGCTTCCTGGTGTTCTGGTTCTTTGCTTAGAATTGTTCCACGTAGCAGCACAGTCTAAATGTTTACCCTCTGACAGAACTATGCAGTGGTACTGTACAATAAGAACAGTTCACACTTACATAGTAATCACTGTATGCCACGCACTCTTCCAGGCACTTTACCTATTTTTACTCATTTACTGTTTTCTTCACTACCACCCTCCAAGGTGGGTACCATCTGTCTTAGACTACCTTCAAAAGAAAGCAGAGCCTGAAGCCAAGGCTTCCACACACTGCTTTATCCTGGGGGCAAGTCCAGCAAAGCAGGGGCGAGTGGAAAGTGAAATGAGGCTTGGAAGGGGAAGAGGTGGTTGAGGGAATGTCATCAAATCAGTTGCCACCAAGGAAGTGGATTGCTCCTTCTCACAAAACCGTCCTGCCAAGACAGCTTCGCAAAGATTTGCATAAACTGCATCTCAGACAGTCGTATAGGGAAGGAAGGAGAAATTGTTTATCCACCAGTTTTCATCCACCCCATGAAACTTTTTCTCCACCCTATCACATCCCCCGACACACACACACTTATTTCTGGTTTGCCACATGCCACACCGCAGTATCAGCAGGGAAGTCTCAAAGTAGGTGACAAGAGGCAGGCTTAAGGACTTGAGGCTAGGTACTCTGTAGTTTGCCCACACAAAATCATTAAGTGGATGAAAGCCCACATAAACCTAGTGTGGCAGCAATGGCTGGAATATACAAGAGGTTCTATTATTGCACTGATTTTTTCAAATGGAACACCAAGAGATTAAGTATCTGCCCTAAACCACTCAGCTAGTAAGTGGCAGAGTCGTGATTCAAACCCAGAAAGCCAGATTCTTAATAAGGATGCTAGACTAGCTCCTTGATTTGGGGAGGTCTCAGTTGTTTTCAGCTTTTCACTGAAATGCTTCAGAGCATAACAGAAAGATTACTGGACAGGAATAGATTATAACCCTGGCTCAGAACCTTGGGAAATCATTTTTTTGTAGGACTCAAACTGCTCATCTGTTTTTGAAAGAGCTCAGGCTCCATGAATTTAGCAGTTTCAATTTCTGAATAACACAATTTTAAAAATATTTGAACAAATAATATCCTTTTTTAAAATACATAAATCTTAGCATATGAATTCAGAAAATAGACTACTGGATCATAGGGTAGGACCATTTTATAACTTGCAGTTTAAATTAGCAGAATCCCTTTGAAAATAGTTGTACCAGTTTAAAGCATTTGTCTCCTTCTTTGCCCGATCATCATTGAGATAAAATTAAATTATACTTAAAATATTTAATTTTGGATGACTTGATAGATGTGAAGTGGTGTCACAAAATTATTCTGTTTTTCATTTCTTTAGTTACCAAATAAGTCAAGCATCTCTCCAAGTGTTTTATATGAGATTTTCTCTTGTGCTAATGTATTTTTAGCAAGTTATTTCCCCTATCTGGGGGATCCACTTTGTCATCTCTAAAATGATAGCGTAGACTGAGATCTCTAAGGTTGTTTTGAGAGTTGAGAGGCAGTGCCTACTTAAGTACCACCTCAGTTCTCTAACTGAGTGAGTATTTCTATGAGTCTGGAAACCAGCAAGTGTGCCCCTTGACAAGAAATTAAAAATGTCATCAGCCAGATTCTCTTCCTCTCTGAATAGTTTATATTTTAGTCCTTCCTGAAAGAAGGAGTGGTGAACTTAAGTGAACTGCATGTTTTTCCCCCAACTCCAAACAGTTTGTGACATTATTACATGATGAGAAACATACCAAATGGCTTCTCAGAAGGTAGTGGGTTTTCTGGTTATTTCATTTGGCTTAAACTTCCAGTTTTGCTCTAATAATTTTTTTGACTTTTTATTTATTTTTGATATATTTTATTGATTATGCTATTACAGTTGTCCCATTACTGCCCTTCACGTCCCTCTGCCCTGTACACCCCCTCCCACCCACATTTCCCCCACCTTAGTTCATGTCCATGGGGCGTACATAAAAGTTCTTTGGCTTCTACATTTCCTATACTATTCTTGCCCTCCCCCTGTCTCCTTTCTATCTACCATTTATGCTACTTATTCTCTGTACCTTTTCCCCCTCTCTCCCCCTCCTACTCCCCATTGATAACCCTCCATGTGATCTCCATTTCTGTGGTTCTGTTCCTGTTCTAGTTGTTTGCTTAGTTTGCTTTTGTTTTTGTTTTAGGTGTGGTTGTTAATAATTATGAGTTTGCTGTCATTTTACTGTTCATATTTTTAATCTTCTTTTTCTTAGATAAATCCCTTTAACATTTCATATAATAAGGGCTTGGTGATGGTGAACTCCTTTAACTTGCCCTTTTCTGAGAAACACTGTATTTGCCCTTCTATTCTAATTTAAAGCTTTGCCAAATAGAGCAATCTTGGATATAGGTCCTTTTCTTTCATGACTTGGAATACTTCTTTCCAGCCCCTTCTTTCCTGTAAGGTGTCTTTTTAAAAATCAGCTGACAGTCTTATGGGAACTCCTTTATAGATAACTGTCTCCTTTTTTCTTGCTGCTTCTAGGATTCTCTCCTTCATTTTTACCTTGGCTAATGTAATTATGATGTGCCTTGGTTGTCCCTCTTGGGTCCAACTTCTTTGGGACTCTCTGAGCTTCCTGGACTTTCTGGAAGTCTATTTCCTTTGCCAGATTGGGGAAGTTCTCCTTTATTATTTGTTCAAATAAGTTTCCACTTGCTCTTCCTCTTCTCCTTCTGGTACCCCTATAATTCGGATGTTGGAATATTTAAAGATGTCCTGGAGGTTCCTAAGCCTCTCCTCATTTTTTTGAATTCTTATTTCTTCATTCTCTTCTGGTTGGATGATTCTTTCTTCCTTCTGGTCCTCACCGTTGATTTGATCACTATTCCCATCACTATTGGTTCCCTGTACATTTTCCTTTATTTCACTTAGCATAGCCTTCATTTTTTCATTTAATTTGTGACCAAATTCAACCGATTCTGTGAGCATCCTGATTACCAGCATTTTGAACTGTGCATCTGATAAGTTGGCTATCTCTCTGTTGCTTAGTTGTGTTTTTTCTGGTGCTTTGATCTGTTCTTTCGTTTGGACCATTTTTTTTTCTTGACACACCTGTGAGGGGTGGAGCCCTAGGTGTTCACCAGGATGGGGCAACCCACGTCGCTGTGTTGTGGTGCTGTATGTGGGGGAGGGGTCTGAGAGGGAACAATGGCTCTGTTGGTTTTCAGTCACTTCCCCCCCTACCCACAAGCAAAGTGGGCCCTTCTGGTGCTGATTCCCAGGTAGGTGGGCTTGTGTACATTCTAAGATCCTGTGGATGTCTCCAACAAACTCTCCTGTGAGGTTGTGAGTTTCTCCCTCTGCCTCCTCAACCCCCACAGGAGTTTTCAATCAGTGGTTTGAGGCTTTTTTTTCCCTGCGCTGGGGCCCTGGGTCACTCGGTCTGTCTCGCTCCCCAGTTGTTCCTTCTGGTTTATCTTCAGGCAAATACGGGACCGCCCACTCCACCGCAGCCTTGCCGGCCAGTTGCAGCCTTGTGCACCCTGCTCCACAGTCCGGCACCTCACTGGATCTGCCAGCCACCTCCTGGCCTCAGTCCTCTCTGAGTGCCTGTCTCGGCCCCTCCTACTGGTCTGGATGAATATGTCTTCTTTAACTCCTTGGTTGTTGGACTTCCATACAGTTCAATTTTCTGTCAATTCTGGTTGTTTTTTGTTTTTAAATTGTTGTTGTCCTTCTTTTGGTTGTGCAAGGAGGCACAGTGTGTCTACCTATGCCCCCATCTTGGCCAGAAGCCCCTCTAATAAAATATTTTGCATATTTTCCCAAAGAATGGTGACCTACTTATTCTAAATGTCAATCTTTTAGCAGCTTAGATTAAAATGATCAAATCAATTAAGTCATCATAGTCATCCTTTGGAGATTTAAAAGAAATAGGGCAGCACTCTCAGACACCAGGGGAGTTGGGGGCCTCAGGAACTGGGAATCTGCAAGCAAACAACCATGTTTCCATCTTGGGAACTAACTAAAGAAGAGGTTCAGACTATAATGAACAAAAAGCCTTTATCTGGGTAAAAAGAGTTGCACCCAGGAAATGCAGATTCAGGTAGCAATCTAAACTGTGCTCAGGAGAAAACAAAGAAAGGTGGGGTTTATAATGGCAAAACCCACAAACCATAGTTCTTTCATGCAAATGAAGGATGGCTGGCTAGGTGAACAGGGATTGGTTAATTCCAAAAAGCAAACAAGGGTGAGGAGGCAAACTATAAGGAGGAGATAAAGGCCAGTATGGTCCATGCAGCTGTTGTTCCAGGATGTTTATGGCTCAGCCTGGAGCTGAGAGTAGCACAGGTTTAACAACTTAAGAGCAGCTCTTAGAACTGAGGCACAAGATGGACATAGACCCTGCTTCCCCAATAACCTCCTGATTCTCTTTTAAGTGACTCTTAGCAATGCTTATTTGATTTTATTTTCTTCATTATCAGAACAGAGTTTAAAAAGAAGTAAAAAGAAAGAAAAAGCAGGGGCTATCCTTGAAGAGTTCCAGCCTCCTTTTTCTAAGCTTCTTTCTCCATCCCATGGTGCTACACCTCTTCACTTTTATTCTCCTGTGAAAATCTGTCTTCAGAAATGGACTAGGAAGCAGGAGAGATGGATTCGAGTCCAGTTCTGCCACTTGATACTCCTGTGGATTTTAGTAAGTCCCTCCTCTTCCTTGAGTCTCAGTTTCCCCATCTGTTCACTTTGACTATTCAGTCTCCACTAATTCGTATGTAAGATTCTTGAGTTAGGAACAATGCCTTATTTACCCCTGTGTCTCCCACGAAGGCCCACTATAAAATTTGTCATAGAAAAGTGCATTCAGGTCCTCCATGGCTTTCCTGGCCAAGCACTGGGACTGGCTTGGTGGCCTCCAGAGTCAGTTATGTAAACAAGGAGGTCCGGGGCAATTCTGAATTTGAAGTCATCCTCCCACTCAGCAAGAAGTAGCTTGAGTCATTGAAAATGAGTGGAAATAAGTGAAGCTTTCATATACATCCTGATAGTCTTATTGTCTTTCTTTTTAACTGAAAATCTCAACCAATAATTACGTTCAAGGTACACTCTTGTCAATGAGAAGGAACCACATGATCAATGTCACTACGAGCTGACCCCACAGCTGCCTCCTGCCTCCCTTAGGCCCTCTTAAGAATGTCTGGGCCTCCCTTCCTTATGATGGATCAGCTGTAGTCCAGGCAGATGTAACCTCTTCTATGTATCACTTGTAGTAACAGTTTAGTGAGTGAATGTTCATGAATCTCAGCATTTCTGAACCCCGCCCCCTGCTTGGAAAATGTTTCCAGACTTTTCAGAACCAGTGATACTGGGGCTCATAAATGTCCCCAAATGCCCTGTCTTGTGTGGTACTCGATCTAAGGCATCCCTCAGATACCACCATGCCTCTCTTTTTGGAGTCTCCAAGGTGTAACTGCATGTGGCATCCAGACTTCCCTAATTTGGAAACCTGATGGTTTTGCTGCTTGAGAAAAATGGATGGAAATATTTTCTCTCACCTCCTGGGAAGATAAGAAAATGAAGTCTTTGCCATCATCTAGGAAAAAGGGACTGGATTTAATAGGTCATAAAAAGATATTCTACGATTAGGGAGAATTGTAGTTTCAGAAGTAGGGTGGGAGGAATCCCTGAGGGACATAGGAAGAAGGAAGGAAGCATTTTCCTGAAACAGAGGCCAGATGAGGACGAGAGTGAGGGGCTTTGCTCATCAGGGTGACCTCACACTGAGGTCACTTCACCCTCTGCTTCCATCCAATCATTCCATGTCTACTTCACCCTCTGCTCCATCCAATCATTCCACGTGGTGCCCCACTTGGGGAAAGCCCCAGGACACCCACCAACCCAAGAAAAGAAGGGAAACCCTAGAGGGAAAAGATTAGAGCCAGTGACCAGTAAAGCTGAGTGGCCTGATATCCCATCCTCACTTCAAAGGGGAGGATGGCCCACGCATGGTCAGCCCCTGCCCTCGAGGCTCTGGGAGGAAATACCCACCACATTTGAGAGAGGTTGTCCTGAAGAAGTCTTCTCCTCAGAACTCTGCAGGCCTTTGGAAAGATGGAAATGGAGAGTGAGCAGCATGTGACAACTATAAACCCTCGAGTCCTTCTTAATGATGAAGGAGTTGATATCTTAATTCAGTTTTAAAACTTTTCTTTTTATAGCTATTCTCTTATGAAGATTAGTAAAGAAATATGTGTTGGGGGAGTGCTTTATCTTCATTAGTAGACTGAATTTTTATAAATTTCTCCTTGTCCCTGAGGGAAATCACTATCATCCAATCTTTCTAAAGTTGCCCCAGTGCATTAAATGCCTAGAGCTATTGTAACAAATTACCACACACCTGGTGGCTTAAAACAGCAGAAATGTATTGTCTCCTGGTTCAGGGGCTAGAGTCCCACAGAGTGTCCATAGTGTTGTGTTCTCTGAAAGCTCTAGAGAAGAATCATCCCTTGCCTCTCCCTAGATCCTGATGGTTACCAACTATCCGTGGGGCTCCTTGGCATGTAACTACATCATTCCAGTTCCTGCCTCTGCTGCTGCATCGCCATCTTCCCTCTGTGTGTATATCTTTCCGTGTCTCCAAATCTCTCTTACCCTTATAAGAACATCAGTCATTGGATTAAGGCTCAACCTAATCCACGAGGGGCTCATCTTAACTTGATTGCATCTGTAAAGGTCACATTCTAAATAAGGTCACATTCTCATGTTCCAGGTAGACATGAATTTTGGAGGACTCCTCTTCAAGCCAGCACACCAGGACATCTCTATATCCTTACTCTTCCCATCGCATAGCTTGGACCTTGGCTCCTGCCCTCTTCACAGACAATCCTTCCACCACAAGGACTCCCCATCACTGGCATCATGATGGTCCTCTCCATAGGTCTCTGTGACAGGAGGCTCTCCCTCCTTCAATGATTGTTCCACAAGAGATGCTCTTAGGCTAACCTCATAAAAATGACAGCTTGGTTATCTTAACTTCCCTGCTCAAACTTTTTGATGTTCCCTATCACCTATGGCATAAGGGCCATACTTCCTCAGAAAGACATTCACAGACTTTACCCCTGCCAGCAACTCACCCGTCCAGTCCTGTTCTCATAGTTCTCCTCCAAGGACAGCTCAGGTGAATTGCTCTGATATCTGCCCCCATTTCTCCTCCATCGTCTTGTCTTTCCCTGGCCATTTTCTTTATCACAGTATGTATTATTCCCAGCACTCTTGAAAAGCTACCTCTTTTTCAAAGTCTACCAAGATCTCCAGCCCATGCCCAGTCAGAGCAGTTACTGCTACTCCAAACTCTGATAGTATCTGGCTGGCCAAAGAGTTGATTTGTTTTTTTCTGTAAGATGGCTCTAGTAGCACTTAGCTGTCTTTAACATCATTCAAGACAATTTTGTTAGACTGTATTGTGACAGCTGACATATCAGCATGAAATTAAAAATGCACTTATCAAAATTGCTAAATTTTTGTGTAGTAATTTTAATATTGAAAATGGAAGAAAATAAGCATCATTTTTACATGTTATGCTTTATTATTTCAAGAAAGGTAAAATGCAACTGAAGTGCCAAAAAAAGATTTGTGCAGTATATGGAGAAGGTGCTGGGACTGATCAAACATGTCAAAGTGCCTTGTGAAGTTTTGTGCCGGTGATTTCTCATTAGAAGATGCTCCACTGTTGGGTAAACCAGTTAAAGTTGGTAGCGATCAAATCAAGATGTTAATTGAGAACAATCAACATTACACCATGTGAGAGATAGCCAACATATTCAAAATATCCAAATCAATAAAGTTATTGGTAAAAATGAAAAATGTGTCTTGTATTTTATGGGAAAAATGTACGTACTTTTGACCAACCCAGTATTGTGCCCTTCACCGGACACTTTTCATCCACATCAATCAGGATCGTACTGTGTCTCCTGATTAAAACATGAGCTCTTAGGAGCACATCCCTTGCTCATTCTCCCCATTTCTGGGAAGAAGATGGTTAAATGTACTAATATTTACAGAGAGAAAGGAAGGAAAGAAAGAAGGAAGGAAGAAAAGATTCTAAAGTAACACTTTTCAGAAGGTGCTTCAGTAGATAGGCAAATATTTTTTTTTGTATTTCATTAATAGTCAAGCTGATAAAACTTAAAATGCCATCTTCACTCCTAATTTCAAATTTTCACATTTTTAAAAGTAGTTTACTTCTTTACTAAGCAAATGCTATACATTTGAACTTACCAAATAAAGACATGTACTTTAATAAAAACTGTTTCTAGTTTATAAATAGGTTCTGGGTAAGATTTTATTGCACTGTAGCAATGGGGTCATGCATTACCCTCGGCAGATGAAGTATCTGTGTTTCCTCTTTGACCCTCTTAATCCCAGCAGCTATGATGATAGTTGAGTTTTTATCCTGTGTGTGAGGTTAAAGGAGAAGGATGCTATAAGGCCAAGAAGGAGAGCAGGACAGTAATGGGTTTTGAAGTCACCAAGACACTGACAATGCCACCATTTATTAATTGTATGACTTGGGGGAAATTACTTAACTTCTCAAAACCTGCTTCTTGTTAATATAGAGATTATAGAGCTGTAACTCATAGGACTGTTGAGAAAATTTAATAATTATGTAAAATGAATAACACATGAGATGTTTAATAAATGATACCTACCTCAATCACAAGGTTTAGTTCTGGTGAGAGCTGTGGTGGGTGGTTTTTGACTTGTCCGGTGAATTGCAGCAGTAATTCTAACAGCAGCTGAGAAAGTGGATGAGTTGGCCTTAACCTCTAAATTGCCCCAAGGGAGAGTTAGCTAATGAAAAGCCACAAGAGTGAATTATCTGCTGGCTACACTCTTTTGCTGAGGAACAAAATTACTTTTGTATAGATATCAGTTTGCTGGTTATCTTGAAAATCAAATGAGATCTCTTTCTATAGTCCTGCCAGTGACCAAGAAAACATACTAAAGGAAAAGCATTGAATTTTACCCAAGAATCAAAACAAAACTCATTTGGAAATTAAATAAGTACTTAAATACACAGCATTTGGTATGAATTTGGATTAGATAAAACATTCTCTTGACTGTGGTCCCCCTTCTTCAAGATTTGGGTAGAAAAAAATTGACAGATGACTTTGAAAAAAAGGAGGAGGCAGGGAGACTTCCTGAATGTATTTGGATCTTTAAAAAGAAAACAACAACTGATTATTTTCTTTTACAAGTCAGGTTTCAAATCTTACAAATTGGGTTTCAAATGCTCTGCACTTCCTGAAAAGGGTTCCCTCTAGGTTTGACTCATTAGTCCCAGGGGGACTTTCACCCACTTAGTCCTTTCACCCACTTAGCCGGCTGTGGCTGTAGCTTCACTTTCATTACTAGAGCGTCCCAGAGAAGTATTCATGCCCTTGTAGAGCTTTTCAGGAAACTTGCTCTCCCTCTGCATAACTTCCTAACAGTAAGCTCTCGGGCCATTTCTCAGACCTAGAATCTTTTTATCTTCATTGCCTTAGACCTCAAAGAACTTAGCCTCCTGCCCCTCTCCTTCTACCTGCTGCCACCACTTCCCACTCTATCCCTTGGATAAGCTACCAGGAGTCTATTCTCAAAAATTTTACTACCAATCAGAATAGGAAACAAATATTAGCTAACAGAAACTATTTGGGAAAGATGGAAAATTTCTAACATCTTACAAAGTATGTAGAGCCAGTGTCCAGAGCCAGGACTGAGAACCTAACCCTTTGCTTCCTATCCTTTCCTTTCATTATTCCAGTAAAGCTTGATCAAATTTCCACATGGGAAAACTCCCCTAGCACCCTCACACTCACACACACACACACACACACTCTCTCTCTCTCTCACACACACACACACACACACACACACAGAAACACACATTGGGAGAAGCCATCCAGACAAAATAGATGTCTCTGGCTCTTAGGAGTACAACTTTGTCTTTGAACACTCCAGACTGAGGATCTCTGAACTTTCCATGGGAATGGTTGACACAGGACATGCTCAGGACTATGGAGGTGACAAGACTAAAATAATTATGGGATCAGATTATTTGGTGGAGGGACTGTATTCTGCTTATTCTTACACTCTGATCTCTTGTCATCCTGCAAACTCTGCCGTCAAGTTTGATTTTGAATCAAGCTGGTCCCTTCCTGACAGTTCTTAAGCTGCCTAACCTCATGTCTCTCAGAGGACTGTTGATTTTCTCCAAACTTCAAACTCCCAGAGGGTACTCAAAGCCACAGGCGGAACATGACTTATCTTCCCGGTCTACAATTCTACTCACAGATAAGGAATTTTAAATGCAATCGTTATATTAAAATAAACATGTACAGTACATGGTAAACAGAAAGTAGAGTTCTTATATTAGTTTGAACCATAGGAAATTGCCAATATTCAGCCACCACTTTTGGCCTATAAAATGACAATTCCAGCCTTGGCCTGTGTGGCTCAGTTGATTGGAGCATTGTCCCATGCACCAACCAAAATGCTGCGGTTCAATCCTCAGTCAGGGCATATACATTGGTTCAGGTTCAGTCCCTGGTGGGGGAGCCTATGAGGGACAATCAATTGATGTTTCTCTCTCTCTCTTTCCTTCTTCTTTCTCTAAAAGCAATGAAAAAATGTCCTTGGGTGAGGATTTTTTTAAAAATTACAATTCCATAAGCTTTATTCTAATACATTTAAAAGGTAATAGAAATGTTTTGCTTTGGGCTTCATCCCCAGGCCCATGGATAAAACATCTCTTTCCATTGACATTAGGGATATTCAAACAAAAGTTTGAGAAGCAATACATTGAACAGTTCAGTTTATTCAACATTTGGAATATTCATTGATATTAGGAATAATTGGCTCTAATTCAAAAATGGCTATTTTTCCAACCGATTAGCACTGGATTCTGAGAGCGAAGGTGCAGCTGATAGGCTGCACTTTTTGAGTTATCTTAAAAGCATCAGCTCCTTCAGAGTCCTTCAGTCTCTTACCCCACACCAAAAATGTCCCCTCTTCTCTTACACAGAACCTGATTATATAGATTTATTCAGTTTCTCTGATATTTTCCCCATTCTCAGAGCCTAACAATAGACCGTGCAGGAATCCACATCATGTCCTATGAGTCTCCAAGGGGATCGCTCTCTCTCTGCTTTCTTCTGTGAATTAGGAAAAGGTAATATTTTCTGAAAGAAGAGAGGGGAGAAGCTGAGCTGTTTCATGTTTGTGAAAACAAAATATCTTTTTAAAAAGTTGAGGGGTCAAACTGGAAGAAATCTAGAAAACCCTCACATATTAAATTCTGCTTCATTCACATCTGCATTAAATTTTCTTCATGTGATCAGGAACCTGTTACTCTTCTTTCTCCTTCTCTCTCCCTGTCTCTCCTTTCATGTATAAAATGTAGGCATTTAACTGGCTGAATAACCCTTCTACGTCTAGCACTCCAAGATTCTACAACTTAAGGATATTCAAGCATGTTAATGAAGCTAAGAACAAGGTAAATATACATCCATTTAGCTCCCCATTAACAGGGGACATCAGCTGTTGTCTTTGGTGATAGAGCCAACATAATTCTTTTCACATTCTCCTACATATTTGCTTTATGTGTCTAGGTTTCAAGCTGTTTTGCAAAGATTATTGATCCACAATATCTAATAAATGCAAAAGCAAGGAAAGTATTAAAAATGCTAATATGAGAGTCACATGATAATTATGTAAATAAGGTAGGGTATATTTAAATTATTTAAGTGGCACGATTCACTAGAGTGCAGGAAAATGTCTAAAGACAAAGAGCTATTCATGAAGTATACGAGGCTATGTATACCTTTGCAATGAGCAATAATCATTAAGAGCAAAAGAAAAATGACCGATGAACTGGGTTACCGTTTAAATGTTAGTAGCAGTATGTTCATTCAGAACAGAGAAGACCATGAGTTTGTTAAAGAATTTAAGGGTGATGCTTGGTACTATGCCGATGAGACCTGTCACAGGCTATGAACAGTTTGTGGGTTTAAGGATCTTAGTGAAAGGGAGTGTAGGCAGAGAGAAGTACTATGGGGTTTCTCATAATACTTAGAGGAATTATCAAGAAGGAAGGTGATCTGACTCAACAGATTTCTAGTATATGAAGTAAGTGGGTTATTTTTGGGAAAGATGTTGGAAGAAACATATACCTGTAAGGAAAAGCATGAATACTTCAAAGTTTTGAAGGTCACACTCAGCTGAGGGTATACATGATTAGATTCAACTTGTCTGAACTTGTTAAGGGAAGTCTCCAATTCTCATTGGTTTAACACAATAAAGGTACTGTATTTTTCTGACTATAAGACACACTCCCCCCCAAATTTGGTAGGAAAATGGGGGTACGTCTTATAGTCCGAATGTAGCATACCTGGCTTGCTGGGGCATGGGGGGTCGCAGTGGAGCGGGGTCACAGGTTATTAAATATTTTACCACATTTTTTGCTTCAAAATTTTTTCCCTCTTTTCCTCCTCTAAAATCTAGGTGTGCCTTATGATCCAGTGTGTCTTATAGTCCTGAAAATATGGTATATTTCTCAATCATGTAAGAATTCAATTGTGAGTGATGCTTCTGGGGTGGCCCTTCATGTGCAGGAAGCCAGGAACTCTCCATCTCATGGCTCAGATGTCCTTCAGGTCCTAGGAGGCTCTCTACTCACTTAATAGAGAGAAAAGCACTGTGGGGAGGACACAGCCACCTCCTACCCTCCACCAGAAGGGACAAACATCACTCCGCATACCTCCCATCAGCAAGAACTAGCAGGAGCAAGAATTACAATCCCAGGCTGGGCATCACTTTCCAGCAACAGCCCTACACTATGAAGAAGTGCTTGGGGGTCGGCTATCCAGTTCTGCTTCCCCTTCTGATCCCAGTTATGAATAAAATGATTTACAACTAACTTTTCAGAACCTGATTTGTTTGCATCTGGAAAAACAGAGAAACTTCTGTGTTAGGTTCTAAAAGATAGGCGTTATGGCTCATAGCATTGAGTGCCTACAAAATGGAAGTATAAAAGCAATTTTTAAAGGAACAGTGAAAGACAAATACCATATGATCTCGCCTTTAACAGGAACCTAAACAACAAAACAAAGAAACAAGTGAAATATAACAAAAGACACTGAAATAGAGGTCAGGTAGTCAGTGACCAGAGGGGAGAGGGGAGGGAATTCCAGGGGAGAAGGGAAGGGTTTACAGGAACAAATATAGAGGACACATGGACTAAACTAGGGGGGTTGGAAAGGAGAGGGAGGAGGGGAGGAATGGGTGGGTGGGCTGGAATGGGAAAAAAGGATAGAAACTGTAATGAATAAACTAAAATAAAAAATTTAAAAAAAAAGGAACAAACTACACTTTAAAGAAAAGAAAGGTGTTCTATTTTAGATAGCAAATGTGTTAAAGTCAAGCGTGGGTAATATGTGTGTGTGTGTGTGTAAGCAAAAATCCCTTCCTTTGAGGAACTAATCCAATTTCATTCTGTAAACATCTTACTCAAAGTTTGCAGTTAAATGAGGTGGGGAAATACTGACCAGAGTCATCTCTCTACTTTAGGGATTGCATATGACCTGGTGCTGGCCAATTAAACAGTTTCATCCCCCTGCCCACCCCTGAGTTTTCAGGGAGAAGTAGCAACCGCACAGGGCCAATCAGAGCTCACCATGGGTGCCTGTCTCTGAAACCCACGCAGCCTGGCGCTGCTGACAGCCATTTCACCACCGTGTGAAGATAGCCTGAGAACGAAGCCAATCCGAGAGCTGATGACGTGATTTGAATGCCTGGGCAACCATGACAGAAGTCCACTACTTGAACTTTCTAGTTATATGAGCTAATAAATTTCTCCCCTTACATTTATTTTTTTTCTTGGCTTAATTTGATTTATTTCTGATAATAAAACCTTCAAAACTAAGAGCCCTACCTATGGTGCTTGATTTGGATTTTTTATATCTTTTCATCATGTTACTGTTCTGTTCTAAAACCTTTCATGGGTTCATTAATTCCTCACAAAGCCAAATTAAAGCTCCTCTACTTCGCTTTCAGAACCTTCCACAGAAAGGATTTACCATCCTAATCTGAGAACATAAACCTTAGAATGCCCAAGCACTTATTTCTTACACTGACATCTGGCTTTAGTCTATTTCTGTCTCAACCTGTCTCAACCTCTGAAATTTCACACATGTTAGCACAGTTCCATGGAAATTATCACCACTTTGAGGGTAGGGATCAAGTCTTACAGACAATGGTAATCAACACGCCAACATCACCATCCGCACCCCGCCCATTTGCAATAGTCCAATCCTTAGCAGGGTACAGAACCCAAAGAACACTAGGAAATACTTGCTGAGTTATGTTTTCACAGTGCTATTTATTTGGTAGGTAGATTTTTTTAAATCCTCGCCTGAGGATACATTTATTGAATTTTTAGAGAGAGAGGAAGGGAGAGAGACAGAGAGAGAGAAACACCGATGTGAGAGAGAAACATCAACTGGTTGCCTCCAGTATGCACCCTGACCAGGCATTGAACCTGCAACCTTTTGGTGTATGGGGCTATGCTCCAACCACCTGAGCCACCAGGCCAGGGCTTGGAAACAGACTTTTAATTTTGAAGGGTCTGCAATTTTTTTCTTTCTGAGAAAGGAAAAACTATCTATGTAGACAATTTTGGGAGTAATTTACAGCTTGAAAAGGTGCTGAATTGTCCAAAGCTTACGTGGAGGCCAGCATTAAGGTCACTCTTTAAAAATTTCATTTTCAACACAGTTATAGCTCAGGCAGCAATTCAGAGTGGGTTTCCCAGTAACTGATCTAAGTGCTAGTCTCTTTTAAGTGTGAGAAAAGAAATGAAGTTCTTCACAGATCAACTATGCTGACACTGAACTACCTGTTCTTCATTATTCCTGGTGCACCATGTGCATGGTGTGTGTTAAATGAATGAATAATATTCTTCTTCCCTTAGATTCTTTCCTCCAACCCCAGGCCTTGTTAATTCCTAGAAATATTAGGAAAATGTAAAATTAAGGTATAACAATTTCTTTTTTTAAAGAACATTATTTATTTATTTATTTATCTATCTATTTATTTATTTATTTTTAGAGAGAGGCGAGGGAAGGAGAGAGGGAGAGAAACATCAACTAGGGGAGATGCATCAGTTGGTCGCCCCTCAAACACCCCTCACACCCCGCAACCCAGGCCTATGCTGACTGGAATCAAACTGGTGACCTTTCAGTTCTCAGGCGGGCACTCACTCCACTGAGCCACACCAGCTGCGGCAAAGTGTAACAATTCCTCATATCTTCCATGTATGTTTACAGTTTATTCACACTCCTTCTATTAAAAATTTTATAGCTAAGAGGAAAGGAAACTGAGGGTTAGTAAAGACAGGAACCCTAAAGGTCATACAGCTGGCAAAACAACAGACTCAAGTTGTCAGGCATCCTAATACAGCTGTACCACTTCCCTCCTAGCACTCTATCCCATATATTGTCCCACGTTCTGGGTGGTGACCAGAAGGCAGCCCAGAGTGGTGGTCAAGATCATAGAAGTCCAGGTGTGCTGCTTACTACCGCGTGGTCTTGGACAAGTCACATGATCAGTTCAACTCTCAGTTGACTCCTCTGAAAATGAAAATGGTCCTACAGCCTTCTAAAGATATTGTGAGGGTTGAATGCCATAGTATCTGAAATTTGATAAGTGCTCAGGAAATACTAGCAATTAAGGACAAAATTGTTAGAGAATTGGAGAGCTAGCCAAGTGCAGAGAGTGATTACCACAGGTCTGAAAACTGGACTTCGAGCCCCTTCAGGATTAAATACACCAGTTATCTTGTCTATTTAGTGGGTTAGGAAGGACTGCCACTGTCACAAGTACTCCCTCATTGGAAACCATCAAGAATAGGTTGCTAGCATCTGGTCTCCAGCTCCATGGGTTTATCACGGAAATGTTATCCCTGGATGAACATAGGAGGGAATCATCTGTGTAAACTCAGACTAAGACCTCCCAAGGAGGGCAATGGCGAGATTAGGACCCTGGAGTGGAGGGCCTGGATGTCTGCTAACCGTGTGCCAGCTGAGACTTCCTGCTCCCAAAGACACTTCTCGCTGAAGCACTGCTGCTCTCTCCCAACACGCCAGTTCTCAGCCCTTTAATGATCAGCTGCACCTGCAGCTCTTCCAGTCCACTTTGTGGTGTGTTCGAACCCTGGGCGAAGGAGACGCCTCACCCTGCTGACATTCCTCCACCCGCCTGCAGCTGCCCAAATGGAACCTGACCCATCTGGAAGCGACTCTTGACTTTCATACGCTTCAAGTTCCAGTCCCAAGTGAGGGAGGCTTCTTCTTCTTTATCCACCTTGGACCTGCCTTAGGTACTTTTCTGAGTCCCTGTATTTGCCATGGTGATTGTCTCTGAGGATGTTCACTCTTTTTAGGGGACACTCTATCACTTTGGGTAGAAAAGCAGAGTGTCTATCCTGAGACTACAGTGAAACACAATAAATTAACCTTGTTACAATAGATTATTACTCACTCTTGGAGGGGAAATTTTCTTTAACAGCATCCATTGGATAGTTGGTGTGATGACCATTTATCTTCACCAATATGCTCCATGACTGACTCTCCACACCTACCCTCCTGAAAGACACACAGACACCCTCCTAGACACACACCTACTCAGGTGTTATTTATGTGCTGTGAAGGTTACACTCTGCCCTCCAAAATGTGATCCAATAGTTTGTGAATCTATGGTTTGACTGCCCTACAGGATTATTGTGGGGGTTAGCATTGAAATGATGTCATATACAATAAACCTAAAGCATTATATAAATTAGAAGTAATATGCCTTTATATAGGGTTCTTAGCCTTTATATACTTTCTAGATCTCCCCACCCTTGGAAATAATACATGAGCATCACCACAAGACAAATATTCAGCTCTCTGCTGAGGAGGCTGAACTTTGGTCCCCCTTGAGAGGTCTGCACATCTGTGAACATCACTCCTTGGTGATGTCCATTTATTTAATACCCCGGATCAATAACCTCATCTCTCCCTAGTCTCCCTTTTACCAGTTTCTTTGATAGATTTAATTACAGTAATGTACTTTATGGAGCTGTGCAGCCAGGCATCTGATGACATCATTTCCTGGTGTGGGTCCTCCGCTTCCTCTTCACACAGTGGAAAGTAAAAGCGGCAGAAGGGAAGGAGAGGCACAGTTCCTTTCTGCTCAGTTCACAGTGGTATGAAGCTGAATAAAGACTTGTGTGGAAACTATCCGGAATTCCTCTAACTCCTATAATTATCATAATTTTAAAAAATGTTGCATGAGTCTCAAAGCCAGACATATTGTTTTGGGTGCCATAAACCAATAGTTTGGAGAACAAATCCATGGGTGACTAGTTCAGTAGTAGAAAACACGAATTCCTATGCAGGCAAAAGGATGATTGAGTTCAATGCAGGGATAGGGGAAGCCCGTTGTAAAGTAAGGTACGGGCCACATCTATTCAATTATCACTTGCTAAACCAACAGCTATTCCTTGAAATGAAGGAGGCACTTAGCACATGCAAACAAGATGGCTGATGCTGAAAGGAGCTGTAGCAAACGGAATGTACAAAGCTATATGTTCATTAAAAGTTAGGGACAAGTAAATTTTTTTCATTTATTGAAGAATAACATGACTTTTTCAAAGGTAATTAACCTGAAATAACGAAGATAAAGCATAGTCTCTTTCTCAGGGATGGTAAAAATCCATTTTTGAAGAGTCAACAATATCTAGTATTTGAAAGAAAATGGCACTGACTTGTGTGTAAAGGTTTTCTGTGTGACTGTAGAGGAGTTTCTTGATCTCTCTGTTTCATCTGCAAATGTTCTAATATTTTTAGGATGAGTAGTTGAACAAGCACTGAGTAATCACTGGCTAAAAAAGGGGTTTTGATGAGTGCTCTATATTTCCAAGCCAACCGACCACTTAATGCTTCTATATGCATCACACATTTTCCCGACTCTGCACTTTGACTTCTGACATTCCTTCCCCTAGGAATCCACCCTCCTGTTGTCCTTGTTCTAATTTTACTTAGTCTCCAAGGACAAGGTTAACTGTCTGTTGTGTTTTCAGCTCTTCCTGATTTCTTTACCTGGAAATATTGTTTCTTTTTCAAACCCTCAAAGACAGCTGTTCTCTACTTCTCTTATGAATTTGTAGATCCGTATTTCCTATTTTTATGTACTTAGTTAAGGAATGACTTATTTCCTACCTTTGGAGGGCAGGGACTGTGCATGATTTATCTCAGAACTTGACATGTGATAAGCATTTAATAAACATTTATTGGCTAGATTGTGTGGTGATTAGTTTTATGTGTCAACTTGCCCAGGCTATAGTAGCCAGTTATTTAATCAAACAGTAATCTAGGTGTTACCAAGAAACTATTTTGTAGATGTGGTTAATACCTACAATCAGTTGACTTTAAGTCAAGGAGATTACCCTCAATAATATGGATGGGCCTGATCTATCAGTTGGAAGTTATCAGGAACAAAAAGTTTTATAGAAGAAATTCTGCCTCAAGACTGTAGCGTTAACTCCTATGTGAGCTTCCTACCTGCCAGGCCATCCTATAGATACTTGACTTGCCTGTTCTACAGATTTTGAACTTGCCAGCCCTCACAATCTCAAATACCAACTCTTTGAAATAAATTTGTTTATATATGTAAATGCTATTGGTTCTTTTTCTCTTGAGAACCCTGACTGATACAGAGGGAGAGGTTAATTATAGGTAAATATATCCACTTTATCATTTAAATTAAGTGATTTGACCTATAAGTTGCAGGAGGACATGAATTTTTTTTAAGATTTTATTTATTTATTTTTAGAGAAAGGGGGAGGGAGGGAGAAAGAGAGGGAGAGAAACATCAATGTGTGGTTGCCTCTGGAGCGTCCCCTAGTGGGGACCTGGCCTACAACCCAGGCATGTGCCTGACTGGGAATCGAACCGGTGACCCTTTGGTTTACAGGCTGGCACTCAATCCACAGAGCCATACCGGCCAGGGTAGCATGAATATTTTTTAAAGATTTAACTAATTTATTTTTAGAGAAAGAGGAAGGGAGAGAGAAACATTGATGTGTGAGAGAAATAGTGATCAGCTGCTTCTTGTACAACCCCAACCGGAGACCTGGCCTGCATCCCAGGCATGTGCCCTGACCAGTAACCAAACTGGTGACTCTTCAGTTTGCGTGCGGGTGATACCCAACCCACAGAGCCACACCAGTCAGGGCAGGACATGAATTTTTGCTTTGCTCACTGCTATTACCTAGTGACTGGAGCAGTGCCTGACACATAACAGGAATTGAATAGATAATTGTTGAATGAGTAAAAAATAAAAAAGACACTTTATAGAAAATATAACTTCTGGCTATTTACTGGGCTTAAACTTATCCTCACATACTTTGACTCCTGTGTTGATATGTATGGCAGAAAAAAATCCCAGTCCTGCGTTTGTGTGTTCCCATCAGCAAGTCGCTTCTGTTCTTGGCACCCCATTTGGTCATCCATATTATTAAGGTTTCAATCAGGTAGAATTCTGAGTTCCCTCCTACACTTCTTTGATGCCAATGACTTTTATACATAGCTATGATGTCCTTAATCTTGCATCTGTTTTTGTCATCATACACACTTGAATACTATTTATTGCATGATGATTGTAATTACCTTTATTACTAATAAAGCTATCATCAATTACTACTTGAGGTTTATAAAGTTACTTTTCTCCAGAGCACTTAAAAAAAACTTTAGCCTAGTTGTGGCTGGGTAAGTCAGTTGATTAAAACATCATCCCCATACCACCAATCCCTGTTGTGAGTTCAGTCCATGATCAGGGTACATATAAGAAGCAACCCCTGGATGCATAATAAGTGAAACAAGAAATCAATGTTTCTCTCTCTCTCAAATGAATTTAAAAAAAAAAACAGATATAAAGAAAACGTCAACCTGTATTTCTAGGACCAGACTTCTTCCATATCATGGTTGTAAAGAAATAAAAAGATGCCTTAAAGCTTTTTGCCTAAACCATAATTCCTTGTCCCCAAGTGCTTTATAAGCTAGCTATAAAGGCCCATAAATATATTCAGTCTGCACCTGGGCTTCAGAACATCAAAACTTTGCTTCTAATTTTAGGGCCAGGAAATTATTTTGTAACTGTTTTGTAGCCTCTTGTAAATAAGTACTTACTGGGGTACTTTCTTTGGGTAAACTTTGTTTCCTCTCATCCTGTGGAAAGAAGGATTTTTGAGTCTGAATATACCCGCTGAGCCTTGGCTGAGCGCTAAGGACCCAGAGGCCGTATACCCACACCCCAGGGCCAAGCTACTGAGTGAATTTCAGCGGCAGGCTTTGCTTCATCCTCCACATGCAGAGAATAAGAGGCTATTAGCCAAGATGTGCCAAAGTGAGGGTCTTAATACACAGATCCTCTCTTGACTTCAGGCTAATTTTTTTAGAGCTGAGATAGCCCCCCCAAAATTCTTGTAATGCCCTACTATGGAATGTGAAGCTGTGCAAGGATAGACTGGGGAAAAGTAAACAAATGAATAAAATGTGGTAAGCAATTGTATTAAGCACAAGATTGCTTTATTGGTCTTTTTATGTCAGTCCCAGTCTCAGAATGTTGCGCCTGGGTGACACCTTATTCTATTCATTTATTTACACTTGAGGAAAAGGAGTCTCTGAGAAAGGAGAGGACTCTCCTCTGATCATAAAACTAACTAATGGCAAAAGCCAGACTAGAATCGGTCTTCTGACTCTTGGCCCACTACTTTTATCTGAATTTATTTATTCATAATGTATATCTATATACCCCATCTCCCCCTGCCTTCCCCAAAAGAAACCAAACGAATCTGAGGCGAGTCAGTGTAAAATGCACACGCTCATATCCCCAGGGCAGTTCAAGCAGACATGAATCATCAGAAATTAAATAGAGCCAGGGGCTGTGGTTTTTTTTAAATTTCCTCTGCCCCCCATATTTCTTTTCTTTTCTTTTTTCTTTTTTGTCTGTTTTTCCACTAGACTATGTAGAAGCACTGGGGAATTTAAGGGATTCAAGAGGATTTTTGGTTTTGCTTTTTTTTTTTTCTTAATAACTAACAAAGAAAGAATTAGAAGGCATGGTCCAGAAAGTGTATTTACACTTGGGTTGGGTGCGATAAGGTTGTCAGAGCCAAAGGAATGTCAGCATTTTCCTCAAATGCCCTCTCTCCAGGTTTTGCAACTTGGAATTTAAAATGAGCTTTGAACCACAACTCAACACACCAGGTCTCGGGATCAGGGGAAACGCCTCCTGCCATTCACGTTCCGGGTTGGGTGGGCAGAGTTGGGGGGTGCGGGATATAGAGAATCATTTTCTGACAAGCTTTAGAAAATAAACAGGCATTACTGCCATTCTGTAGTCAATTTTGTAGGCCTGCTCAGGGAACTAGCTTTTAGCATCACAATATGAGAGTGTGAATAAATATGTTAAAGGAATACCTTTCGTTTCTTCTTCCTGAGAGCTTCTCTGAATGCGAATTTGGTGTGGAATCCGTGTCTGATGTCTGTGGCACGCGCTGTACACGGCACTTCTTTGTGTGGGGTGGAATGAAATTGCCAGCCAGAACTGGACAACAGAAAAGCCAGAAACAATGAAATATGTATATATTTTAACCCTAGAAAAAGAAAAATACAATCCTTGATCATGGGACCTTATGCGAAAATGAATATAAAACACTTAGCATTTAGCGTGTGAAACAGTTCTGTCGTGAGGTGGGTGCTGGTAGGGAACGTAGCTTCTCAGGACTGAAAGGCACCTCTGGAGTCAGAGCCCAAGCTCCCGACCCAGTCAGGAACTCCCTGGAGCGTACCCCTGACAGATGAATAACAGGGTTCTGAAGACTCCCTTGATGGGGAGTTTATTAATTCATAAGGCAGCATACTCCATGCAGTGTGGCTTTCAGTAAGAAAATGCTTCCGTATCCCAAGAAGCCTGTACTTCTCTAACTGCCACCCATTTCTCCTGGTTCCGCTCTCTATGGTCACCCTTCAAAAAATATACATTAATTTCCCCTGTGACGGTCCTTTGTTTAATTGCTCACGGCAAAGCACAACAAACATCTCTAGCCTTTACTGACTAAGTATTGCATTCCACTCTCAGCATCTGACACAGCACCCGACCCAGCACCCAAGTGCATACAAGGCAGGATACAAATTGGTATAGAGGACCTACAGTCCAGACTTTTCGCAAGTTCAAGGGCTAAAAGGGGATGGAGCAATGTCAAGGGATTGGTAAGAGGGTCTCCACAGTTTCCTCAATCATCAAAGTTAAAGCATTTTATAGAAAAGATTTCTAGGGCAGTTAATCATTTTTCTTTTTCTTGCGTGATGTGTAGAGGTCAAATCAACTAGGTTTCCCCAGAAGAAGAAGAATTGAAATTTTGGACTTAAGTTTTTTTTAAATTTTCTTATAGAGTTTCTTGAGCAAATGACCTGAGCTCAGATTTTCAGGTAGCAGAAAGAGGAACAAAAGCTTTGTTTGCCATGATGGAACTTGAATTGAGCTTTAGGATCAGATTGTGTGTATGAAATTCTGGGCAAAATTCAAAGCCTTCCAAAATGTAAGAGGTTGTTGGTGTTTTTCTGGATGTTCAGTGGTTGCTAACAACAGTCAGTGGAGTTTGATGAAAAGAACGTGGGTCATAAATCAAAAGATCCAAGTTTGGGACCTGAGCCAGCCACTCGATTCATTTACTCTTTCATTATCAAACATTTATTGAATAGCTACTGTGTTCCAGACCCACTAAGAGGCACTGGGGATACATCTATGATCAAGATAGACACAATCTGTGCATACATTAAAGCACGAGTGTTTGTTAAGGAGATAGATAAGTTGCTAGGCAGCTACAATGAAGTGTGTGGAAGAGTGAGAGAGTCCAATGGCGATGAGACTTTACATGACCTAGACTTTGGTACATGGGGTGGAGTTGGTTCAAGAAAATCTATTTACCAGCAATTACATCTAAACAGAGAGCAGAAGGATGACAGTAATTAGCTGTTGACCTCAGAAAAACTACCATCTCTCTGAACTTCAGTTTCTTATCTCTAAAATGGGAATAATAATAACAGTTCAGACTAGGAGGTTGTGATGATCAGATAAACAACAGATTTTTATGAGAAGTGATTTGTTGAATCCTAAAGTGCTCTGTCATTGTAAGGAATGACAAATTGTAAATAATTGTTATCAGGTATTGTTATTGCCAATCCTAAAGTCTATTTTCTTCTTTCTACTTAAAGAGATTTGGCTTCCTTGAGAATAACAGGAGTAGAAAACCAAATGACAGATTTGGGTGGAGAGATTTACATTGCTAGTCTCTTCACAGGTAGACCACCAAGGCCCTCAGGTAGGGAAGTGGGTGGAAAAGGGCCCTTTGAACCATGTGAATGCACCAGAGGGGATAGGCTTCACCCCGGGTTCACCTAGTTAGAATAGAATAGCTGAGTCAAGAGGCTTATCTCCAGTGTTCTAGGAACCTCACTAATATTGATAGGAGACTGAAGAGTTGGAAAATTTTAGTTTAAGGTAAATAGTTATAAGCCTAGTAAGTAATGCATATGTTAAAGCTTTTGTTTCAGAAACTATAGATAAGGCCCATCCTGGCTCCTGGGAAAACAGCCTACCTCCTAGGGCACTGCTATAGGTTACCCCTGGGGACAAGTGGAGGCATCTAGGCCCTAGTGTTTCAGGGAGAGACAGACGACCACCCGTCCCTGGGAACAGCTAACTGCCCAGGACCAGAATGTTGCTGTTTCTTTCACCTGATGCTCCCTGAACTTCAAACCCCTTCACTGCACCTTGTTCACTCCCTGTTATAAAAACTTTGTCCTGGAAAGAAAAGACAAGCTGGTCTGTTAGGGTGTGAAACCGCCATCTTCCAGGATCACCGGCCATCTGAATAAAGCGCCCATAAAGATTCAATTGCTGTCCTGGCTTATTGCGTTTGGTAGTGACAGGCAGACCGAACGCCAGCGTCTTTTCCGGTTTCAACATTACAAAGGCCTAATCTCATCAGAGGTAAAATTGCCCAACTTGCCCAAAACCAGGCTGTGTGCACCTGCATGACTTTGTGAGATACCAGAAAGATTCAGCTCTAGTCCTAATATTCTACCTGTTGGCAGGGGAAAAGCAGTAGCCCAGTAATTCCCAGGGTCAGCAGTTCCTGGTTTATTGAGATTTAATTTTTTCGTGCAATGAGTATATATTGCCCAAGGCCCACTCTCCTCTTTTGATTTAATTATGATTGTGGTTAAATTTCATGGCATTTTTCATGTCCCCTCTGCTGGTCTGGAAACACTATAAATATTGACTAAATTTGAAGTTAGTTATGGAAAATAGAAACAGCACTCACTGTCTCTACTATTTAGGCAAATTTCCTTTCTTGTTCTGTGTCTCAGTTCTCCTGTCTGTGAAATGAAGGTGGAGGGAAAAGTGTATCCATCACGTGCCTTCTACTATCAGCATTCCATAGGACAATGCTGTTTGCCTCTCTTTTTCCTGCCTCCATTTTCAAATCATAAGAACTTCTGGTCACTTTCCTTTTTTAGACTTTTACTGAAAATGCAACTGCCCCCAAAGGCCAGATCTTGTAGCCTTGGTTGCTATTTAAATCTGTCTGACCAGAGAATCCTTGTTTAAAATTACATTTTGTTAATCCATCATATGATTGTGGAACTTGCTATTTTTAATACATGCTCTGCACAGCCCAGTTATTCATGGCTGAGAGTTTGCCACAAACAGCTCCAGAGAAGCTAGAAGAAGGCTTCTTTCAGAAGCTAACATAATTTGGGAGTGGAAAAGTAGAAGGGCAGTTCTGCCTACAAGTGGGACAGCAGTTTAGAAAGGCAGCATGTTCCTTTGGTCTGTGTGATGCTGCAAGAGCAAGCACCTACCTTAGTGCTCACTTAGCTGGTAGACTCCGCTGACTTTTCCTGAGTCATCTTTCCAAACTCTAGAAATGTGCACTTTTACTGTAAGACCCAGACACTCTTTGATATCGTTTAATAATTGCGCTCTCTTTCTCTCTTCACTGTTCCTTTACCCTTCCTTCTCTTAGGCCACATAGCATACATGGGTAAAAAAGGCATGAAAATATAAGCACTTAATTAAACTCAAGCAGAAATGCCTATATTTATAACAACTCATAAGTGACTGCTGGGAAACCATAGATAGCTTACATTCAGATATTTAATTGTAGCAAATATTACCTAATGCTGGCTTCCTGGACTTTGAGAAATGGTATTAGTTTTTTCATTCATTTATACATTTATTCATTCAAGCATATTAATTAAGGCCATAAGATGGACTATAAACTATATTAAGTGCAGTGTTTACAAAAAAAAGAGACATGGCACTTGCCCTTGAGGAGCTCATAGTCTAAGGGCCCAGAGGATAAAACGTCTCCCAAGAGACCAATTCAGGAAATTATGGTTCCTTTCTTTCCTTATTTAAAAAAATATTTATGTCATTTATCAGATTCCTCTAAGAGCATAAAAAAGTATTTAGTTAACTATTCAGTACATTATCTAAATATACAAGTTCATTGAAAGTCAGTGATTTATAGAATTCTGATCTGGCTGATGGAGAGTAGGACAGATAATGAAGAAGAGAGACCACTGACTCACTCATTCAAAACATTCAAGACCCATGGCTAAGGCACAATCCAAACAATTCCTGCTAGCCATCTATTTTCTTTCTATGAATGTTAGTATCACAAGGAAAATAAAAACAGGGAAGAGCAATTCCTCATTCATGCTTTTGGAAATTAACAAGGAGCGTTTTGGCTTTTCTGCCTGAATTATTTTCAGTTGTATTACGTAGGTTGGAGGTTGTTGCTTCCATGGGTGAACTGGGGTCCTTCAGATTTATGGTATGACTGTGGCTTGGCCAGCTGTCTCAGATCCATCAGTCATGACAGAAGCATTGACAGATGGGCATGGATCAATTTTTGTTGCTGTTCCAACCACTTGCATGGCTCATACCACTGCCCAAGTAATGGTAACACAGTCTCATGGCAGTGCACGTGGCAGTGCAGGAGACCTGCAAAAGCCAGATGCTTTAAGAAGCTGCCTCATTAGTCCACCAGCATTTATCTGGGCATGCATCCACCCTCTTTAACACTGAGTGGCCGAGAAAGCTTGTTTCAAAGAGGATACCAAAAGCAAAATAAATTAACTAGTTATGCCAAAGTTCTTTACTTATTATTTGATTCAACAAACATTGAGGACCCTGGGGCAGGGCTAAATGCCGTGGGGTAAAAGTTTATGACAACAATAGCAGCAGTGAACATTTAAATACTTGTTGTATCAGGCTCTGCACTAAGTCTTTGGCCCATTTTATCTCTTGCAATCCTTAAAAAAACCTATGAGACAGGAATTATTATTATCTCCATTTTGTAGGGGAAGGCATGGCCGAGCCAGGATTAATTTTTTGGTCTAACAGAACAGTTTGTATTCTTGGCCATGAGAGCCCAGGTAAGAAAATAAAACAAGGTCTTGCCTAAATCAGGGACTGCAGTATAGAGAACAGATGGATTTTGGAGAATTACCTTTGTTTCTAAGAACCAATATGCCTCCTAAGTGTTTGAGTGAAAACCTCATAAACAACAAAAATACCTCTGAGATCCTATTTTAACTAAAGGACCGTGACTTAGATGGAACCTGCCATGTCAAATAAGTGTAACTCCATTGCAAGAGCTATATCCTTCGGCTTCTTTGGCTTATCACTGTCCATGCAGATTCTGGCACTCTCCCTAGCAAATAGCTGGTGCTCAAATTGTATTTGTTGAATGAGAGGATTTTCACCTTGTCATTCAACAGTCATTGGAACCTGAAGCAATTTCTCCTGGTCTCCCTCCCCCACACCAACACCCACACTAGTTTCCCTAGCTTTGTATTGGAGCAGGCAGAATCTTATTAACTCATTATATGTTAAGTTGAACAAGATGTTATCCAGGAAAATAAATTACCCTGGGCAAAGGTAAGTGATACTGTAGTGGCTAATTCCTATTATGAGTCTATACAGGGGTGGGTGGGCACTCTATTTTTTTTTGGATGCGCTTAATCCTATCTTGTTTGGCAACCTATGCAGAAGGCTGGTTTCATAATCCTTAAGGCAGGTTCTTTCATCTAAAGACATTAGGGTTCTTGAGATGGAAACGCTCCCATAGAGATATCCTCACCCAGGACACCGCCCTTAAAATCAGATTGAGGAAGACTCCCTTCTCCTAGAATAAGCTTGGCAAGCCATGCCCCGCATGGGGGTGGAGGTAGAAAATGAATACGTCCACACCTAGCACGTCTGCCCGAGCACAGACTGGCAAGTGGCATAGGCGCGCAGACCTCTGTCATTTATTTTTCTTTCCACTGGGTGCGCTGTCCCTTTAAATGGGGACGCTGGTGCTGGCTCCGTAACACCGGAGCCGGCAGCTTGTTGATTTCAGAGCTGGTGAATTTCACATTGTTTCCACTTCACTTTCCTCGCTCTGGGGGAGGCTTGGGTTGGCGCTACGGCCGTTGTCGCTGCTGCCAGCGAGGGCTAGGGGAGGGCAAGGACCTGCAGTACCAGGACCGGCGTGGGGCCGCAGAAAAGGGTGCTGGGGCCACACACGCACCCTCGCTGCAGTCCAGCTTCTTCCAAAGCCGGGACGCCCGAAGCGCACCCAGCCGGGACCGCCCGCCTAGACGCCCGCCCTCCAGCCCGCCCACGGGCCGGGGCTACAGCCTGGGAGCCGGTGAGGGGAGGAGGCCCAGGGGGGCGGGGTGGGGGGCGGGGGTGGGTGCTGCCGCCGCCGCGGAGCTGCTACTCGGCGCGTTTTGCATGAAGATGGCGGCTCCCACCGCCAGCAAGGCAGCCTCCTTGGGCTGTAACAACAAGCCTACGTTCCCGGAGCTGGATTTCAGGTCCGGAGCCCGGGTGGAGGAATTGAACAAACTCATCCAAGAATTCACGAAGCACGACCAGCGGGAATACGACGACCAGAGAGCGCTGGAGATTCACACAGCCAAGGATTTCATCTTTTCCATGCTGGGTAAGAAGGAAAAAGGGGGAGGTGTGTGTGTGTGTGATGGGAAGCGGGGTAGCGAACCCATTCCCCCTTCTTGCTCTCTCTTTCCTTCTTGGTTTCCTGCCCGGAGTCGGGTGCCTGGGGTATAACACTTCTCTGTTCTGCCTCTCCTCTTCTTTCTCCGCTGCAAGCAGAGCTCCCTTATCTTCCCACCTTACTATACTTTGCTCCTGGTCCCTTTTCCCCAGCTGTTCACTAGCTCTTTTGTTAATTTCTCACCGGCCAGGGATGGTGGGCGGTGAAATGTTCATGGTGAAAGGTATCACCGGTGGGGGAAGCTCCTGGAAGCAGCGCTGACCAGATGAGACCCCGTGGCGCCTTTCAATGAAGGGATTTGGCCCCTTAGGCTCGGATCTGCGCCTTCCCAACGCAGAGCCCCTGGTCCGCTCCCGAGCTTGGGACGTGGGGATAGCTTGGGGCTTTGGCTCAGCGCCGGAGCGACAAGTTGCTTCTCTAGTCCTGCGGCGCGGCACTGTCACGGCAAGCCCCCGGTGGCCAAACTTGTTGGGTGTTCCTTAGTAACCCGCTGAAGTAGGTTGGGCGCCGGGAGTTAGCAACTTCGATTCATAAATCGACTTCCCTTTGAAGCGGTCGGAAGCATTTCCGGTGCTTCCCCAGGGCTCTGGCGGAGCTCGGAATTCCCAATTCCCTGACCCCTTGGGGCGCTGGCCCCCTCCTTTTTGTGTACGGTCGTTGCTCTGGCCAAGAGAGGTGCCCTGAGATTAGAATCTGGGAGATGTCGGGAGTTAGAAATATGCCGCCACTGCTATTCCCCGAACCTAGCACCTACAGGTCTTTAAACTGATTGTTGAATGGTGTGTGAAAGGAAATAATGGCCTGGGAGACCGAACCCCTCCTCAGGTGTCCGGTCCTTCGCATTATTGCTACTGAAGTGTGGTGTGAGTGTCCGCCGTTGGGAGCCTCCTTTGCAGCTTGTGGCTCCACCAGTGCCACCTTGGCGGGCATGCAGTACGTGGCCTGGCCGTTAACATCCCGCTGATCTGGGGTCTCTGTGCGTTCTATCCTCGGCCAATTTTCCAGATAGTGGAAAATTTGATTGAAAAAAGGTCTTCGACCAAAGAGGAAGACAGCTCTTTTGCCTTTCTCCTGCCCATCTGCTTGGATTTCTACTGGCTGGCTGTTGTTGCTGGTTCTGTCGTGGGATACCTTTTCCCTCTCGGTTTTTTTACTTTCTGAAGCTCAAGGAGGGGGTGGGGAGTAAAACAGATTGAACGTGTGGACTCTAGTAGTTGTAATGCTTTTTTCAGAAGTTGGATAAAACAGATTAAACTTGGGGCTGGATTTTACCTTTTGCTTCACACTCCCTAAGTGTAGCCTAGATTGTGTATGGGGTTGAAAAGCTCTCTATTGAGATATTTGACAATTCAACTCTTTAGGTGAATTTTTTTTTTAAATTGATGAGAGAGAGAGAGAGAGAGAGAGAGGGGAAGAGAGAGGGAGAGAGAGAGATTGATTTGTTGTTCCACTTAGTTAATACAATCATTGATGGTGTGTGCCTTGACCAGGGAGAACCCCCAACCTTGGTGTGGAGGGCGCTCTAATCCACTGAACAACCTAGCCAGGGCTGTTTTTATTTATTTTTTAAATAACTCCCAAACTTGGTGGGAGTGAGCTTCCAGAGGGAAGCTTACAAGCTTACAAAGCTACCAGACGTGAAAACCAGCAGTGATTGTTGGGAGGGTGGGGACACACAGAGAGGGTTCAGAGCAGTTATTTAAGTTGCCTAATGAGGGCCTTTCTCTCTGACATAAACGATGGAAGTCTGCCAGTGTGTTGTTATAGCCCCGGCATCAGTTCGGGTGTCCCTGCCCTGGATCTTTAGAAAAAGATGCTAGGTCACTACCAGTCAGAATAAGCTTGGAACAGAAAATGGGAGAACGTGGGGAGGGGTAAGTTTACATGTCCAGCACATTAGGAACCCCTCCACTAACCCCACAACTAATACACTGATTCAGCAAAGCCTTTTCCAGGTGTGAAGGGTCTTATTCTTGGTTGCTTAATTTACATGTGTGTTTAATGGTATGAGTAACATTGTGTTGACAGGTGAACTAAATTCTCTTCTATTCCTTTTTACTCTGTTGACTTTGCAAAAGAAGTCTTTCTTGCCCCCTGAGAATTTGAGAGTTCCACCTGCAGGAGAGGAAAATCAGGACAGTGTGTCATTTAAGCCTTTTGCCCTTCTGGACACTAGAAGGCAGATGGTGAAATGAGCTTGCCTTGTGTGTGGTGCTACATTCATTTGTGAGTTCCTTGCTTTCCCTTAATGAGGTGCTTGCTGGCAGCTCTAGACAACTGAAAGGTTGGAGACAGCGAGTCCCGGTGTGGATTTACTTTTTCTAAAGCGGATTTTCACTTGGCTTAAAAACCAAAATCTCTTTTTGTGCACTTTGTCTCACTTGCCATGGCCTTGAGTGTTTCATGAATATGCGGATGAGGTATCTTAATGACCCTCAGCTTGTTAAGGTGTCACTGGGGTGGCACCAGGCCTTTATTTCTTGGAGTTATTGGGGGGCTGAGTCCTCTTGGCTTTGTTCTGCCTCTGAGCTGTACCTGAGGATTGTCAGCTGCCTAAAAACATTATCCCCCCACACAATGAAACGGCAGAGCAATTTGGTGCAAGTCTTTTCAATGGAGCTGTGGATGAGCTATCTGTTTTTAGGTGGTTGGCAGCTGCTCTCTATGTAAGATTGTTAGCTCCGACTAAAGCCCCCCAGCTTCCCAAACGCTTATCTGTTTTTCTAGTTTGGAGGCAACTATATGCAAAATAAAAAGTGGTGGTATGCATTTGTCATAACCAATGACCTTTCAGTCTCTCCATGCTGGGTTCTGCATAGGCTGTGGAGTTGATCAGAGCGTGCTGGTGTCACTGTGGTCTCTCTGGCCTGTCCTGACATTCTCTGTACAGAGATTCTTTTGGAGGCAGGTGTTATGTGGGATCATCTAGTCTTCTTATTTCTCTACACCTTGGTCTTTTAGGAGAGTGATTGCTGTTATTACCTAGTTAATATTTGAGAGCCCAGATTGTGTGAGAAGCTGGCAGTGCATAATAAACATCATTTATCAAAATTCAGGGAAATTGCCAGAGTTCATTAATGTTTTAATAATATGTCTCTATCAGCTCCTTTGTTATCTTCATTCCCTGGTGAGGTCCGGTGGAGACTGGTCGTGTCCCCATTGAGCAGATGAATAACAGGGGGTTATGCAGAAGTTAGAGAAGCCAGGAGGGAGACAAGCAGTCACGCAGACTGCCTAAGTCTGAATGGTCAGTACCATGGCCAGGTTATTACAATAGCTATAAATTACTGCTTGCCTTCTGGATGCCGGGAACTTTAAACAATCTTAGGAGTAATGTTTTCTCATTGCACAGAAGAGGATATTGAAATTTACTGGGGTTAAGAGTCATCCAGGGCCCTATGGCTAATAAAGGGTAGAGATGTGGCTAAAACACATATGGGCCTGACTCTTAACATGCCCCTCTCCTACTTGAAACTGTTAATAATAGATGCATTAAGTCCAGAGAAAGGTCTTTTTTTTTAAAAAAAATATTACTGCCTCTTCTTTCATGATTTTGTTTCTGAGTTCAGCTGTCAATATTAGGATGATCCAAGCAGCCTCTGAGGTGATTTCTGGAGCAGTCTGAGTTTAAGTATTTTATTCCACAATAAAATCACTTGTTTGAATTTCTGGTTAGGAAAATGATGGCCATTGTAACAAAATGTTAAAACCTGTACCCGTTCCAGTTTGCTTCTTGAGGTGAGCAGTCTTAGTTTTTTCATCTACTAAACACTGATAATAGTAATGCATCATTTCAGAGTTGTATGTGAATGTGAAGTTACTTGGTAAACTGAAAAGGAATGTATACATGATTTTTGATATTTACTCTATGAAATAGGTTTTATTAGGAAATCTAGTGAACTTCAACTGGAATTACATCTGCAATTTGGTATCAGAAAAACTACGGAGTATGATCAGAGGCAGCCTAGGAGAACTTAGGCTCTGACTGTAGCGGGCATGATTAATTCAAATGTACATTGGGTTCGTTAAGCTCATACCGTGTGATGGCCATTGTGTTGCCTACTTTGCATAAGTCCATTAGTCATGTAATTTTCTTCTAACAACTTTGCAAGGATAAATATTATGCCTATTTTGGAGGTGTGAAGTGGGTTCTATTATCTCCTTTTTAAAATGAGATGCTAAGGCTCAGAGTTCTAGTACTTATGCCAAGATCATACAAAGTTTGAATTTGAACCCACGTATGTCTGACGCAAAAGCTCATGTTCTTTCCACTGTACTAGCAATCAGTTTCCATCACTCCTGATTCAGACAACCAAAAAGACTGTACTCCCTGGGGAATGCCACACTCAGTAGCCTACTTATTCTATAGGAGCAGGAATGGCTTCTGTCTCTTTCTCTCTTCTTACTTTCATGCACTTAACTAATATTTACTGAATGTTATATTGCCTGCAAGCAGTATGCAGGGTCCTAAGGACAAAATAGTGAGCCTGAACTTTGAGAAATTCATATGGTCCTTTGGAGACCCTTCTCTCCTTTCTGGGCACCAACTCTAGGAAAATAGTTTTGCTGGCTCCTGTCTCTTTTCAGGCCCTTAAATACCAGAAGACCACTTTCAAGTTCTAAACTTATGGTGTGGTACTTTGGAGTGCTGCCAAACCTACCACATTTTAAGACACTTCCTGTAACTTCAGAGTAGGCCACTTTGAAGCCCTGTCTTTCCAGCGTTTGAATGCCACTTTTCTCTTGCGAATCACCCAGCAGTATTCATTGAGGGGATTTATTGCGGATCCTTGCTTGGTGGGCCTCCAAGTCTTGATCAGTTCCTTAGCGTTCAGATCTCGAGTGTGCTGTATCTGTATAATGGACAAGATCATCTTTGACGTCTGTTTCAGCTCTGGCAACATTATGCATCTAGAGCAGGGAGGTCCCTCAGAACATTTACTTTTGCTGCTAGTTTGGGTTGACTTCAGTTCTCCTCCATGGCTCTGGGCAGTTGCTGCCCTTTGTTCTTGACAGAAGAGCCCTAGGTTTGTTGATGATCCCGGTCTTCCCATGGTGTCCTTGTTGTGTCATCCATTGGATAATGCATTGCGCAAGCTGAGACTGGGACCCTTTTGTATTCACAGAAGTGTTAGACTCTCTCTTGTCAAACTGAGAACTTGTCCTTGAATGTTAGCTCTTTAGACTCCTCTGGAGCTTTTTAACAATTTGGAATCTCTGATCCCATTTTGAATCCCTAGAGCTAGTAATTACAGTCATCTGTCGCTTAACAGCGGAGATCTGTTCTGAGAAAGGCACCGCTGGGTGATTTTGTCATCGTGCAAACGAACATCGTGGAGTTACTTACAGAAGAAGCCTAGGTGGTCCAGCCCCCTACACACCTAGACTGTAGGGGTCAGACTGCCTGTTGCTCCCAGGCTGCAGCCCTGTACAGTTCGGTACTGTACCACACAGTGCAGGTGTACATAGAACATAGGAAGGGTACAGTAAAAATGCAGTAAAAAAGATAAAAACGGTACACTTGTATGGATAGGCACTTACCATGAACGGAGCTTGCGAGACAGAAAGTTGCTCGGGGTGAGTCAGTGAGTGAGTGGTGCGAATGTGACGGCCTAGGACAGTACACTACTGTGGGCTTTCTAATCACTGCACGCCCACGTCACCACAAACACACAAGGAATCCGTTGCACTACCACGTCAGGACGGCCACGACATCACCAGGTGATAGGAACTTTTCAGCTCCGTTATAATCTAAGGGGACCACCATTGACTGGAGCGTTCCAGGCAGCACATGACTACCTACCTCAGGTATCCGGGTACATTAAGTTCCGAATCTGAAACGTTTTGTGCAGTACAGAAGAAGGACATTTCGGAGTTCTAGTACCAGCTCTGTTTTGTACTCCATGGTGTGTGTCAGCCTGAAGAAAGCCCAGCCTCTTTTGGGCATGCTTTTTGCCCAATTTCCAATTATAGAAAATACAAAGATGAAAGTCAAATCACTTCCAAATTCTAATTCCATTAATAATTGATGTACATTTTTCTAGACATCTGTGTTTATATACATGCTTACACCCACTCATTCTTACGTGCATACGGTTTTACATCACAGTATTCATACTGGATATGTGTTTTTTGGTAAATCTATCAATATGTTGTCATCTGCCACCCTTTTACAAAGAAGCTACAACTTGAAACCAGTGGCAAGATGTTCTGGCTTATTTTCATTCCTCTTTTATTCCAAAAGAAGACACTATTCTGGAACTTAAAGCACATTCTGTGATTTAATAATTGAGGATGATGAACCTTCGTATTTTTGACTTCTGAGGGCTTAACCGACCTTTCAGTGTCATCTCCTATCTGTGTTTGCATGTTCTCCATGGTCACACAACATGCCCATAGCTCCCACTTTCTTACTTTGTTTAGGCTGCTTTCTCTATCAGGAGTTCTTAACTGGGTCCATGGAAAGAATAGCATAGAGTCTGTGAACATGATTGGGAAAAGCTACATCTTTATTTTCATTAACCTCTAACTGAAATAATAGCATTTCCTTCCATTATAAAAGTTGGTAACCATAGTCGTACCTATGTTTTTTGCTTTTGTTGCCAACAGAAGTCACAGATATTTTCACTTCATGTTAAAGTTGTTATAGATATCTCAAAAAATCATTTAGCAGAAGCTTTGAACTGATGTTGGCTATTAGACTTGCTCCTGGATTTTATTTACTGCGTTAATAAAGAATCACATATGGTACTCTATCACTGATTGATTTTTTGAATGCATTTTGTGTTTTAATAGCATTTTTCTTTGAAGTCCTGTATAATTTTATCATGTTCATTTTATTTTTTGCAAGCGTTCATTGTCTTTTCCACCCTGTCAAGACATCTTTGTCACAGAGGCAGTTAAGACTCAGCTTCTAAAGGCAGCATTCTGATACCTTATCTCTGCTTTGTTTTCTTCTCCCAGCTCAAATGCCACTTGACTCATGAAGCTTTCCTCTATCTGCTGCTCCAAGGGGAAAACAATTTACCTTTCCACTGTGTTTTCCTAACACCTGGTGCCCTTTATATCCCTAACACATTCTTTCCCATACTCCAGGTTAAAGAATCCCTGTCTCATTTATCTTTGCAGCACCCACTGGGGGCATAGACACGGTAGGTTCTCACAGAGTTTAAGTGACTTGATTTGCTTTAAAAGAGCCCTTCTGTGTAAAGCTTATTTCAGGCTCTATGTAAGGAATGAGCACTTTCTGACATTGTCTCTTTATGGTTTTCCCTTTCCTTTAAGTCATGCTATATCATCTTTGCTGAGGTCAAGAAAATCTTGATCTGATCTCTTTATGTGATCAGCAGAGTTTTTACTGCACTTCAAGAATGATATCTTTAAGACTTACCCTGTAGGGCAGTTTAAGAAATCTCCCAAGTGATTGCTGAGAGCAGTACACAGTGATTTGTGGGAATGTCCCCTTTCTTGTAGACCCTGACTTTTCTTCCGTGGGCATCTAGGGTGCACATGGACCTCCTGCATGCCCACCCTGGAGGCCTTACAGAAGACAGAGGAAGCCTAAGTCATCTGTTGCGTGGAGGTGTTCCCTGTGCTTATCAGTCAACCTTCAAGTGTTCCTTCAGATGTCTACTCTGGAATTCAAACTGTAGTCATACTTTATTGTTATAAACTACTATTACTTGCCATCAATAACTCACCTTTGTACAGTGCCTTATTGATTGTAAGACATATTTACATCCGGTATGGTGTGGTATTATTCTTTCGGCAGGCCTTTGAGAAAGGTTATGTAGAACTGTTAACCCACATACACAGGTGGGATTAGTACTGAGACTGGGAGGTGAAGCGACTCAGTTGGAGGTCATGGAGTAAGTTGTAGAACAGGACTCAACCCAGATCTCGAGTGGCTCCTGTTGCAGCACACTGCTGCCAAGAGCTCCTGGGTCTTTTTTACCCTCGGGAATCTTTTATGGGCTGCTGGGGTGAGCCTGTATTCTCAGACCAGGCAAGGGTAGCAGGGTTTTTCTACCTTCCCCCTGAGCCGCAGGTATAGAGCTGCTGACGCTGACTGATTGTGGAGCAGGTAAGCACATGCCCTGTAGCTATGCATTCTGCACGCGTGGTTGTCAGGCCCTGCCCAGCTGGTTCTTAGGGTCCACGTCTGTTTCACAGTGGGCTTGGGTGAGCACTTGCCCACTGAGTAATTTTTTAAGGATAGATTATAATTATGCCATTACATGAGGCCCTTTCTCCAGGAAACAACTGGTTTTTGTCCACGTACGCGCCTTTGCGTGAATTCCCTCTGTACAAGACACAGAGACAGATAACTAGGGCCAGGGCTGCTTTGACTAAAGCTGGCATGGGGAGCTGTCGTTCCATTTGTTTATTATTTATATTTTCTCCTCAACATAAGAAGCTATAATTAGTATTTGTGAAATGAGTTAAGTCAGCAGTGGGAGTTGGTGTAAGTCTTCTTTAGTTTTTTGTTTCTTCTAGTAAGTATTTGAATATGTACCGTGTGCATAGAATGGTGCTGAGCATTCACTCATTTATTCAAAAATTCATTAGGTGTATGCTGCAGCACATGTCATGTACCAGTGTGATTATCGTGTTACATTACTGTGTAAGTGCTCAGAGTGGCGAATAAGAGAAGCAAGGTCACTATGTCTGTAGGACTTCTCTGGGGGAATGCAATGGGAAGTAGGCACACTAATAACTGGGGCTGTGTGCTATAAAAAACAAAGCGCAGAGAATAATGGTGGAGGGTTACTGGGTAGGATGGAGTGAAGACTGGTGGACAAGGCCTCTCTAAAGCAATACTGAAGTGGAAGGGTAAGAAGGGCCTGGCCATCTGAAGACTAGCTGCAGGAGCATTCCTGGTGGCCAGGACAGCTTGTGCAAAGGCCCTGAAGTGGGCTTCGAGTTTCAAGGCTGCTTAAATCATAGCAAGTCTGATTTGGCCTCTACGAGGAGGAATGTTGTAAGTTCTGATCAGTCCCCAGGTGGAAGGGATGGGCCGTCTGCCTTGGAAGATAGTGACCTTCTTGCAGGTGAAGGTTTTTCAGGTGGGGCCACTCTTTGGCTTGGCTCTTGTTCCTGGCTTTCAGGGATTGCCGGGGAGGGACGCAGTGCAGAAAGGTTGGGTTACAGGTCCTCAGAAGGCCCCTTGTAGTCATGTGACTATCTGATTTCACCAGATAGCCCTTGGCAGAAACAGTGAGTACTACCTTAGATGATTTATGGGTCAAATGGCAGTTTATATGGGACAATAATGAGCCTTTTATCTAGTCCTCCACAGTTTACAAAATACTTTTACATGGATAATCTCATTTTAACTATTCATAACAACCATATAAAGTAGATTTTATTTGTGTCTATTTTAACATAGGAGGAAACTGATGGTCAAGAGCAGTTGAGTACCTCACTTAAGGTCAGTCACTAAAGGGTTGAGGTAGGATTGAACTCAAGTCCTTTAAAAGTTACCCCGAATTCTTTGTGTTATGCTCATTCTAAAAACCTCCTCTACCCACCTACCCTGTCCCAGACTGTGGCAGAAGGAGGATTTCTGGTCCAGAGAGAGGCAGGGAGGATTGGTAGGAAGAACCAAGCCAGTTGGTTGCAAGTCTGCGTGTGTCTGTTATTGGTATTCAGCCTGTGAGCACTTTTCTAGGCTGCTTCAAGATCACTCTTTTAGCAGCTGCAGCTGTTCTTACAGCAGCTGCTTGTATGGATTGTGATTAATAAAGGAAACTCAACAGTTCGTTCATTTAACTGTGCCCTTGGTGTGTGTAGCCTGCTGTCACACAGGCATGGTTCTGATTTGGAATGACAGTCCTGGCGTCAGTGCCCAAGGTGCTCATAGCCTAATCGTGAGATGGGGTGGTCCATCTAGACAGGAGCTGGTGCGCCAGAGGCCCACCAGGGACTAGACAGTGAGGAAAATGAGAGTGGTGGGCTGCTCAGGTAATAATGCCAGCTGGTCCTTGGGGTCAGAGCCAGGGATACCTGGGAGTGGAGGGTGTGCACTGGGGAATGAGGCCACCTTTTACGTCTTTCTTCTAAAAGGGGCCACTGTGCTCAGTGCCTGCCCATTTTCCCTCCACTGCAGTGCTTCTCCAGCTTGATTTGTTTTTTTAAAAATATATTTTATTTAATTGTGCTATTACAGTTGTCCCAGTTTTCCCCCTTTGCCTCCTTCCACTCGGTACCCCCAACCCCTCCAGCAACCTTCCCCCTTAGTTAAAACAGATTGCCAGCCCCATTCCTGCAGTTTCTGATTCAGCAGGTCTGGGATCCAGCCTTAAGGATTTGTATTTCTAGTGGGTCTCCAGTTGATACAGCTGCTACTGGTCCAGAGCCCACACTTTCAGAGCCACTGCTTGAAGGGGCCAGGACTGATAGAACTTCAGATGTTTTAAGAGACCTGATAAATGTGGAGGTTTATGGAAAAACCTCCAGATTTTTAAATATTGAGAATAAAATCACATATTAAAGGAGCATAACATGATTTAAAACTGCAGGTCAAATAGAATGCTGTGGCTGCTGTCTGCTCTGGAAACTGAGGTCCAGAGAGGAGCAGTGCTTTGGTTCTTGACATATGAGTAAGCACGCAGCTAGCTTCGGGGCAGAGTCATAATTAGGACCTAGGTTTCCTGTTTGTCTGCTCTGTGTGTGTGTGTGTGTGTGCGTGCACGTGCGTGTGCAGGCGTTAGTCCTAATGTACTGTTTCCCAGATATTCCCTTTCAGTAAAAATTGTGTAACTTTGAAAATAATAACCGCACTAGGCACAATTCTTAGTGTGTCATACTTTATGTATATGAACTCAATTCATCCTAACACCAACCCTATGAGGAAGGGTTGTTCTTCCTATTCTTATTTGCTGATAAGGTTAATTTGCCCGAAGTCACGGAGCTACTGATAGAGTGGGGATTTGAACCCAGGAAGCCTAGGTTCAGGCAGAAAATGACAAATAACTATGAACCGTCTTTTTTTATCTCATTTAAAAAAATTCCTTTCCCCCTGCAAAATGGAAGTCATTGATGGAGTGCTACAATTTTAATGCTGCATGGAAACTTGGAAATTAGTTGGCCCAAGTTCTGCCCTCCTCCATTGTAAAGAAGTGGAAGTGGAGGCCCAGAAAGGAAAGGGGACGTGAGCATCCCGAACACTGAACCAGGCTGAGTGGAGGTTAGGGAAATGTCCAGCAATAACTGCTTCTGAGAACGCTGCTTCTACCTGAGACCATCCACTCTGAAGAGTTTGCTCCCCACGGAGGGTCTGCCTGGGTTTGAAGGGAGGGGCAGTCCCTCTGAGGGCTGTGCTTCAAGGTGAGGAACCTTCCCCCTGCTCCCAAGCTGCCTTGTGTCGTTTGAAATTCTCTTAACTGCTATAAGACAAGGGATGCTAAATAAATAACCCAGTGGGCACAGTGTGTTTCTGGTCTTTTGTGTTTGCTTTTGTCTCGATTGTTCCTTGGCTCTCCCTGCCTGGTTTCCTTCTGTGAAGTTTGTCCTTTTCTTTCTGCAAAGTTTGTCCTTTTCTCACGCCTGTGGTGCTTCCACAGCTGTGAGTATCACGAAGATTTTCATCTCTGAACCCTCTATATCTATAGTAAGGAAGTGTGGACTGTGGGACTCTGGGGCCAGCCTGTGGTTGGGAGCAGCTGAAGCTCCATGGGCTTGTAAGTCTCTGGGACCTGACCCGACGTGTTGCTCCCTGCTGCAGTCTGAGAGCTCAGAGCCTGAGCAGGATTTAGACTTGTAATAGGATTCAGCGCATTATAGAGGAGCTAAGCCATTGGGAATCTTCCTGAGATCAGCTCATCCACCCCATGATTTCACTGGTGGGGAAATTTAACTGCATGGTGGACAGTGACTTGCTCAAGGTCAGACTGATGGTGGTAAGGATAAGGACGATCTTGGGAAACTCTTCTCCACTGTTTGCCAGGTATTGTTACAGTTGCTTTAGGATCATTCACTCATTTAACTTCACAGCAGTCCTGTAACCATCCCCACTTTAGAGATAAGGAAGCTGAGTTAGGTCACATTCAAGCTGGTGAGAGAGGATGGATTCAAACCCAGGCAATCCGACTCCGTCCCTTTTTGTACTTTTCCAAAACCTGAGTACCATTATGATGCCAGGCTCTCTGTTGGTTGCTGGCATATCAACATGAGGTGGGGCCATGCCTTGAGGCAGAGGATGGAAGTGTGGGCGTAGTGGGTAGAGTGGAAAAGGTGGTGGTTTGATTGTCCTGGAAGCCATGTGTTAATATGGATATTGTGGCCCCTGGTCCAGAGTCTTCCCATTCCATCATTTAGTCTTCCTTGGCAGTCCTCAGAGCAAACATGCTGTTGATGATTTTGGTTTATGTTTGTAGAAAATCCTGTGCATGACACTGTAACCAAGCAGACAGGGGCCCATCCATGTGGAACCTTGGTGAATGACTCAACAATTAATGCTGGAAGGAATAGGTTTTTGTTTACAATATCCCAACCTTGGGGGGGCTCCCAGCACTTATGCTTGGAGCCCTCCTTTCCCATGAGACCCAGCACTTCCCTTGTTTCTCCAAGGGTTATAAGCCAAAAGCAAACCCCATATTCTTAAACTGGCTATGCAAACAGTTCTCTAGTCCCTCTGAAGATTCCAAAGTTGCCATCCTAATGCAGCTGCTCTGTCCTTCAGGACCTGGGGTACGTTGTCATCAGCCTCTGTGTTATAGCCCAGGAAATTGTGTGCTGTGTTACACTGGATCATGGTGAAGTCCAGGAAAGGCACAAGTCTCAAGAGTCCAGATAGATCTAGTCTGGGTTTGCAGGGTAGCGGGTCAGCGTCTTGCAAGGCAGGATCCTTGATGGCCTCGGAGTCGGCTAGACAAGGCACGATCAAAGCAGCATGCCTGCTTTCTTAGTGGCCCATGCGAACCAGCTTCTACAGCCCACGTGGCTCCTATGTCACTGCCCGCAGCCTGCTGGAATCTGCCTTTACTTCCAGCTATGTCATGGCTCTTCCTCCTCACTCCTCACTCCCCCCTCACTCCCCCCTCACTCACTCACTCACAGCTCTCTTCCTTCACTACCGGCAACATGGCTCTTCTTCACCCCTCCATAATGGCTGTCCTCCTCATGGTGGCCCACCCTTAGTTTAAATGCTGACCTGGAGCCTCCTGTGTGACTTCATCTCTAACTCCTCCGACTGCGAGTTACATTTGCCAGTTTTCTGTGTAGTTTACATTCTCTCTGCTGCCATCCCCCGTCATGGCAAGAGTCACTCAGTGATCCAGGGGGACCACACCCTCTGGCTATATCAAGATATGTCCTGAGAGTCACACCCACCTTGCCCCTGAGGGGGTAGCACAGCTATTATCTTGCCTTTGTTATGAAAAGTACCTTAAGCCCATATCTCCCCCTTTCCCCCACCCCCAACCATGGGCTGTGGGGACCTAGGTGACCCCTCGCTGAACACCCCATTACAAAACCACACCTTATCCATAGTCTCCTCATTCTGAAAGTAAGAAGGTGTGCCTTTGGTAAGTGATTGATCTAAGGCTGTATAAGGTCAGTGGGGCCCTTGATGCTAAGTAAAGTGGGGCAGTCTTAGGAAATCATCGGCTTTTTCCTCTCTTTCCTCCACTCTTCCCCCACCCCCAGTGGGTTTCATTCCAGATTTAGAATGTTTAATTAGAACATAGTTAATGTAGTCTTATCATCGTGGGGACAATGGGGAGCACATCTTTTTTCAGGGAAAAGCGAAAATGTAGTCTTAAGAAAGTTACTTTGAAATCAAAATTGATACGTTGAATTGGGTTTTATGTGAACTAAGGGATCTGCCTCTTTAGTGCTGTAAGTGACTACTTTTGAAAAGTGAGCATTTGTTAAATAACCCAGTCCAGTTGCCATGCTTTTTAAGGGCAGACATTGGCACATTGTTTTGTCTGAAAGCCTTGAAGCACGTTGGAGTCGTGCTCTGAAATCTCTTGTTGGGATGAAATAACTTCTTGAGAGGTTAGCGCTGCTCATGATTCAGAGGTTTGGAATTGGAATGCTCGGAGAAGCCTCATTTCCAGCCTACTTAACTCACGGTTTTCCTGCAATAAAATATCAGTGGGAATGGAAACACCCCGGATTGGCAAGCCCACGTGGACAATGTAGAGACTCGTGGGAGAGGATTTTATACTCTCTGGTTCTTGGGGAACAGGATTGGTGGGAAGTGATTTTACTAAGTATCCTCGTGTAATTCAAGACCAACCAACCCCTGTTCCTGTTTCCTGGATCCCATTCTTTCTCTGGCTCCGACGCCTCCCCTGGGGATTGTTTCTGTCCCCTTCATCTGTCATTTCTCCATCATTACTGATTCCTTCCTAAACACTCATGCCTGCGTTCTCCACCCACTCCTCCAGCAGAGACCTCGGGGAGCCGCTGTGCAGCGAGCCCTCTGCCAGGCAGTAGCAGTACAATGGGTCATGGACCGTCATCTTGTTCATACAAGTCTTAGGAGGAGACCGACAGTGAAGAAAAATGTACGATTTACAGTTAATGCCCTGGAGAAAAACACAGAACAAAACAGAACCGGGCGCTGTGGTCTGTCATTCCTCCTCCAAGTGGACACTGTTGACCATTCTCTCCAGAGCGCACCTCCTGTGGCTTCCGTGGCAACATACTCTTTCCGGTTTCTCCTGTTCCTCAATCCCGACGTAAGGACGGACTCGAGTTCTTTTGTCTGACCCTCGATGACTGCATGTCTCTTCTCTCCTTGCACCTTCTCCAGGCTACCATTTTACAGCAGCCTCTGCTCCCGCCGCCCAAACCTTTGTCCCAGTCTCGACCTCTTGACTGCCTCTGTGCCTCCTGTATGTCCCAAACCTGCCCCAGTCCAGCATCCAAAGGGAATCTGTGCTCCAGACCTGCTCTTCCTCAGCAGCCACACCGCCATCCGCCGGAGCGCCCAAGACAGGAACTTCCCTGTCCCAGTGCTGGGAGCGAACTGAGGCCTGTAATGCTGCCCCCTTCCTTAGACTCTGCTTTCTGATTTCCACTCCCGCTGCCACCACTACCATGCAGTTCCCGAATTTCCGCAGTAATCTCCTCACTGGATTTTCTGCTTCCAGTCTTGCACCTTTTCCATCCATTCTCCATGCCAAGTCATCTTTTCAATAGGCCTGAACCCCCCGGGCCAGCCCATCATTCTGCATGTGAAGTTTAAACTCCTCAGCCTGTTTGAAGAGACCCTCAAAGACCCAGCAATTTCTGCTCACTCTCTGGCTTCATCTCCCACCACCATTTCAGTGTCACTACATACTCGTATTTCTTGCATACCCTGCTCTGAGATGGGCACTGTATGAGGTATTGATGTTGTAATCTCTTAAAAACCCAAACATTCTGAACGTGATGAGAAAGCCTTAGTGCTCTGTCACCTCTGACCTCATCAGCCTCAACTCAAATCTCAGAGGCCCTCACTCTCTTAGTTTCAACCACACTGGGCTTTCAGTTCTGTGGAAATACTGCATCCCCTCCCACCGAGGGCTTTTGCTGGAATGCCCCATCCCTACTACCACAGCCCACACCACTTACTACTAACTTCTGCTTACCCATAAGATCTCAGCTCAGTCCAATCTATTCCTTAAGGAGGCCTTTCAGGCCAGCACAGAACAGGCAGGTCAGCTTCTCCCCAGCTGGCATCTCAGCCTCACAGGCTTCTTAGCCGCACTGATCCGTTATGAATCTGTAATTACTTGTGATTGATGTCTGACATTTCCCGTTGCCATAAAAACTCAATTCTAGTCTATCACATCTGTTTATTCAATAAATATTTGGGAGGGGCTCAGTAAATATGGCGGGTATTGTTGGCTGTTTTGCTTTTGTTCTTGAACTTAGCATTGAGGTTGTATACAGTTTATGAGGATGGCCGTGTATGTACTCAGTTTTAAGTTTATACCTGGGTGCGTTAGGCAGCTTCTTTTCCTTTCCTCGTTCCCCACTTCTCTGCAGCATATAATCATGGAATAGTAAAAATGGGGACTTTAGAAATTGTCTAGTCCAATCATTTTCAACCTTTTCTAAATACATTTGAAGACTCAAATGTTCGTGGTTATAGTTTTGCATTGGGGAAGATGAGTAATTATAGAAAGCTATTTTGAATTTAGTTTATCACGTACACTGCTCTGAATATTTTAATAATAGTGTCTATGCATAGTTGAAAACTAGTGTGTGCTCACACGAGAAACAGGGCGGGGGGGTTGTGGGTGTAGAGCATCAGTGACGCCACGCCACGCCCCTGGGGTCCTGGCCGTGTGATCTGGGTCTTTGTCTGATCTGCTTCGGACTTAGAACCGTTACCTGTGGGCTCCCTCCATTTCCTCTACACATGTGCTTGGTTTGAACGGCATGGTGTTTTTCAAAATTTAGAGTGAGTGTTTTAAAAAGGAGGGAGATTTTTCAAACACCAGATGTCCAACTTACTACGTTAAAAGGACGAGGACTTATTTCCTGTATGGCCCAAATCACCTGGTCTTGAACAGCAGCTGCCTCCTTTTGAAGTGCCACTTTCTTAAGTTTGTCACAGTCCGCACCTGTCTCTGTTGCTACACATCGTGTTGCAGGTATGAATGGTAACAGGAAGCCTAGTGACTTACCCCCTAAGCGGAGCAGGCCTCCTGCCCCTCTGTCACAGGGTTGTGAGCAGAAAGAGGTGCCTGGGAACCGGGGCCTGGTGTTCTCACAGTTACCGACCAGCCTGGGGGCCTGGCACAAGGTATGTAGCCTCTCTGAGCCTCAGTTTTGTCATCTGTCACCAACTTATAACAAACAGCTCCTGGCCCCCAGAGAGTTGTTTGATCTGTTGAGGGAAAGATATTTGTGCAGTGGAACATGTCTGTTATTAATCCCCCCATCTTCTCCTTCCTTGCCTTTTCTGTCTGTCTGTTGTGGATGGGATTTATTATTTATTGTTGCCCCTTGAATGAGAGGGGAGCTATTGGCTCTCTCTCACTGTCTCCCCACCATTTCTTACCTCACGTCTGGAGGCAGCTCTGCTCCTTTCAGCCCATGTCCTCTGCTCCTGCTGGGGGTCCCGTAGCCACAAGCAATCTCCTGAAATGACACCCAAGACACCCCAAAGTTGAACTCCAAATGTCAAAAAATTGTAGTTGCATATTGTCTGTTGAGATACTCAGTAACTAGCCAACTGCGGCGTTGCAGAAATCCATGGAATGCTAACAGGACGCGAGGCTGCTGTCCTTGTAGGCAAATTTTGTGTTTCTACGTAAGTAAAACGTTATTGTTTGAGAGAAACAATACCAGTGCTTTTGTCCTTCTTTGTCCGGAAGAGAGTACAGGCATTGGTGCCACAAATAGGAAATACACAGGCCTGTCTGTCTCCGAGCTGATGGAAGCAGGGCGGAGTGGGGCAGCGGGAGGAAGGAATGTGGACTTTGGAGTCAGGCGGACCTTCGCTTGTGAGGGGACAGCTGTGTGACTTTGGGCAAACTGTCCTTTCCGAGCCTGTTTTTTCTTTAATAAAACAGGGATAAAAGGTGTCATGGAGCTTCGTGGTAAAGGTAGCAGTTCCGGAAAAGCTCCTGGCGATGAGACAGGTGCTAAATGGAATGAGCTGCTGGTTACCAGCCGCCAGTCCAAGAATTTGTTTAAAATTCAGAATTTTAATGGTGACAAATAAAATCCTACTCATGATAAAAAGGACATGTTTTATCCTTTAGTTTTATACTCAGTTTTAGTTTTTAAAGATTTTGATGAGAATGCCACCATCATAGGGTTGTTTTAAGGATTAAATGAGCAACACAGCACAGGAATCTGCCCTTCTCTCCCAGGTTTTTCTGAAAATACCTTTGCTTTTTTACCTCTTCTAAGTAGGATTAGTGGGTGAGCCGGTGCACAGAGAAGTGGTGTGACATATCTGCCCAGCAGCCCCAGTGGTCTAGTGTGATTCAGTGTTCACACATCTTGGCTCAACCTTGTGTAGGTAGAATGGAGCTCCTCCTGATTTTTTAAAGTTTTGTTTTGTAAATAAATGGCAGCTAGATAGATTTTCCAGGAAACCTAAAGATATTTCTTCTACCTTAATAATTTCCCAGACAAGAAAGTGTAGGGTCGACCCAGCAGAACCCTTACCTAGTCACTCTGTAAGCGCAGCTCCGGGGGCCTTCGGCAGCGGGACGGAGATGGGCCAAGTGCACTGAAAACCTCTTCCCTGGCTGCACGGAAGGAACTGATGCTTGTACTAACAACTTGCACTTAGGAGGGAGGGAGACGACTCAGGGAGACCCGACTTGGAGATGACAGTGGTATGTACCCAGGGCTGGCAGCCGGGGGAATTCCCACTCAAAAGTCTGAAGATGCACCCATTCTTTTTAAGAATCTAGGGTGAGCAGCAGATTGGGCACCTGCTGGTGAAATGAAGAAGGTGGGCCCCAGACCAGAAGTCAAGCGTTGAGAAGACACATGTGCTTCTCTAGGTCTCTCGAGAAAGGGCCGAGAAGGGGCCATGGAGAGTTCCCTGGCAGGCCCCCACTCACCCCCTACCCTGCCCCCCATCCAGTTCCCTTCATTTCCTTCTGTAGGACTCAGTCACTGGTGGGTTGTGTGGAGAGGGTTGGTGAACTTGATAATGAGGTGGATACCAAAAAGAATCTTGGAAAGACTGAGAACTTGGGAATGTGTTCTGAGGCAAAGATAAGATTAAGATTTCTTATCAGTGCTTATGTTTCTTCTCCATCTTAGCTTTTTGTATTGGGATTGGGGGAGAACAAGCCTAAGCAGTCTTTCCCTTGAGGGATGGCAGCTTGTGAAGTGGGTGTGCCCCATTAAGAATGTTTGCTCCTGTTGCCTCACTGTTGTGATGAGAGATGAGAGATAGAGAACTCCAGGACGAAAAAGGCCCTGTACTTGTCTTCAGAGGGTTCAGGTGGACGGCTGGGCAGTCAGGAAAGCCGGGGGAGACCGTGCTCTACTCGAAAACCAGCTGGGGAGAAAAGAGCCTGGGCATGGGGAGCACCTGGCCTGGGCCCTGCGAGCTGGTGCGGGGAGCCTGGCTCAGCAAGGCTGAGGGTCATTAGGGGTGTTTCCCAGGTCTTTCAGGAAATGGGGTATGGTCCTATCTCGGCATTTGAGACCATACTCCGTCATCTTCAGTAAGTTACTTCCCCTCTCCAGCCTTCACTTTCCCCTTCTGTCAAATGAGGAAATTGGGCTGTCCTTCTAGTCTACCATTTTAGGATTTCATAAGTAGAGTTATCTTGCTCATATTGATATCAAGACTTGTATCACATCACTACCCTTTTGAAATTCCTGGCATAGATATGGAGATTTGCTGCAGTGCTTGGTTTGGGGGGTGTTATTTATTTTTCGAGGGAATGTCTGGAGAGCAGTTTCTGTTCTCATTTGAGGAAGTCACAAGATGTCACAGCACACAACTGGGGAAGCTCAGATCCTCTCCTGGGCCTTTCAGCAGGATGACTCATGAAGCTCCAGTGGAGCTTGGCCCAGGCTAGAGGTTGGTAACCTGGCCCTGCTGCTGCTGGTGGTGCAAAAGCTCAGGGTGCCCACCGAGCTGCTGTGACTGCACCGCGGACGGCACCGAGAAGGCCCTGAGCAGTGTACACCGACAGCGACAGCCAAATATTTTCATGCAAATTAAATAGGACACCAAATGGGAAATTATTGTAATCTTCTTTAAATACTTGCTGCTCATTTGCCAAGGTTCTAAGTAATATAATTTCAAAGGTTCAGAGATGTCTAATACAATTTCTCCCCCTCTGTACAAATTCTATGCCCATTGTGTAACTGTTAGACACAGGGTAATTAATAGAGCTACTTTCTGCTTTTCAATTGCTGTAACATTAGCCCCGAGTTGGCTTGTACTGGCCATATTCATAAGCAATGACTGAGAATTAAAAAGAATTCAGTAGACTCCTAAATTAAGATTTTTTTTTGAGTCTTTCTACCTAGCATTTATGTGCTGCTACAGACAGGCAGGTTGATACATGGGGATGTGTTTGGGTTAGATGTTCAGAGACCCATTTTCTAAATTCTCATCTGCAAAATGGGGATGGAACTATCTGAACGCCCAGTCGGGTGGATGTGAGGCTCAGCTCGCCTGTTGGGAGTGAGGGCACTTTGAAAGTGATGACGGACCATCAAATGGTGAGCAGGGAGGGTTGCTAGTGCTTTAGCATCATTCCTGAAACGTGGGCGACAGGGAGCTGCCACTTTCTTCTGTGCTCTGGGTTGTCTTATGCATGTGTTTCCAGGAATAGAAATTTTATACTTAATATGTGGGCTAGCAATTGTTATATTTGACATGTGCAATGTGCTTTACCCCAAAACCATGTGAGGAAAGTGATTTGTTTTTTATTTTCCCATCCTTCACACCAAGTAATTAAGGTGCAGATGGGTTAAGTAATATGACTAAAATCAGATTATACTGTTCTAAAATAATTTGCTAAAACTTTTGTCTGTGTTCACAGCTTTCTGAGATTTTCTTATTTGTCACATTTTACTTTGGGAAGGGCTTCCTACCCCCTCCAAAACAGAAATGATAGCAGCCCTGGCTGGTGTGGCTTAGTGGATTGAGCACCAACCTACAGACTGAAAAGTTGCCAGTTTGATTCCCAGTCAGGGTTGTGGGCCAGGTCCCCAGCTGGGGGCATGCGAGAGGCAACCAATCGGTGTTTCTCTCCTTCTCTTTGTCCCTCCTTTCCCCCTCTCTAAAAAAAAACTATTAAAAAAGAATATTGGCGCTTGGCCTATGCCACGTGGTACAGATGAGGACAGTGAGGCAGGGGTGTTAAGTAGCTTGTGTTGAAAGAGGCACAGCTAGGTAGCAGGAAAGCTAGGAGCTTTCTATTGCTGCAGATAAAGCATTAACATCTCCTGCTGGTAGGTGCTGGGCGCTGTGTTAGATAATGCCTGTTTAGAACCTCATTTGGAGGCACACTACCCTGGGAAGGAAGTTTTTGAAATGTCCTGCCTGTGGGAACTCCTGTTGTCTCCCCTCTCTCACAGTCCATTTGCAGAATCCTGCCTTTTGCTTTACTCTTGCCCATTTGGAAACAACCAAAGTTGGTACCTTATGAAGCTTTTCTTACTCTCCCTCTGTTGTCATTATTCTAATCCAGCTGTTATGTATTGACTCTCTGCAGCCTGAATTTGGCTTGTAACCTGTGTCATATTTGGCCTTGATTGTATCAAACACAAACCCTCAATTGAATTAGATAGTCACACCTAAGAACTCAGGTGGCTGTTAAAACAACTGGACTTACGCTGTCTCTTGGGAACCTGTGGCAGTGCGGGATATACTTGTTCACAGACCAGCATCAAACTAGGTACTCCCTATAGACAGGAGTGATCTTCAGTTTTTTTCCCTCTTTCCTCATTCCTTTTCTAACTACCACACTGAGATTGCTAGGAAGGTATACTCTTCGTAAGACAGAAAAATAAATAAACTTTGGCATAGAGAAGAAATTCCTTCAGGGTATGTTGAATTCAAGTCCATAGTTTAAGAAACAGGTTTAGTTTCGTAACAGAACACTTGCTATTGGAGAGGTAATTTGTTCCTGTGCAGGAACAAGGCGTATGAGGCTTAATCTGTTATGCTTGGAAGAAGGGCTCTATCCCACTACTCGAAGGTTTGTGATTTGTCAGAAGTTAAAAGGCGACATACTTAGACCCACTCTTGATAGAATTACTTTTATGGTACCACCCAGTATAAGGGAATATGAGGAAATAATATTTTATTTAAAACAAATTATAGATTTGATGAGTTGAATGAGGTAATGCATGTGAAAGCACTTTGTATATGTTGGGTATATTGGAGATGTTTTGAGAACATTGTCACTTTATCATCATTTCAAGCTTAGACTTTTTAAATCTTTGCTCTCTGTAGCTTTGTACCTGGCTTGACAAGCCACTTACCTTCTCAGAGCCTTTTTCATATAGTGTATATAAATGTGGTAGATGTTATCTCTTTGCACCCAGCACAGTGCCTGGTATGGAGAAGATGTTCAATATTTTTATGTTGGGTGAATGAATAAATAAACAAGGATTTTTGAGGCCTTACTGAGATAATGCACCTAAACCATTAAGCAGGGTGTCAGCATGCATTAAAATTTTTAGTGTAGCCTGTTTGCTAAAACTTCCTCCTGGACACAGGCTGGAGGACGATCTGTGTTCTTGGAGGAAGGGGACCCAGAGCTAGCAGGTGAGCTGGCAGGCAGGTGGCAGGAGGCCACAGACCTCCAGCTATGTGTGAGACACCGATGGACAGAAGCAAAGTCATGTTAAGCGCCAGAGCCTCCTGGAAGCTCTGATCCATATTCTTTCTATGCAAATGATCAGGCAGGGACAAGGTGCGTTCCTGTGTGTGGAATTCTGGACCTGGAGATTAACACTGTTGTAAATAGCACGCCGGATCTTAGCAGCCATCAGGTCAGCCCTTTCTTTTCACCAGTGCTGTCTAGAGATATGGAAGGAACAGAGAGCAAGCACTTTGGAGTTGGACAGTCCTTGGTCTGAGTCCAGGCTTTGCCTTTTCCTGTCTTACTGTTAGCACCAGGGTTAGCGTCCTTGACCCTCGTGGCAATTCCTTGGCTATTATTGAGGCTTAAATTAAGTATAAAACATTTTAGCACATTATCTAATGTGTAGTTTGTATCTAAGAAAAGTGACAGCCATCATTATTACAGAAAGGAAATGGGAGCCCAGGGAGATAGGGATGGGTGGCCAAGGTACCAGCTGTGGGATGTGGAGCTGGCGCTGCCACCTGCTGACATGGGGGCATGGAGCCGAGGGGAGGGGAGGGCAAAGGGGAGGGGAGGAGGTGGGTACACATTGTGGCCAAGGTTGAGTGAGTTGCCTCTTCCGGGAAGTGAGGGCTAAGACAGCAAATTTAGGAACATCAAGGCGGGACCTTTAACTCTTTGAGATTAAATGGCTCATCCAATTCATTTGTTGAGCAAGAAGCTTCAAGAGGAACTTAATACAAGTCAGAAAATGATGTGTGTTTTGCATTCTAAATAAATCTTTGGTTTCATCTTCCCTCAAGTGGTGGTGTTTTTCTTTGAGATAAGCTGTTAAGAAGTGATGAATATGACCTCTAAAAATACAACTTTGAAAAAAGTCACCATCATTTTTCCCCCTACACAAGACAATTTTTGAATTTTTAGTATTAGGTAGTATTTTTTTTAATCCTCGCCCAAGGATATGTGGAGGATATGCTTTTTTTTTTTTTAATATTTGGAGAGAGGAAGAGAGACGGAGGGAGGGAGAGAGAAAGAGAGGAACATCCGTGTGAGAAACATCGATCCGTTGCCTCCTGCATGTGCTTGGACCAGGGGTCAAGGCCGCAACCTTTAGGTGTATGGGATGACACGCCAGCCAGCTGAGTGGGGTTGGGTAGTAGTTTAAGATTGTCATTCTTTCTCCCTCTCCCCATTGCTTAGCCTGGACCTGGTACTTAGGGACTCCTGAAAGGCACACGTGCCCTGTGTCAGTATCCACCTGCCCTGGGGTACGTGCCGGCAGCCTTATGGCTTTATGTCATAGCCTCACACTGGATATCATTTTGCTGAAATTTGCTTGTTTCAAGGGTTTTACAAGATAGCACAGCCACTTGGCTTCAAGGCTCTCAGAATTTATGAGTCTGTACCTGCGTAGTCAGGAAGAGGCCTGGTTTTTTCTTTAATCATTGCTTATGATGCAGATTGCACGAGATGTCGTCAGTTCCTAGAACATTACCGTGCAGGAAGCTCCAGTTTGCTTTTTGTCATGATGCCCCATCAGGCATTAAAAGCTAAGCCTGCCATCCTCCAAAACCCAGGCTTTCTTTAAAGGGCAACTGCGAGCTCTTCGTTTGTTTTGAAATTTTAAGATACACTCAAATCATCTCTTTAGGTCTGAAAAGCTGAAAAAACTAGGAAAACTCCTCTTAGTCCTTTTATTTCTGATGGGAATTTCCCCTGGCAAGTGTGATCTGTGGAAATAGACTACACAATGATGAAACTTTTGGTTAGTGTCTGCATGTCACTGTTAACGAGTTGCTTTTAGTGACAAAAAGCAAGAACTTATAACCTTAGATGACTCTGTCCAGCAAAGCTCTCATTTAGAATGGAAGGGCAGATAAAGTGCTTCCCAGACAATGTAAAGCTAAAGGAGTTCATCATCACCAAGGCATTATTATATGAAATGTTAAAGGGACTTATTTAAGAAAAAGAAGATCAAAACTATGAACATTAAAATGGCGATAAATTCACAACTATCAACAACTGAGTCTAAAAAACTAAGCAAACAAGCAGAGCAGGAACAGAATCATCATAGGTATGGAGATCATTTGTAGGGTTATCAGCTGGCGGGGAGGGGAGAATGGGGGAGAAGGTGCAGGGACTAAGAAGCATGAATAGGTAGGTACAGAATGGATGGGGGCATATTAAGGACAGTATAGGAGATGGAGAAGCCAAAGAACTTTATGCATGACTC
>CM052539.1:146240856-146253626 GCA_028533065.1 Trachops cirrhosus
GAGCCCAGTGAAAAGCCCCCGGGGGAGTCACCTGCAGCTTAGTGTCACAGACAGTGGACAAAAGGAAGGAGTGGCAACAAGTGAGGCTGAGAGTAAGAAGGGGCAAGAGCCTTGTGCACCAACCTCAAAATATAGGGCATCAACCTCAAGAAATAGGGCAATTGAAGGGCTTTAAGCAGCGGAGGGAAATGCACATTTGGAGTACAACTGTGGCTCCTGAAGGCAGTGTGTAGCAAACCGAAAGGAAGAATATATTGCAGTGGCCCAGGAGAGAGATGATAGGAGCCTGTTATGGAGAACAGTGGTCAGCTTCAAGAGAGAATTAGAAGGTAAAATGGGTCAGTTGAGTGTTTTTGATGTGGACGGTGAGGAGAGGCAGAAATCCAAGGTCTTGGGCACAGGAACGCTTGGTGGAGCCATTCACAGACAAGGAGTGTGGAGAGCAAAGGGGAGCGAGTTTCCGTGTGAGATGGAGTGCGTGCCATTGGGCCTGTTGGGATGGCGGTGCCTGGGGAACATCCAAGAAATTATATTGACATTCTGCCTTTGCCGTTGGGCATCCTCACACCGCAGGCAGTGAACGTAGACTGTCAGAACCACAGGGACTCCCAGGTTTGCCAAGGAAAGTCTGATTTTATGCATGAAGACAATGCTTAGGGTCACACAGCTACTTACCGGCTGACCTGGATCTGGTACCTAAGTCTTCACCATCTGTCTAGGTGTTTCCACTCCTGTTTGTTGGTTTAGTAGCATCTGAAAAAGGTGCAGAAATAAATGTATGTAGCCATGCCTTCCCTCACTTGGGAGGCACTGCTGACAGGGACAGTGAGGGCCATAACCCCACGTGGGGACTGTTCCCCATTTACATGCCATTTGATTCCATCTGCCCTGCTTTAACGTGATTGTGGCAACTTTGTCGGGCAAGTGGTTACTTAACACAGTGGAAAGTCTTAATTACTCTTTAATAGCTTTGTACAGAGGGAGAGCCAACTTTAATGTTTAAACATTTCGTTGTCTCTTGAAAAAGTTTATTTTAAATGTATTATGTTTGTGTACCTGTAAACTATACTAATGCATCTTTTTTACATTTCCATTTTCATTCCAGGTTTCAGTGACACAAAATATTTTCCCTTTGAAGTATAATTGCTATATAAACAAAGCAAATTTAATGAAAAATTAAAAATTAAAAATCCACCCACAGTCTTTATATAACAACAATAAAATCCAAGCTTTGCATTCTTTTATTTCCTTTCTCTCCACGTCCATATGGTAATCCTGGTTTACATTCACTTTTCTAACTTTTTTTCCTTCAAATATTTTACCATACTGTTTGTTTATTCATTTATTCATTCACTCAGTGGTTTCATTTGCAAACATCTGAATATCTGACAGAGGCCGGGACTCGCATGGTGTTATGGGGCAGTGGGGCGCCGCGTGTGGCAGTGTCAGTTCTCCTGAAGCTGCCTTTTGAAGAACAGGATAACGGTTGGGTGGGTAACTGATTAACAGGTGACAGGTAAGGCCTCGGGTTGAGTGGTCAGCCTGGCGCAGCTTGCTCCCACCCCGTTGCTGGAACAGAACTGCTTTCTTGTTGTTCAGCATGGTAACAGTCGTGGTCTCAGGAGCAAACAGGTGGCATGCCCAAACCAGGATAAATAATGGAGGAGGGTTTCCTGGAGGGATGAAGGTGTGGTCAAAGTGTAAGGAAACCACCGGGATGGTGCAGTTCTTTAGTGCTTGTGACTGTAAAGCACCTCTTCACCTAAAGGGGCCGGGGAGGAGACATTTTAAAATGAACCATTCTAAGTTCCCTTTCCTGTGTCAGGCAGTCCCTGTGCTGAGTGCTGAAGACAAGGGAGCCGATGTACGAGGGGGTCTTCTACGCCCAGGGAGTGAGCTCTCAGACCAGGGCAACAGGTCAGAGTGGAAAGGGAGGAATGATGCAGGAGAGGCACAAAGGGGGCCACTTGGTCTCTTCCACTATGAAATTGACTGAATGGTGGGGAGGGAGGGAGAGGAAGGGAAGGAAGATTGAGTTGACCTCAGTTTCTTCAGTCAGAGCTTTTCAGTTCTGGGCAGTGGGTGGGCTATAGATGGGGAGGAGGAGTGGGCAGGCAGGCCTCCTGAGGCTGGTTACTCCTGGCCCTGGCAGCCTCTTCCTGTTGACCTGAGTATCACACAGACATTATCACTGTCCTTTGTGTGCTGTGACACCGTGAAGTTGGGGAGTGTCCAACGGCTCTTCCACTTACTGGGTCCTGTCATTCTAGAAATTCTCCCTGAAGTGTCGGAAGCTACTCACTGGAGTACTGGTGATCGCTCCTCAGTTCTAATGTAATCATATCAATAGTAACTGTGTGTAAAGTGACCCTTCCATTGTCAAGGTAGAGGAGGGCAGGCAGATGGGGCTGGGGCGGGGTTTCATGTTGAAGAGTGGGGAGCAAGGCACACAAATACTCCTCCCACTGGTCGGTGTGTGGGACATGGATGGGGCTACTTTGGGAAACCTGTGTTTTGAACTTGTGAATTTGATTTTGGTGCTTGACCAAGCATTACCGATTTGGGGATCTGTTGGGTTGGGAGCTAATGAATCATTCACTTATGCTAAGCTTCACAGGGAAAAAGGAAATGGAGGTCAGAATCCAGTGGCAACTTGAATGGCTATGTGTGTGTGTGTGCGCACATGTGTGCCCACACGCACGGGCACACCTTTGAATGAACAAATCCTTGGCTGTTTTCAATGGACACAACATTGTGTTTTTACTGCTATCAAACAATTTATTTTTTTCATTGTTCTGTTTTCTCTCCTGATGAAGGGAGAGGTGCTTGTCCAGAGATGAGTCTGAATGCACTGATTCTGCGCCTTCTTTTCATCATACTTCTCATACTTCTCATACTTCTTTACTTTGTATTAAAATGTGGACCGTAGAATCTGAGCCTTATCCCTATCCCCACTTTTTAAATTGACTTCTACAGAGAGGAGAGAGAGACAGACAGACAGACAGATAGACAGAGAGATTTGTTGTTCCACTTATTTTTGCATTCATTAGCTGATTCCAATATATGCCTTGACCTGGGATTGAACCTGCAACTGTGGCGTGTCAGAGGATGCTCTACCAGCTGAGCTACCTGGCCAGAGCCCAAGCCTTGTTCCTTTGGATTCTGAGGCCTCTGGGAGTGCTGAAGGCCAGCAATGAGCCCCGCTTCATCTTGGGATACATTTTGGTTGGTCTCTCTTTTCCTTTTTTATTGTAAACTGCCTCAAGTCCTTTTTTTGAAACAGTTGGGGTTTTGAGTAGTAAATGAGTATATTTTCTTTTATCCAAATCTAAGTAGCCAGAAAACTAGGCAAGTTTTATTTCCACATTTCAGTTTTATGAGAGACAAACTGGATTATGATTATTAAAAATAATGAGTGAAATGTCTAGGCTATGTCAGAAGACTAGGTCAGCTCTACCGTAATCTGTCACAGTGTTTCATTGTTTTTCTTCATATCTCTACACCATACGGTATCCCTATCTAGTACCCACAGGTATTTCTAGTTACTGAAGTGCCTTGGACCAGCCAAGGCAGTCTTAGTTAATTGCTGTCCTCACAAGCTGCTTTGTCCCTATCCTGTCACTCTTCTGTTTGAACCTTTTTGTGGCTCTCCCTATCACTAAAGTAAAAATCATCTCTGTGAGCACATCTTTAAGGACCACCTAGCCTTTGCCCACCTCCCCACCTCATCTTCTGCCTCCACTCTCCTCGCTGTCTCCACTCTGCATTCCTTCAAGGTCCTTTCGCCTGATTGACTTACTCCCAACCTCAGACCTCAGAATGTGCTCTCTCTTCCCTCTCCCTCTCTTTATTCTTCAGGTCTTTCTGTGGCCCCATCGATGAAGCTAGATTTTTGTTATGGTCCCACGTCCATACCTCTGAGTTATTATTACTTATAAAATGTCAGTCCTTCTCCATAGAAGATACTTCCTATGCGGACAGATTCCGTGTTCTTGTTTCTGTTGTATCCCTATCGTCCTGCCCAGGGCCTGGCAAACAGTGCGTGCTCAGGAAAGGGTTGTTGGGGAAAAAAAGTGTGCTTTATAGTAGTCAAGTTTTTTGACATTAGTAATTCATCTTTAGCAGGTCCCATCAACTCTTAGATAACTATAATTTTAAACTAGCATTCTTCCTTTTCAGATAAACCTGCATACTTTCAATCTGCAAATATTTGTTATTTTTCCTGCCAGGAGATTGTCACAGGGGTGGGGTGGGCGGAAGGTGAATTGTATGTAGAGTTACCGAGTCAGCCCCTGCCTTCATGAATGTGCTCACTTTCCACATGAACTGAAGCTTTACGATTGGGAATTTTCACTGGCATAATCTCCGTGATGGCCTCATAAAATCCTCTGAACTTGGCAGAGCAAAGGTCTTTATCCCCATCGCACAACTTAGAGATGTTCCTGATGGTAACTGAATAGTGTCTGGTTGAGAAGGTGCATTGAACATTTGCTCCCGGGATGGAGATGACCAGCAATGTCATGCTGATTGGAAGGAGAAAGGGGCCAAGTTACCACAGCCAGGGGAGAACATTCTTAGTTTGAAAGTCAGGTATTTTGCTCTTAACAAGGTATTTGATGAGAAACTACCTTTGGACCTGCCTGTTTCAACATGGGTTTTGTGTTTTTAAGCACAAGGGTAGCAGGACTGAAACCCCCGGCTGATCCAGTGTGCTCACTCATTGCACTTATTATCCTTAAATGTTTCAGTTTATTTACCCATTTTACAGGCGAGAAGCTGAGAGTCCGAGGATGTCATTTACCAGGAGACTCAGCTGGGAGTGGAGGTGGGACTCAGATCCAGGTGTCCTGACTCACGTTGGGTGGTCTTCTCTGTGCACCCGGAGTGAGGGGCAGCCCTGGCTTCATGGTTTTGGGATCATTGTGTACCTTAAGCAGTTCTGGCTCAAGATCATCAGAATTTGGTTGTGTAGTTTATTTCATGACGATTATTGTTGGCCTTTGTCAGTGAGCTCTTCTGATAAGTTTCAGGCCCTTGTTCAGCTCAGGCATCATCCATTTGAGTGCTGTTATTGTACAATTTATTGTCCTTTAGGAATTGCACTGTGTGCCTCTAACATAACATGAATTCTGCAGCTGCCCTATTTCCTGCTGTTCAATTTCTGTTCGGGGCTCAGTTCCGCAGACTGTAGACAGTGTTGGGGTTGCCTGGAGAGCATTGGTATTTTCCATTATTCATGATGTTAGTGGCAGGTTGGTGGCTTTGGCCTGTGCAGGCTGGAATAGGCTCATTGATGGCAGCAGGTGCAGCTGGCTCTTCCTTCCTGTAGAACTGGCCATAGTCCCAAGTGCATGCTCAGGTCAAAGGCTGTTGTGGGGTGAGGTTTGCAGAGCAAAGAGTTTCATCTGGGTAATTGGCAGCTTTCACTTTCTTTTGGCACTGCCAGCAAACCCAGCTGTGATTAGAACCTGGTGCAGGTCAGCCACATGCTAAGTGACTCTGGATAATTGTGTGAGGAAAGATAGGGTTGTTAGACCATCAGCCCTCAACTGGAGCCCCTTTTTAGATTCTGGATTGTTTCATTCACTGTGTCCATCTCCTCACCACGCAGTACTGTTCTTCCTCTTTATTACTAAGTGCAGAATATTTATTTTAACAGCTAGTCTGTGGCCTACTTAATCACTTAGTGTTGTTTTTTATGAACACACTTTCAATTAGTAGCATAGTCCGCAAACTTACCATTCATTGGCTTCAGCGTTTCCCACTGTGCTTTCTAAGGTGGTTTGCTTAGCTACCCATTCAAACTAGTCTGCTGGATGGCCTCCAGATTTTCACGATTGTATGTGGCAGTGAATAGCATGGATGGGTGGCACTCACAGAATCCTAGGGATGGTGGAATCCTTCCTTCCCTGGACATAGCTCTGTCTAGTCTTCACACTTTGAAGACCAGAAATGGGAGCCCTGATATGCTTAAATTTTGACCGTGGGTCTTTTCCTCCCTTTTAAGAAGAATTCTTTCTTTGCCACTGACGACTGCTTGGCTAAGAATGGAAGGGAACAAGGGCCAGTGATGCCCCTTCCCCATTACCTGGCAGGAGTTTCAGCAGCAGCCAAGTATCAGAAAACTCAACACAAACTCGCTTAAGCAAAATGTGACTTTGTTGGCCTGTGTCCCTGACAAGTCCAGGGGTAGGGCTGGCTTGATGAAGAGAGTCAAATGATGTCATCAGTCCTCATTTCTTCCCTTTTTCTGGCTTTGTCTCTCATTGTGTTGCTCCCTGAATTTCAGAGAGATTTTCTGCTGTTTCTCCACCTGCCTGTTCTCTGTTTCAAGTTCAGTGATGGTGGTGGGAGGGTTGGGAGGCTCAGCCTCTTCTCCAGCATTCCTGGCAAAAGCCATATTGCGCCTCCTTGGCTTTGGGTGAGTCAGTTACCTCCCCCTGAATCAATCACTGTGAATAGAGGGATGATCTGGCCAATGGCAGAGGGGGTGGGATTACCCCTGGAGCAATGGGAGCCTCTTCCTTTATGTGGACTGAGAGTGGGGAAAGGATGGTGCCTCAAATGAAACTCTTGTTACATGGGGAGGACTCAGACAGTGAAGGTCCAACATAAACATTCACCCAGCCCTCAGACTTCTAGATCTGGCTGCCCGGGTGAGGATAGGATGAGAAGTGGAGCACACAGAGATGCTCCAGTCACAACTGTTAGGGCTGGAAGGGCTTTTATTGGTCCCCCTTTCAGTTGTTGATTGCTGCATAAAAACCACCCTAAAACCTAGTGGCTTAAAATAACTTATTGTTTCTGGGGATTCTGTAAATCAGGGATGCTGAGTTTATTGTTTCCCTCCAACCCGTGGGTTGGTGCCAGCTGGTGTGGACACATGCCCTCGAGAGGGGCAGGAAATGGTTTCCTCCAATCCCTCTCCATTTCCCTGCTCTTCTGGGAGGAGGGAAAATTTACCACCTCCCTCACTCAGGGCTTGACCTCTGTTTCTAGGTGTTCCAGGCAGGAGGAGAGAGATGGTCAGAGAGGGTGGTGCAGGGCATTGCAGCAGTTTCTCCAGCAACCAGTGAACTCTCCTGTCCTAGAGATGGGAACTTTCTTCTGCCCTCTGAGGGCTTACACCTGGTGTGAGGACAGATGGTTTTTTATGTCCTTATGTGATCACCCAACTGTCCCAAGGGCAGGCATCATCTTCGTGTAAATGCAAGACAGCTCAAGTAGTTGAGAATTCATCAGCTGGGCTATCTGGAAAATTACAATTCGGAATCCTATGTGCATATGTGAGTGTGCCCATGTGTGCTGAGATTCACTGTATGTGTGCCTATGTGCGTATATGTGAGTGTGCCCATGTGTGCTGAGATGCACTGTATGTGTGCCTATGTGCGTATATGTGAGTGTGCCCATGTGTGCTGAGATGCACTGTATGTGTGCCTATGTGTGTATATGTGAGTGTGCCCATGTGTGCTGAGATGCACTGTATGTGTGTATATGTGAGTGTGCCCATGTGTGCTGAGATGCACGGTGTCTTTGACATTATACACCAGGGAAAGACATCCTTTAGAACACACTTTTTGGGCTAGGGGTAGGAGGAGGTAAGGAGATTAATTAAATGTAACCTTTATTTATTATTGCCTTTGTATTAACTTCCTTCTTAATCAGAGAGACATCCAGAAGATGCGATCTATTTGATGTTTTTTGTTTTTTAGTCCTCACAAAGTAAAGGGACAATGCCAGTGATGTTCTCGGTGCCGACGGGAAGAATGTGACTCCTGTGAGCACTTGTACCTTTTAGTTTTAGTCCATATTTGAGTTTACAGTTGCTTTCTTAACATGAATATTTGGGAGAAACTCTGAGTCCTGGAAATGAGCAATTAGCTTAATATAATGAAATTGAAGGAAAAGTCCATGAGATACAAGGGGCAGTGCTTTGCTCTCAGTTTTTGACGAGTTGATTGCATCATTGTTACCCCAGATGTCAGCGACTTGTGCTTGTGTTGTGTATTTGTTTGTTTGTTTTGTTTTACAGGAGGCAGCTGTGGTCCTATATTGAACAGGGAGGAATGAATGGTGGGGCTTGGGGGTTGGGGAGCCCTAGAGGGGCCTGGTAGAGCAGGTCTGCTTCCTTAGCTCTGTCCTCACTAATGCGTCCCACAACTCGAATTCTTGCTTTACCCTGGACTCATTTCTTAAGACTCCCACATCAAGAATGCAGATGTGTGGTTTTTTCAATTGTGTGCATGAATGCCTCTCACTTGTAAGATGAAGAAAAGCAGGGCTTGCTCTTTTTGTCCTTCCACTGGACTCTTCAGCCATGTGGTTGGAATAGTTTCCATTTACTCCTGCTGAACTATTTTCAAGCCCAGAAGCTCTGTTTCATGCTTCAGAAGAAAAATATACAAAGCTGTAATGGCAAGAGCATCCTGGGGGCAGGAGATGGAGATCAAATCTGGGTCTGCCTCTACCTTGCGGTTCACCTAACCCCTGGGCCTCCTTTTAGCCCCATCGACACCACTTGGCTCCCTGGGTTGCTGTAGGAATAATACTCAGCGACTTGAGAGAGGGCTTGGGAAATGGGAAGCTGTAAATGCATGAGGTTATGTAATTGCGTTCTGAGGATGCTCACAGCTGTCAAGTGTGACACTCTGACATCCTCCCATGCTCCTCCACTGTTGGGAAGCAGCTGTTAGTTTCATCTCTGCCTCGCTTCTCCATATGCCAGAGTGAGGGGAAATGAATGGTTTAGAGGTCTGTTGGGGTGGGGGAAACCATCTGATGTGTCTTCTGTTCAGCTTTTCATCAGCGAGTATTCGAAGTTTTGATATCCCCACTAAAACCGCAAGGTGGGCATATGACCAGTGTAGGAGAAAGAATGTGGCGGTCTGGTGCCTCTGGAATGACACATGAAGATGACGTAGTGCTCTGGGTGGGAGGGGAGTCACTGAATGGGCCTCTAAAATTCAGACTCGGAAAGAACTGAGCACCTGTGAGATTTCCTGGACTAGATTTCACTCAAGTTGAGATGCCTGTGAGACTGATTTCTCGTCCCTCCGTTTACTCCGCATTTACAAGTATCTGGAGGAGTTAGGCCCAGGCCTCTGAATGTGGGCTGCTTCCCGACCTTGTTCACCGGGAGAACTCCTGTGTCGAAAGGTCTAGTGTAGATGTAAAAGTCTCCCCTGTTATGCACTGCCACGGGTGACCCATCTTGTCTTTTCCTCATCTCTGTGTTTGTAAATGCCTCTGTCACAGCCCCCGTCACGGGCGTGCAGACATATGTCTAGTTACGGTGGGAGGTGAAATGTTAGCTCTCTGAAGGCAGGAATCGTGTCTTCTTCATCCTTGTGTCCTCCAGGCTTAGCAGAATTCTTGTCACATATTAAGTACAAGTACATAGCATCTGCCCAGTAAATGCAGGAATGAGTTAAAAAGAGAACAAAATTAAAGCAGTTTCCTGAAATTCCTCTGATTCGAGAATTCATGCTAGTGCCTCATCAAAATTTTCGCATAGAAAACAGCCATCGGTTCCTAAGATGTAGATGGAGCGTCACCAGGTTCAGGTGCAGGCACTCGTGTTAATTCCCAGGGCTGCAGTAGCACGTGACCACCTGCTGGGTGGCTTTGACAAACACCTTCATTCTCTCTGTTCTGGAGGCTGGAAGTCGCACATCAAGGAGGTGGCAGGGCCATGTTCCCTCTGAAGGCTCTAAGGAAGAATCTGTTCCTTGCCTCGCCCTGGTTTCTGGTGACTGCTGGCTATTTTTGGCATTCCGTGTGTTGTGGCTGCATCACTCCAGCTTCTGCCTGCATCTGACACAGCCGCCTCCCCTCTGTGTGTCTGTGTGCAGATTTCCCTCTTCTTTGAAGAACACCTGTTCTTTGGATTTAGGGCCCACCCAAATTCAACAGCCTTCATTTTAACTTGAACGTCTGCAAAGGCATTATGTCCAAATAAGGCCCCATTCACAGGTAAGGGACTGGAGGGAGTTGGGACTTGAACATAATCTTTTTTTGCAGGACACAGTTCAACCCACAATGGTGCTTTGAACTCTTGTCATGGAATCTGGACTCATTCCCTCCTCTCCCCGCTCCCAGTTGTGGTCAGCCCCACTTCAGCATCTCTAGCACTGGGGAGTTACTTCCTTCAGAGGCAGATTTCCTATATTTCCGAGGCAACTGTTGGGGGATTTTCCCTGTGATTGGACCTCCCTGCCATCTCCTTCATTGTACAATGAGGGTGAATATGGAATAATAAGCGTATTCCTTTTTGGGGAAAGAGCGGGAGCTTTCAGGTTTTGAAGACGGTGCCCCTGGCCTCCAAGGCTCCCTCTAAATCTTCCCAGTTTCTTCCGAGCATCCAGGGTATAGTTTTATCACCAGACTTCCTCCACGCTGATGGAACTGCTTGTTCATCAGTGTGTTGGGCAAAACTAAATGAGAATCTTCCAGGTGTGGTAGGAGCACAGAGCCAAGCAGACACATCTGCTTCTGGGAAATCCATTTCTGTTCACGCAGCCTCAGTTCCACTGTCTTGGTGGCCATTGCACACCCTTGAAACACTTGAATTTGCTCTTGGTAGCATGTGGTGTCTCTAAGTTTTGCCTTTATTTAGCATTTAGACAGCACGAGCAGGGCCTGGCCTCGTGTGGTTATGCTGTTCCCTGATGCCCTCGGCATGTTGCACTGTGGCTGAAACAGCTCTGTCATGGGGTTGTCATTGCAGGGGGCATGATGGGGAGGACTGAGCAAGGGGCTGTCACTAGAAGTGGGTCTATGTTAGAGGCCATTGTGCTGCTTCTTGTTCCCACAGAGCTGATCAGACTCCAGATATGCTTTGGGACTGTGGAAAAGGCTTTAGAGTTTTCCATTACTCTGATTTGCTGCAGAGGCGGGGGATAGCTCCTTCACACCATTAGGTGGGAGGTCTCCTCTGACACTTGGGTGCTAGTTGGGTGCATGTAGGCTCTGGTGGCCCCAACCCTTTCAATTTGACTGAATGTGCACAGATGGAGAAATGAATGCCATAGATGGTCAGAACTGAAAGGGACTTGGAGATAACAGTCTGAGGGCTGCATGGGGTCAGGACTAAGAACGCAAGCCTGGAAATCAGGCGAATCTGCACTCCTGCCTCCACCTCCTGTTTGGAAAAATTATGTTATAAAATGAACCCATTTTAGAAAGAACCCAGGTAATTTTCATAGTCAGGAAGGGATGCCGAGGCCCAAAGGAGTCATGATTTGTCCAAGGTCAGATTTGTCCAAACTAGTGTGTGCTGTGCCAAACCAGTTCAGCTTTTTGGTTTCTAGTTGGAGGCTTTTTCTCTAGACCACTCCAGCACTTCAGAAAACATCAGTTTATTTATTGCTGATCCGCTGTTGTTTATGGAATAAAGAAAAATAAATAAAATTGGTATTTAAAGCCTTTCTCGCCAGAACACTGAGTTTCTCTGTCGTGTGTATGGATTTATTTCACAGGTGTCTGGATTGCTGCTGGGAAATGGTTGCCCTCTGAGACAAGGACCTAAGTGGAGTTACCCAGCCTTTGGCAATGTCGCGCCCATTTCTGGTGGGCAGCCCTGGCAGCGCTGGCCCTGGGGGCAGGCAGGCCAGGGCAGAGGTGCTCGGTGCCTGCATCCCGAAGTCCCTTACCTCTGTTTAATATGCAATGTGTACTGTATATTCTCTCAATTTCCTGTGAATTGGGGAGGTGCATTGTGCCAGCTTTCCTAAATTGCCGCAATCAATATTGTGCTGCCTTTATTTTTTATGCATGCTAATGACTTTTCTCCTTCTGAAATGTAACTTGTTTCCCAAATCAGTCTTTGCAACTTTAAAAAAAGAAAAATTTGAAAAAAATAAGCCCCTCTATATCACCAGGAGAGTTTCTGCCTGGAGTTTTGGGGCGTGAATCTGAATAGGGGTGGAAAACTCTACTCTGCAATGCTGGAGAGACCAGCTGGCCTTTCTGGGCGCTCCACCCGAAGCCAAGGCAGCCTGAAGAGGGAGGTGGGGTTTTGGCTCAGAGAACCTCTAGGCCCTGTGAGCAACAGCTTGAAGGCCCGAACTACCTGCATTGGCATTCAGAAACTATTCCCCCATGGTCTACCCCCACCCTCTCCGCTGAATTTCTTTCTAACAGGGCCTGTGAGTTTGGGGATACCAAAGTAGCCTCCTGAGATTGGGTGGTAGCCTTCTCCTCCTATTCATACAGTGTTAGGTGTATATACTTTACCAGAACTTTGGGGCTCCATTCGGCATTATTTCTGCTTTAGTTTTCTTCATTCATCGTGTATTTCAGATGAAGAAATCCCTCACTGGTGTAGTGTGACACTGTTTGTGCCATCTGTGGCATCTACTCTGGTCCCTCCTTCATGGCGGTGTCTGTTTTTCCTCTGGATACTGTCTGTCATTAAGCATGAGATCAACTGTTCTTTTTCCTGCAGGCTTCTGTGATTTCTGTTATTCATTTATTCGGTTTCAATAAGCGTTTTACTGAGTACCTCACATGTGCTCAGTGCTGTGCATGAAGCACTGAAGAAGACAGAGATCACTGCCCAGGGCCCTTACCTTCCACTCCGGGAGGGGAAGGAGGCTCATGTGGGCTGTCAGATGGCGGAGATGGTGGCGGACAGGTAAGGCTGCTCTGTCCTTCGGCCTCAGGTCCCAAGTGCCTCTCATGGTATATACGTGAAAACATGTTGGCCCTACCTTTTGGGTGCTTTTAGGGATGTCCAGAGCTTTTCATAACATATGTGAATTTTGCCTTAC
>CM052539.1:146253726-146319449 GCA_028533065.1 Trachops cirrhosus
CTGGAGACGCCTGTTCTGAAACCTGTAGCGGCTTCTCTGTATCTAATGGATTCAGGCTGACTTTGAATGCTCCCCCACCCCCCACCCCCTGCAGTTCTTTAAAGCCCATCTGCCACATGGAATTGGCAGGTTCACTTAATTATTTGGGAGCCAGATAAAAATGCTTGGTTCTTTGTTCCTACATTATGCCATTTCATAGTATCTCTTCTCCCACAAATTGCTGAGACTGTTCAATTTGGGCCTTCAATTGGTTCTCTCAGAGGCAGATCATTCAATTTATATTCCAAGGCCTGTTCTTTTTGATTACATGTTTAGGACATCGGTTACATTTCTTAATCTATTCATTCATATTTCTTTTTGCCCTTCTCATTTTCTTCCTGTAAATGTGTTCCATTTTGAAAAGCATGCAGTCATGTGACTGTAATGAAATGCAAGTACTTTTTTTCCTCTTGCCGGCTATAGTAAATGATTTTTTTTCCTTAATTTTCCCTATGTTTTTGGGTCCTGGCAATGATGATGATGGACGTTTTTCCTTTTTAAGTCTGGTCCTGCACTTAGATATCAAGTAGGCAGCAGGTTATTAGTGGACAAGAGAGATACCCAGGAAACCATGACCCAGACTTTAGAAAACGTGCCAAGTGCAATGCCAGATGTAAAAATGCCAGACACTGGGTCTCTTCGCTCATGGTGCTTCGAGTGTGGCTTCCTCCATGTTTCCCCATCTGTCTTGTGGGGTATGCACTGGGTCTCCTTTAGCCCACGGGGAAACTGAGACTAAGGCTGCTGAAGGGATTGGCAGGAGCTCACACAGAAAAAGGGTCAGCTGGGTTCACACCCACACGCGGAAGCTCCAGACAGTGTTAGTCTGTGAGCCAAAGGAAGGCGTCCCAGGACGTCCGCCTCAGCCATGCGCTCGGATGAGACAGTGGAGGCAGCCCCTCCTGAGAGTAGTTGGAGGCTCCTGATTTCCTTTATCCAGAGCATTGGAAACATTACTACATGCATGTAGGTCTCTGCTTCACTTGTCATGTTTTACAACTTCTCCAAGCTTCATTTTTGTTTTTAATTCATTGAATGGAAAGGGGGGCGGTGTTGGAGATGGAGGAGAGAGGGAGAAGGAGAGGAGGTTAATGTTCCAGAGAATGGGTCCCGGAGTCACCATACTTATTGCAGAATCCTGGCTCTGCCATGTTTTGACACTGTGATCTTAGAAACTTGAACTTCGGTTTACTTATTTGTAAAATGGAGATGATAGTACCTACCTGAAAGGTCACTTGAGGATTTAATTTAAAAAACAAACAAACAAAAAAATAACAGAAACTTATGTGAAACATTTCGTGCAGTACCTGGCACTTAGCACAGTGCAAACTAAACATTTGCAGGTGTCGTTTTTCTATTGGAGGTCATTTATTCGTTCACATGTTCGTGTGCGTGTGCTGAGCGGCACTCAGGCTGTCATCCTGACACTGCTGTTATAACCCCGATTTGAGCCCTTGTAGGAACTCAGTAAGGCTTTGTAGATAAGACACGGCTGTGTCTGTGGTGAGCCAAAACTTGGTGAGTGTGAAATGATAAAATCACATCCTATTAAAATGCTACCTTTGTGTGAAAAACCACTTGTCACGGAAGTGCCCTGCAGAGAAAGGAATGTTGAATTCTGACAGGGGCACCGGGGAACAGAGTGGCTGCTGGATGGTGAAGGGATGTGGCCTGAAGTGGCCGCAGAGGAGGGGCCTGGAAGGCCCGTGTGGTTGGTGGGCACGCTCAGTCTTTAAGGTCAGGTTACGAAGTTTACACTTCATGCAGACATTCATTTGTGCGTTCGCTCGTTCATTCATTTGTAGTGCTGGGGTGTGTGGAAGATGGATCAGGGAGCCAATAGATGAAAGATAAACCAGGTCAATGGAGGTCCAAATAATCTCAAAGGGAGAGGGATGATGAGGGCTGGGTTCAGAGCCGTGATAATGGGAAAGAAAAGTAGCTGAGAGAAATCAAAGATGATGAGATGGTCTAAAAGCCTTTAAAAAATTGAGTTCTGGGTGGTCATGAAAAGAGAAACAGGCAAACCTGAGTGATTTGGACCAGTCGTAAGAGCTCCGGGCGGGGACCAATGGGCGACTTGGTTATAGTGACCTGCAAAGACTGGGCAGACTGATATGCGTTCTGAAAATTCTTAGGCACGGTTTGGGGGCTGGCTGGACAACTGAGCTTCACCCGCTCTTCATCCAGTTCCTAACTGTGTCAGTCCTACTCATAACTTTTATTTTGTTTTCATTGTTTTAAATTTCCTATATATTTAGAGCCTTCCTAGCAAATGGCAAGAAAGAAATTTTATTTTTTCTCTCCACCATAAAATAGACCATTTTTCTTTTCTTGTTTGAGGCTGTATCTCATTTGCCCTTCTTCTGTTTTTTTCGTCCTTTAAAAATTTCTGCTAAGAACGTGTATATGGAACAGGTTGCAAGGATGGCTCAGCTGAGTGCTGGAATATATTTAAGAATTCTTTACTGTCTGCCAGCTCAAGCAAAGAAACTGTTGCTTTGAAATATGTGCCTATTTATTTCCCGTGGCATTCTCTCTGCTTACAACCCTCCTTTCCGGTTCATTTATTTTTGCAGCCATCACATCGATTAGAGAGACTGTATAAATAGGTCTGCATGTCGGGAGCTGATGCTGTGCATGCTGATTGCAGTCTCTGGTTATGAACCCAGCTGAAAGGACGAGGTAGCCCCCACCCTGCCTTTTCTGTCCCTGATCAGTGCTGCCCCTGTTGGCAGAGCCTGCCTTTGACCTTCAGCCACAGTGAGCCGGTCTGTGCTGGCACTACTCCAAATGCCCGGGGGACAGAACTTTGCCCAAGTTGGCCAGTCATTCCTCACAGCTGCTCAGTGGTGCTAGTTGTTGTTGATATTTCCTAGAAAATTTTGGCTCCACATTTGTCATTGGTTACTTGGTTTATTTGACACTTAGCTTGTCTTGCAGAGTTTTGTTGGGGACTTTAGGGAAACACGGCAGTAAGACCGCGGCTCATAGTATTTGTGGAAGATGAGGAATAATCGATACCTTCCTTTTTTTCCAGTGTGTAATTGAATGGTTTTAGTATAGTTACTGAGTGGAGCAGCGACCCCCGTGATCTAATTCCAGAGCATCTTCATCACCTCCAAGAGAAAGCCCGTGCCCCTGAGCACTCACTTCCCATCCCCCCTTCTCCACGCCCCCGGCATTCAATAAGCTACTTTCTACATCTGTGGATTTGCCTGCTGTAGACATTCTGTGCAAATGGAATCATATACTCCATGGACTCTGTGTCTGGCTTGTTTCATGTAGCACAGTGTTTTCAAAGTGTTGTAGCCTGTATCTGTGCTTTATTCCTTTTTAAGGCCAAATAATATTTCACTGTGTGGATATACCACATTTTGTTTATGGGAACAATATCTTGAGTATTAGCCTTGGGTGGTTTCTGTGTTCACATTCCATGACCTGTACCTTTTTAAGTTCATTTGTCCTTGCATTAAGCCTGCTTTGTTGGTACAATGATAATCACCATTTCATGTCTAAGGAAGTACGTCACACAGCTAATAATTGGCAGAGCAGGCTTGGTTTAACCACAGCCTGTGCTCTTAACCACCACATAATTCCACCCCCCTTATAAGTCAGGGTATATAAGACATTTAAAAATGATTATAAACATGGAAAAAGTTACAGTGGCCTTAAATGACTACTCTGGGGGTCAGTAGCTCAGAGCTGGGTGGCCTGTGGTTCTGGGGTGGCTGGTAAAATGTGAACCATTCTTACGTGCCCTTTGGGTTATGTGCTTTCAGGCCAGCAAAAGTGATGGTATCCACATGGAGGTGGGGTGGGGCTCCCAATCCCCCGACTCAGCGGGAGGGGCTGAGCCTGGTAAGGAGGTTTTCAGGCAGTCTGTGTACCTGGGTGGGGCAGGGGCAGGCGCAGGCAGGGACTTGATAGCAGACAGCTATTTTCTGCTGGAATGCGGAGGAGTGTACATGCAGGACTGAAGGCGGTGTCTGGCTCACCAAGCGTGTGGTGAGTGACCGAATGAATGAGAGCTGCCATGGGTGGGTGCCAGATTAGAGAGCCTTGAGCCGCAAATGATAGAGTCCGGGTGCCTTGGAGGGTGTTGAGACTTGCAGTGATGAAATTACTTGCTTGTTGGATGGTGTACATCCTGGCCAAGTCTGCCCGTATTTGTTACTCTGCCAGAGCTTCTGTCCAGCATCTGTCTGGGGTCCTTTCCAGATTCTTTTCCTGTGGCATTATATAGGGTCAATGCCCTGGAGATGGGACCCTGCAAGCCTAGTCTTTGCTCCAGGGAATTGTTCTGTGATAGAATGCTCCTGTTTCTGCAGATCAGTTAGTCATTCATCAAATATTTGAGACCCTACTATGTGCTAGGGAGTGGTTTAGGCACTGGAGACAGACATCATTGAACAGAATGGAGGACTCCCACTCTCTTGGAACATAGTTTATCAGGGGAAAGGGAAAATAAAGAATTGGCATGACAAATTATTTTGTTTTTCATTTAATACGGTGAATGTTGCAAAAAAAAAAGGAAAAGGAAAAGTAGAGCACAGTAAAGGGGGATGGGAAGAGGTGGGCATTTTAAATAGAGTAAGAAGGTGATGTTGAAGCAAAAACTTGCAGGTGGTTAAAGACAGGCTGGAAGCCAGGGCAGAATTCCGGGGATGTTCGTGGAGGAGGTGAGTGCAGCTGGTGTTTGCACAGGGGCAGTGGTGGGAGCAAGGCTCGTCCCTGCTCTGGTCGTCTGGGGACTCTGGCTTTTCCTCTGAGTGGAATGGCAGCATTGTGGGACTGAACAGAACAGTGACGCGTTTGCACATGTGATTTACAGCGCTCTCTCTGGCTGCAGCATTGAGGATCTTAGAATGATACTGAATCTGTAATATGTTAAGCACATTTCTTTGAGTAAACAGATGAACTACTTACGACATAAAAACTCATGACTGTTGTGGGTCCAGAGTGTGGGAGTTCTGTAGTATTCTTTTAGGTTCCCAGGGGCCCTCTGAATCCATTTGCTTCTTTTCTTGTCTTTGGTCGATCATAGCCTCAAGAGGAAGTGACCACCTTCCACAGCAGAAGCTCAGCCATGCCACGGCCATGCTGGATGGGTTTCCTGCTACTGACTATACATGACCAGGCCTTGCGTGTGATTTGTTCTAGGAAGACTTAGCAATTAGTATTGAATCATTTGCATACTTTATAGTATATGCTTTAAGACATAACTCTATGTCATATAGCTCCCGGATGCTAGTGCATAAACTGTTTTAGGTTGATTTATTTTATTTCACAAGGTTTTCTTCACCTTTAAAAAAATGAACTCGGAAGTGTCCTTTTAGTCTGCCAACTTATTCCATGGGGAGTAGGAAACAGGTCAAACAGGAGTCGCACTCTCTGCTGTATGAACGGACAGCCCCTTGTGGCATGAATGTGTAGTATCACTGCATACAGAGCACCAGTGCGACTTACTTTATCGGGGTGGTGTGGGCCTTCTCTGAGCCAGAGCTTTTGGAAGATGCTTCGGTGTTTGAAATTCATGTTATAGCTGTTGTACTCCCGTCTCCCCTCCCCGTTAGAGAGCATGCGATAGCTCTTTGGCAAAATGTCAATTCAAATGTTTGTAGAGGTGGGTGAATGAATTAACAAGCAGAGCAGGCATTTAACTGGCAGGCTGAAAGGAAAATGTCAGTTCTGCGGGTTAAGCAGGATCTTTGCAGCATATTTAGCACTTGACTTCTTCCAAATTTGTCTACATGAAATAACCTCTGTTTTCACACAGGAAATATTTGAATAACTTTGAAACATGTTTGTAATGCTGGGTATGCGACCAGATGGAAGAGCATTTCTGGGCCGATGAGTGTAAACAAGCTGCCACTAGCGTTGATGTTGCAGCTGTAGACTTAAGTATATTTTCGTTGGTTATATTTTGTTTTGGAGAGTGTACAGTACTTTGAAGCTAAGCCCAAATTGGGTTTCTATTTGAATTTTGTTGACAGAGCTTTCATTTGTGTTATTGATTTTACCTGCCCTTACTGGCTAGAATGTTTTATCGCCATGTGTAACGGATATAACTGTTTACATTTTTCAGATAGTTTCCAAATAATCATTTCTATCTCTGCTTCCCCCAGGGGGAGAGCGCTTCGCAAACAGCTTTAGGATATTGTAGTTAAGTAAATTGTCGGAAGCTGGATGGATTACTGAGTCTGTGGGGTCCGGGTAACTGATCTGCCGCTGGGTTGAACTGGGAGGCGTTCTAACCTATTCTAAAGACCAGGCTCTTTTCGCTGTTTTTGGTTGACCCCAAAAAGGGAGCAAGCTGATGTTTGTCAGCTTATCCCAAGTGACTGGGTTGGACAGATCTAGTATTTCTTAACCTCTAGACAAGTACATGGAGAACCAATGCCTTTACCTGATGATGAATTTATTTTCAATACTTAATAAGTGTAGTCTGGGTCTGTAAGGTCCATTCACCTGGATCTTGTTTTGACAGATAATTGTGTGACTATCTCGGGGACTAATGAAGCGTTAGGTCTCTTCCAGCTCTGTGATGCTGAGACCCTGAAGGCTCAGGAATGGCTTCTTCCAGGGCTTTTCCAGAGCCTCTGCCTCCATATGGGGGTACTTCTTCCCCAACTGGGCCTCGCCGTCTCCCAGGAAAGGAGTCCAGGGAACCCTGAAACCAGATCACCTAGGAGATCTTAAATTAATTGGCATTTAATAAAAATGTTTGCAGGAATCAAGGCGCCATGCACACAGTTGTCTGTGGGTGTGCCACATGCTGGGATCTTGACCCAAGTGCGGTAGAAGCGTGAAGACGGGTCCCCAGAGACTACAGACTAAAAGGCTGTGATATTAGGAGCGGGAAGGACCACTGGCCCCTGGCTTTGGGATTCTAGGGAGCTGTTTCCGGCAGTGCGTGTCTGAGTGTGGCTTGGTCAAAGGATGGCTGTTTCTCTGGTTTTAAATGAAATTGTATGACGGGCTTGTTCACGATAGTCTTGGTGTGTTTCAGTAGAAAGAGATTTGTCTGGGATCCCAAATCTCTTAATTCCATGAGAGGCAGCACTACGAGTGGGCTAGGAGTGCGATGGGTTATGTTGGGAGTGGGGCTAGTGGCGTGGACCTGGTGTGTGCACAGAAACACATTGATCCCCGTGTGTGGTTTGTGGCATGGAGGAAAGAGAAAGAGGGACTGGTGTCCTTGGTAGTGACCGTATTTTGCCCTGCATAATGTGTTCCCGTGTATAATGCGCATCCACGTCTTAGCACTAATTCCCATGCATAATGCACATCCTTATTTTTCCCTCAGAAATTTGGGCAATAAAGTGTGCATTATACATGGCAACATACAGTAGTTATAAAAATAAAACAAAACAAATAAAATGCCAAAGCAACCTATGTCATAGAATTATTATGAGGATTTACTGAAATAATACACATGAAATGCTTTAACCCTGGCTTATAGCAAGTGCTCAATAAATAGTGCTTTTCCTATTTTTACTCTTGCTTCTTTTACTATTGCATTTATACAGGGTCCAGCAGAAGTAATGCCTGCTTGAGTGTGGTTGGTAGTGTAATAATATGGGTGTAATAATTCATACTTTTAATTTGAACATTTCGCCTAAAATGTCATAGGGTATGCTTGAGTGTGATATTGTTATGTTACAGAATTACATGCTTATGATTTTGTAAGAAAAGATTTTGTAATAAAAAGGGGTGTTATTTGTGCTGAACTCCCTTCCCCTCTCTCCCTCTCATATATATATATATATATATATATATATATATATATATAAATATATATGAATGAATATGAAAGACTTATGAATGAATAGGATGCTGTGTAAGTTTTATAACATTAATAACTGATAGAACTAGATGATGACTGTAATTGGGGTCTAAACCAGACAGGTGAGAAGTTTGAATTTCCAATCAGAATTTTATGATGATTCTGCTAAAGACATTATTTAAGACAATAAAGTGAATGTGGACTCTCGGGTGCCGCTTGTTCCACACCTCTGGTGGAGGGAAATGGAGTGGGCCAGAGTGACATCTGACATTGCAGTCTCTGCCCTGTCCTTCCCACGAGGCCCTTCAGAGTGGTTTGGTGGGGATGGCAGAGGTTCCAAGCTGTCGGGGAGGAATCATTCGCTGCTGGGATGCAAACTGTAGGTTAAGGAGGCTAAGAATTTCATCCCAGTGCGACCCTTCTGTCTGGCGGATTGGGGCATTGAGGGGGATGCTTGGCGAGGCAGGGGATGGAGAGAAAACATTCTCTAAATGGCAGTTTCGATTATAGACACAAGATGGTCCCCACCACAGACTCTGTGCCATGACAAGAGTCTCACTTAGTGTCAAGGCCGCTTGCCTGAGTTAGGGATGGATGGCACTTTGTTCTTCCTGTGACTCCTAAGTGATGAAAGTTACTTTTTCCCTGGCTCTTAATTACAAGGGGGAGAAAACCTTACTCAGTAAATTACGTCAATTGAAGACTATGTGGCCGTCACCCTGCAATCATTCTCTTACGGTTTTTTAGGGTTCTTTTTCACCATTTGGTTTGCAACTTCCGAGCTTCCCAAGGAAACCGGACAAAGGATACATGTGTTTCTTTTCATTTTGAATCCAATGTACTTAGCAGCCAAATCTATAGTGAGTAGAGGATCACTCTTGTTCAAGAGGCCGTTAATCACCAATTGTGTATGTTCCAAGTAGGAACTAAAGGCCAGAGTTTTAATCTTGTTGGCCTTCCTCTGGAGGAAAATAAGGCAAGAGGCTGCCAACCGCCTGGCTGAAAGATGGGGGGGTGAGAAGTGAACCTTCTCCTGCAAATCAAAGGAGGGCCCTTTGCTTATTCCAGTTTCTCTTTTTCAGACAAAATACGGCTGCATGTGAATGGTGTTCTTGTGAAGGGACAGCCTGGAATCGGGCCCTGAGAGTTGACGTGGGGAGGGCCATGTTGGGGGAAGGGTTTGGAAGCACTTCATCTGTCCCCAGAATCCCCGGGAGCTCTGTTATCGAGGTGACCTGAGGCTCCATCTCATTTCTCTCAGTGGGTTTTGCTGGTTTCCTTCGCCAGCGCAGAGGAATGATCCGGGAGACCTCCTGGTAAAGAAGTGGGTGGTGCCCGTTGGTTTTCCTGCCTCATTTGTTGGGTTGCACTTGAAGCTTTGGTGTCACAGCAGCTATGTGGTGTATCTGCCAGTGTACCCATCAGTCTGTGGAAAGGAAGGGGAGGGTGAGGAACACTGCAGGGAAACAGGTGCCTGGGGATTGCCAAAGGTTTTGGGAGAGGGTGTTTCTGCCTCTGAAATAACCACTGTAGTGTGGGCACCCAGCTCACGCCAGGGCACTGAAATCAGGAAGATTTAATGCCTGTGAGCACTAACTCATATTTGGAAGTAACAAAAACTGTCTAAACCCATTCCCTCCAAAAAGTCTGGATGTCACATGCGCTAGAATGTGGATGGGCACCGTGTACCCCGGCCCAACCATCCCGGAGGCACGGACCTGGCTGCCTCCGTGATCTCCTCCAGCTGGTGGTTTCAGTGTGGGCTCCGGGCCAAGGGAGGCAGAACTAGAAGGAACAACAGCGAGCAGGAATGAGAACCTGGACGGGGCAGCATATTTCATAGTCGGCAGTGGTGTGCGAGTATGGAAGCAGGGGTGGTGGTTCTGGAGCGAGGACGGCAGGGGTTCTGGCCCCAGTCTGGCAGTTTGGACTCAGTATGCAGACTGGGAGTAAGTTCCAGGGGCTCCTGGTCTGATTCTGCCTGGAGAGTAGCCGTGCTGCTCACAGGCCTGGGCCGGCGTCTGGAAGCACATCTCTCCTGCAGTCTTCTTGACGGGTGGGCAGAGCAGAGGGTGTTTTTATTTTTACTGATGGGGAAACCAAGGTTCAGGAAAGTGAAATATCCTGCAGGTCACATGGCTGGGAAGTGGCAGAGCCAGGATGGGAAACCCAGTTTTCTGACCAGTTCTCTTTCCCTGACCAGCTCTCGTTTCGTATCTACAGACTGGACACCTTCCCTGTGACAGATTTCACTGTTTCTCAGATAGAGACATGTTTATGTTTCTGTGAATGATTGATCCAGTTCAGTTTCTACGAGCAAATGTTTCTACCTATATTTCCTTTGTGCCTAGAAGGATGCTTAGCATCTCTGTAGTCCCAACACAGTGCGGGGTGAGCAGAGCTGGCTCCACAGCTGGGATGACAGTCCCGTTCCATCACAGCAGATGGAGTGGCAGGTTACTGACGCTGGATTGGTAGTGCCTTCCCTCACAGGAAGGCAGATTAGCGTACTGCTACAACCTGTCAGCGACAGGAAGGAGCTTTCTGTTACCACTAGTCTTTAGTGGTTCCGCTGATAGGACTAAGTGGCAGGCAGTCCCTCAGCAAGTTACAGATGTGGGTGATTGAATCCCGTTAGTTACTTCCTAAGTATGGTGCAAGCATCCATGTCTCCCTACTGTCTGTGAGGTAAAGTTTAAACAACTTCTGGAATTCCAGGCTTCTGCAATTTGGCTCAGGCCTCCCTTTGCCACTGGTCCCCATTTCCGTCCCTCCCAGGCCTCCCTGAGCCAGGCATCCAGCCTAGACCCTGGCCTTTTGGGCCGATCTGAATGGCCTTTGCTGTCCCCTCCTTGTGTCAGGACACTAACGGCCTTTTGCATGTCACTTTCATTCTGCTCCCCCTTCACTCTTGACCAGTTTCTCTACCAAACTGACCTGTCTCTGCTTCCAGAAGCTCATATACTCCTCTCTACCTCACAGGACCTAGGAGATGGCTGCATTTATAGGATAAGGGTTCAACTTTGTCTCTGAATGAGATCAGTATATCTCAGAGAATAGTGCATTCACTGGACGCTCTTTGGGAGACTCTTCCTTCATCACCGTGTTCCTCTCCATCGAGGGGTTAAGTGAAAGCAGAAGAGTGCTGGGCTGAGGGTTGAGAAACCAGGTTGCCCAATCCTGATTGACTCCCCAGCCTGTGTCACCTGGGCCAATAGATTTTCACCTCTCTCAGCCTCATTTTCCCTAATTGCAAAACGAGTGTGGGTCACAGTACCCACCAGGCATGCTAAACCAGATGGACATTAGCCTTGCATGTCTGGGAAGGAAAGGCACATGTGTTCTTCCTTTCCACCCCAATGGCATGTTGCTTCCTTTCCTCCAAGCCCTTTGAGCTCTACCAAAGACATCCTGCCTGTGGGCAGGGCCCTTTGGTCAGTTTCCCTGCTGGTTTCACTGGAAGGGCCAGAGCCGCACAGGCATGAGAGCAGCCGCTTCCACAGTCTCTGAGTAATTGCACAGTGTCCAGTTCCCAGAGAATCCCAGCCGTCCTCATTGACTCTCCACTGGCATTTTGATGCTTTTTCTCCTGTTACTTTACATAGAACGACTGGATCAGATTGATAATACTAATATTGCTTCTCAGTGCTTTCCTCTTCAGACCTGTCACTGCGGTGAAAGATTCTTGAATTTTCTGTGTATCACTTCCACAGTCCTCTTTTATTAGTACTTGACTTTATTTTATTGAAGATAACAGTGTAATTTGGCATCAGCTCTTGCAGTTGAGGTGATATAAAAGGAGACAAAGCTTACACATTCACTCTGATTTTGTGACTGTAACATCTCCAATATTTATGGCATTAATTTTGTGGTGCAGTGTCTTGTACACCAGGACAGCATGTCGTATGCCTGAGCGGCGGTGCTTTGACGGAAGGCTGTATCCCTCGTAGCGTTGTCATCAGGCGTGTAACTAAGTATATAAGCACACAGAGGAAATGACCGAGGGAGTGTTCGGAAACCCCAGCTCAGGCAGGTGGCTGTGGGAGGCTGGTGCGTGACACGGTGGACCAAATCCATGCTGTGCCTCCCGTTCATCTCTTCTCCCCATTCCCACTTCAGCTACACCCTGGCTCAGCTCCTTATATATTTCCTCCCCTGGGTCCCTGCAAATGGCTCCTCTCTGACTTCCTTGCCTCTGTCTTAACGTGGCTAATCCATCTTCTGCATGCCCACCACTGGGAACTCTCAGTCCTGGGTACTGCCTAGTCATTTTCTTGCTCAAGGACCTTACTTGCTCTCCATTGCCTGAAGAAGAAGTGGTAGACACGCTGGCCTGGCATCTGTGTCTCTGTGCACTGCCCATTGAACTTGTCTGATGCTTTCCTGCCCCTCCACCTGGTTCACTCACGTCTGTGGCACATTGCCACTCCCTCACCACTCACTAACTCATCCTTCAAAACCGACTTTCCTGACAAAACTTCCAGCCTCCAGGAATTTGTCCCTCTCTCTTCCAGACCTTGCAACTGTTAGTGTAGCCTAATGTATTAGTAATTTATTGATGGCAACAGATTATTCCACAACTTAAAGCAACAAACCTATATTACCTTCCCAGTTTCTGAGGTCAAGAATCTGGGAGTGGTTCAGGGGAGTGGTTCCGGCTCAGGGTTTCTCATGAGGGCGCACGCAGTCAGTCTGTCAGCCAGGGCTGCCGTCATCTGAAAACATGACCGGGGCTGGAGGAACCACTTCTGAGCTCACTCTAGAGGCTCTAGAGAACTGGCAAGAGACTCCAGTTCTTCTTTATAGGGCAGCGCAATGACAAGCAGCTGGCTTTCCCAAGGTGACTGATGAGAGGGAGAGGGAGGGAGTAAGGAAGGGAGGGAGGGAGGGAGAGAGAGAGAAAGAAAGAAAGAAAGAAAGAAAGAGAGGGAGAGAGAGAGAGAGAGAGAGAGAGAGAGAGAGAGAGAGATGCTAAGATGGAAGGTGAGGGGTTTTTGTAACCTAATCTGGGAAGTAAAGACCCTCACTTCTATTGACGAACTGGGCATGTCGTGTGAGATGACCGCTCACGGATGTGACTAACAGAAGATGAGGTCATTGGGGGCCACCTTGGAGGCTGGTTACTGGGTGTGCCTTGTCTTTTTGCATGCACATATTCTATTTTTCCAGACAGCTGGAAAGCATTTGAGACCAGAGGCTGGTCTCATTCACTGAGTCTCATTCACTGTTGAGACTTCCATAATTCATTCAGAGTGCTTTTTGTGGACACGTTTATCTTACCTGTTGGGCTTCTTATATTTTGTTTTTTATAAACTGATGCAGGACACCAAGGCCCAGAGGAGTTACATGGCAGAGCTTGTGAATTCAGTACTAGTCTTTCTGATCTAAAACCTGTGTTCTTTCCACTATAAAATGGTTTGCTGGTTGTGATTTCTGTGTTCCCTACAACCTGCTTCCTGTCTGTTAGCTGCGGTGATAGTTAAGAGGAACAACTGGATAGCACCCAGTGATGTGGGGAAATATTTGTATACGGCAGTTCCCAAATAGGGAACACTTCTAAGAAGTTGTTTAAGTCAGCCGAAACCTCATCTTACTGGCCTTTATTTATTCAGCAGTTGTCCAGTCAAAGCCTCTCACTTATCTGACTGTTCTACTGGACAAGGCCACTCAGGAGGCCGCTAAGAATGCCACGTTTTGGCAGGAGTTTTCATCCCAGGCTATCTGGGGAGATCTAGCCGCCACCTCCCACCACGAGAAATTTCCTACCACAAACCCTAGCTCATCTGTTTCACACAGGGAAGGCTGTTGGAGACAGACTCTGGGTTCTCCAGATTTAGTGGGATTGGTCTGTAATCTAAATTGGAACATCTCCTGATAAATTGCCCTAGATACTGTGATTCAGCTTCAGAGGGAGGTGTGTGTGTGTGTGTGTGTTCTGTGTGTTGGGTAGGAGGTGTTGGGGAGATGGGAAGAAAAGAAAAGAAGAAAGGAAAAGTTCTTGGTGTACCCTCAAGTTCAAAAGTTATGGTGGTTGAATTAAAGGAGCTTTGATTTTCTTTTTCATTTTGAACAAAACTCTGGCCCCTTTAGCTGACTTTCAAAATGTGGAATGAGTGTAAAAGTTTCTAATTTCAGTCACTCTCCTTTTATTTTCTGCAGAAAGGGGAACACCGCAGGTAGGTTTCCAAAGCTTGGACCCCTCAATTTTTTTGTTCCCGCTCAGCATCATCTTTTATGTCTGCAGGGGACATTTTCACTTTTAAAATTCTCCTTGGATTTTTGACTTCCTGGCTAAAGATACATTTTTCAAAAATTCTATTTGATTGAGGTCTGACCTCCACCCCTCAGTGCTTCAGAAAGTATTGAGTATTGTTTTTCCAGCACTTTCCTTATTTCTGCATGGATATTCTTTTTTGTTTTTTCCTGTAACAGCCATTTCCAAACTGTGGAATTACTTGGTTCTCTAATTTAGGGAATCTAAAAACCCTAGGGAGGAGGAAAGGATGAGAAGGGGTTTGAAAAAGAATTGAGGGTGAGCTTTCTCAGCGACTTCCGGTCGCTGGGTGATTCTGAGGTGGCTTTGTGTACACTGCCGATTTCTTAGCAGTTGTTCTCTGAGTCAAGTTCTTTCCCTGGAGCTCTGAGGAAGACCCATGCTGCTGGCAGTAGAATTCTGCCTCCCTGTTCAGTTTTTCATTTCTGTGTGTATCTATATTCCTATGTCTAGCTAGATGAATAATATTTAAATGTGTATTGGGAGACATAGTGCAAGCACAAAATATTTCTAGAAATGTCCATGTTTATTTGCAGTTGCTTCTCACTCTGACCTTCAACATAAATGGACATTTACAAATTGAAGGGGGCAATTGTGAGTCCTCGACAGGAGTTACCCCATCAGGTAGCTTTGGGCAGTTGTTGAGGCACATTTTGCAGGGCCTGTCCAAACATAATTGCTACAAACACCACAGCTGGACATGTCCACTGGAAAGAAAACCACTGGGAGCAGGGAGATGAGTGTCCCTGTGGGTGGGATTTCCTTAGAGAGCACCAAGGGGGCTGCCTTACCCCTAGAAGAAGGGACACAAATCCAGAGGGAGGGTGGCTGTGAAAGGAGTTAAGGTGACTCGGTGTATTGGCCTCATCACCTTCTGCTATGTATACCCTGGCTTATAGTAAACGTGTTAGGAATCGTAATTATTAATATGTGTAGCACTTAGTTATTTGTATATAAATATACAAATGAATGTATATTTATACATTATAAATAACTCTATAAAGCCAGTACTGGCACGGGCTTTATCTTCTTTGCCTTCACGAATCCCTGCCCCAAGCTCCAACCTGACCCACGAAATAGAATGTCCTACAAATGGGGTTTTGGAATGAAAAAATATATATATTTATATATGTGTGTGTGTGTATATATATATCCTTGGATGGCTATATGTTCACTACATATATGTGTATATATAATCAATATATGATTATATATATGTAATCATCCTTTGGAGTCAATATATAGCCATACAGCCAGTGAATATATAGCCATATATATATATCCTTTCGAGTTGACACAGATGCAAATAGCCTGACTGTATCCAAGGAATATCACTAGGGAACAATTGAAGTAGAACCTTTACCTCTTTCTTTAATTCAGTTCCAATAATTAAGGTTTGCTGTGGGTAATTACATTTTAGTTTTCTTTCAGGGTCTCATCCTAACTTCATGTATAGTAGTGGGGCATGCCTTGGGATGATGAACCCTTGATACAGCTGCAGCTGGGTGCTGGTTCGAGCCCCCATCTGGTGCTGGGCATGGAGCCTTGCACCCGATCAGGCATGTGTGTGACCAGGAGCAGAGAATGGAAATAGGTTCCAGTGCAAATATTGAGTCCAATGCCTGGTATTAGTTTTAAAAACAGGCATGTTTATGTTTGAGTGCCCCTGTGTATACAGACTGCAGAAGGCCCCCTTGGGAAAGCGAAGAGCACCGAGGAGAGCCAGTAGCGGTAGGAGCACTCCCTGGAGGGCACTCGTTGGCCTCTGGAATGAAGGAAGAAGTCTTCATGCCGGTTCTGGTCAATAGACGCTGATGGAATTCTGGGCACAAATAGGGCTTATATTAAATGTGTTTTTAGCTCTCTACCGAAATATCATAATCCGAATATAAAATGAGTCCTTCCAACATTATAACTGTACACTGGGTAGGCGTTCTGATGTGTATCATTTGTATGTCAATGCCAAGTTTTAATGTTTTGTTGTATAATCTGCATTTTTTAAAGGAAAAAGTTCAAGTAGTTGAGGGTACAATAGTAAGAGCTCTGTTCTAGTAACTCTTCTGGCATTAAGTAACTGTGTGACTTTGAGAACGTTATTTTCCTGCTTTAGAACAAAAGTCTTTTCACTAGGGAAAGGAGAGAGAAAGAGAAGATGATCTCAGTTCTCATCTGAACAGATGAATCAGCTCAGCATTGTTTTAGCTGACCAAGGCTGCTGTAACAAAATACAAGACACTGGGTGGCTTAAACAACAGACATTTATTTTCTCACAGTTCTGGAAGCTGGGAAGTCCAAGGTCAAGGCGTCAGCAGGGTTGGTTTCTCCTGAGACCGTTGTCCTTCGCGTGCAGATGGCTTTCTTCTCACTGTGTCCTCACATGGTCTTCCCTTTGAGTGCCCACATTCCTGTCATCTCTTTGTGTGTCTAACTTTCTCTTTTTATAAGGACACTAGTCAGACTGGAGTAGGGCCCATCCTAGTGGCCTCATTGTAACTTAACACTTTTTAAAATGCCCTATTTTCAAATATAGTCACATTCAGAGATACTGGGGGTTAGTGCTTCACAATATGAATTTTGGGCAAACAAGTTTACCCTTTATTAAGCATCCAAATTACTTTTGGGTATTAGAAATCTATTATGAAGCAGTGGCTGGGGGTGGGTATAGGGCACCCTTGGGTGTCTATAACAGAGGTGGAACAGATAGAGTGAAGCCCCTGAAGACATCTGGTCGTTGTCTTGCTTTTCCAGAAACAAGCTCCGAGATTATCCCTATGTGTTAGTACAGTTGCAGTTGGAGTAACAGAGTGGTGGCTATTAAGGGGAACTTTGAGTGATGTCCTCATTAATATTAGAGGATGCTGAGGCCCAGAGAGGGATTGTGCTCTGTTTATAATGAAGTCTTCTGATTTATAGCCCAGTCGCATCTATGGAAAGACAAATCAGAGCATATAACCATACTTTCCCATCTCACCTCTCCGACACCTCTCTGGTACCCCAGCTGGGGTACCATTTTTCATGCTCCAAGGAGGGAAGGATATAATGGTATTTCACTGGGAATGTGCTTAAGCACGTTAAAAAATTGATGACATCCTCTAATCAAAAGCTTTTTGTCTGAGGGAGAGCTTTCTTAAATTTTTTTTAACATTTTCTTGTTCTTCCAAAGACGGGTAAGTTTTCCACCATGAGCTATAGGAGCAAGGCTAGTAAATCTTCACATTAGAAGTTTTGTTCTATTTAAACAGGTGAAGAACAAAGAAACAGTAGTAGGAATGATCCACTTCTTTAGTCTAATTCCAGAATCAGGACCGGAAGTGATTTTTGATATCTAAATAGTTTTAGACCCAATGGACTATTAAACTGTTTAAGAAATTATATCAAATTGTCATCCTTTTTTCCTAGAATCCGTCAGAGACTTGGGAACCAGAGATGTGACCTGGCCCTTTCTCTGGGTTAAGTGGAATAAAATTTGCAATCATTGTTGCAGGCTTTTGAGAAATTTTTAAAAGATCAGTGGACAAATGAGTAAGAACAATCCTCTCTAATATCTGTACCTGTGGAAGGAAGCACCTGCCTGTGATCCAACAGGCATTTCAGTCTTTCCTGGGAAGGAAATTCTGTGAGCAGCACATGGGTGGCCCCAGTGTGTCTTCTGTGGGTAAAGTCAGTAGCAGCTGCTTGTTGTGAACCCACTGAGGGAAGAAAGGCTGCCACACATCCCCCCGAGTCTGAGACACGGGCCTCTGAGTTGAAGGCTTCATTATTTATAGAGTGAATTACCTGAATGCAAAAGCAGAGATACCTTTTCATGTGGCACTAAGAATGATTTGTGTCTTTATTGTGCGTCTGCTGTTCATGAGACAGAATATTGGTGCCACCGGCGCACTCCTTGTTTTTGGAGAGTTCTTAAATGATTTATTCATTCAACAAATATTTTAGTTGAGGCTTCTTGTACTAGGCACTAGGGTTATAGCAGTAAACAGCAGCCACAAAGATGTGTTTCTAGTCTCAGGGAGTTTATGTTTTAGTGAGAAAGATAGGCCATCATCAAATAATTGTACTTTTCAAAATATAACTTCATGTTGGGATAAATTAATTCTCCAAAGGAAAGGAGCGTGGTTGTAGCGGGTATGGGAGCAGATAGGAAGGAGCGTGCCCCCTGGCGGGAAGGCTTCCCCCTGAGAACTGATTCTGGGTTGAGAAATGATGGATGAGGGAGACGCTAAGTTGGAAGGTCTGAGGGGGGGGTGGCAGAAGAAACAGTGTGGGCAGAGGAAGCAGCGTGGGCAGAGGGGTGACGGAATGGAAAAGCACTGGGCTGAGGATGAGAGTTGGATTTTTGTCTCCCGTTTTTGTTTTTTGTGTGTGAGTGTAACTTTTGGGGGAAAAATCACTTTTTTGGGCCTGGTGTCCTTATTTGCATAATGAATGAATTTGAAGCAGAGGACTTCTGGGACCTTAAAGGCCCTGAACTAGGTTCTTTCATTCACATACATCTCCCCAGTGCCTACCATGTACTAGGTGGTTTGCCTGGTCCTGCAAGTCAGATGAATTAACTTGGATCCTTGACTTCAAGCCGCTGATCTAGTTAACAGATGAGACCACCAAATGCGGCGCCTTGTTATGATGCAGGAGGGTCACGGGAGGACAATGAGAATGGGAGGAGAGGGACAGTCCAGAGGACTTCATGGAGTAAAAGACCTTTTGCCAGAAAGAACAGGATGAAGTTAGACTGGACAGCCAGGATGGTATGAAAAAAGTTGTGGAGATTCAAAATATTCATTGGAACAACAATGAGTAACACTACTTCATGCTCCTATAGTATTGCAATATAGTCGTGCCCTTTTGAGACTCTGTGCCTCGGTCTCCAAGGTTGATTATGGAAAACTTTGCCCTGTGTCTCCTTGCTCCTCGAGGCTGGGAAGAGTGACGTGCTTTGGTTTGGTTTCCCATCTGTTAGAAAATGCCCTTTTCACAGTAGGGTTCTAGTGACTTAATTATTGTTTGTGGGTTATTTAGAAGTGCAAGTCAAGGATGAATTTCTGGTGCAAAACCAAAGGCACGTGAGTAAGATGTTTAAAATGAAATGGGAGGCTTTTTTTCTGTTTTGTTTTTCAGGGAAGAATTTCAATGGTCTTATCTGCTGCCATGGTTGGATCAAATTGTCCGAAAATTGTTATGCACCAGAGAGAGACAAGGAGAGCCTTTTGAGGAGCTACATTAAAATTTTTTCTGTTTCTTCTTTTTAGTATTTGTCTTGAGTAGAAAATACTTCCTTGCCAAGGAAGGGCTGACATTCCATGGTGTTTTAGAGGCTGGCCACGGGATGGGTGTGAGAAGAGATAACCCACACAGCTGGAGGCAGAGTTGCTGGAAATGGGGTTGTGGTCGCTTAGTCTAACTGTGATGAGAAACAGAACAAAACAAAACAAAACTAACAGTATTGGCTTTTAAATGTATTTCCTGTCTACTTCCAAAAGGACTGGAAGGTCTTAAGCAAAAAAGATGTGACTGTCGTATGACCATTGGAGTGTATGGGACAAAAGCAATGCCTCACAAAAAGGCTTCTGTAATAGCAGCTACATTGGGGTTTTTTGATCAAGGTATATAACTATTGTTAGTGTTGTTACTGTTTTAGGGAATGAATTTTAGGTGAAAATTTCCTGGTAATCTCAGCAAAAAAGGAAGTATGGTTGCCCAGCAACTTTTATTAATGGATGAAGAAGGAAAGTGGTCAGCCTGTCAGGACATAAATTCCTTAATATATATATAAGAAGAAGATGTCTGTATTATAAACATTGAATAGTATAATTTTTCCATTACTCAGTAAGTTTTCTAGCCAATGGCAAGCTGTAGTTGGTAAGACAGTTTTTTTGTTTGTTTGTTTGTTCATTTGTTTTCTTCATTGACCTTCAATAAAATCTTATACTGGAATGAAGGCATTTTTTTATATGGGGATGTAGCTAAGGAAACTGGGTTTTAACTTTTCTACTATGATTTGATGCGACGAAAAATACTAGTAAGTGGGTGGGTATTATCTTGTTTAGATCAGTGTTTTAAACCTGCGTGTTTATAAGAACTGCCTGGGGCCCTTGTTAAATATGGATTCCAATGCCAGCCCATCCCTGACTTATTGAATCAAAGTCTCTAGCAAGGGGCCTGGGTGTATATTTAACAAACGCACCAAGTGATTTCTTAGGCTCAAGCAAGTTGAGAGAGCACTGCCGTGGGTGGTTTTCCATGACTGTTGTTGGGCTTTGTAACAGTCATTTTGAGCATACATTTTGATAGGGGCCCAAGGCAATAGCATTAATAGTGAGATGATGACCTAGCAGAGCCAGCTTAAGTAGCCAGTCTGGAACCGTAATTCCGTTTCCCTTTCTCAAGTCCTGGTGCTTCCCATCAGGTGCCTCCAGGTGCCTTCTCATCTGCTGTGTCTTCCATCCTTACAGCATCTCTGTGTAGTGGGCAGAACAAGTATAAGGCCACATTACGTCGATTTAATATGCACATCTCCCCACAATTTTTTATCTCTAAATTAGTATGCATTTTAGAAGCGATGATGTATAAATTTGATGACACCTTTTTTGTGTTGGTGATATATGAATTAATGGGGCAGCTGTATGTTTACAGGTGTTGAGGATGTGATGAACTGCAGTTGTTCCTTTTACAGACGAGATGTCTGAGACACTAAGAAGGTGATGTGACTGCACTAATTGGGGGAGCCCAGTCTCAAACCCAGCTCTCTGTCTTTGTACTAGTGATTTATAGGGGAGTGAAAAAGTACCCCAAAGCTTAGTGGCTTAAAATAACACTAAATATCATCACCCAGTGTTGTGGAGCCAGGCATTCGGGTGTGACTGGGCTCGGGGACTCTGGCCTGGGGGTTATCTCCTGAAGCTGCAGAGAAGGTGTTGGCTGGGCCTGTGGTCATCTGAAAGCTTGACTGGGGCTGGTGGTGTTCCTGACAAGCGGAGTTACTCACGCGCCTGGGAAGTTGATGCTGCTGTCAGTGGGAGGGAGACCTCAGTTCATCCCCACGTGGGCCTCTTCACTATGTCTTGGAAGTGCGCACGGCGTAGTGACCGACTTCCCCTGGAGCGAGGGTTCCAAGGGACCAAGGCAGGAAAGCATCGCAATGCCTCCTTTTAAATGTTTATTTCTCAATTACAGTTGACGTTCAGTATTATTTTGTATCGGTTTCAGGTGTGCAGCATAGTGGTTAGACAATCATATACTTTACAGGGTGTTCCCATCGGTATCACCTGATATGGACTGTGTTCCCTATGCTGTACTCCACATCCCCGTGACTGTTTTTTGACTACTGGAGTTTGTTCTTCTCAGTCCCCTCACCTTTTTAACCCATTCCCTCAACCCCTCGTCCTTCTGGCAACCACTGGTCTGTTTCTGTATCTGTGAGTGTTTCCAGTTTGTATATCCATTTATTTTGCTCTTTAGATTCCACATATATGTGAAATCATATGGTACTTGTCTTTCTCTGTCTGACTTACTTCACTTCGCATAATGTTCTCCAGGTTCATCCCTGACATTGCCAATGGTAAGATTTTATTTTTTATGGCTAAGTAGTATTCCATTGTGTAAATGTACCACAACTTGTCTATTGAGGGCAGTTGGGTTACTTCCATGACTTGGCTATTGTAATTTTACTGCAGTGAGCATAGGGCTGCATTTACCTTTTTGAGTTAGTGTTTGGGGTTTCTTCAGAAATATACCCAGAAGTGGAATCACTGGGTCATAAGGCAGTTCCATTTTTAATTTTTTGAGGAATCTCCATACTGTTTTTCACAGTGGCTGTACCAGTCTGCATTTCCACAAACAGCACGAGGGATCCCTTTCTCCACATCTTCTCCAGCACTTGTTGTTTGTTGATTTAGTGATGATAGCCATTCTGATAGGTGTCAGGTGATATTCCATTGTGGTTTTAACACCAAAAGAACAAACAATCAAATTTAAAAATGGTCAGAGGATCTGAATAGATGCTTCTCCAAAGAGGACATACAGGTGGCCAATAGACATGTGAAAAGATGCTCAGCATCACTAATCATCAGAGAAATGTAGTGCCTTTTATGGCCAGGCTTCAGAGGCCACACACTGTCACTTCTACACATTTGATTTGCCACAGACCAGCCCTGACTCAGTGTCCAAAGGGACGACACAGGACGTGAATATCAGAAAGTGAGGATCCCTGGGGCCGGTGGTTTCCTTCCCACCACACCGCCTCTCCAGCACAGTTTTGTCTTGAGCTTGCCCATCTCATGCGCATACATCAAGTTCTTATACTGAGTGACTGAAGGGGCTCTGGGATTTCTCTCCTATTTGAACACTCCTGAAACTTTAATATAGCCAGGAATTCCCTGGGTTGCCTATTAAAACACAGACTCTGATTCAGGAGGTGCAGAATGCAGCCTGAGATTCTACATTCTAATAAACTCCCATATGATGCCCTTGCTTCTGGTCAGTGATCAACACTTTGAGTAGCAAAAGGAACAGCGCCAGCAGGCCTCCAGTAGCACTCTGCAGGGCTGCACTGCAGCCAAGCTTTCTCTGCTCCAGGGGTACTTGCCTCCCCCTTTTATTTTGGCAGAGAAACAAATGGTTTGGGGGAAGGAACTAGGGAAACCAGCCTACCTTGCTAAGTTGGTTAAGGGAAAGAGAGGTTGAAGCAGATAAGGGCCCGTGTTTTATTAGGTAGGCAGCTGCTGCAGCTGGGAGCCTCTTCACAGTGAAGGTCAGATTTCAGACAGCAACAGCTGGGTGCTCGACCCGGGGAGGTAATTAGCCTGCAGGCGGTGGGGGTGGAATGGAACACACACAGTGCTTAAAATGAAACGTGTCAATGCATTATTCAGAGCTCATTGCCCATCAGTGGATTCCCCAGTCCTCCTTTCTCACCTCCTTCCTTTCTCCCTCTTATACACACACACACAAGCACAAGCACTCAGAAAAACTCCGAACACACAATCCCAGAAACACTGCCACACTTGGAGCGGCTTGGCTGAGAGGGAGAATGCTGGCCCTGGAACTCTGCCTTTCTTCTTGCCTATGACAAAACTTCCGCCCTGTGTCTTCCTATGTTTTCCTAAACATCAGTTAAGAGGGATGTATTGGACTAGAAGCTCAGTAAGAGAACAACTGTGCCTGTTTTGTTGTTTACTTTCTCTTTCTCGCTGCAGTGCGCATATGTGTGTACCTTATAAATAAATAGAAGAATGAGTAAACCAACATAGCATGTGGAGAGAGGAGACCCCTGAACTTGTGAAGCCCAGCTGGAAAGCATGGCGGGGTCACTGCTGTGGGACACAGGGAGCATCATTTGCTCCTTCTCGTGGTGGTTGGGACCCTTTGGAACGGGATCCGATTTATCTCCTTCTGCTTCTTTGTCAGCCACGCCAGTCTGTAGCCATAGAAGCTAAAAATTGCTATTGCTGAGGATGTACTATATATGCCAAGCACATGCATTACATCCCTTACTCTTCCAGCACCCTGAGAGTAAGGTAATCATCACTTCCAGCTTGTGGCGGAGGAAACCATGTCTGTGAGAGGTGAAAGCATTTACCTCGCAAAACTAGTAGGTGGTAGTTTTGTAGTCCATCTCAGACGGATTTTAACCTAAATCTGGCATTTAGTGTCTACCAAGTAAGATATGCAGAGAAGGAAGAAGAGAATAATGAGACTGTCAGAGCTGGAAGGGCCCTCAGCACTGAGTCTGTGCTCTTACTTTGCCTTGGTCCTTATGCTGTCGGGGTTACTGAGATGCATTTCACAGGACCTTTGCTCCAGAAGAGTCAACACATTAATGAGACATCGTTAGGAGTTACAGTTCTCTGAGCCTACCCACCGAATGAATATCAGCCAGTGGGATATTCCCTCCATGGCCGGTGGGAATACAAAATAGTACAGCCACTTTGGAGAACAGGGTGGCAGTTTATAAGAAAGTTAAACACATGTTACACTCTTACCAAATGGCACAGCTATTGTACTCCTGAGTATTTACCTGAAAAAAAAGTGGAATTCATGTCCCCACACAAAGGCCTGTACACAAATGTTTACAGTGGTTATTCATACTAGCAAAGAACTAGAAACAACCCAGCCGGTGTCAACTGCTGTAGAGAAGCAAACTTTGTCACATCCATACAGTGGAATAATACTCAGCAACAAGAAGTAGCAAGCTATTAATTGGACGAATTCAGTGACACGGATGAATCTTAAAAACATCATGCTAAGTGAAGAAAACCAGCCGTGAAAAGGTCCACACTCTTTTTCGTGTTTGTGCCATTCAGAGAATGGAAAAACAGTGGGGCCAGAGATCAGATCGGAGAGTGCCTGGGGGCCCGAGCTGACTGTAAAGGGGTGAAGTCAATCCTGACATAACAAGACTTCAAAAAATTTATCAACCAGGTCAAACCCACTGTGTTCCAGACGGGGACACCAGCCCCCGCTGAGCAAGTGACTTGTTAATACGGGTTCCTTGGCCTCAGTCCTGAGGCAGATGGGAGCGGACCCTGACCCCTGCTCTTGGTCCACAGTCCGGGTATATCCTCAGCTCTCCGGGCACTCACCGTCTCCTGTGCCGCTCCTCACGCTGTTCGCCTGCAATGGGCCAGGGGGCTCCTAATTAGAAAGTGAATTTGCAGTCAGCCAGAATCCAAAGAACAGAGAACTCCAGTAGTGAACTTCTCTGTCCATATTCCACCCTCCTTTTTTTAGAGAGGCAAAAGAGAAAAAAACAGTACAAGTAATTCAGAAGTACTATTAATTTGTTCAGTGCCTTGTAGGGCATTGCCACCCAGTCAGTCTAGAAAGAACAAAATGTCCCAGAGATCGACACCAACCCCTGGTCTCAGAGAGCAGGTGAGAGTTCAGGTGAGCCAGACTTCTCTCTGACTTCCTGTGCTTAACTAGCACTTCATGTCTCTGTAAGGTGGTGAAATTCTTGCCTCATAGGGTTTTGTGAGGTGTAAATCAGACTGGGAAACAGAGCACTTAGCCCACCGAAGACAGACTTCTGTGTGTTCAGCAGCAGTGGGCCGGGTGCTTTTCATTCCTTATCTTAAACCCTCGCAGTCCTTACCCCGCTGAGCAGACGGCCAAGCCCAGGGTAAGTAATGTCAGAGAGTGTGGTACACCCCCGGCCAGAGCCGCTGGGCTGCTGGTGGATTCCAGTAAATGCCTGTGGGTCTGAACTGACCTCTGTTTGTAAAATAATTGGTTAGGGAGGATAAGGAGTGCAGTTCTGCTTCTTGATTTGAGAGAGAGCCTTGTTTCAATTTTATTTATTATTTATTATTTTTTGCTTCTAGGGAAAGAATGGGAAAACAAGGGAGGCAAAATCAGGGCCCTCAGTCAGCGCCAAACCCCCAGCTGAAGAGAAGGTGTCCTCCCCACTCACAGCCTCACTCAGCCTCTTCTCTTTGCCCAGAAAAGATGCCCTAACGGTCCAAGACACCTTGTGCTACTTAGGGCCCAGCTGATACCCGAGAGCCGGGGAGGCGGTCCACGTGCCCTCCAGCGGGTGGCTCTCTGGGGACATGCTCTGTAATCTCAAACCCTCTCCGCCTTCTGAGGCTTAGAGTCCAGTTTAACACTAACTGAAATAGGGTTGATTTTATGAAACTTAACCAAGTAAATTTTCTTCCACTGTCCCTTGAAAATATTTCTTATTCCTTCCCATAGCCAGTAGAGGCCTAGATTTACGAAACACCAAGTAGTGTTAATAACGAGAGACACCTGACAAATGTCAATGGGCAAACTTACCGAGGACAGAAGGGTTGGTTTCTACACGTGTGTTTAAAGCCCTTCGTTATATGCCTCTTGTGCCTGGGCTCAGTTTTGCCTTCCTTGCCATCATCTTCCAGTATAAAGTGGCCAGTTAGGTCCTAGTGCATCCTGCCAAGCACTGGACACCAGTTTATGTCATGGCCGCTGTACTCAAAGGGCGTAATTTAGGCTGAAAGTAAGCAAGCCAGATTCCAGTGTGTAGAGAATTGGATAAACGTTAAAGCTGTGTATGGTGGGTGGGGAATCACACATTGTTGAGGTGCCAGAGACTTCTCCCTTGCCCAGGGCAGAATTATTATTCTCTTAAATAGTTTGGGGCCTGAGGGCTAAAATTCGGGAGTCAAGGCTTGAGGTCAGAGTGAGCCTTGGAGGCAGTCTCCCAACACCCGGCCCAGCCAGAGCTGTTTCCGCTGGCTCACACCACGTTCCCTTTGTGTGTGTTATTTAATAAATTCATTTCACAACCCGTAGAGCACAGTAGGAAACAATGCAATTACTGAACCGTAGGAACACAGCTGCCAACATCTTGTTGATTCGGGATTGTCCAAACACTTCCATGTGGGGGTGGGACTGATACAACTTGCTGGTTCAACAGTTGACATTGATAAATTGGAGTTTCATTTCCTCAGCCTTCTGTTGGAGGTGCTAATGAGCACTGAAAGCTGGAGAAACACAGGAGGGAGACAAGGAGACTCTCGCCTGATATACATACTAAGTAATTGAGCCTGGGTGATGTGGACTTGACACCCCTAGGTAATAGGTGGACAGGTTTGAAAGCTCTAATAAAGGCCAAATAAAATCAGCATTGTGAATGACTTAGGTTCCACTTGCAGATTAAGTGGGCTGGTATCTTCGTTTACTAGAGAGAATGTTTGCTTTTCCTCCTATTCTTTTCTATGTTTCCTGAAACGATCTTTTGTATGTCACCCGGGGCACTACGCCAAAATTCCTTGACTTCTGGAAAATGAGAGGGCTGGACCAGATGATCTCGCCTGAGGTCTCTTCCATGCTCCTTCTCGACTGGCTTGGCAAGAGAATTTGCCTGCATCAAATTGCATTCCCCCCTGTACTCACACACAGTTTATCCAGGCCTCTGTTTTCCCCTTTCATTTCCTCATTCGTTCAATAAGCATTTTAGATGCTATGTGCCAGCTGCTGTGCTAGGAACTGGAAATGCAATAGGCAGTAGGCCTAACACCACCGGACCCTCACTCTCAAGGGCTAACATTCTAATAGGGAGATAAATCAGGCAGTTGTGTGTTGGGGACATACTGGGGGGGCCCACAGTAGTATGAAAGCACACAGGAGGACCCCTGAAGTCAGACAAAATCAAGGAGAGCTACACAGACGATCTTGTACTTGAAGTTGCTCTTTAAACTAAGAAGGTGAAGACTGCTAGGAAGAAGTGTTTCAGTGGACTCTGTGCACTTCTCAGAATGGTTCTGAGTGCCTTTCCTGTGCATGGCAGAAACGGGGATTGTGAGAATGTGTAAAACGTGGGCTGTGCTCGGTGTGGAGAGAAGGAGGAACGATGTTGGGAGAAGGGATGCCAAAAGATGAACACGGTAAGTGCTGGCATTATTAAAAGGCTAAAAATTTAAAACGAAAACTTCAAAAAGAGAAAATTTCCCCCTTAAATAGAGACTGTGGACCACAATGGAAGTCAGGCATCCCTTTATGAACATCAGTTTTTTGAAGCAGATTGTTAGAGATGAAAAATATTTTAAGTTGTCTATACTTGCCATTTCACACATGAGGCAGTTGATGCCCAGAAAAGTTCATTATTTTTTTCAGAAATGAGTTTAATGGCGGAGCCAGCTCTGGAATCCCAGCCACATCCCAAGCCACCTTCTTTCAAAGTTTGGCTTAAGATATGACCTCCTTTACAACACTTTGTCTCGCCCTTGACTCTCTCCCCCTTATTTTCTAGTGAACCCCACCTTTAACCTTTCCTTCATTAAAAAAATAACTTGAATTTTTTGCCAAAATATTGACATCTTATTACACCTCCCATCCTTCCTTAGTAATTTTTTTCCTTTTTTATCCATCATACGTGCATCGAACCTTTACAGTGGGCGTCTTAGGCGCGTGGCACATGGTTCCGGCCCTCAGAGAGCTGATAGTCTGAGGGAGGAGGGGCAGAACAGGTCTTAAAAACTGGAATCTGAAGTTCTTCCCTTGGAATCCAAGTCCCTCAGTGACCTGAACCTGTTCCTCCTGTCCAGGATTCTCTGGGGAAGGCCGAATGTGCTGCCAGCACAAGAGATCGCTGCTTACACTTGAGAGCAGAGTTCTCACAGAAACGAAGCCCTACACATCAGCATGGCAGGAGGCACAGTGACTGCCGATGGTCTTGTTGCCCCAGAGGGCATTAGGCTGTCTGTGGGATGTCGGAGTGATTTTGTTATGTTTTGGCATAGGAGCCAATTGTTATTTCCAGGATTTATATTTTTATATTTTTCTCATTCTTTCAGTCTGTCAATTTCCTTAAAAAACAAATCGATTTGGATAAGTCAGGGTGGCATGAGTGCTGCTGGTCCTCCACAGTGCACCTTTCTCTCTGTGAATGAGCACCTGGACCGGCCGGCCTCTTCCTGCGTGCTCAGCGCTCAGCACTCAGCGCCCATCCAGGCGAGCACACTTCGCTTGGAGAAACCCCGTTGGTGACGCTGCGAGTAGACACAGTTAGGAATTCTCCAGCTGCCAGTCATCTTAGAGGTTCTCAGGCGTTTACTTACACAGTGCTTTTTTAAAAACAAACTGGGTCTATTTTTGTATGACATTAATTAAAATCAAACCTGTTTCAACAGATTTTCCTTACAGGTAATCTTGATTTTCTCTCTTTTAAATGTGTTTGCTTAAAGCCATCTATAAATAAACTATAACTCAGAATATTCAGTGTGAAAATATGTGTGAAAATGCAAACTTAACTTTGAGTGAATACTATATTGGCTTATAAATGTGTCCAAATGACTTCTATCATTTTATATTCTATCCTTTCTGTAGTAGAAACTGTAGAAATTGAATGCCAGCTGATTGTTGGCATTGGTGTGGTAGGCTCCCTGTGAAGGACTGATGTTTGCACATTTGCAGTCCATCTCACCGCCTCTCTGTGCTAAAACTGGGCCCGTATACCAGGGTATCAGAGCACCAGGTTAAGAACTGGAAGGCCTTGGTCTAGTCATGGCTCTGCCACTCACTAGCTCTGTGGGTTTAGCGTTCAGTGTTCTCCTCTATAAACTGTCGCGGTGAGACTGGATGTTCTGAGGACCCATGCACTTTTTAGATGGATCAGTGTGAATGATGGAGTGTTTCCTTCTGTTTTGCACACAGAGAAGCAGAAGCCATATACGCTAGTGACCTACTTGTGGCCACAGAGAGTCACCAGCTCAACTGGGACAGGTCGGGCTCTTTCCAGTTTTTAGGTCCTCCCATCCCTTTGGGCCTCATGCTCCCTCAGCGTCACCTGATACCACCTACCTGGCATTGGACTTTATTGTTTTCTTTCCTTTTTAAAAGATGTTATTTATTTATTTTTAGAGAGAGGGGAAGGGAGGGAGAAAGAGATGGAGAGAATAATCAGTGTGTGGTTGCCTCTCGTGTGCCCCCTGTTGGGGACCTGGCCTGCAACCCAGGTGTGTGTCTCTACTGGGAATCGAACCGGCGACCCTTTTTCAATCCACTGAGCCACACCAGCAGGGGCTGGACTTTATTGTTTACAGTGCCCAGTCATTCGCATTCACTGTCATGTCTGTTTGGACATCCTGTAGGTGGATATTTAAAAGGCGTGAGAGTAATAAAGTTAGTTGCCAAGGTCCCATTTTAATAGTGAATTCTCTCCCACCATGCCAATCAAAATTGGTGTCTTAAATAAACTTAGATTTCCTTTTCTATTGAATCTCATTTTGGGGAGAAACCAGTAATTACAGTGAAACACAAGAAGCCACTCACTCCCCAGGGCTTTACCAGCTTTCCTCTTCAACTACATTTACGAACAGCTTCTCTCAGGAGTGAACAACGTGAGCAGGTCCCCCACTCCCTGTTTTCCTTCGGATTAACAGTATTGAGCTAGTTTGTGGCACTTGTAATTAGCTTGTGACTTTCTGTGACTCATGCCTCTGGTTGGCCACACATTTAGGAATATGAGGGATGTATAGGACAGGGCCAAGTAGGTTTACAGTTGTTCAGATGGAAAATAACACAGTAATCAATACGTAAGAATACAAGAACACACTCGGTTGCGCACACTCACACCTGTAAGCCTACTTTGGCCCCACCCTGTATACTCGTATTTGATTGCTTAGAAGCAGATCATATATTTCCATGGGAAACACCCCCCTTAATTCGTCGGTTCCCAGGTGCCATGGTAACTCAGTTTGCAGCTCAATGCAATATCGTCTTAGAGCTTGTGTTCGGGGAGCAGGAGTCTACGTAGGAGGAAGGAGGAGGAAGAGAAGTGGGCACAGCTTTGGAATTAGCAAGGCATCTCCTGGGCACTGCTGAGGCCTCCGCATCTCTAACTTCTGCCAGCAGGACCCTCCAGCATGCGGTGTCCCTCCACGGCCCTTTGCTGACCTGCAAATCAGTGCACTGGGAGTCTCACGACCCATTCGTCAGGGCAGCTGTCTCCACTGTGGCGAGAATTCCCACGCTGATTGAACACATTTCTACCCGGAGCCAATGCTCATTGAGCCTTACCTTCCAAGAAGCAATTTCTGTTTTTTGTTTTTCTTTTTTAATTGTGAAAATGAACCTGATGGAAGAATTTCAGGCATAAGGAGAGGAGAAGCACAGAAAGGCAGGCCTGAAGGTGTCCCCAGGTTCAGTTCTCGTCTGCCCTGTGTTTCCTGGCTTCTTTCATTTCCTGTTTGAAAGCCTCCCTTACCTAGCCATCTCCCAGGGAAACAGCGAAGCTGTGGGAAGGTGGGAGGAAGGGGAAAGCAGATGTGGGGAGTCGTCACCACTTACCTGTGTGAGATGTTTCTACATCAGCTCTGTCCCTTGAGTCAGAGATCTGGGTTCACAGATCAGAACCACAGACTGTGTGTGACTTTGGGCAAGCGTTTAACTGCAGAGTCTCCATTTCTTCACTATTCAGGGGCATTGTAAAGGTGAAAGATAGTGCATAAAAAGCCCTTGGACCAAAGTAGATGCTCAATGAATAGATTGTTATTAGGAGGCCAGAATGGTCGGATACTGGTGTGCAATATCTGGAAGGCAGCAGCATCCAAGAGAACTTTCTAGTAAGTCATCTATGTTGTTATTGGAAGGGTGGATAATGTCAGAGTATTCTGTTTATTTTACATAGATTTCTGGGAATGGAAAACAGGTGGTGAAGCTGTGAAGCAGGCGCCCCAGGGGTCATACCTCCAGATGTATGCAATGAGGCCAGCTGAGCTGCTCTGAGGAGGGTTGGGCCTTTGCAGAGGGAGCGTGGCGCCAGATGCCAGAGGAGGGTTGCAGACCCAGCTGAGCCACACGCAGTTTCATCAGTAGTCATCCGTCGTCCGTCTGAGGCGAGAATCAATACCAGAAGGAGAAGGTGACAGGTCATTCACTGCCCACAGACTGGCTATAAAACCAGTGCCCATTACTCTCCTTGTAACCACTTTAAAGAAACTTCCACCCGTGTCCCTTCCCTGCAGCCCAGAGCCCCACCCCAGGACTGCCAAACGGATCAACAGTCACCTTTTGTGTTGTCAGGAGTCGCTCTTTCCGGAGGATTGGTGTATCTGTTCCGTTCTGCATAGGCTACATCAGCATTGACAGCGTTTTCCCTCCCCCCAGTCTGTTCTTTAGTACTCATGAATTTTAGAGAAATAATCTCTCTGAAAGGTCTGTTTGCCTCTGCGTGTGTCTGTGAGGCACGCGCTTTGCACCTCACTCTGACTTACTACAAACTCACTTTTTATTTTATCCTCATCCAAAGATATGTTCATTGGGCCTAGAAAGAGAGGAAAAGTGGGAGAGAGAGAGGTAAACATCCATCGGCTGCGTCCCCCACATTCGCCTGACTGGGGATCGAACCCGCAACCTAGATATGTGCCCTAACCAAGGGTGAAACCCAACCTTTGGTGTATAGGACGATGCTCCAGCCAATTAAGCCACCCGGCCAGGGCTACAAACTCACTCTTAACACACATCTCCCCCTTTTTTCTCTCAACTCAGAAACACAGACACTCTTTTTCTGTGTAGACTCCCAAAAGTCAGAGAACATCATAGGCCGTCTAGTCCAAGCACTCTCTTGGTAGTGCGGAAGTGGCCAGGAGAGGTGAAGTGACCTGATGCCCTCTCAGGGAGCCCCAGGGCGGGGCCTGGGTGTTCTGCTTGAAGTTCAGAGTTCCTTTGGTATCCACTGAGTCTCCCCAGCGCACGGGCCGCAGGCCTGGAGGGTCTGCTCTCCAGCCACCAGCACCCCGAAAGCTCCTGAGCTGCCCTGGAATGTCGGGAAAGGGCTAGAGATGGTCAGATGAGCCAGGAGAGTCAGTGCAGAGTGCAGAGCGAAGCCGTTTTAGACAGCATTGGAATGATTAGAGCAGGGACTTGGGGGCCCCACAACAGCGTTCTGTAGAGAGTAGATCTTTTGTAAGCACTGATTTATTTTTTTTCTGCTGAAGGCCGGCCTCAGGTAGAATTGGGAAATAGCCAGATAGGTATGGTGCAGTGATTTTCAAACCTCCCCCCCCTTTAAAAGGTAGGACTCTTACTTCAAATAGAGGCTTTTGAGGAAGCCCAGTATGTAAAACAAATAAGTAAAACAAATAAAGGCAGTAAAACAAGGAAAGGCGGTGGAGGTGAGGGTGGGAGGCACACAGTCTCCTGACACTTCTTGCCTGCCAGCACCCTCCACTCCTTAAGGACTCCAGGGCAGGCTGGTTTGGAAGCCACCGTTGCAGGGGAAAGCCAGTCTCTGGAACTCAGACAACCCTGAGTTAGTCACCTTAGGCGAATCCTGTGACCACTGAGCCTGGCTTTCTTTTCATGTAAATTGAGGCTAAAGCTTTGAACCGATTTTTGCATGTAAATATTGAGATAACAAATAATGTACTTGGTTCCTAGGAGCACGTCCTTTGTAAATGTTGTTTTCTACCCATTGTTTATCTTATTTTTTTCCTTTCCCCCTTGTGGTTCCTTTCCCCCTTCTGGTCCCTTTCCCCCTTAGGTGTCCCTGCCCTCTTCGGGAGCCCAGCCACCTCTGCTACAGACGTGCTCGCTCTCTAGGAAAATTGCGAGTCACTTGTAGTCTAGTCTCTGCCCAGGTCAGCCCCACCTCCTCCCGCGCCTCTCTGGTTTTCAGTTAGGTGAGGCCTGGCTGGAACAATTGACATCGAGGGAATTACCCTGAGGGCCTTTACAATTGCCACTCATTCCTTTCTTCTGACCGGCTGTCTGACTTCTGTCCCTGGTCAAGTGCTAGTCTAGACATTTATGTAAGAAAACAGTGTAGGCGTTCCTTAACATCCTAATGTTCTGCCAAATTGCGTTCTAACAACAACAGGGATAGGGTTATGAGCAAATCACTCAAAAGAAACCCATTTGACTTTGTAACCAGGATATTAGTGAAAGCAATAACAATACTAAAAAAGAAAGAAACATCACTCTAAGATAGGACTTGACCTTTAAAAAGAGGTTAAAGGTGGCTCCATGAAAAGGGTTATAAAGAAGGGATACAGTTGTTAAACTTTGGAGGCAAGGGTAACATGGAATAAAATGGTAATAAATAAATACACGATTAAAAACCCTGCATGTCTGTGGCAGACCACACGCCAGTCTGAGCCCAGAAGCATGTGACTGTCATCTCCGCAGTTTGGGTCACTGCAGTCTGCTGTGATGGAGAACACTTGGTTTGGTGCCATTCCTTGGTAGTACAACTTACTGCCATTCGGGAAACGTGCATGTGAACCGGCACTACTTTTATTGTGCTGATAGGTCCCACCATTTGCCAGTTCTGTACAAGCATAGTACAGTGTCTCATTCTGCACCAGGACAGACTGTTCGAGATCTCAGTAACCTCACCCCCCGACGGAGAACTCAGGGGGACATGGCTGAGTGAGGCTCCATCCCCATTCTCAGGAAATAATGTGTCCGATTGTGCGGGGTTAGAAGGCAAAAGATTGTAGGAGGATTAGAAGTGGCAGGATTTTATCAGGCGAGGATGGAGGGCAAAAAAAAGGAGTGAGCAAAGGCTGAGAGCCAGAAAGCACAGCGCATGTTGGGGGAACCAGCGGAGTCTGGGGGCTCCACGCTGGGGCTGGAGCCACTGGGGCACGCCAGGGAGCAGTAAGATGAGGTTGAAATGGGGTTGGCTTCAGAATGAGCGCCGCCTCAGCTCCAGGGATGAGGGTGCCATCGAAGGGTTGTGAGCAGGCGAGTGGGTGATTAGCATCACACCTGAAAGGGCTCCTGTGGCAGCGTATGCTGGGTGATGGCGGGGAGCAGAGTCCAGTTAAGAGGCATTGCAGTTGTCCTTGCGCAAGATGTGGGGGCCTGAGCTCCACCGTGACAGTGACACACAGTGGCAGTAGGATGTGTGGGGAGGGCACGATGCAACAGACATTAGAGACAGAATCTCAGCATTTATCAACCGAATTGAAGGTGTAGGGCTCTGGTAGGTCCTGTCTGATGATGACGAATGGACTGTTTTTGCTGAGGGTAGCCGTGGGAGCTTGGTTTTGGAACGGTTGAGAGCTCATGCGGAGGGCCGGGCAGGCCTCTGGCACGCTTGGATTCTGTGACTGGTCTGCCCTGAAATGTGACCCTTAGGTCCCTGCTGGGTGATCCATGCAGACAGAGTGCAAGAGGTTGCCCTCAGTTCTGGGAGGGGACAGGGTGTTCCATCTGTTGACAGACCTGCCCACTCGAGCCCCTGTCCCCGGTCATGTTCCAGACCATAGCATTTTTAAGTTTCGAAGATCTCAGAAATCATCTTACCTCTAAACCGTTTGCTAGATGTAAAACTATGGCCCCAAAAGGTCAAGTGTGTGTCCAGGGTAAGGCAGAGGCAGAACCCGGACTAGAACCTAGGACTGTCCCTTCTAATCTTTAGAAAAATCTTTTATGACTTTCTTTGTATTAGCGTCATTGAGAGAGAGAGGACCAATGGGACATAAAAGGAAATTTCTTGCGAGGATCAGCTCATGACATTAGGAAGGCTGAGAAGCCCCCTTACCTGTTGTCTGCAAGCTGGAGACCCAGGAAAGCCAGGGGTGTCGTTTGGTCAGACTGCAAAGGCCTAAGAACCAGGGGGGCCAGTGGTGTAAGTCCCTGTGTGAGGGAGGGAGAGAGTAAGAGATGAGGTATCCAGCTGGAGCGGTGAGGCTAGAAAAGGGGGCAGATTCCTAGTCCTCTGCCTTTTTGTTTTGTTCAGGCCTCCAGAGGTTGGACGCGGCCTGCCTGCACCGGGGACAGCAGTCTCCAGGGCCACCGATTCCAATGCTAGTTCCATTTGGCAGCGCCCTGACAGACGCACCCAGAAACCTGGGCACCCCCCCGAGGCCGGCAGGTCGACACTCACGTTCACCGTCACAGGCTGTTTGGAATTGTCGGCCGTGGTGCTCTGTTCCTTCTCTGGGGGCCCCTGCATGCCAGTTAGAGAACCACCGTGGTAACAAGACAGCATTTGTACACTATGCGGAATTTTGCCACATTTGCTCATAGACCAAATTTATCAGAGAACAGGAAAGATGGTATTAAGCTAAAACTGGCCATAAAAATCAGTACATCTGTCTTTTTCTCTTCCTCCTGTTTCTCTTCCTCCCCCTTGTTTCCTCTCTTTGCCTCTCCCACCAGCCAGGTGCTCTGTGGTACCTTCCACTAAACGTGTTTCCTGTGCTTCGCGAAGCTGGGCTGTCGGGAGCTGTCATTCCCTCAGCCCACATTGCTTGGCACTTACACAGCGTGGGGGACACTGAAATCAAAAGGGGAGAGACAAGGAGGGAGGGAAGGAGATGGCTGAGTAATAGATAAATACTGGATCATTTCTTTAAAAAAGAGTCATATGCCTAAGTAACAAGATTAAAAAAAAACAGTGTTATTAATTGACCTAGGAAAGTGTGAGTGGAATGCTATTTTGAAAACAAAAAGTGTATTTTCTCAGCATCTGTGAAGTTCCAGAAACTGTATTGGGAACTTTGTGTACCTGTTTCAGTCACGTGAAAGAGGGAGTATTATCCTCATTTTTTAAAAAAATGAGGAAAAGTTTCAAAAAATCAACTTAATCCAAATGCCATACAGCTAAAAAATCATGCAGCTAAGGTTCTCACTCAAGCTTTTCTGTATCCTAGATTCATAATCTCTCCATCACATTATCCACATTATCTCTTGGGATCTCTTGCTTTTCCATCTGCCTTTTTTTTGTCCCCAGAACTATGGCGTTTGCTCAGTGGGTGTATGGCATCCCACTGTCTCAGTAGGGCTTCTGCAAACAGTGTGTGGGCCTGTGGGCCTCATCAGTGAGAAGCACTGTTTCTGAAACCCAGATTCCTTTCTAACTCCTTTTGAAAGCATATCAGTAAAATCAGACACGAATTTAAATATCTCCAACCTTCAGGCCCTTTTCTCCTTACCTTTTTGGTTAGAGCCTGCTCAACAACTGGAGAGAAAAATTAGGAAGGTGTGCCCTCTAGTGGAATCAGTGAAAACTGGGGCATGGTTTTGTTGGAAGGTGTCTCTCCAAACCACCCCCTCCTCCTGTTTTAACGGAATTATGGAATTTTTCACCTAAAAGTTACCCTCGTGACAAGACGTAGGTCTGTGCACAAATGCCATTTGTGTCACTACCTTCACAATGGGATTTCTGCCTCTCAAATTCTGCACCTGGGTTTGAGTCCTTCAGTGACCTTTCTCACAAGTGCCATCTTCTCAAAGAAAGCTTGGCATTTAGTCTTTTTCTTACTTAACTGAAAACCTAATCTGCCTGGATTTTTGCAGGGACTCTGTTTGAATGTGAGTGTCTGTGTGTAATCTATAGTGTCTAATTTTGCTCCTAGGACAGTTGATAGATTTGGAAATTGTATACTTCTGTTCAAACTGTGTGATCTTGGTTTCAAGCACTGAGCTGCAGCTGTGCCCATCAGCACAGGTTTACTGCTTGATTGCCCAGTCAGCCCCACGGTGGGTGCTAACCCACAGAAGTGCTCCCAGCAGAGGGGTGCTGCGTGCCCAGAGCCCTTCAGGGTTCTTGGTTGATCATACAATTGCTTTGTTCAAGCTAAGGACTGAATAGGGGACAAAAATCAGCCATTATCTGCTGCATGGAGGGAGGTAGAAGGTGTTAAAAAGTACATCTTTTTCATTCAAAGCAAAATAAAAATAGCTGGGAGATTGGGGGTATTAATCTGTCTCCCATGGTGAGGAATGAGAGATGTCCTATATTTCCTGAATCTCAATTACTGTTGTGTTTGGTCTGCCAAAGTCGTCTTTCCTGATTTGAAGACTAGGTAACCTCAGCGCTTGAACAGTTTAGAGATTAATTGTACGGTGAATCCCTTCCTCTGATTTGACAACGTTGCCTTTCTTGAGTCCATGCAATTAAACTTTCTGCTTTGAAATTGAGGGAGAGAGCAGGCAGTCTCAGGGTTAAAAGCATTCACATTGCTGGTTTAAAATACACATATTTCCTTAGAGATGGCGCTTTGGTCCTTGTGGGGTGGGATGTGCGACCTGTATTTTCCACCGGCCCCTTGGTTAGAGATCCTTGGTTATAGGCAGGTGGGGCGGAAAGAGCTCTGGACTGGGGATCAGGACTTTGCATTCTGTTCTCAGCACCTGGGTCAGGTGCTTTGCCACTTTGCCGTTTGGGCTTCAGCAACCTGGTCTGGACCACGGGAGCTGGAGCGCATAACCCTGCGAGTCAGTTCTGGCTCCAGTTATCTGTGCTTCCTTCCTTGGCTGCATGGGGTATACACACAGAATGTAACTTCGTCCACTGGAGTCCAGGGGTTACAGAACTAGCAACTGATTCAAACAACATTCTTCAACACTATAAAGTTTAAAAGTTTTAGTTCACAATTTCTGGCTAGACTATTGAGTTCACATTTTTACCCCCAGACCACTGGTTCTTGCTCCATTTCTTTTTTTATCCTCACCTGAGGACATGTTTATTGATTTTAGAGGGGGGCAGGAAAGGAGGGAGAAAGAGGGAGAGAAACAGAAACAACAGTCGGTCGCTTTCCTTACGCAACCCGACCAGGGATGCCACACACAGCCCAGGCATGTGCCCTGACTGGGAATCGAACCCGTGACCTTTCGGTTTATGGGGCAACACCCAACCCACTGAGCCACATTGGCCAGGGCTCTTGCTCCATTTTTTGATGGTTGGAGGAGAAGTAGGAGAAAGAAGCCATCTCTCAAAATATCACTTTCCGATGTCAGCATTAGGAGACTTTTCGACTTTCTCTTTGATTTCCCTTCCTTATTGTGCAGCTGTGGATTTAAACACTCTGCGGCAACTTGCCCGTTTCAAATACTCTACCTATGCTTTTAAACTGCATCTTTCAGCTTCCCCACAGGGCTTTGATCGGTTTGTTTTTTAAGTCTGATTTCTTTTGATGTGAACATTTCAAGCTCAGACAATTAAGAGTTTTTACCTGGGTACCGAAAGTAATTATCAGGTAGGGAATTGTGTTCAGAAGTAGATTCTCCTCTTCATTAGTCTCTCAGACTGTCAGTACTTTATTCCACGTCTGTTTTCCTTGGAAACACTGGTTTGATCGCGCAGTCCTTCCTTAAATTCTGGATATAGGTATAGTTGTACTCATCTGAAGTTTGGAGCGGAACATTCCAGTTTCATACCGTGGAAAAATTTTTATGACTTAAAGGAGCAGTTTCTTGAAACAGCAGAATTTTTTTATGTTACTACTCTATTGTTTGGAAACCTGATTGAGGATGTTACTGTTTGAAATAACATTTATTTAAATGAAGATAAATACAATATAGGTCATCATTATCCATATGGTAAGTATTACAACAAAGACCATATGGAAAATTGATGAATAGCTATTGATACCTAGGAGTGGGGTGTGTTTATCTTGCCGGTGTAGATGAGGAGAGAGGGCCGTCCCTCAGTAACCCGGCCAGTGTGGGCATAACTGCGACCTCCGGGTTTGCCGTCTCTAGATTGCCCCTGGCAAGCAGCTCGGCATTTTCAGTCTTTTCTCGCCCTGTCTGCCCACTCTCAAGAAACAAATTAATAAATTGGTGAAGAATCCAAAGGGTGTGCTTCCTTTCTTCAAAATGGGTGTGGTCAGACTAGTTTTCAGTCTAGGTTAAGCCAGAGAACTGCGTGGCTGTTGTATGCACTCGCGTGGACTAGTCAGGCTCCAAGAGCCTCAGTCTCCACGCCTGCAGTGAGAGCTGGAATGCTCGTGCAGAGTTACTGCTGGGAACAGATGGGAAGGTGGCTGGGGCCGTGCTCTGGGAACCGCAGAGCGCCACTTGGTGGGAAGTGATGTTTGTTTCAAGTTCAGTGAAGCCAGGTTTAAAAAACCGGTTTTCTTTTTACTAATCATCTGGCCTCCTAACACCTTTTAGTGTATTTATTTATAGTCAGAATCAGACAGTTTTGCAAAAAGAGTAGTGCCTCATCACAGGGCAGATTTCTTCTGCTTTTTTCTCCGCCTTATTCCTGGCACCTGAAGCTTTACATGTCCGCCCCCCCTCCCCATTTCAGCTGCAACAGAATGAGACAGCTGAAGCTCTGTCTTGTGACAAGGTCTTCAGTACACTTTGAGAATCAATTGTCAACCACACTACACTGCCTGCCCAGACAAAGTGTCTTTCACTCTTGGTTCAACTTAAGTGGAAGCTGTGAGCTCCTGAGTTACTAGGAGATTTTCTGTGGGAGACCAGAAGGCCAAGTTGTGAGTCACTGGGTGGTACCTGGGGCCAAATAGGCCCTGGGGTGATGCTTTTAAATGTAGCCTGAGCTCATGCTAAACCTCTGTTTTCCAAGAGCTTTCATTCGAGGATTTAATTAATGACTTTGGAGCCCTGCTAGAATCCCTTCAGTAAATGAATAGACTGAGGGTGCCATCTACTGGCACTTACTGAGAATTGCTTAGTAAGACAATCTGGTGTCTGTTCTTGCACATCAAAGGAAAAATTCACTGTCATGATCTTTTTTTAAAAATCAGGTATTAGTCCTGGCTGATGTGGCTCAGTGGATTGAGTGCCAGCCTGCAAACCAAAGAGTCACCAGTTTGATCCCAAGTCTAGGGCACATGCCTGGGCTGTGGGCCAGGTCCTCAGTAGGGGGCGTGTGAGAGGCAACCACACATTGATGTTTCTCTCTCTTTCTCCCTCCCTTCTCCTCTCTAAAAATAAATAACTAAAATATTTTTAAAAAATTAAAAAAATCATGTATTAGACTTTGATCTTAGATCACACTATAATTACGTAGTCATTTTTCTCCTGTTCTCTGGCCATGATTGTAGACTGAAAATTGGTGCTTCGGGAGATGTCCCAGAGTTACACTGTTCTCAGAGAACAAGAGGAGATGCCTTTGTGTAGTTACCATATAGTTACGATCAGCTCATAACAAGCTCCTAGCTTCTCCCTGCTACCTCTTCTGAGTGCGTAATATGACCTCCTTGCCTCTTCAGATACAGTGCCTCTGAAGTCTCTCATCCCATCTGGAAACGACAGTGTCACGTGGACCCTGCCAATCTGAGTGTCTCACCCTGACAGTTTTCATTCTGGATGAATCCTGTAAACTATTTCTTCAGGCTGTACCTTCTATTCACTCAGTCAACTAACCTCCGTTGTGTCAGGCATGGAGCTAGGCCACAGGTGATCAGACGCAGGGTCACTGGCAGGTCAACGCATGATTGATAATTGGCCCAAGCTAAAGAAAGGATGGACAAAGGTCACTGAATAGAGAGATTAAATATGTCATTTGGACTGTTTTCCTATGGCAGTTTGCAGAAACAGGCAGAATCATCCCAAACAGGCTAAATGAGATAAGATATTCTGATCTTTGTAAATGGCTTGAGACGTTTACAGCTGAATGAGGAGGGTCCATTTGAACTAAGCCCCACCCTGAAGCTTGCTGCCTGCTGTCAGCTGGGAAGCCAGACACACCTATGTTTTAACTATGTCTCTGTGACACTCGCTCCCCATTGGTTTCTTTGTAGTTTGGGGAAGAAATGCCTGTCTCTAAGTGATGTATGAATTTACATTTCTCCAAAGTTCTCCACAACTGGAAAAGTTTTAGAATGTTCTTTGGGAAGTGAGAAGAATCAGGTTATCAGCAAAGCCAAAAATGAATAGGCAAGGTGCTAACTAAGTGCACTGGGAAACGTGTTTGCTGATTGGAGGAAGCTGACGAACTCTTTTTGAACACAGTGCTCAGATCCAGTTTTATAAGAGTCATATACTAGGTCTGTGACTTGATGTGGGAAAGAGCAAGTAATTCAGTATCATCGGCATATGCTTTTTCTGTTCTTATGGCCAGTTACATTTCAGGGGTGTTGTGGTCTCATCCAGAATTGCTAACAGAGATGAGCCTGTCTAGCACTGTTATATGCACACACACACACACACGCACGCACGCACGCACAGAGTTTTAGAAATGAGAACCACCTTGGTATGGTAGTTCCTGTGGGAGGTGATATTATGAAGCACAGGTGCCGGAGTAGAGCAGTTGAAATAGAGAAGCAAGAAAAGGCAATAAAGGGTCTGTTAATGAGCTCAGTGAGCATTTTAATCTTGTGGGACCCCCTGCGAAGTTGTTTAGAACTCATTTTGAAATCTTTTTCTATTTTAGAATTCCCCTCTGCCCCCGCAGAGTCTGGAGAAGCTGGGGCATTTGTCCACGGACTCCTGTCCTGTTGGTTGAGGGGTGCCCCCTGTGATGTCAATCTCCCCACCCCACCCTGACTCCCCTGCGCAGCCTGATAGCTCCTGGGGCGGCATCGCTGGCCTTGAGGAGGGAAGCTGCCAGCTTGCAGGGAACTACCTAGCGAAGCTCCAAGTGAAGTCAGGGGCAGGCTGGGGTGCAGGCAGGGCATGGACAGTGTCTCCTCCGCACACACCACAAGCACATTCATGTGTTCACATGTATGAGGAAACGGTAAAGCCAAGTGAAGTCTATAATAATAATAATAATAATGAATTATTAATTTTGTCTATATATGAGAGTGGTGCACATACATCACCAGATGGGAAAGGAATGTAGAATGTATACCACACTCAGCTGGATCCCAGGCAGAGGGGATTGGGATGCAGTTGGCTTAATTCTGAGCATTGCAAGTTCGTTGCGTCTTCTGAAGATCACGAGAGGTAGTCTGGTCATCACCGATACATTTCTGTATCCTGCTGCAGCCATTGACACCATATTGGCGTTACTCGTGCTTTTCCCTTGCTGTCGCTTTTCTCTGTTGTAAATCGAAGGTCTAGCTTTTGTGCCTTGTTAAGGCTGTGGGAAACTGCTACGTGGGGCTGATCAGACTCCTCTTTATTCTTCACAGTAAGTTCTGATAGGCAGAAACCATGGGCTTCCTAACTGTGCTAAGCACCTAGAAGAAGGGGAGGGGAAGATTTAGTGGGGGGTGTGCTTGCGCAGGCCCAGAGCCCTGTGTTTGCTGACTGCCAGGGAAGCACCGGGCCACACGCCAAGTGATTTGGTGCGTTTTCTTGTCTTGTTCCCGTGGCCGCCCGACCAACTTGCAGGTGTCATTCCCCAACTGTATTCAAGGAAACGAGCCCAGTGTGGTTAATTGTGTTGGTCATGGATAAACTGGAAAAAGCAGGCTTTTTCCCCCCCTCAACTTGACTTTTAGGTTATTAGTAAATGATTTTTTAGACATATGCTGACTATATTTCACATTATATCCTGTAGCAAATTCTGTGATCTTGGGGTTATGGTTAATGAGGTATCGAGTTGACGGAAACAAACGATACTTTCAACAAGCCGTTGCTTTCTAGCCCAGGATCTGTATTAGCCACTGCGGTAATAAAACCTTGACGGCCTTGACGACTGAACTTACAGGCTGTTGACTGTGATCCTGTCTTTCATTTGCCAAGCCTCTTTGCCAGTTACAGTGCCAAATGCTTCATATCGGGGTGTCCAACCTTTTGGTGTCTCTGGGCCACACTGGAAGAAGAAGTTGTCTTGAGCCACACATTAAATACACAAACACTAGTGAAAACTGATGAGCGAGAAAAGGTCCGTGCATAATGTTTGTGATATCTGCCACCACAGATAAGCAAAAACATTGCTTATCTTACATAATAACCCTAATTATGCAGTAACCCTTTCAATAATTTTTTAAAATCGTTGAGCAGGTCCCAAGTTTGTGGTTACTGGTACAGAAAACGTATATGTCTATGTAATAAAATATCAGTGATCTTTAAAATTTTTATATTATAAAAGTAAAAGAAAAGAGGGCAACATAAAACTAGTGGGATGTTTGACGTTGTATTTGAGAAACTACTGCACACACTGCCTGGTTTGATTGAAGTAGTTGCAATTCTCAGTGAGTTCTCAAGGGGCTCATCAGATATTTTAGTTCTAATTTTACTCTTAGTGTGTTTTATTCTTGAAAATAGTTGCTCGCAAGTGTAGGTGCTGCCAAACAGCAATGATATGAATAATGTGTGATTGTGAAGCAAGGGGTAGTTGTCTCTGGGAAGAAAGGACCTATAAAAGTCCAGTAAAGAGACAAAATGTTTCTTTACGTTGAAGGTCAGATTGCAGCTCTATGCATTCCATTTGAAAATGGGCAGGTAACATTAATGTTGAATGAAAATGGAGTCTCAAATATAGCAAAAATTAATTATTTTCCCAGAAATCTTGAAATCTGTTTTCAAATTCTTGTATCAAATTGAAAAGCAAGGCTGCATATTTTTCACTGTTCACAGGACTGCATTTAGCCTACGTGTCGAAATGTGTAAGATTGTTTGCCTTATTTTGAGTTTACCATAATCTCAGTGTCATTTGGAATGCTGTTATGGTTTGAAACATGGTATTGATAAGCTGGTTTGCACCTTGAAGACACATGTTTCACTCATTTAAATGAGCAATTAAATCCACTAAAAATGCTAAATCTGTAAGCCAGTTTTCATTGTCAAGTTCCAGCACAAATTTGGTTTTTTGACACCATAAATGACTTGATAACATGTCGAAAATCATAAAATCTTTTCAACATTTGGCTTTGACCTACCCATCTTCTGAAAAGCAAATGATGTAGCCACAGTCAGCATCGATACTTTTAAGGAATTCCTGGAATTGGCGATGATTCAGTCCCTTGGTTCTTATGAAATTCACAGTCTTGATGATGGTTTGCATGACGTTACCCATTTTTAAAGCTTTTGTGCCTAAATTTTCTTGATGAACTGTGCAACGATACTTCATCAAATGTCAGTTTTGGGCAGCAATTGCAGCGTCTTCTATTAATTTTACAAGTCCCTTCCTTTACCTGCGATCATCGGGCACCATCGGTAACTACCAGACGTGTTGACAATGGACAAGGAAAAGCTCTTTAACATATTTTTTTTACTGCTTCATGTAAATCTCTTGATTTAGTTGTATCTTTTAATGGCACTAAAGAAGCCAATTCTTCAGTGACATCATATTCGTCATCAATGCCTCTAATAAAAATGGCAAGTTGAGCCGTATCTGTAGCATCAGTGCTATCAACCATCGCCGAAGCATGAAATTTAAAACTAGCAGCTTTGCTCTCCAAACTTCTTTCGATAGATTTTCCAATTTCTTCAGTTCTCGTGGCTACAGTCTAGTGAGACAAACTGATTTTAGAAATATCCTGCTTTTTTTCCGGGCAAATTATATCTGCCACGCTTTCTACACATTGCTTAATAAACTCACCATCAGTAAATGGTTTTGACACTTTTGCTATTAAGTATGCTACCACATAACCAGTTTTTACAATGGAATCCACCCGAGTTGGAAGTTTTTGAAAAAATTTTTGTTCAGAAGACAGACTTTTTTCCCGTTCCACTATTCTGTGCTAATGATACAATCCTCCCTACGCACTGAATTTGGCAGCCTGTTTTTGCATGCAATGACTTTTCCAGTTATATAGTCTTTGAAAACTTGCACAAATTCCCTACAAATTGAGCAGAGTGCCTTACTATTTGCCTCAACAAAAAATAGTCACCTGTCGACTTTTCACTGAACAATCTGCCTTCATCTGTAACTTCTTTTTTGGAGTTCTTTTTTCTTTTGAGATGCTGTAGAAGCCATGCTGGGATTTAAACAATAACAATAGATAAGGGACTTTATTTACTTTTATTATGAAAAGTAATTGACAGGAAAATAGAAAGCGAGGTTTGGGCCCTTCCACAGCCCTCTCGGCTGCCGATGCAGGGCGAGGCGGAGGGCCGATTGTAAAGCGGGGTGGGCAGCGTAAGAGGTGCTGCTGAGGTGTGGCAATACCTTTAATAATCAAGTAAGGATGCGTACCTGACTTCTGAATAACATTAAATGCCTAACGTTGCCATGGTTGGTTGAAATATTATTGGTAGTCGCTGCCTCCCTAAGGCACCACGACACATGTAACGTCTGAAGGTGTCAGTTCTGCTGTCTGCACTTGGAAGATAACACATTGGAAGCCGCACACCACCGTGAAACTGAAGCCACACATGCCTACAAATAGCGAGAGCACATGTACGTTTATTTAACGTGACATTGTGACATGGAGTCACAAAAAAAATCTCATAATGTTGTAAGTAAATGTACGATTTTGTGTTGGGCCACGTTCGTAGCCATCCTGGGCTGCATGCGGCCTGTGGGCCGTGGGTTGGACACCCCTGCTTTACATTGTCATCTACGACCCCCTGTGATAGCAGGTGTAGAAAGTGCTAGTGTAAGAATCAGATCAGGACCCTTCGCAGGGTGGACAGGTTATTCAGGCCACGGGTGAGTTGTCCTGAGGGAACAAGGAAGAGCTGAATGCAGCCTGCCTTCCAGCGTGGCCTCCACAGGAGCAGGCGTCCCCAGGCTGGCAGCCTGCTGGGTACAGGAGGGGAGGGAATGCCCATTCATTCCCCTGGCTCTCACACGGTTTGCATGCCTCCCATGGGCCAGAGGCTTTAGGTAGCTTATCTTGTTCAGGTCGATTTTTAAAACGGCTCTGGGGAATAGGTGTTATTTGGCTATTGCAGTTTTATAGGTGGTGGAGAAAGGGAAGACCATATGGGAAAGTTAATTAAATATCTACTGTGTGCTTAGACATTTTATATCAACTCTAAAATGGCAGTTTTATGTTTTTTTGTTGGTTTAAAATAGATGAGGTATTAGAAGCTCAGAGAGGTTAAATAACGTATCAGGCTTAAGTAGTAAATGACAAACCTAGGATCCCAAACCTGTCTTATTCTGACTCCGATGCTCTTGCGCACTTATTAGTGTCAAGATTAGAGAAGATCAAGGAGGACTTCTTTAAGGAGGCATCTTTTGAATATGTGTGTGTATACATATATATATAACGATATATAGATTCTCTATGGTTACTATATATAATTTGGTCAATAGGTCATTCCCATATGTGCATTAATGAGTTTTCAAAAGATTTAAATAACATGCAGATATCTCAGAAATTATGCCAAATAAAACTGACTCTTCCATTTATAAAACATATTACTAGATTAATATTAATGATCACTCAGCAGATTATTGAAAAGCTGGGAAGCTCTATCCGTGTCTCACTTCTCTGTTTCCTGTGTCTGATAGGATATTTATTTGGGAACACAGTACTAATAGCTTCTTGCTAGCCAAATCCTGTTCATTCTTTTTTATAATAAATGTGCACAGTCAGCTGTGTTCTGCTGCTTGTCCACGACTGCAGTAAGACATTGACCAACGAAAACACGAAGTCGGTGCTTTGGCTTGAGACCTCTGCTGCTTCCCTTCAGAACCATTCTGTGTTCGTGTCACTGGTCGTCGTCTTAGGAAGAACAGCATGCATGTGGCGTTTGGACCTTTGCCACAAATGTGGAAGGAAGACAATGCTCGTAAGCTGTCACTAGGGCCGTGTGACCTTGAATTGGTGATTTTTCCTCTTTGAACCTCAGTCTTTTTTCATCTATAAAATGAGGGACTTCATATGTATATATATATGATTTTTAGTCATAAGTGAGGAAAGTGTTAAAATATTTGCCAAATCGAAGACATTAAAAATCCCACAGATGGGTGACTTTGTTAGAAGAACGTGGCCATGACTGCTTCTCAGAGTGTTTCTTAGAATGTCAAGCCTGCTTGGCAAAAATATTTGCCTTTTTGAATCATAAATCATAATATTTTTACCGGAAGGTTGTGTATTGTTTATTAACAACAAGGAAACTGCTCCCCTAGTGGATGCACCAGAGTCACAGAAGGACTTCTCCAGCCCGGTCCCACCCAGGGTGTGCCCTTCCTCCCAGTCAGGGTCCTCGTTTGCCACGACAGGGCGCTGCTGTCACTGCCCCGCAAGTTGGGACCAAAGAGATAACACTTTCTTATCCAACAACAAACATTATGGAGATAGTCCTTTTTAGCTACATAAAAATTTTTGTATGTACATGGTCAAAGATGAGAGAGATAAAAATTTAAAAGTTTTAAGACATAAAAGTTTTACCTCTTTGAGAGATTTTTTTCACCCTCAATATAGGTAACAGTTTTTTTTTTTTTTTTTTTTTAAGGAATCTATACAGGTACTCATTTTATTTAACTGCTTACTATTTATTAAGCTGCCTGCTGGATGTCAAATGACACCCAGTTCTTGTGTTCTGTTGTTAGTAATCCAGCATCCTGAGTTCTAGTGATGGAGATCAGTTACTTGAATTCAGTGGAATGTGCTAAAGGTTTACTCATTAGAATATAAGGGCGTCAGGGACAGAGTTACAGTTAGCACTTGATAGTCCAAAGATAATCGGCAAAGAACAAGGTGGGTGACAGGGAACTCATTCCTTCAACCCGAGGCCCCAGTAATGTTAAGGTCTTCTTAGGTAGGAGCTATGAAATAAACTGAAATCAAGGAATCAATTACAGGAATTAAGGCCGTTTTACTTTGTGGTTTAAGAGCCGAAATGAGATGCCAATGTTTCCATGAAAGAAGGGACACCTGCCCAGAGGAATAAGCTCTTTCTCCGTCCCTCCTTTTCTGCGGTCAGTGTGCTGCTTCCTTCTGTTGGGCAACTTAACCAATAGCTGAACAGCCAGAGTCACTCGACCTACCTTCCTGCATTTGCACACAAATCTTTGGATCTGTCAGAGGTGGCACTGGCTGGAGCTGATGCCTACAGCCAAAGTGTACAACCGAATTGTTTTCCTCCTCTTTTTCCCTCCCAGCCCCTGGCTAGGTTTTAGTTGCACAGCAACCCATCTGCTGTGATAGCTGATGTCAGCTCATTTGCACTTAAACTTAGCCCAGGAAAGTTCTCAAGACCGCACTTGCGTTTGTGCAATGCTGGGGAAGGCTCCAGTTTGTGTTACCAAATCATAATACTGCAGACTGATGGGCTCTGGCAGGCTAAATATAAATGCGGATGTCACATGGGATTAGCTTCCAGAACAATGTGGCCTGAGGGACTTTGTTTCTAACTTTTAGGAGCTTAGCAAATGAGCCTCAGCCATATTCTATTTGCCGCTCAAGTTCTTTCTGCACTTTACAGGAATAAGAAGTGTCCAAAGTTACCCTAACTCCTGAATATTAGCATTTACCCAAATACTTGATATGGATTTTGTGGAAGAAGGGCCAACATTTTACTTAGGTGCATAAGCAGCAATTGGGAGGAAAGAGTGTATAGTAAGTATTCTAATGAGTGAAAAAATATAACTTCTGTAAACCAGCAGGGGGCAGAGGGGAGTTTTAACTTTTTCTCACCTGTGACTATCCAAATTTGTGACAATCCAAGGCAAAATTCAGAGACACATTTGTAAACAAATTATCCTCAGCCTGTCACTGCATGAATCATTCTGGTTACGAAGACAGGCTCTGGTTGGTGTGCTCAGAGCCGGTTCGGCACTATCTGTGCGAAAGGATGGACAGAATATTGAGTTATTTATGCCTCAGAGGGGACAACAGTGTTGTATCCAAACAGCAACCCCATTTCTAATCGATTCAAATGTTAATCACTAATGACAATACAGCATTTTACGATTTTTCCTATTTGCGGTTATGACACTCCACAGACTAGAATGAAAGATTATTTGAAATAAAGATGAGTAAATTATTTGATCATCAAATATTTCCCTTTTAAAGTGACTGGACCGCCATGTAACTCTATAAAATAGTGAAAATGATTTTCATAACCTACTCTGGCTTCTAAAAAGTCAGTGTTATCCTTTCAGAGCAATGCGGGGTGGCAGCGTCCGTGCCACTGTCAAGATGGGGTTAGCACCGAAACATGATGACGAGAAATGAATCTCTGTCTTGCTGTTTATATGATTTTAAGTCCTGGTTGTTAACATTTGGGTTTTAAAAACATTTTTAAAAGGAACATAAATTTCCTGTGATGGTTTGTAACGAAGACTGTTTTTGCTTGGGTAGTATGTTAGTGTCTTTTTTTTCCCCTGGCTTTTTTCTTTTTTTATAGCATATTAGTGTCTTAATTTGGATTCCTCAGGAAGCAGCCCCTGAAATGGAGTTGGGGTATTTATCAGGGAGCAGCCTTAGGCTCTGCAACTGTGGAAGGAAGGGGAGGGAAGCAGGGACTGGCAGAGGAAGAAGCTAGATCTCCCCTAGGCCCAGTACCAGTCTTAGCTGACTCCACCGGGATCTCTGGATTCAAATGGCTCTTCAGAGTGTCCCGAACCGGGGCAGTCCCACACTGATCAGTTACTGGGTGTGCACCCTCTGTACCCACCCCAACCACAGGACATGACCTTGGTTGAGATGGCTCTTTGCAGCTGACACAAGTCATCCTTCACTGTAGAAGGATCTGGGTGCCTCATCATAACACAGCTTGTGTGAGAAGGAGCCCCAAATCAGGTACCCTGGATTTTCTTTTTAATAAATTGACTCATTAACATTAGGTAACCTATTGATTGCTTTAAAAAGAAAATGATAGCTTGCTGTATTTCAATCTGTATGGAAGGAAGTGTGTACTAAATAAAAGACTTTTATGGTTAGTGTGGTTTGAAAAATAGGATTTTAAAGGATAAAAAAGAGAACTTTTTAATAAATCAGTGTTAAGTTCTGAAATATAGTGGCAGTACAAATACATATATATGGCTTATTTATGTGCATTGGGATTGTCCTCTGAATAACAAACTGCTGATTAAAGGTAATCTCAATGAATAATGAAATTGTAGTTAGTGGTGGTTCTTTGCAATCTGTGGGGAGAAGTTGTTAAATAAGTCACAGAGAGTGATGCTGGCAGTCTGTCGGCTAATAAAGCACAAGTAAGTGTATTATAAAAGACAGGAGGCAGGGAAGGTGCATTTGTATGTTCTAGAACAGTCACTCATGTCCAGCCTTCATTTCAGCACTTCGTGTTTAATTCCCCTGAGCCATTTATCATTCGGCCGTCGCGGCGGCTGTGTGCCTGCTGGGTGCAGGCCCTGTGCTGGCTCAGCGTGTATTGGAGACGTGGTTCTCACTCAGAGAGCTCAGAATATCCTCTGACAATCACCTCCGCTATATCACTACCAGTCTCATCAGAACAGTGTACTATTTGGGAAGATGTGAAGCTCATGATGCAGATGACTTTTCTAAAAGTTAATCTTTTTATTGAAAGCTCCAAGTTTTTTCATTGGCAATAAATATTTCAGTTGTTTTCATGCATACAGTGCTCCTTGTGGTCATTTTTTATGATGTCTATCAAATACCTGTCTGAATACCCATATTTTATCAACTGTTTTTTAAGGTAAAAATGGGGTTCCCTGAACAAAGCAGCTAAGTTAGGGCACAACTCAGTCACATGTCACACGAGTGCTTTATTTATTTTTTAATCCTCACCTGAAGATATGTTCATTGATTTTAGAGAGCGGGGTTGGGGGATGGAGAAAGAGGGACAGATAGCAGGCATCGATCAGTTGCCTCCTGTACGTGCCCTGACTGGGGATTGAACCTGCAACCTTTTGGTGCATGGGACGATGCTCCAACTATCTGAGCCTCTCAGGTGAGCATGAGTGTTTTTCTTAAGAACAGCTTTTGTGTTTCAGTATGAAGAGGATATAAGTGTTGGCACCACTGTCTTATCTGAGATGAAGGTGTCAGCAGCTTTGCCCTCCATTGCTTTTGTACCATCCACTCAAGTGCCCACATAGGGAAAAGACAAACAGAACGTTAGTATTCTGAAAACAATTACAACCTCACTGCCCTCTGAAAGTGTCCCACTCTCAGTGTCCATAGCCCACTTTGACTTCCACTGGTATAGAGAACCTTTTTAAGCAGGGAGAGCCCCGGGGGCGGAGACTGCTTTGGCGGGAGACCAGAGAGCCTGGCTTTGTGTGATGGCCGCAGAGCTGGAGAACCAGGAAGGAAGAGTTGAAGCTTGCTGAGGTTTTTCAGCCTGAGTGAGTGAGTAGGTAGATGGCAAAACCATTAACCAAGGTGATGACTGGGGAAAGGGAGCCCTGATTTATGATTGAAAATGCTACTGCTGTCACTGAGGGGAAGAATCTATCACCATTCCCCCCCTTGGAAAAGGATGGGTTCACTATTCATGGGTAATGAGTGGTGGTTTTTGGAAGCTCTGCACATGCTGTATTGGTGCATGAGACTCTCGTGTCTGTGCTTCTGTAATAGTACTTTTCTCTTTCTGTTTCTAGGAATGGTGCAAAAGCTGGACCAAAAACTTCCAGTGGCCAATGAGTACCTGTTGCTCTCTGGAGGAGTCCGAGAAGGTGTGGTGGACCTGGACTTAGATGAGCTTAATATCTATGCCCGGGGGACCGACTACGATATGGACTTTACCCTTCTGGTGCCAGCTCTTAAGCTGCATGACCGCAACCAGCCTGTGACACTCGATATGCGCCACTCAGCCTTGTGCCATTCTTGGCTGAGCCTCCGGCTCTTTGATGAGGGGACGATCAGTAAATGGAAAGACTGCTGCACCATCGTGGATCACATCAATGGTGCCACCAACTACTTCTTCTCCCCAACCAAAGTGGCCGACTGGTTCTATGACTCCATCAGCATCGTCCTATCAGAGATACAGAAGAAACCCCAGCGAGGGATGCCCAAGGTGGAGAAGGTAGAAAAGAATGGGACCATCATCTCCATCATTCTGGGTGTGGGGAGCAGTCGCATGTTGTATGATATTGTCCCTGTGGTATCGTTCAAGGGCTGGCCTGCGGTGGCCCAGAGCTGGCTCATGGAGAACCACTTTTGGGATGGGAAGATCACTGAGGAAGAGGTCATCAGTGGGTTTTACTTGGTGCCTGCTTGCTCCTACAAGGGTAAGAAGGACAATGAGTGGCGGCTGTCCTTTGCCAGGAGTGAGGTGCAGTTGAAGAAATGCATCTCTAGCAGCCTCATGCAAGCTTACCAGGCCTGCAAAGCCATCATTATTAAACTCCTGTCACGGCCGAAGGCGATTAGCCCCTATCACCTCCGGAGCATGATGCTCTGGGCCTGCGACAGACTTCCTGCCAACTACCTGGCTCAAGAAGACTATGCAGCCCACTTTCTGCTGGGCCTCATCGATGACCTGCAACACTGTCTGGTCAACAAGATGTGTCCCAACTATTTCATCCCTCAATGCAACATGCTGGAGCATCTGTCGGAGGAGACGGTCATGCTGCAGGCGCGGAAGCTGTCCTCCGTCCGCTCAGACCCCGCGGAGCACTTGCGCACTGCCATCGAGCACGTCAAGGCCGCCAACCGGCTGACGCTGGAGCTCCAGAGGCGAGGGAGCACCACCAGCATCCCCTCCCCGCAGTCAGACGGAGGGGACCCCACCCAGCCCGATGACCGTTTGGCCAAAAAACTGCAGCAGCTAGTGACTGAGAACCCGGGGAAGTCCATCTCTGTCTTTATTAACCCTGATGATGTCACAAGGCCCCATTTCAGAATTGATGATAAATTTTTCTGAGCATTTTGCTGCCTTTTCCCCCCACCTCTGGTTCTAAACCTCTCATGATGTGTTGTGTGGTTTGTGAGCTGTCTTTCCGTTTTTTACATATCCAGCCTAGATTGGATCTGTTAAGAACACATTGTAAGTCTCCTGTTTCTGCAGGATGGTGCAGGCTCTGAAACAGTATATTACTATTTCATATTCTGCCTCTGATTTTGTTTACTTTTTATAGTTATTGTCACATAGTTAGTTTTTGTTTTTTAAGGAGAACTTGAGCCATAGGTGAAGATGCCCATGAATTCCCTTGCTTTTTGCTATTTCAAACTTTGTGCAAATTTGTTAACGGGAATGCAGAAACAGACCTCTTTCTGACACATAAGGATTCTGTTATTTTTTTTGTTTGTTTTTGTCTTTATTTTTTTTAATTAGCCTTCATCAGTACAGATATTTGAGAATCATCTGAACATGGGAACTACCTGGTATATTAGCTGGATCGAATTCTTTTGACCAGTGGCCAGAGTCATTTCCCCTTTTCCAACAAGCAATGTAGACTTTGAAAGTGAAAATGCTACAAATTCTGTTTTGGAGCAACTTCATTGAATGTAATTGTCCTCAAATCAGAACTTTGGAGGTTTGGAGGGTGTGTTTGATAACTTTCCAAACAGAGTTAAGGTTTCCAAATGGTAGTTTTAGTGTGTGTAATTATTTGAAGCCTTATTTAATCCTTGTTAAAGAACATACCATTACAATTGTTATTTGCACTAATGAAATCTTTGCCATTGTCAGAGTCCCAATGTGTGTGTTTCAATATAATTTGATGTCTGTTGAGATGTGATCTTTTTTTTTCCCATTTAGCCCATTTCTCTCGAGCACTGGAATGATTCTTTACATTTGTTTAGCTCTCCTTTAACCCTGGGCTCCTGTTTTGCCCTCTTTGATATTCCTGGTTCCTATCTTACTGAGAGAAGTTTTTAAAGCTTTATACCTGCTGGGTGACTTTATCTGAAACTGGGAAAACTATATACTTGATAGAATAGGTGTCTTTGTATGCATTTCTTTTGGGGTGATAGAGGTAAGCTTTTTTGTAAAGTCTCTTTTCTTCTACTGAGAGTTTGGAGGAGAACTGGCAGGAGGAATCTGTAATCCCCAGGCAGAAGACATCATGCCTGTCCCAAAGCAGGTTTTGCTACAGAACAGGAGCCAGGACACGTCTGTGGGCAGCAGCCTTGGTGTAGAGCCATCCCGCCCTCACGAATGGAATTTCCTGCCAGTTTTAGGTGCCACAGGCGTTGATTCCCTTTTGGTGTGGGCTCATTGCCAGCTGTGGTGTGTGCGAGGTCAGGGGCCTGCTGATCTCCCAAAGAATGCCCGGGACGTCTACTGTTGAAAAGGTCAAGCAACATTTTGGTTTTGATCTTGAATGTCCAGACTTAGAGGTTCGCTTGAAATTGGGCATATGCGGTCTTGGGTTTTTGCATGGGAATTAATGTAATGTTTATAAATGAAAATGAAATCATTCAACCATCTTAAGTCAAACACAAAAATGATCATAATAAAAGAAACGTACTGACCTTGGAATGTTGTTGTGGTTGCCGTTGTTAGTTTTTAATCTGGAAACTGTTTTCTTAATAATAATCCCGATAGTAATTTTCAGTAAAGTTGGAGCTTACTACTGTCTTTGAGGCCAGTTGTTCATGGAGCGAACACCCAGTATCCTTTCTTCCCTTTCCCTAATTTTTAACTAGTATCTGCCTATCCTCCACATAATCCATGTCCTTCTTGGGAAATGACTTTCTCCCCAGCTCCATCCCCAGTATGTACAGTACAGCACATACTGTACTCTGATTGGTATAGGCCAATGGACATCACCGTTTCCCTGGCCACAGTCATTACTGAGGGATTGGGTGTGGACTGTACGCTGCTCCAGTCAGGGACGTGCTCCGGATTCTAGCTGGGGATGCTGGGCCGACCGTGCACGCTGGACGTGGACGAGGAAGGACTTGGCCTCTCCCTGTGACAGCTATCACATAGTCATGACTAGAGCCGGCCTGAGGATAACACTGGCATTGGGTGACACTGGAGAGCTGGGGGTGGTGGGGGGTAACGTGATTCACCGGACTCTGCCCTCCCCATCCCAAGTCTGAGGCCTCTCCTCCGACTGGACTTTCTACTTAAATGAGTCAACACTTCGTTCTTTTAGCAATTTGAATGTGGTTCAATTCATCAAAATGTTTAAACTGGTAGACCAAACTATTTCAGTGTATTTAATCTGTTTAAGTTGGTATGTGTCTCTTTTCTTTCTGAGGATAGCTATCAAGGGTATCCATATAGTTTATCAAAGAGCCGCTTTATGCTGATTTAATTAATTCCAAAGACTAGGGTAGCTTCTGTAACTCACAAATATGTACCTGGTGAAGTCTTAAAATTTATTATACTTTGGTCATTATGTTAAACTTCCGGTTGAAAGAAATCGTTACAAACCACTGAAGTAGCAAACATATTCAAAGGCATTGGCTCCCTTTAAAGTCAAGTTTAAACGGCTATACCTGTGTTTTGACTTGGCACCTCCAACACAATCAGCAACTCTGAAATGCTGTTTGCACACAACATCTCATCACAGGCGTGCTAAGAACCTGGCTTCAGCGATCCTTTTGGCACCTCCTTTTCCTTTTGCCACCTGTAGGTCTAGTGAGAGCCCTACAGGTTCTTGGTTAAACCTCATCGACAGGTCCAGAGGCCCCTGGCATCTAATAATTTTAAAAATATCTTTTTTAATCCCTGGAATTGCTTTAAGTACTATAAACCTAAGACATTGTTGAAGGTAGGTGGAAATAGGATATAGTCTGATACCTTTCCTTGTCTGAAACTTAGAAAATCACTGAATTACTACTCTCTTCTTCTGAAGCCCAGAAGTTTGGTTAATGTCACGTCTGTTTTAAGTGCAGTATAAAATACCTTAAGCCTGGAGTTATAATTTCAACACTACTTATTACTGACTTTTTTGGCTGTGGGAATTTACAAGCTGTAACTCAACAGGTTTTCGATTCTCTGGTGATACCTGGTTTCACTTATTTTCAGAGTGGCTTATTCTATACTCTCTGTCTTTGTCATCTGATATGGAAGATCCCAAAATGTAAGTATGGACTAGTTATAGAGTGTATGAACCCTAATCCAAAATAGGAAATTCCCTGAAATCCCTGTACAGAATTGTTTCGGAGAAAATGAGAAGCAGGTGTATGTTTCAGGTGGAGATGTGAGGGAGCAGGAAGGCAGGTGGCTCCCGGGATGAGCGAAGAGTCCTTCGTGATGTCTGCCCCACGCCCTTCACACACACACACGCTTTCACATCACCAATTGGAGGTTTCTTTAGGGTGACTGTGTTGTAACACTTCCTGGGAGGATTAAGCCCACTGGCTTCTTATTTTGGATCAGATCATTTACTTGCTGAAGAAGAATTCCTGCCAAGCAGTTCAGCCTTGGATGGGATGCTGGGAAGGAAAAGGAAGCTTGTGCTTCGCAGCAGCTGCGGGACTCCAAGGTCAGGGTGCTGCCTGCTGCTCCAAAGCTCTGTCGTGGTCTTCAGGGATGTCCCTGAACTTGTGTTCTAACCAGCTCTCTCCAGAACCTCTTTCCCTGGAGTTGTTCGAGAGCTTCGTGTCTGGCCGTTTCACTTCTCAGCTGGTCATTAATAGGGATCGGGAAGATTTTTATTCCACACTCCCCGTGTGCTGACCTGGAGGGTAAAACTTGGCCGTTCAATGGAGCACTAACTGCTACTTATAGTAACGGAAGGATGGGCATCGCTTCCTGTTACTGTTACTTTGTTAATATCAGGGAAATCCATATGTGTTTTTAACTGATTGAATCGATGTAATTAATGCTCCTTGAGGAAAATAGCCAATTTAAAAAATGGACCTCTTATGATGTAATTTACTCAGTGGGTAAACAAAGAATGTGTGAACTAAGCATTGTTTAGCATAAATATTTGCCAGTGGAGAATTATTGGCAACATGTCTAAAATTCTACCTTCTGTTAATCAGCTGGAAAAGACACATTTTTTTTACTTTTAAGAGAACATGCATTGTATGTGGTAGAAATCAAGCTATAATAATTTAACTACAATAATTGTGTTTTTTCTCCATTTTATAGTGATACTCTATTAGCAGTACATTCAGAAGCGTCATGTTTCATGGACTGCTTGCTATATGGCTTTGAACTTTTACACTAATGTAGTGTGATCCTGGTTTTCTGAGTTTAGGTGGCAGTTTTCAATCTACAAATTGGGTCTAGACATCCAATAAACATCAGAGAGCCCAAGTGCCTGGGCCTGAGTGGTTAAAAACAATACAGAAATTTCAGAAAAGTCAAATATTAATCTTCCATGTAAAAGTACCGCTGTTCAAAGACCATTCAAGCCATATTTACCCTTATTTTGGTATGGCAGCTGAGATAAGAATGTTTGAATTTCTGGACTACTTTTCCATTTCTTTTCAGGGTGAACAGACTCGTTAAAATTTTTTATTGTGTTTTTCCATTACCATTTAGCCCCCTTATACCCCGCTCCCCACCGCAGTCACCACACTGCTGTCCGTGTCCATGAGTCCTTTTTCCTCTTTGCTGGATCCCTCCACCCCCTCACCCTGCCCGCATAGCTGTCATCCTACTCTTCATCTATGAGTCTGTCTCTGCTTTGCTTGTTAGAGGGTGGACAGACCCATCGACGCACATTTCATCTGCCATCTTCTGCCCAGTCCTAGACACTGAAGGGGCCGAGTGTGGGTAGAGGCTAAAGCTGGTTTCTTCGACTTTACATCCTTACCTGTAACATGCAGAGCTGGGGTGGCTCCTCCCTTCCTTTCTGAATTTCTTAGTCTAAGATTGCTTCTGTTGCCAAATAATCTTAATTTTACATTCGTACATTTACTTAGACACCTGAAATCCGTTTATGACCGTTTATGACTGATAAATGGCCGTTTATGACTGATAAATGGGATTTGCAGACCCAGGCAGGGGCTCTGACCAGGGGAGCAGAGGTGAGTAGGAATGGCAGGGAGTGCTCAGACAGGCGAGATTAGTGAGAGGAGGTGGCTTTTGCTTATCCCCTCCTCCCCCCTCCTTTCACTCCAGGGCGGCTTTATTGTTCTGAAAGCTTACCAAGGCCAATCTCGTGGTCATAGGTACAGATCTCACTGTGCCCTCCCCACAGATGTCTTTGTGACATTTTACAAAGCTATGGCTTACAAAAGGATTCTACTGGAAAATTGAAAGGTTTTTTTTGACTCTCAGGTCACTAAATATAGCTTGAGTGTTGACCTTGTTGAACTCCACACATCAGTTTTGTTCAGCTTTTTTAATACAATAATTCTGAGAGAAACAAAACCAAGAAGGTAAGACTGTATTGGGTATACGAGTATAATGCGATTAAATTTGGTCTCTCCCTAGCACGCATTCACCTTGGGGTATGAACCCTTGGGGCAAAGTCTCCCATCATAATCCTGTGACTCTGACAAGATCACAGCATGACTCCAGCCAGTGAGATCCTTCCTTACTGTCATAGTGACCTTCTGGTTTTCCTGTGGGTTTTTTTTTTATGCTGATAGTGTGGAGTAGAGTCATAATAAAGCATAACAGAGAGCAGGACAGGGGAACGTGGTCCAAGAATGGTTTCCTCATCTTCACAGTGAAGGCCCTAGCCTAGAGGATCTCTCAACCTTGGCATTGACTGCCTGTTTACTTTCTATCCATTCTATGCCCACACTCAGTCCTCTTACAGTTTTGACAGCAGCTATGTAGGACATTGAATGGCCCCAGGTCATTACATGAAATTCCCTGTTTTCTACCTCCCACCTTAAAATACCCTGCAGTCTTTTGATAAATACAAAAACTTCATGCTTCCACCTCTCCTAGTAAAATTCTGTCAGACACCCCCTTTTTACTTTCCTATTATTAGAGAATCACTGTCTTTTAAGTATTTCTACAGCCAGCAAAAAAATATTTTGACAAGCTTTCTGAGGTTTGTATTATGAAAATTACAGGTACCAGGGATCTTTAAAAATAAATTTACAGACTATGCATTTTCAAACTACACATTCTCCTAATCCCAAAATGCCATTATACAGCAACAGTCTCCCCATTAATAATCATTTATCTACATGGAGGGACAAGTGGATATTAAAGGAATTAACTAATTCTCTTCTGCCTAAGTTGATTTCATAGAAGTACCTGTCTCCCTGGAAAAAGCCACTCACATTGAAATGTCTTGGTAGCTAATTGATCCATAGATTTTGTTCAACTCTTGAATCCCCATGGTGGAGAGGGGCCTCATGGAATTTTTAGCCTAATGAAATGGAGATGAATATTGGCGGGGGGTGCGGTGAACATCAGCCCTAGATGCTCAGATATTTAAAAAAATAGTTCTAACTACATACACACAGTAGCATAGTGTGATATTTAATTAGTTCAATTAGTTCAGTAATATGGGGACCTTTGTCCTGCTCCTGTTTTTCAGTGCACTTAATGAATAGATGCCACTTCAATTAATGATCCACCACTGTCTAGTCTTGTGACCTTATTCTAGTTACTTCTACATTCTACTTCAGTTTTCTTAGTTGTTATCTGAGTGTGATTTGAATGGGTTGAGTTTTCAGTGTTCACCTTAGGGGATCCCACCATCTTCTGGCTATTGGGCTCCAGATCCCTCACCTTTGACTTGATGGACACCCCTGGTTTTGTCTGCTTGACATGTTAGAGTTCCCCATGATAGTTATGTGAAGGCAAGGTGTCACTGTCTTAAACATTACGAGGTGTGTGATGTGATTATCTCGGAAGGTCCTAGATTTCTCAAGCGTCAGTAGTTCTAGAGAGCAAGTGTGTTGTGGAGTGAGAAAAGAGTGCGTAACATTCCATGCTCAAGTATTCATTCAACAGATGTTTCCGGAGCACCTAAATAAAAGACAAGGACCAGTTTACAGCCTTGTGAAGTGTTTAGTCTAGTGACATGGTAGTGAATATCGAGGGAGAACATCACGCCTAGATTCTCAGATATAAAAAAGTAAGTCACATGAAAACTCATCATCAAGAAGATAAAAACGAATATTGAAAACTATTTTCACATATCTCAGCCCACGTTGGTACAGTAAATGAGGGTCTCTCAACCTTGGTACTACTGACATTTTGAGCCAGACAATTCTTAGCTGTGGACAGCTGCCCTGTGCTAGCAGCATCCCTGGGCTCTATTCACCGCAGGCCAGGAGCATCCTGCACCTCCCGCTGTGACAGACAAAGTGTGTTCTGACATTGCCAAAAGTCCCCTGGGGAGCAAAACTGCCTGTGGTTGAGAGCCGCTGCAGTAAATAATTCTGCCTAACCTTTCATTTCCTGGCGGTAGAGACAATTTCATCTTCATTTCTGTGACTAGCCAAAAGTAAGTAAATACCTAGGGTATGTTGAGTGAATTAAATTTGGAACAGCAGAGTGCTGATAAGTCTTACCATACTCCTTCATTCATCACTTTTATGTTTGTAACTATCAAAATACTTGCTCAAGCAGTTAATGAACCAACCTTTTCCAATGTTTTAGCTATTGCCAGCAGAGCCTATTGAGTTGTATTCTAAGGTGTAGCTCTTTTCCTGAAGGAACTTACAGCATTTATGGGAAATACTGATTGTGTAGGTGGATATATAATAAGCAGAAAAAGTTATGTACTGGGTTGGCCAAGAAGTCTGTTGTTTTCTCTGTATGATGGCTCTAGTAGTGCTTAGTTGTCTTTAACTTCATTTGAAACAATTTTGTTAGATTGCATTGTAATAGCTGTCATATCAGCATGCTTTTGAAAAAACGTATCAAAATTGGTGAATTTTTGTGCAGCCATTTTAATATTGAAGATGGAAGAAAATATGCAACATTTTTGGTGTATTGTGCTTTGTTATTTCAAGAAATGTAAAAATGCAATTGAAATGCAAAAAAAGATTTGTACAGTGTATGCAGAAGGTGCTGTGACTGAACATGTCAGAAGTAGTTTGTGAGATTTCTTGGTACTATTGACATTTTGGCCAAATAATTCTTTGCTGTGGGGCTGTCTTATGCTTTGGAAGATGTTTAGCAGCACCCCTGGCCTCTACCCACTAGAAGCCAATAGCAGGAGATAGCCGACATACTCAGAATATCCAAATCAATAAAGTTATTGGTGAAAATGAAAAATATGTCTTTTATTTTATGGAGAAAACTAAACAGACATTTTGGCCAACCCAATACATACAGAAAAGGTCAAATGAAAGAGCGGCTAATATTATCACAGGAGTTGAGCTTAGAGAGAAATCTTGGTCTGGGGTGTTGAGGGAAAACTTGGACATTCTTGCCTGTCACGGATCCTCTTTTACCTGTCATGTAGTAGCTGGTGCTCCTTACTGAAAACTTCTTTTCTTTTGTTCCTTTCCTCATTTATCTTTAATTCCTTTGCCTCTCACTCTCCAGTGTTAAAGGGGAATCAAAGAAGCCCCCAGGTGCTACTTCCTCCTCTCCAAACAAAAGGTCTCTGATTTTGCCCCTCTCCATGTGCCCCACATTCCAGAGGCGAGGGGTTAGCTGCTTCCACTTGAGCTCTGTAAGGAGCGTGCTTCTTCCACATCCTCCCCACCCTGGTTCGATTTTTACCACACTTAGAAGTTCTTCCTCAAATATATAGCACTTGGGGCATGCACATTTCCTAGTTCTGTCTCAGAAAAGATTTGCCTTTTTCTCACTTTAATTGATTGCTACAAAATGTGACCAAGGATATTGTTGCTTCACCGTTTTACAACTCTTTGACTCTTTATTGATTTTTTTCACATATGGAAATGTTGAGATTTTTTACTTGAAACCTACTAATCTTTTTGTTTTTGATTACTGGTTTTAAAATTTTTCTCAGAAAGATCTTTGGCCTATAAGAATGTTCACCTACATTTCCTTTTCATGTTTTACTTTGTACATTTAACAATATTTAATTCCCTAATCCTACTGGATTTTTTTTAATGTAAGGTTTGACCTGAATGGTTCCAACTATGGCAAATGTAATTTCCACTCTTATTTCATTACATAGGTCTTTTTTACTAGTAACTACAGCTAGAGAAATTTTTAATGTCAAAAGATAAGACTGGCCTTGTGAAGGTAATTGAAAAGATTGCCATTAAAATTTACTTAAAGGGTTTAAATATTAAGAACAGTCTATTTCTTGAATATTTAAAGAAATTCCATTAAAACCAACTAAGACTGAAGCCATGTTGTGGGAGGGCTACATTTACATTTTAAAAATTTTAATTGATTTTATAGGACACAAGAGAGATAAAACCATCCACTTAATTCAGTCATATAATAAACATCATATGCCAGCCACTGCATAGTGTTAGGTTTACTGAGACAGATCTGTTCTTTGTTGCTTAGTTTCTTTGGAATTTATTTTAATTTATTAAACTGCCAAATATTCTGATATTAAATAATGATTACACTGGCAAAATAATCTGAGTTTAAGATCTTTTTACAGGTCTTTCTTTTGATGTTATCACTCCTTAAACTAATTCTGGAAGGTTGACTGCTGTAATCCTAGAAAGAGTCATTGATCAGTTTTCTATTTGAGCGTTGTCAGTCTCTTCTCTATCCAAACCCAGCACACCATAGGGCTATGATGCTACAGTATTAACGTCAGTGATTCATTGGATTAGCGTTTAAATTCTCTGAACAAACTCCATGTTGGATCCCCACCACCCACCCCACACATATTAAATCATCTTTTTGGAGTTTATGAAGCTTACAGAAATCCTTTTCTTATGTATAACAGATACATAATTATACACCTATGTATTGTATAAGATATTGTATAAGATATTATAATTGTATAATATACAATTATGTAAAACTATAAGATATTACAATTTTTTTCATCTGCTTCTCAGAATATCCTATGGGATAGTTAGGGCAAGGATTATTGTCTTCCATTTGCAATTGACAAAACTGAGGCTTAAACAGAATTACTTTTTCTAGGCCAGAGGGCTTGGGGAACGGGGCTTAAAAGGCATTGTTGGAAGAGGTCATTGAGAAGACATAACCTTTGGCTGACCTGAGAGCAGGACCCAGGCAATCAGTTCAGGATGGGTGGTGGTTCCTCACCCCATCCCCAGTTCTCGGAGTGAGGATTCTGCCTGTCATGCCCCACAAGGACACACCTTGCAAGAAGAACGTGTTGCTGAGACCATCTGGGTGGCACATGTAAGGGAAACCCGTTAAGGCTTCTCTATATTAACTTTAAAGATTCTGGCGATCCTGTGAGGAGATCTGACATCTTGCTGCATCAAAGACAAGGCTTGAATGTGAGTCCTCTTGCTCATCAAACCTGCCACCTGCCACCTGGAGCCCCCTTTTCTCTAGTCCCTCCCGCCCTTTGTGTATGGGGGCCAACTTTTGAAACAACTGGCATAGATCCAGTCTCCTTACTCCACATTTCGAAGAGAGTGGTTTTTAACTTACATAGTTTTTACTACAGGGAGTGATGTTTTCATTGTTTGAGCCTAAATGCTACAGTGACTAAATTAACTTTTGAATTATCGTGTAACTACAGAATTCTCCCTCTGTGCCTGGCAATGGCTCCGATGCTCCCTTTGAAAACAAGAGCTACAAAGAGCCGGTGGGTCAGCCTCCCGACTCAGCCATTGGGTCCTGGCAGGAAGTGTAGGAGTTGCTTCTTCATGAAGATGTCTTGATTTATCGTTCTAACCTTCCAGCTTTGTCTGAAACCATCCCAGTTTCTTATTTGTAACTTTTTTCCTGGGGAGGATAGAAAACAGTAGCCTGTGTAATGAGAATAGTAGGGAGATGTAATTTCATGTTATTGAGATATAATTTTCTATTATACCTTGTATTTCATAATGAAAGGAGAACTTTAATATTGTGTCATACCTTTGGGATTATAGTCTTTAAATGAGTGAGATAATACTTCCAAGAGTAAGCATGTAATTATAGGCAGATTATGAAAATAGAGTTCATTTTTATGCTGTCTATATTGTGGAATGTAATTTCATTCAGAAAATGAAGTGTAAAGATACAACTTTAACCAATTTTGATAAAAGTAAATACCCACTCAACTACCACCCAGATCAAAAAATAGGGACCTGCTTTTGTCCTAACAGATGTAACTTGGCTAATGTTTTTTTGCAGCTTTTCTGTATGTTGCCACACCTTTCGATGACATAGTGCAGTTGGACTGTGTTTTTGAATTGTGCAGACATGGAGTCATTCTTCCGTGTCAATTCCTTCCACTCAACTGTATGTTTGTAAGGTTCATTGCTGTTGTTTCAGGAAGATGTGGTTTGTATATTTCCAATGCAGTCTGATATTTCATTACACAAATCCACCACTATTTATGTAATCATTTAGTGGTGGTGGATATTTGACTTGTTTCCAGTTTTTAGTTATTATAAATAATATTGTCATGAATGTTTTTATTCATGCCTCCTGCTACTTAGGTGCACACATGTGTTTTTGACATAAATCCAGGAGTAGAATTGTTGGTTATGAATGTTTCAAATGCCTTCTCCCACTCTGTGACTTCCCTTTGCATTCTTTTAATCATATCTTTTGATAAGCAAGAATTCTTATTTTTATTTTAATATAAATTTATCAATCTTTTCATCTTGTTACAAATTTCTTCCTCATCTCATGGTTGAAACCATTCTTCCATATTATCTTCTAAAAATTTTATATATTTTTTCTTTTCAAATCTGTGTCTACATCCATCCAACATTAGGGTTGTTTCCAAATTTTGCCTCTTTTTGGCAGTTTAAATATAAAGGTCCAGTGTACATTTTGTACATGTCTTTTTATTGGATATGTACTCTTGTTCCTCTTGGGCATATATCTAGAAATAGAATTTCTGATTCAGATGACAGTAGAGAATTCTAAACAGTAATATAAAGAGTTGTGCCAGTTTATACTTCTCCCAGCAATGTAAGAGATTTCCAGTTTTTCCACATATTTGTTGAACATAATAGTGCTTGCCTTATTTGTGGTCATTTTGGTTGGTCTATACTGGTATCTCATTGGTATTTAATTTGGACTTTCTAATAAGTGATGATATTGAATAATTTTTCTAATGCTGATTGGATATTTATACATCTTTCAAATTATTTGTCCATTTTAAACTGTTTTTTCTTATTAATATGTAGAAGTTTTCTAAATATTGCAGAAATGCCTTTTATCATATAAATGAAAATATTTTTCTCATTCTATATCTTGTCTCTTTCAATCTCCTAATGATGTCTTTGACAACAAAAGTTTAATTGTAATGAAGTCCACTTTTTCAAGTTCTTTTCTTTTAGGGTTATTGTTATATGCATTCTGTTGAAAAATCTTTGCCTGCCCTGGCCCAGTGGCTCAGCTGGCTGGAGCTTCACCCCTTATACCAAAAGGTGGCAGGTTCGATCCCCTGGCAGGGCACGTACCGAGGCTGCAGGTTTGATCCTGGGTCAGAACATGTACAGGAGGCAATCGATGTTTCTCTCACATTGATGTTTCTCTCTCTCTGTCTTCTAGATCAATGAACATATTCTCGGGTGAGGATTAAAAAAATCTATGCTTACCCTAAATGCTATGAACGTATTCTTTTTTCTTTCTTCTAGAAGCTGTATCATCTTTTGGCATTTAGATTTATAATCTATCTTAAATGAAATTTGTGTGTGAGATAGGGGGGTTAAGATTTTTTTATTTCTCCAAAATATATAAAGAACTTACACGTCTCCACTCAAAGAAGACAAGAAACCCAATTAAAAAATGGGCAAAGGACTTGAATAGGCATTTCTCCAAGGAGGACACGCAGAGGATCCAGAAACACATGAAAAGATGCTC
>CM052539.1:146319949-146352566 GCA_028533065.1 Trachops cirrhosus
GGGAATTTCAGGGGAGAAGGGAAGGGTTTACAGGAAAAAATATAGAGGACCCATGGACAAAACTAGGGGGGTTGGAAATGGGAGGGATGGGTGGGTGGGCTGGAATGGAAATAAAGGATAGAAACTGTACTGAATAATCTAAAATAAAAAAATTTTTAAAAAAGATTTTTTTATTTTTCCATATGACTATCCCGTTGACCCAGGACCATTCATTGAAAGGTAACTTTGTTAAAAACCAAGTGAACACACATACATACACACATTTCTGGATACTTTGTTCTGTTTTTATGGTTGATTTCTCTAACCTTGTGCCCACGTCACACTGTTTCAATTATTGTGGCTGAAATCCAGAGGTGTCTTTTGTATTTGTTCTTCCAAACCTATTCTAGATTTTATGCAATTTCATATAAATTTTAGAATCAATTGTAATCAATTTTCACGCACACAACTTGCTGGGATTGATTAGGATGGTGTTGACACAACAGATTGAGTAGGACATTTAATAATTTTTTGGAGAAGGTGCAACTAAAAATATTGTATCTTCCAATTTATACATATGGTATAGCCTTGCATTTATAAGGTATTCCTTAATATCTTCCAGACATATTTTTTGGTTTTGAGTTAAAGATCTTATACATATTTTATTAGTTTTATTCATAGGTATTAGACTTCCTTGATGCTATTATAAATGGCATTGTTTTTAAATTTAACTTTCCAGTTATGATTTTTAATTATGTTTTCAGTTAAATCTATTTCTTTGGGCATCTTTTTGTGTTAATTGAGAAGATTTTGTATTTTCTAATTTATCCTGGCTTCAGTCCATTTTTATCTCACAATCCTCCTGTTTCTTTGTTTTCTTCTATTCTGGGTTTTTTAATTTCTAAATTGAAATACTTTCTCATATCTGCAAATTCTTAACTTTTTGAAATTTATACTGGAACACTTTTGGTACATTTTTCTTTACTTAGCCATTTTTGTTTCATTTTGTAAATATTTTGAGTATTACTTTCTTTTTTATTCTTATAATAGCTTTGTATTAGTGTGGCCTGCCAAAAATCTGTTCATTTTTGAATGTCTTGGGTTTTCCTATATTAACTCAAAATTTAGATAATATCAAAATTTAGGAGTAAAATATTTTCTCAGATCTGTAATTCTAAACATTATGAAGATCTATTTAACTTATGTCTCTGCTGGCTTTATTGTGAGTTTCTAGTGACATATAAATGTCTCCACTCTATATTTAATTCCTTGGTTTTTGTTTCTTCTGTGACAATTAAGTTAAATGCATTTATTTAAAGCTCCTAGCCCTGATAACAGTAATATAGAAAATATTTTACATTTATTAACAGTAGTTACTTTTATTAGAGACTTTCAGGGCACTTTATGGGCATTCTCTGGTGGAGAACCCCCGACAATTAAGATCCTTTCTGCATAACTTCATTGTGCTTTTTTTTGGTTTTGTCTAACATGTAAAGAAAGAACTGAAGTTTTAGAAAGGCTGAAAGATTAATCTAGTGTTTTATTATTTATACTTCTTATGGGCTCAAGCATTTTGGAGAAATTATTTGAAAATGTTGAATATGAACCAGAAAGAAAATGTTCAGATACTAAGTTTAGTATCTGGTGCCGATGTATTGCAATCCTATGTACAAAGTCTGAGATTTTTGAAGATAAGCTTCATATTATGTAAGACAGTTTCAACCCTGCGGCTTAACTTATTAGTGTATCTATTGCTTGCGATTGTTCAGAGAAATGAACATTATTCTATCCTCATAGATCCATCCATCACTTGTATACTCCCTTCATGAAGGTCGTTATTACATCAGCAGTAGAACAAAACCTGTGTGTGTTGGCCGAGATCCCCTAGGGGGCAGCAGAGCGGCAGTTGCCATCTACTTGGCAGTAACTGGAGGAGTGAGAAGGAGTCCTGGGGTTGTGGAGAAGCCCCAGCCTGAGAGGAAGACCAGGAAACAAGAGCAGAAAAGTATCAGGATGCCAGAATCAAGGAAATATATACACATATAATCTAAAGGCAGAACTGACACTGAATTAGAAATAAGAGCTGGGTTTGTGGCCATTAAATAGAAAGAGCAGTATTTACTTTTCTATCCAATGTTTCCTGAGTACGAACAGGCCCACGAGGGATATAATAAGTTTTCCACTCAATGTGGTGTTAAGACACATGAACAAGTATGTAAGTACAATGTATTAAGTGCCTTGAAAAACTGCACAAAGTGCCGTAGAATTCCAAGAACAGTGACTACAAAGGTGCAGGGGTGGTGGAGAGGGGGGCTTTGGATGAGGGTGGCATTGATCCCAGGCCTTAGAGAAGGAGGAAGAGAAAGAACAGGGAGAGGCTAGGACGGCAAACCTGGCATCTGGGCCGCGGTGAGCTGTCGCGACTGTAATGCGCTGTCCACGTGAGGAAGTGTGGAAGACGCGGTGGCCAACGTTCCGCGTGTGCATCTCCGCTCTAAAGCAGAATCTGAAGATGAGATCGATGAACCCCCTTCATACATATCACTGGTTTTCATGGCTCTTTGGGGCTCTTAAGAGAATAAAGATTAATTTGGTTTTCAGAAAACTGGGAGGTTTTAATATTTTGTTGAACCCGGCAAACCCCAAAGGAAATAAGCAAGGGAGCCCTTGGTCTGCCACAACACTGCACAGCAAGGACACAAGGGTTGGGAGCAGGGACTTTACCAGGAAAGACAAGGTACATCAGTTTACCACACAACCTTGTTCTTGTGCCCCTGGCAGCTTCCCTGTGAGGTCTAAGCACCTTGAAATTCTTGGGCTTAAGTATTGAAGGGTCTAGGATTTTTCAGTGTCTGACTTTTGGGTACTTCCCTCTCCCTTGGTATCAGTGTATCAGACAAGCATCTGGAGAAACACAGATCTTACAAGTCAGTTAGTGGAGAGGTGATGCACATGCCATGAAACAGGAGGTGCAGGCGATCACTGGCTAGCTCGTTCGATATTTGATGTGCTGTGGGATAGGGGGTGGGAGGGTAGTGACATGGCTTTATTCCAGTGTTAGAATTCCAGACTCCCAGTGCCTGAGGGGAGGACCCAGAACCTCTCCTCAATTCATTTGCAACAATATTTAAACTAACATTAGCGCCTGGCACAGAATAAGTACTTGGTCAATAGTTGTCAGATACAGAGATGAATGAATCATCAATCAATTGGACTGCATGGAAACAAAGACATTTATGAGCGTTTCTGGCCCTGAATTTGCTCTCTAGCCTTGTCTTTAAAAAATTGAGACATTGGTACATGTGAAAGACATATGCTAATTGTTCTCTGGAATAGAGCTTCCCAGCCATTGTATTCAGAACAGATTAATGCATGTATTGTAGGAACTGATCAATTTGCAACTGATCAGGCTCTGCAGCAGCTGGGGCTCCCAAGCCAGCTGCTTCAGGTCTGAGGCTCCACAGAGGGCAGCATGATTGTAGAAGAATTTGAGGGTGTGCCCCGTGATACCTACAACCTGGAAGAATGAAAGCCAGCATTGTCTGCTCTGACCAGCAACTCTTGAGTGTCCAAGGAGGTACTCCTCCACCCAGATTTCTGTCTCAGCTGCCAACTGCAGAGAGTGGCTGACCATTTTGGACAACAGGAGTGCACTGATGCAAAAAGTCATGTTCCAATGGACTGAAAAGTATTGTGGAAGTAGCCCAAGGTGCAGCCAGCAAGGTTTGTGGAGGGCTGCCCGTGAGCTGCTGGTGATAGTTTTCAAATGTCTTCACTAATATCTGATACTTTTGTCATTTTGCGGCGGCAGTGTATCCTTTTAGTGTAGTCTGAGCCAGCTTCAGTGTGACTGTGCTATAATGCAAGTGCAATCTGCAAGTGAAAATGTTTATCACCATTTTGAAATATTTGATATGAAAAAAATTTATTGAATTCAAACCCCACCTACAAGTTACAAGAAAATTCACTATTTGATAATGGAAGTTAGAGTTGTTAGAGTCTTTAAATGTAATTTCAACTGTTTTAAATATTCAGCTAGTAAAAAAAGTGGCTCTAAATTTTTATCATCTACTTTTGCAAATGGTTTCTCATCAACAATGACTATCAAGAATTTGAAGGGCTCATCATTAAGAAGTCTTGTCAGGAATCAGATGTCAGTCACCTTGAGCACAAAACCTTAATTAAATTTTTTTTGTCCATTGACAAAACTTCAACTTTCTCTTCAAAATTTTAAAATACCGGATTCATAAATTTTATCAACATCAAATTTAATATTCAATATTTTTCTAATATATTATTTTCTTTATCTTATGATTATCTATTAAAAATAAAATCTAACCAAACCTAGAGAATCTCCAATATAATATTCTCTAGTGTGACACACCAGCATTATCCCTTACCACTAGTACCAGTGTGTATGTAACCACCCCTCCACACCCGCACATGCTCCAGGAGGAACACATGCTCCAAGTCTCTGAGTCTGGTTAGGACACTTGACTTGACTTTGCTGCTGGCCCCTTGAGAACTGTCTTCAGGTCTTATGATTTAATTCTTTACACTGGATTTATGTCACAGATCAGAAAGTTGCTTTATTTTCAGGGTTTTAGAGGTTGCTTACTAAGTTATCCAGATTACATGTGTAGGAACCTTTTTGAATGCCTTATTCCCCTAATGGACTGGTGAACCATGACGTGAATTTGTTTTACCATCTAGTGAGAACTGAGCAACCTGCTGGCTTTCCTTTTTGCATTGGCTTCCATTATGGAGATCTCAGTTGCATTGGCAATTATTCTTAGGACAGATTAGAACTGTTGCAGTTTAATATTAAAATAGAAAAATTATGCAGAAACAGGCAAAAATTATAATCCCTTCTCATTGCAAATAACTTGATGTTACATGAAGATAAAAAAGCAATCACCCAAATTGATCTTCATATGGATTTTTCTCTTCTTTCTTGTTTTTCTACCAACATTTTAAATAATATCTTTGCTGATGCCTATACATTGTTCTTGCCTAGTATAGTTTTTTTATAAAGATCCAGACCACTCCCCTATCCTCCACAAATATAAAAGTCAGGCAACTTAGGATCTGCACAGACCAAGCAACTGATTATGAACTGTGCGAACTGAAGTGGCATGAAGTATCGGCATCTCAGTCAGCAACATTACCTACTACAGAAAGAAAGGAAATCAAGCCTGGGAAGTTGAGGACATTGAAAGTCTTGTCTTTCTCTGGTGCACTGTTGGTGGGGACACAGACTGGTGTAGCCACTGTGGAAAACAGTGTGGAGTTTCCTCAAAAAACTTAAAATGGAACTGCCTTTTGACCCAGCAATTCCACTGCTGGGATTATATCCTAAGAACCCTGAAACACCAATCCAAAAGAACCTGTGCACCCCAGTGTTCAGAGCAGCACATTTTACAATAGCCAAGTGCTGGCAGCAACCTAAGTGCCCATCAGTAAATGAATGGATCAAAAGCTGTGGTACATTTACACAATGGAATTCTATGCAGTAGATAGAAAGGAGGAGCTCCTACCCTTTGCAACAGCATGGATGGAACTGGAGAGCATTATGCTAAGTGAAATAAGCCATGTGGTGTGGGACAAATACCATATGATCTCACCTTTAACTGGAACCTAATAAACAAAACAAACAAGCAAGCAAAATATAACCAGAGACATTAAAATTAAGAACAATCTAACAGTAACCAGAGGGGAGGTGGGAGGGGATAATGGGGGGAAGGGGGGAAGGGTTCTCAGGAACCTGTATAAAGGACACATGGAGAAAACCAAGGGCGGGGGATGGAAGAAAGGGCGGGAGGTGGGGATGGCTTGGGTCGGGGGGGGGGGCGGGTAATGGTAGGGGGTGACTGCAGACAACTGTAATTGAACAACAATAAAATAATTTTTTTAAAAAGAAAGCCTCGTCTTCTACTATACCTAGAAAAGAATTTTTAAATAATTTTCATAAACGTGTGTCAGATTACAGATTTGGGGAACACTAAAGGTAGCACATTGTCACATTGTTTCTTCCACGGTGACCCTCAATATAGGACCATAATAATATTTTCCAAATACCTGTGACCCAGCTTTGTGTGTTTGCAGAACCACTAGTTCCTCATGTTCTTCCCTTTCTTGTAAATTGTGAATAATATCTGTTCTTTCCTATACGTGGTATATATTAAAGAGAGAAATTGGCAAGGGTACTTATATAGTTATATTTCTTAGGAATTTATTTTTCTTAAAGTGCAGTTGACATACAATATTATATTAGTTGCAGGTGTACAATATGGTGACTCAACACTTATAAAGCTTACGAAGTGGTCACCACAGTGAGTCTGGTAACCACCTGAAGTGATGATGATATTATCGACTCTGTTCTCTGTGCTGTGTATTATATCCCTGGGATATGAAAAAAATTATTTTATCACTGGAAGTTTGTACTTCTTAAACCCCTTCAAGTGCACCACTAATTTCTTCTGTTATTCTGAATAATTAGAAATCAACTTCATTATATCTTATCTTTAGCACCTGTCTCCCTGGGCTCTTCTTTCAGATTATATTCCCTTTAAGGATATGTGCTCATCAGTGCTTGTATCTCTTTAAGAAATCTAGCAACCAATGAGCATATTCATGAGTATTCTCATTAGCATATTCTAATGAAAATAATAGATGCTTACCCTACTCAGTTCTATTTTACTTAATACAACTTGACCTTAAAAGAGGTATGAACAGGTTAGGAGTCAGCAGACTGGGAACTGGGAGAGCCCTGGATTCCCGTGTCTAATTTTGGTGCTAATTTGCATTGTGGTTTTGGGTAGATTTTCACATTTTCCAGTATTGCTTTTTTGAGTTAGATGGTGTCTAAACTGGCTATTATCCTATAGTTCTGATAAAATTCTGTATTTCTGAAAAAATAAATTATTATAAAGCTTAAAATATCTTTGAGTTAGCCCTGATTAAATTGAACATTGAAACCTGAGTCTGCAAGTCACTTTTTTTAAAAGCAGGAAACTTGAGGGCCGGCTCAGCTGTTGACAGAAGTGCTTTGAGAATGGGAGATGGGGTAATTCCTAGCTTATGTTTAAACAGGGAATGGAGAAGGTTGGTAAATGTTTACATATCATCATTTACTACAAAATGCATATAAATGTGTGCTTACCTGTGTCCAGCCATTAAAAAAACAATGGGGTATATATCTCCATTAGTTTACTAAAATAGACAGATAAATTTTTCTATAATATTAAATTTTTTATTTTAATAGTTTCAAAGTCAGTTGGCTTATATACTTGCAATTATATTTATTATCATTAAATGTATTTGATAAAAGTATTTGTTGAAGAAAACTTTTTTATTTATTTAAAATCTTAGTGTTTAACATGGGAGATTATGCATGCTCAAAAACTGGTAATTAACCCGCTATGACCTTACCAATTTTCCTTAATTAATTCAACTAGTGCCAAAACTGTATATGTTCTCTATGAATGAGAACACATCTTAGGCTTTTTACACATAAAATAAATGTTTAACAGATTGACTTTAAAACTTAAGACATAGTATTTGTTACAATTGTTACTAAGAAATCTAACAGTCATCACAACCCGTTTTTGAAAATTGAGTAACCAAATGTTTTTTGTTTTTCTTTTTATAAAAAGTCTCACGGTTGTTGACATAGATTGTGGAGCATCTTTTCATATGCTTCTTTGCCTTCTGTATATCTTCTTTGGTGAGGTATCTATTGATATTTTTGGTCCATTGTTAATAGATCTTTTAACTTTCTTATTGTTGATTTTTAAGTGTTCTTTGTTTATTTTAGATAACAGTCCTTTCTTATATGTCTTTGCCAATATTTTCTCCCTCTTTGTGGCTTGTCTTTTCATCCTCCTGACAGTGTTTTTCCCAAGCAGAAATTTTTAATTTGATGAAGTTTAGCTTATTAATTTTTCTTACATGGATTGTGCTTTTGGTGAGGGAGCGTATGAGATGTGCACTTCATATATATAATATATATTATTTTTTAGAATAAATGCAAGTATTTGCCACTTTGCTTGAAAATGGAGGTGTTTAAAGTGAATTTCTTTATTGTTGTTCAATTATAGTTGTCCTACTACAGTTGTCCCACTTTTTTCCTCGGTTGCTCCCCACGCCCCTCCCACAGTCAACCCTCACCCCGTTGTCTATGCCCATGGGTCCTTTACACATGTGCCTGGACTTGACCCTTCCCCTTTTTTCCTCTGTTATCCCCTTCCCCCTTCCCTTTTGTCACTGTCAGTTTGTTCTTTATTTTCATGTCTCTGGTTCTATTTTGCTCGCTTGTTTGTTTTGTTGATTAGGTTCCTCTTGTAGGTGAGATCATATGGTATTTGTCTTCCACTGCCTGGTGTATTTCACTTAGCATAATGCTCTCCAGTTTCAACTATGCTGTCGTGAAGGGCAGGAGTTCCAAAAAATTCTGTTTTCCACCATCATCAATTGTTATAAATTAAATATGTATTGCCATGTAAATCAGTGCTTCCAATACACTGAATTAATATATTTTGTCTGGAAAAGGTTAAATTGATTGCAATCTCCATCATATAGTGGTATGTAAAATATAAGTAAAAATGTGCTTGAAGTTGACCTTCCAACCAGACCATTAACTTTCTCACTACAGCATTATCCCAAGCTTACTGTTGTCTTTCAATTACTTTAGATACCCCAGAAAATAATTTCCCCCTTTATTTCAAACACCAACCTTGTACTCAGTGAATCTAGAGCTTTATTGACGAAGAGAAAACCTAGAGGTAGTCTACTAAGAACCCCTTTTTTGTAACTGTCTTTTTTCTTATCAACTTGCATATTCAGAGAGTTATCACATTAGTGCCTGAGACACTACGACTGATCCCAATTATTTGGTTCGGAAGCAGGCATACATAATGCAGGCCAGGTCAGAGTCACTCCACTCTGAGAGTTTTGGTCTTTAGGCTGAGCATAGTGTCATTGTCTTTGTGCAGGATGAAAACATCATCAGTGTTAGCAGCCACGTTCCCCAAAGTGTGGAGAAACGGTCTATTGTAAGAGGAGACGGAAGCCATTTTCAAAGTGAGGCAGTAGGAAGAGGTGGAGGGCGTCCCGAGACTCTCAAGTCCTTGATTCCAGCTATTCTGGGAGTCAGTTAAAGCTTTGCTGTTCAATTATTTTATAACATACTTATGTATTATACCAACATAGTCTCATATTATTTAAGTCTTCCAAGATTTTTGTCACTTATACCAAATAGAATCTAACACATCTTCTCTTTATTACCTTGTACCTCATTACCAATGGTATCTATGGAACTAGTGTGAAATGCCATAGTATTAAATGCCACGATATCGTATTATATCCATGGTCTCTTCAGAATGAGTTCAAGAGCGAAGTTGAAGATTGTAAAACCCAGTGTACCAATTATTTCTTATTTATCAGTAAGTTCATAGTTTGGAATATTGAGTTAACTTGGAATAATGTATATGAACACTCACACATAAGGAAAAATACAGACATGAATATGAATCTAAGCATCTCTTTAAGGGTGAGAAAAATATGTTAGAGGTGGAAGTTTTATTAGCTATCATCTAATTCTCATTTTTTCAGATGGATAAACTGAGGTGAGGATTGAAAATTCATTTATAGTAATTAGCAATGTGACTATGTTTTCTTGACTTCTGAAGCAATTCTCTGTGAAGAGAGTACTAACCTGCTGTACGACCTTTTCTCTCTGGGTCTCGGTTTGCCCTCTGTAAGCTGAGTGGGTTATACCAGATAATCACTGTGATTCACTCCAGCCCTAATATTCTATGACTCAATGATTTTATGGTGCACACGATCATTATACAGTGTTTATATAATGCCAGAGGCCTTTGATTTTGTTTGAAAATCTGGATTGAAATTCTGCTTAGAAAAGAGAAAGAAAAGACTGAGTGATGAGAAAAGCTGGGTCAGAAGGACAAAAACCCAGAAATGATACAAAGAGCAAAATTTAATGGATTTATTCATTGGCAATTTACAAGTGGAATCTTTATTGCCATTTACATCAGGCTTGCAAACAAATTTTGCTATTTATTCTTTCACATTTAGTCTACGCACAATGTTTTTCAATTAAAAATATATCAGATTCAGGTTCATAGAATAATTCAGTGAAGAACACAGCATTAGCCTTGAAGATGAAGGGGATGAAATGGGTTATATTTTAAAAGGCGTAGCTATAAAGATACTATTGAACTAGTCATATCTTAAAGCAAGTTATAGGGAGACTGTTAACAATAATGTACTTCTGGGCAATGTAAAAATTTCTATGACATTTTAAGAAAGACAGATTCAAACACACTCATTTTATTGATAGATTTTGGTTTGATTCTATTTTCTAGGACTTACTACCTGTGTGTCCTTAAGCAATTTACACAATCCTTCTACAACTCAACTTTCTTTTGTGTAAAATGGAGATACTATTTATGATTAATTCAAAGGATTGTTGTGTGTATTAAATGAGAAAATATACAAAAAGAGCTTACTAAGGGACTTGGCATGGAGCCAGTTCAGTGGCTGCTTTGAGTAGTGGGCTCAGTTGAAATAGGACATTTAAACTGTAGATAACTCTGATAAAGTGGAAAATCTTCAGGCAAGGTGGACTTCAGGTTTCTGTTTGCATTCCCATAAATACATAATGTTATTAAATCAAGCACATGAGTCTTTAACAATGAATGGGAAAGTCTCAGTACAAACATATATTTTAGTTTTTTTAAAAAAATTTATTTATTGCTTTTAGAGAGAAAGAGGAAAGGGGAGAGAGAGAGATTTGTTGTTCTGCTTATTTATGCATTCACTGGTTGATTCCTACATGCTCTGACCAGGGATTGAACTCGAAGCCTTGGTATATTGAGACAACACTCTAATCAACTGAGCTACCTGGCCAGGGCACAAACATATTTTAGATAATTGAAAGTAGCACTTATTGTTTATACAGTTCACAGTATATAGTACTTTCAGATATAAATAAAAGTGTGTGTGTATTTGATTTTTTTCCTGTTCACTAAATAACCATATTGTGATTTCCACTCTTTCGATGATGAAACTGATTTAGAGATCTGAAGTTTACCCATAGTGGGTTTGTGTTGATAGTAACAATCGAAATCAGATTTTCTGACTGCTTCTGGTATAGTGCCATATTTAATGAATGTTTACCAAACTTATAAGGAACAAAGCACCGTGGTGGGCACTAAGAGAGATACATCTTGATGCATGCCCATTGCTGTCTCATCCAGCACTTCTCCTGCCAACTGTACGTCATAGGAACTTCCCGCAGCTGTCTGAGAACTGCTGATAGTCACCAAACTCTTAGCACTGGGTGACTGAGAGGGCTTCCATGTTAACCTCAGCATCATCGTTCATGGATGAAAAGGAGAGAGAGGATATGAATCTGTGCATGTATTTGTATTGCGTTTACTTTGAGGATAAGGTACATCTGATGTTGCCCAGTTCAAATCCCCTTCCTGAGAATCCGTACCTATAGGAGAGGCGGTCATCTGGGTGTATGGACTTAGCATGCAGCATTTGGGAAAGGGCTGCAGTGACAGCCACTGAGGAGAGGAGGAAGCCTGGCTGAGTGAGAGAGGAAAGCCAAGTGGATGTTCAGATGCCAGTTGAGATGTGAGACAGAAAGGGTCCTGGAGGTAACTTTCTAGCTGTTCTTGAGCCAACCACATTCTGTCTTGGTGTTTCATGATTCACTCCATTCATTACCATAAATCTCCCTTTCTGGTTAAATTAGTTAGAATTATATTTTTGCTATATGTAGTAAAGATCTAGAATTAATACCAACATCAAGATTAAAGACATGAGGTCTCTGCTTCTGTGAGTAAGAAACAACACTAGCATTTTCCAAATGACTAATATTAGGGTAATTGCAGGAGAAGTACTGGGCAGCTTGTTATGATACAAATTCTGGAGCAACACTCCCACAGGTTCTGGTTCAGGATGTCTGCAAGACGGCCTGGAGATCTGTATTTTGACACATTTTTGAAGTGGTTCTGATTCACCTTCAGAATACAAAACGTCTGCCAGAAGTACTTTTGTCCATGTTTTGGGGACATGGCACTGTAACTTCAGGACAGTACAGGTCTTATCAATTATAATACATCAGCTATATTGCAGGTTGAGCAGGGATTAGATGATAAATTGAACATTGCTCTTATGTGGTTACTATCTCTTTCATATGTTGGCATAAGGAAAGGAGAAAAGGCAATGCAGTCAGACTTGGAGAGAAAAGGTTTGGTGGAGAATGCGGAAGAACTGTAGATCAGCATGGAAATGTTACATAGGAAAGGAGTAAGGAGTGCTGAGCAGAGGGGCAGGAGTTACTCCTGCCAGACCCACAGGGGCAACTGCAGTATGAAGCACGTCTGGCCAGAAGCCAGGGGAAAGGAAAAGCCGAGCTCAAGCTCTTTTGGTGGAAGAAGTCATTTTCATATCCTTGACCTGGCCTCTGCTGGGACAGTAGTTCATACCTGATCTTTTCCTCCTCATCTCATGGGCTACAGCTCGACGAGCATCTTGGGGAGAATTATTTACCACTACAAAAGTGACCCTGCTGTAGTTTATGTTTATCTCAACATCTTGCAGAAATGCAGGTCATCAGTAATTCATGGGGCAGCTTTATCCACAATCAAGCTGCAAGGACACTCCTGTGAGAAGCTTTTCCAACTGAGAAACACCAGCAGTTCCATCGATCTTCCTAACACCCTAGAGGTAAGTGTGAGAACAATAAAAATGGTCCTGGGGGTGGAGTGGGGAGAAGGGATGGCATAATGATTCTCTAGAGTTCTTTCCTGGCTTTGCCAAAAAGCATTACTGGGAAATGGAAACTGGGTGTGGTTCAGTTCTCAGTCATTTTGGATGTCATTGCAAGAAGAACGCTTCAAGATTATCCAGTCCATAACTTTCTGAGCCTCAGAGAAAGGAGTGACCTATCTAGGCTCACACATCTACAGGTGGCAGAACCGAGTCAAGGAATTACATCTCCAACTCTGAACTTTGTAGTCAGTAAATGCTCACAAACAGCACGGCCTCGTTCTGTGTACCCCAAACAAAATTGAGTAAATTTACTCAAATTGACTATGAGTAAAACTCACAACTGTGTTTAAAGCATGAGAAGACAGCCAACATGAGAAGCAAAATTATGATAATAATTGTATAAATCAGCCTGGCCTACAATAACAAAATATGACAGCCCAGGTGATTTAAACAACAGAAATTTAGTTCTCACAGTTCTTGAGGCTGAGGAAGTCCAAGATCCAGCTGCCAGTCAATTTGGTTGCTGGGAAGACTGTCTTCTTGGCGTGCAGGCAGACAGGCACCTTCAGAGCGCTCTGAGGTCTCTTCTTATAAAGGCATCAAGCTCATTAAATTAGGGCCCCTAATTTGGTTATGACCCCATCTAACCTGATTACCTCTTTACGAGCTGTATCTCCATATACAATCACTTTTGGGGGTTAGGGCTTCAACAGATGAATTTTGGAAGGACACAGTTCAGTCCATAGCAATAATTGTCTTCATACTCGCTCTCATCCTTCTATCTTTCCAGTGTCCCAAGGCCACACTGATGGTTTAGGTGGAGGCAGATACTTGTTCTCACTGCTAATAACAAAGGTGATGCTTTTGAAAGAAAAAGAGGAAGCAAAATATCTTTCAGTAATGGTACCTTCTGTCTATTTTGGTTTCTGTGGTGGTTCCTTATGACATCAGGAAAGGTCTATAGGGAAAATCTACTCAGCACATGTCACCTAACATTGATAAATGCCTTTGAGAGATGTATGGAAATCTCGATGTTAGTTGACTTGAACTGAGTCGTTCAACTACTGAGAAGTTTTACAGATCCACAATCTTTTATCTGCAATCCCAAAATCCAGGATACTCCGAAATATTACTGTTTTCTGGAAATGTGCAGCAAACTCACTTGATGACAATACCTGACCTGTCCTGATGTGAGACCATTTGCAGTCTTTATCGTCCCACAATTGAAATCATTCCTGTGTTTTGCTGAAGAAATATTAAACAATTTGCTTATGGGCCCTGTCCCAGGGTCCTGCTGAGGTCTTCGTAGCATATTAAGAATGATACTGAACTATCTTTCTAAAATCCAAATGAGTGTGAATTCTTAAAACACATATGACCTCAAAGGATTCAAATAGGGAAATTAGAGTTTGTAGCAAAGTAAATCTTCTCCAAGGACTGAAATTATGCGTGATGTGGTAGCAAGGTTAAGCAGAAGCGATTGCCCAAAGTTCCCAGGAAATGAGCTGTTGCTGAAGCCATCAGAACAGGTATGGGTGAGAAGGTGACCCAGTTCTGCAGAACCGGCAGTTCTCCATCTGCCTGACTCCAGTTACTGCAAGTGGGGTCATGGGATTCTTCAAATGAAAATTTTAGGTCAAACTATATGGATCTGTATTGTATGGGATTCTGAAGAGGAGAGCCATGGTGATTTGAATCAGCAAGACAATGCGGTCATTTCTGCAATTGGGTGATGTGTCTCTTCTGGCACGTTGGCCTCCAGAGACAAGCCTGCTTTTTGCTCTTTCCTTCTTATTCATCTCATTATGTTGGGACTTGGCCAGATCACTTGGTCTATGTGCCTCCTTTATTTTCATTTCAGTGTGGATGGTGTGAATAGCTTTCCTTATCATGTTCTGGATCAATACATAAAATGTTATTTTTAAAAGATTTCAATTCTCACATAGGCCTTGTTTGGAAGGTCACTTGATAGCACCACCTCTGGTTCGAGTGGAGAGACTTCTGGGTGGTGGGGGGGGGCACCAGGAGTCATGATATCATTTTCAACCTTGGTATTAATTTCCAGTGTGACCTTGAGCATGTCACTTCCTCTCTCCAGACTTGTTTTCTCATTTAGAAAACAAGAGGCTTGGAACTAATAATCTCTGAAGTCTCTTTTATGGTTAATAACAAACTTGCAAATAAAATAAATCATAATCATTATAGTGGGACCCCAATTTGTTTAGCAATTTATAATCTATAGACAACTTGCACATCCACTAAGTCATTGGATACTTACAACAAACCTATTAGTATATGTGGGGCAACTAGGCATTATTAGTCCGTTCTGAAGAAGTTCAGAGAAGAAGTTCTCTTGACTAAGGTCACAGAGAAAACTAGTTCTAATAAAGAGATGGCCAGAACAGATCTTCTGACTCCCTAACCGCCTAGCATGAATTTCTTCCACTCCGCCTCACAACTTCACTAGTTTCGAAGATGCTTTGCTCAAGAGCTTCAAGAAATGCACGCACACTTGTTTGTTCACAGTAGAGGACAGCATTACTTTTGACCAGTTAAAGGGAGAAAAATTGCTCATACCTTATTTGGATTTTATTTTATTTTTTCCTAAAAAATTATTTTTTAAAAATATATTTTATTGATTATGCTATTACAGTTGTCCCAATTCCCCCCCCTTAGTCCCCCTCTACCCAGTACTCCCCCCTTCCCTCCCACAATCCCCACCCTCAGTTCATGTCCATGGGTCATGCCTATAAGTTCTTTGGCTTCTCCATTTCCTATACTATTCTTAACAGCCCCCTGTCTATTTTACACATACAAATTATGCTTTTTAATCCCTGAACCTTCCCCCCATTTGCCCTCTTCCCTCTCCCAGCTGATAACTCTCCAAGTGATCTCCATATCTATGATTCTATTCTTGCTCTGGTTGTTTGCTTAGTTTGCTTTTTTAGATTCAGTTGTTGATACTTGTGAATTTGTTGCCATTTTAATGTTAATAGTTTTGATCTTCTTCTTTTCTTTAATAAGTCCCTGTAACATTTCATGCACTAAAGGCTTGGTGATGATGAACTCCTTTAGCTTTACCTTGTCTGGAAAGCACTTCTACTCTACATGATAGCTTTGCTGCATAGAGTAACTTAGGTTGAAGGTCCTTGCTTTTCATCACTTTGAATACTTCTCACCAATCCCTTCTACCTGGAAAGTTTCTTTTGAGAAATCAGCTAACAGTCTTATGGGCACTCCTTTGTAGGTAACTGTCTCCTTTTCTCTTGCTACTTCTAGGATTCTCTCCTTATTTGGCATTTAATTATGATGTGTCTTGGTGTGGTCCTCTTTGGATCCAACTTGTTTAGGACTCTCTGTGCTTCCTGGACTTGTATGCCTACTTCCTTCATCAAATTAGGGAAGTTTTCTTTTATTATTTTTTCAAATAAGTTTTCAATTTCTTGCCTTTCCTCCTCTCCTTCTGGCATAGCACCCCTATGATTTGGATGTTGGTATGTTTAAAGTTGTCCCAGAGGTTCCTAAACCTATCTTTGTTTTTTCAAATTCTTCTTTTTTCCTGCTATTCTGATTGAATGATTTTTCCTTCCTTGTGTTTCAAATCATTGATTTGATTCTTGGCTTTATCCTATCCACTGTTCCCTGTACATTTTTCTTTATTTCACTTAGAGTAGCCTTCATTTCTTCCCTTATGTTTTTGCCATACTCAGTGAGTTCTTTGAGCTTCCTCATCACCAGTGTTTTGAATTATGCATCTGGTAGGTTGGTTATCTCTGTTTTGTTCATTTCTTTTCCTGGGATTTTGCTCTGTTCTTTCATTTGGGCCACATTTCTTTGTCTCCTCAATTTGGCAGCCCCCCTGTGTTTGTTTCTGTGTATTAGGTAGAGCTGCTTTGATTCCCTGTCTTAGTGGTGTGGCCTATTGTAGAAAAGGAGAAAAGGCACCTGTAAATTCTGTGAGGTGAAGGCTTAGATATTCACCAGGGCAGGGAAACCCACTTCACTGTTCTGTGACTCTGTGTGAGGGGAGGGCTTAGAGAGGGGACTGTGCCACTGCCTGGCTTCTGGAGGTTTGCCCAGCACTCACCCCTTTTCCAGTCACTTCACTCACTTCTAGTATGTGACTGGTGCCCTTCTACCTGTTGCCCTGGTGGTGAGCCCCAGAGTGGGTGGGTTTGTGTATGTTCTCAGTCCATGCAGGCCCTATAAGCTGAGTCTCCTGAAAATCTGGCAAGTTCTTCCATCACCACAATCCCCCCTGGTTTTTATAGCCAGAAGTTATGGGGATTTATCTTCCCAACTCTGAAACCCTGGGCTGTGCAGTGTGGCCTTGGGCTGTGATTGCTTCCTCCCAGGGTATCCCTCCCAATTTTTATCCACCATACATGAATGTGGAATCTTCTGTTCTACCGCTGCTGCTGCCTCTCCATGCTACACCACATCTCCATGCCTCTCCAGCTATCTCTGCAGCTCTGCCCCTCCTACCTACCTGGATGAATGTGGCTTCTTTAAACCCTTGGTTGTCGGACTTCCATGCACCTCAATTTTGTGATGGTTCTGGGTGTTATTTGTTTTGAGATCTACTTGTAATTCTTTTGCTGGTTGCTCAAGGAGGTGAAGAGCACCTACCTATGCCGCCATCTTGACCAGAAGTCCCCTTGTTTGGATTTTAGTGGTTGTTGGCACCAGGCTCAGAGCAAAGGCTTAGGTAGTTACAGGTGATTTGAAGAGGGACTGAGTGTGACCACACCAATGAAATTCTTAACTAGAACACACTGGGAGAAGTTGAAGGAGGCAAGGAAACTCAGTGTGGGATGAGGCACCATGGTGAAGTGGAGATGCTGGCGCATTCCCAGGGAAAACACTGTGACCTGTGTCTTGTCCAACAGCTTTCTAAAGCCTAGTGTGGGTCTAGAATGAATAGCATTTTTTTACCTTTTGACTGTGTTGCATTTGGGGAGAAAATAGCCTGGAAATGCTTTAGCTTTTGTAAGTCATGATACTGGTTTTCCTTGTTAGCTGACAAAATGTTGGCAGATGAAATTTCAGAAGTGTATGAGACAAAAGAGCAAAAAGAGGAGGTTCTACCTGGGCCTGGTTTTCTCATCTGTAAATGAGCTTGGGTTTGCATTCAAGGCCACTGCCACCTGACTCAGCCTTCTCTGACACTGCTTCTCTGTACACTCTACCCAGAAATCCAGCTTCTCTCCTGCCCACGAGGCAATCTGACTCCACTTAGGCTTCGCTTAGCCCTTCTCATCTTGATTTGTTTTCCTCGTGATTCTAATTCTCCTTGTTTTTAAGGCCAGTATGAATGCCATGAAGCTTTCCCTCCACACCTTAACAGGCAGTTGGTGCTCCTTCCTAACCTACCAGTCACTTGGAGATGACATGCAGCCTGATGTGCAGATGATACTTAAAAATGTTCACCCTGTATCATAGTTGCTTGTTACATATTTCATGCGGTAGGCTGACTAGGGTCCTGGATGACAAACACATCACTGCTCTGTCCCCGCCCTGGACCTGCACACTGGCACTTACTTCACGGTAAAGGAAGAGCTAAATAAATATCTGAATGATTGGAGGGATGAACGAGTTCTAAAGCCTTCTGTAAGACCAACTGTCTATGATTTAAAGCAACACATCTGTTTAAAAGCAATGTTACCAAGAATCCATTTTTAAGTAAGATACTTTTTACAAAGTTGTAATTGAGACTTATTAAATCAAAAACTGTTCTGGCTGAATTATTGCTGTTTCTTTAAAATGAAATTCATTTAAAAGTAGGTGCCACATCATAGAAAAAGTGCTGCCTGGGGATTTTTCCTCAAAAGAGTTAATTTTGAGATCATGTTATGTTCCTTACTAGCTGTGTGACTTTAGACAAGTCACGTTACTTTTGTGAGTCCAATTTCTTCAACCTGAAGAAATGAGTTCTCAGGGCTGTTGGGAGGAGTTAATGTGATAATGGATGTGCAAGTTCTTTGCAAATGGAAAAGGACTCCACATTTTAAAAGGGTTATTATTATCATTATCATTATTATTATTTTAGCAGTCATTTCCATGGAACATAAATGCAGTCTCTAGAGCTTCTTTGAGCCTTTAAGTGTACAGATTGTATTTAGAAGCTTATATCATGCCCAATATGCAGCTGAGTAACAGCTAATCAATGCTAATAGCCTTGGGTCTTTATTTACAGAGTGCCCTTCCTCCGGCTCAAGAGCCGTTAAAAGCTGGATCCATCATTCCTCAGTCAATTTCCATTCAGTCAGTCATTCAGCAAATATTTACTGTATGCCTACTATGTATTGGGCAATATTTTTGACACTGACTGGGTTGCTCATATTGTTGATGCCCATTTCATTGCAGGAAACTGCAGATCCATAGAAGGAAAGGAACTTTTATGAAGCTGCATGCACAGACAGGGCGGGGGTCAGGGGTCAGCCCAGAGCATAGGGCAGGTTGTAGCCTACATTGTGCTAACAATAATTGTTTTATGAACTGAAGCTGGGCCCCTTTGGTTTGAGTCACAGATCTTCATCTATAGCAAGCTGGGGCTTTGCCTTATTTGTTCATAATGCAACATGATGTCAGCGGTTGAAAGGCACATCATGTGAACCAAGGTACATAGGTTAGGTTTCTGAACTGCTTTGGTCGGTTCAATTTCAGACACTTTGGAAAGAAAAGTTTAAATGTAGCTATCGATTGAGAGAGATTTGCGTATGTCCCAGAGCCGACTCCTGCGGAGCCTGCACCTGGCTGCAGACACATTTCACAGAGTTGCAGTTTCACTTTTATCCTCCAGAGAGAATAGGCTCTTTTTTCCAAGTGGAGGATTTTTAAGATGCTGGGATGAAAGCTCCCCTTTCATGTGCGGTGACTCAGAGAGCAGGGAGTCAGCAAGGTGGTAAGCCAGCCCAAGGTGCTACAAGGGAAGTATGAGGCACGTTCCCCATTTTCAGCTTTGTGGCCTCTTAAAGGTATTTCCTACAGGGTCTCAGAGTGAGCTTCCCCAGCTTTGGAATAGCCCTCGCAGTTTTAGCCAGAGCAGGAACATAGCACAGGTCATTTGTACCGTTTTCAGGGACATGATTGTTGATAGTCAATTTGACATCTGTAGGGAATACTGACCTAGAGAAAGACACAGAGGTGACAGCACCTTCTCTCTCCAAAAGCTCGAAATGGGGTGATTAAGAATATACAAAAATAATCAGAAGGGACCACTCAGGCAATAAATAGTTTCTGACAGAATTTGTTTACTCAGATAATACAAAGAGTAAAACAGATTTGGTGGAACCAAAAAAGGTTTTCCATTTTGTTCTATTTGTAGGATATGGTATTTGGGATAGTTTTGTAGAAACTAAGAAGAATTTTTTGGGGAAACATTTATTCAATTAGTATAAGGTTTCAGTCATGCAAGATAAGTATCAGTAAGTTTCTAGAGATCTGCTGTACAACACAGTACCTGTAGTTTAGTATAGTAACAGTATTGTATTGTGCGCTTAAACGTGTGCTAAGAGGGTAGATTTCATATTAAGTTTTCTTACCACACACACACACACACACACACACCCCAGACAACAAAACTAGAGATTCAAAGAAACTTTTGGAAGTAATAGCCATGTTCATTACCTGGATTTGGTGGTGATTTCAAGGGTGTATGCATATGTCCAAACTCATCAAATTACAAATTAAATATGTGAAGGCTTATTATGTATCAGTTATACCTCAGTAAAGCTGTTTTAAAAAGATTGGTTAGTGAACAACGCCCTAGGAACAGACAGGCAGAAGCTGCTCCTTGGCACCAGAGCGGCCCCCTTAGGATAGACTGGAGGGGCAACAGGTGAATGTTATGGGAAAGGTTCTTGTCAGGTACCACGACAGCCAGCTTCACTTCTGTTTCATCAGGTACACAATATTGTAAAACTTTGAAAGCGCTATTTGGAAGCATTTAAAGAATACTCATCACAAACTAAATCCTTGGTCAGAAGTTACTATTTCATGATTCACCCAGTCTCTCATATGTCATAGATTTCTCTGAGCAACTGGAAATTTGGCCTCTGCTCAAATTATAAATTATGTTAAAATTCCTGATAAATGAAGGCTTAGAAGAATATGAGAAGGGACACTCAAAACCTGGAATTATCTGCTGGAGGGTGGGTCCCTTGTAGGACAGGCTTCCCCTGCTATGTGAGTGCTCTAGGAATCCATCTGTATCAGTGTGCCATCTGGCATTGTTGTGAGAGGCTGCATTCAGCTTCAGTGAATTTTTTTGAAGACTCTTTCAACGTGTTTGCCTACTTCATGATGGGTGATTTGCGCACGCACCTGCCCACACTGTCTGAGTGTACAGCAGTTTTTGATCTAAAACAGCATGACCCCCATGTCCCACCCTCCCTATTCACTGGATCTCTCCCTGAGCTACTTTTATTTGTTTCCTCAGATGAAAAAAGTCCTCAAATGGAAACAGTTTGCTAATGTGGAAGAGATGAAATAGAGCAGAAGCACTAAAAGGCATCAAAACTGACAAGTTCAAAAACTGCGTGAGCAGTGGAAAAAAATCTCAATAGGTGCACTGCATCAAATGGAGAGTGCTTTGAAGGTGACTGAAGTTGAAACGTAAGAATAAATAAACAATTTTTATAAGTAAATTCCTTTTTTGGGGAGATTCCCCCTCCTATGGTCTTCCTAACAACTACCTTAGTGGGGATTTGGTATAAATATCATGCTTTTGGTAAAATGACCCTAGAAATTCAATAACCATAATGGGTCATTAGTTTTACTTGATAAATAATATTTTGGCTTGAATGAGACCAAAAAAGAAAACTCCCCTATCTTCCTTTTGACTATATTCCTTGGAATCACAGAGTCACCTTTCTCCTTAGTTTATATATAAGTAAATACATAGGCATATTTTTAGAGGTAACTTCCTCTTGTTCTTCACGTTATTGTGAAGATTGCAATAGACTGATTTCAATATTCCTAGTGATTTAGGAATTGGTATATTTACCAAGTTGTATAGTTTATATCCAAGTAATGTATTCACTTTTAAGTATTTCTGTTTCATATTTCTTAAGAAGTTCATCAAATGAATACATATATTTGTGTATATGTATAGATCCACTCTTTTAAAAGTACCCAGAGCCCCAACTTAGGGGCATCCATAGAAGTGTGGAATGTTGCATTGGGCCTGGCCCAGGGATGCAGAGAATGGATTCTACAGGGAGTCTGCCAGTTATCAGCTTTGTGAAGTTGGACAAGTCACATACCTGCTCTGGGCCTCAATTTTTTTCAGGACCACCCCCATTCCTGCCTTCAGGTAATATTTATTGTTGTCTGTAGGTGTGCTGCACTGTGGTAGATATTGTACCTATGATTCCATGGTGCTTTTCCTCACAAAGGTTGAAAAGTCTGTAAGGCAAGACTAAGGTTGCCCAGCAATGTAAGTCACGAAAGAGGAATGATCGGGGATCTGTGCGTACCCAGGGTGAGGAGCATCAATCACACAGGAGGAAAGCTCCCTGGAGGGGCTGACCCCTGTGCTGAATTTTGAGAGAGTTATAAAAAAGGGGGCGTGAAGTCTTCACAGGCAGAGAGAACAGCACAGATGAATGAACAGACACGTGACACAGAGTGACGTCCTTGGGTAAGTGACATCATTGGGTAAGTGAGGGGAGATTAGTGGTTGGAGAGAAGGATGAGCTGGGTTGAAGTGGGACTTCGGGCTGGGAATGTTGCGGTGAGAACTCCACCACCACTCGGCATGACTACCTTTTGTTTACTGGAATGAAAATGCAAGTTTGGCATATTTGTAGAGTTTAAAGACTGGCAAAAGTACTGTTTTAGGGAGCCTAGGTTTTCACCAAATAGTCACTTCCAGTACATATAAGATTTCTCAAATGTAGGCAAGTATTAAAAAGATCTGGGGGCTAACTGAGACCTACTACCAATGTCAATGGCTGAGGGTATGGAACCGATGATATCCTCCCACGATACAAAATTTTACAACTGGTCACTTAAATACTCACCAAAGTGCTCTGATAAACTAGTCCACATATTAGCGTATTCTTGATAATAATAAGAGTTCTGGTACTTGGTATTATGTATCCTACTTTAGTTCTTCTGAGCATAGACATTCAGGATATTTTTCATTTCTCGGCACAATTTCCTGAGCATTCAGATTAAAATAATTTTTCATGTTTGCTGTAGTGGTAGCATATTAAAAATTAAACAGAAATAAATTGGAGAAAAAAGTTAAAGTAGACATTGTAATGGGAGGGAAGCACTGAGATTCAGTTCACCACTGATCACCGATTCTAACCACACGTGAAGTTCAACCACATTTGTTAGCCTTATTTACTTGTACCCTTGTGAAACTTAGGAATAATCATTCACAAACTTGAAGAGTTGTAAGGATTAAATATAATATATATGAAGTGCACAGTACGTTGAGTAAGTGGTATAAATTGTAACTATTACTTCTCAGGCTCTGTGCCAAGTGTTCTCTTGACCGAGCCTCCAGGGGAGGGCAGATGGGAAAGGTGAGCCAATGGGACTTCTGTGGGAGCAAAAGCCCTAGAAGAGGAAGGGCTTTCTGAAGGTTGTTCTAGAGCTTGTGGAGTTAAGAAACAGAGATAAAAGCACAGCTGGGAGGTCAAAAGTTGGATCTTGCATCATGCTGATTAAGGAGGTAATTAAATGCAAGTCTGATGGAAAGCTGGTGGCAATGAGAGAACGACTTCAGGATCAAACTGCTGAGTGGATGAGGTCAAAGGATGAAGATGTAAATTTGCCTGTGGCCACGATTTGTTTTGTGCAATCTCAACAAACTGGAAAGTCAAGCTTGTACTTTCAAAGGAGCTGCACTGGAAGGGATAGGTCTTGGAGAAGACATATGTGCAAGACGCTGAGCCTGATTGATCAAACAAACGTGAAAACAGGAAATGCTAAATCCAAGGGAGAGCATCCCAAGAACTTTAATGGAGATAAGTTACACTGGAGGGCCCTTCCGTTCAGGGAAACTCCTCTGCTTCGACACTGTAAAAACTATCTAAAACGGCCGAGGCCATTGGGGCAGAAGTTAAAATTGGCCCCTCAGATATGGTAACAGTGATATTCTAATGGGCATCCTGAGTGTTATGGCCCCATCTTCAATTCAGTACCTCTTTTTTCCCCATCTTCTCTCCACTCCAGGAGCACCAGACTAGTAGCTGCACCTCAAATTCACTCCACATCCTACTCCACTGAGAGTTTAATGCTAACTCTTCTGCTAGAAGTGGCTTTCTTCTCTTCACTGGAAAGGCTTTTTCATCCTTCAGGGTTTTTTGCCCTTCTCCAGCTGGTAAAGAAATGCACTGTCTCTCATGAGCTCCTGCAGCACCACTTTATCCAGAGACCAGTGGCGGAAGATGTCCTACCTACCAAACATATGTCCTTGAGGCATGTGCAAAGGCCAAACATTTAAATTCTGTAAGTAAGTAGTTGGGTTTCTAGCTCTCAGCTCATTGGCTGGGTATTTTGGAAAGATAATATATCTTCCTGGAGCCTCGGTTCCTTATCAGTGTCAGTGTGGGGATTTAATTAGGTAGTACATACAAAGCACCAGCATGATGTTACAAAAATTAAGATGTTTGTTAAAGTCAGTATATGGAATCCATAATATAAATAAACATAAATATAAACTAGCCAAATATCTTTAGATAGGTCTTAGGGGCTACCTTTAACTTGAGAAAGAAGTTTGCTTTCCTACATTGTCACACTTTGATACATTTTCTGATGCCACAAGAACGAGTCATTCTCCTCTCTTAGCAATTTTATGAGAGTCATAAAGTGGTGACATTTTAATCTTATTGGATGCATAGTCTACAGAGGAAGATGCTTAACTTGGTTTTAAAACTCATTGGATTTTCTCAGTGTTGAAATCTCTCCTGAATTCTGATTTTCAGTTTATAATTAAGATGGATGAAGTATATTCATTGTTTTTCCATTTTATTTTTGTTTCATTTATACTCTCCTGGTCCTCCAGTCAGGGTCTGGGTGATACTTGTATAACCGCCACCCTTTAAAATAATTAAGAAACAAAACTCAAGTGTAAGAAGGGACCATTCTGTTGGTGACTCTCACCTTTCCATCAATGCTGCCCCAAAATGTTTGCGTTCTGTACTTCTAAGACATTAGTCTTTTGGCACTCTTATCTGGAGCAAATAATGCTGAATGTAATAATAGCAAATGATTTGGCATATGCATCAATGTGGAGATGAGTTTACAAATACTCAGTAATGTATCCCACAAGAATACATCATCTTTTTAAATGTGCTTTTCTAACATACTTATGTTCAATTGGGAAAACACCACATTCATTATTAGAAAGGTAGAGAGGCTCTTTGTATTCTGGGAGGATTCTTGATAGATGATTGCTGTATTTAGCCAGGAAAGCTAACATTTCACTTAAGAGGGGAAAGAAAAACTATCTATTCAGGGAGAAAACCAAGAATCGAGGTATTTTAAGCTCCCTGCTTAAAATGAGAAATAACTGGATCTCATTGACAGTCTGAAATGTCTTCCCTTTCAAAGGTGAGTTTAGTTTTTAGAAAAGCCAGAAGTCTCAGGGCACCAAATCTGGGCTGTAAGGGGACTGAGTCACCTGGGTGATTTGATGTTTTACAAAAAAACTGCACAAGACATGATGCATGAGAGGGTGCATTGTCGTGATGAAGCTGCCAATCACCAGTTGCCCCTATCTGCAGCCTTCTGAATCATCTGAATAGTTTCCATGGAGGAATGTTCAAGTTGAATGAAAAATTTGATGCAGATTTGTTGCTCTACTCACTCAGTCATTTTGAATGCAACAACCACAAAGCACATATGCTTACCCAATGGCGTCTACAACCCCACTGACTAGTACAGTGAAGTCATCTCTGTTCATGCATGTGCATTCCAGTCCACTCTCCTTGGCTGCCAGGTTACATCAATGTTGTGCAAACCATTCTTGTTATGTTAACAATGGTTGAACTTTTTCCCAGACAGACCTTGTATTCAGGAGTTGATTCTAGAAAATAAAAATCCATGAAATAGTTGTCATTCATGCATTACTTTGTCCACATAATTTCTTCTTCCCTTGACTGAGTTACAATGCTGGTTCTGTTCATTGACATCTATGATGCCAAGCACAGGCTGAAAAAGAAAGAAAAAAGTGAAAAGGTTATGGGAGGAAGGGGCATTGGAGCATGTGGAAAAAAAGACTATTTGGGTCAGATTTTTAACTGTTCAGTGGTTGAATGACATTAATGGGGACTAGTAGACTGTTCCTTCTTCACTTCAACCTAGTCTCTGTTTTGTACTCAAGTGCTTTGTACTTCATTAAGATAATGGCTAAAAGAACTGATTTTGAAGTCTAGAACTACCAAGTTCTTATCCAAGAGTCTTACCCTCCATTGGCCTCATGTTTCTTATCTCACTAAAGGAGCCCTAGTGGTCCTTTGAGCTCTGACATTGGAGCCAAAAAAATGTGACATCCCATGTGATAATCAAGGGCTAGCATGCTCTCTAATGAGGAGGATGCTGTGGTCTGCATACACAAACTCCCAGCAGTAGGGCTAGAAGGAACTTACAGGTCGTTTTCTCTAATTCTTTTCTTTCAAAGGATGAAATCAGGATTAAGTCTCAACCCCTTCCCTCTATCCTTTTTGTAACAACTATTAGTTATTAACTCTTAATATCTTGCTATTCTCCAGAGAGAAGGAAAAAATGTTTGTTGAATGAATTTGGAAAAGATTGGGTAGACTGCACGAAATGTTTCCCAGTCTTAATGTATAGGCTTAAATTTAAGATCAGATGAAAATCAATAGATATTTTAAATTGAGACAGACTTTGGGTGACTGAGAGAAGTCGTGGGGACATCAGCAGCATCATGACCTCACTACCTCGGGATCTAGAAATCAGTACACAAGAGAACTCTCTGTGTACAGCAGCAGTCTGAGTCTCACCTCTAACTACAACCTTTGTCTTTGCTTTTCTTTTTTTTAATTTTTTATTTTAGATTATTCAGTACAGTTTCTTTATTCCCATTCCAGCCCACTCACCCATCCTTCCCATTGTCTTTGTTTTTCTTAATAGCTTGTCCAACAGAGTCATTTCAGTGGGGTAGAATGATTAAAGAGGAAAAAAGACAATGTAAAGGCTCTGGAAAATACTTTTTCTAAAGATAGCAAATACAAAAATCCATTTGGCTTTTTTTTTTTTTTTAGTGAACTGTGGAGTGTCAATATTATCAGCATTTGGTCATGATCCTCCAAGTTCCTGTTAATGATGCTCTTGGGCTCATATACCTAAGGTGTCCATTGTGCTATTGTGCTCTCTTGATGTTATTTAATTTCATTTGGTTGAAATTACTGGTTAATTTTTTTCCACTTTTTTAATAGTATGTTTCTTTTGGATTAGTAATATGGCTAATTGTTTCATTTCTGCATTTTACTTTGCCTGGATAGCTGCAGCCACTAAATGAATAGGAATTTGAACATAAACACAAACCAGAAAGATTGTCACCAAGTAAGAGCACTGGTACTGAATGAAATCTTTGCTGTTATTCACCACTCAAGTAGTACACTTGAGGCACATCAGTCAGGCATCATGTAGGGCACATTATGGAGGTTGTTTATTTCTGGCAACACATTTAGTTAGTATAGTTACCATTTTTCAGTCCTGCAACAAGAACTTCCCATTGTGCTTACCAAGTGGAATGAATGGAGTTCTGAAATCACAGTTTGCAGTGTAATGCAAATAGGACAAATCCTCCATCCGAAGAATGCACAGTGTGCACACCATTATGGAGAAAGCTGTAAAGAAATGGGCACTCAGAGACTTGGCTCCTAATCTTGTTTTTATCTTGCCACTTGACTTAGGCAAAGTTGCCTTTCCCCCTCTCTAAGCCCCAACTAACTTTCACTTTTGTATAATGTTTAAACTAGAAGATTTATGAAGTTTCTTCTAGCTGTGAAACTGCAGTGTAAGCACTATGAGTCTGCAGACTACTGGTATACCCCAGCACCTAGCCTGGTATCCGGCATATGACAGATTCTCAATAAATAGTTATTGAATGAATTAATGTTGACTTTTAGAGCTACTTATTCATGTGCTACTTTTACCAGAAAAAAATATCGAGCATCCATGTCTTTGAAATTTGGGGCATGGAGAGTACAGGGTGAGCAAATGGCTTTATTGCAAATGTCTACATTCCTCTGAGGCAGCATCGTAATGGTGCACATTTAGACTAAAAGTTGACGTGCATTTGGTCTACTCTTATCAGGGAACTCAAGGATTTAGTTGATCTTCATAATGATCCCATCCAAATTCAAGAAGTTACTTTTGCATGCCATTTTGCCATTCTTATCCCCAGAGCATAAAGGGGCAATCAGTTGAAAAGTGCTTTTTCCCCAGTATTCTGTATGGATTGATTATTTCAACCTGTGTCTACTTGGGACCTAAACATTATTGAGATTGGTACACCCCATTTTAAGTAGGCATCATGCCAGTGTAGCAGATGGCCCTTGAAATTGTCAGTTGATAGTTTATGTATAAATCTCTAATATTGTCAAGTGGACAAAGTCCTTAACAAGACATGTCAAAAATGCTTGTCAGTTGCCTCTAGATGCCTTACCTCTGCACCATTACTATGCCTTACCACTGCAGGTCTCCTTAGACTTTTAAGAACCTGCAGAGAAACTACTGTTAAATGATGTAGACAGGTGGTTCCTGGGCAAAATACACCCAGATGACCTGTATCCTCTTTTGCCATTTCCCATATTTTATATATTGTTCCTTACCTACATTGTGTACCTGCAACCTGAACCAATTCTATTGAAACTTTATCACTTGTCATTTTCTTCTTAGGAAGATGGTTATTTCACCATCACTTAAGGAACAAAGACCTCACACACAGTGTAAAATCAAGATAAGTTGCTTTCTGAGAGACACGACCTAATCTCAAGCAGGGGTGTCCAACCTCTGGCCCACAGGCTGCATGCAGCCCAGGTTGGCTATGAATGAAACTCAACACATACGATTTTTTGTGATTATGTGTTGCAATGTATTGAATGTGTGGCCCATGACAACCCTTCTTTTTCCAGAGTGGCCCAGGGGTGCCAAAGGGTTGGACACCCCTGCATTGTCACTCTCACAGGGCTTTGCCCCATTGACTCATCATTTGTTTTCCTTTGAAATTTTTGTCATCTATTTTGTTCTTTTTTCCTCTGTAACTAATTTCTTCCAACCTCCTAGACTCTTTGTGAAGGCATGGTCCACCTATTAGTCTGCCTAAGAGATGCTTGAACCAAGGCCTGATAATTTATGGTTTTTTTCTCAAGAGTAAACAATGAAGATATTTGTTAACTCCCTCTTGATAATCTCGCTGCCTCTTGAAGGTCATTTATAACCTTTTTATGTCAGCAGGATTGCTGACTGATGCCAAGTGAACTGGTTTTGTGGCCACAGAAAAAGCTTTGTTTCATTAAACTCACTCATCACGTGTTATATAAAAACTTCTAAGTTCTACACACTGTTCTAGATGCCAGAGTTACAACAGTGAACAAGTGGAAACAGTCTTGGTCCTTGTGGAGCTTACATTCTGTGACGGCTTGGGACTGACATCCTCAGCAGAGACCGTGAGCTGATCATCTGTTCTGTTTTACGGTGAGTACTCATTTGTGGTGGGGAGCTGATCTCAGTGTCATCATCAAAAACAGTTCTAAATGGCCAACTGTTATTTTCCTTATAATACATTGTGCAATTATAAAAGATGAATAGAAAGAAAATAATTGGACACAAAGAAAAGGTCACAAATTCCTCTCAATTTATAGTCAGCTCTTCTGGAAGAACAGAGGGAATATATGGGAAAAATCTCTGTGGGCTTGAAATTGATTTGATATATTATGGGGTCTCTGTAAATTGTTAATTATAATGTAACACATTGCTGTGAATTACTCCCACTCATTTTTATTGTTTCTGTAGCTTCTGGTAGGAACCAATGCTAGAGACTCTGAATATACACACATAGACAATCAATTACATGGGTTACCCACAATTAGGCTGGAGGGCCAGTGTGGGTGGTGCTACTCTGATTCAACTGCGTAGTATATGCAATATAGTCGTGCAATTAGTTGTCCAAACTAGGATAGTTTCTGATCATGAAGGGCAAACACCAAATTCAAGGGACTCAGTTGCACCTAATTTTGGCATTCTGAAATAGCAAATTACCAGGCTACTAATCTACTTCCTTTCTTTCAAGGTCATCATCAAGCAAATTCATCATAATTAGGTCAAGTTATTTCTTATTGACACTTTCTGTTTTTCCCTCAATCCTTACCCAAGGACATGATTATTGATCCTAGAACGAGGGAAAGGGGGAGAGGGAGAGAGAGAGAAGAGAAAGAGAAACGCCGAGGTGAGAGAGAAATGCCAATCAGTTGCCTTCAGTATGCACCGCCACCAGGGACCACACCCAAAACCCAGGTGTGTGCCCTGACTAGGAGTAGAAACTGCAACCCTTCGGTGTACAGGACAATGCTCCAACCAACTGAGCCACCCTGTCAGGGCTCTTATTGACACTTTTATAAAGAAATTTTGCCCTTAAATCCTCTCCCACTTTGGTGGTAGAGGTGGTGGGGCAGTAGACCCCTATCTTTTTTAACAAAGGGAGACCTTGAAGGCTTCCAGCCTCTAATTTTTAAAACCTACCTACAGGCTGGCTCACTGCCCGGCATCTTCTGTGCTCCCGGTCCAACTGTGATTGTCTCTGTTTTACACCTTACTATATCTTTTAAAATTATTTATGTTCCTATCATCTTTAATAAGCTTTATGCCTCTGTAGGGCAGAGGTCATATTTTATTTATACTTTAACCTCTCTGTGCCTCTGGTTGCTCATCTTTAAAATGCAGGTAACAGTACTAACCACATAGAATTTTACGAAAATCAAATTAATTAAAACATTTGGAATTCTCGTAATAGTCCCTGGCACATCTGGCACATAGTAAGCTGTTAGTAGTGTTAGCTCAATATTATTATCATCATTATTTGTTATCATAATACCTAAAGTCAATGTCATATACACAAAATATATATTTGCTAAATATTAGTAATTCATCAAATATTTGTTATTGTTTTCTGTATTCAAGACACTCTATCCAATACAAAGATGATACAGGAGCACATTTTTAGTAAGGATGGGGAACAGGAATGAGATATGCACATAAATAATTATAATATAAAATAAAAAGTAATAGGTAATGTGAGATGTAAAGATACAGTAATATTGTTATTTTTAATAGAGAACATTTTCAGATGAAAAGAATTAGGGAAGACTGTAGAAGTGAGATAGAATTTTAGTTGAATCTTGAGGAAAGTACAAGATTTGGATATACAGACTTTTTTGTTAGAGGTGAAGACATTCTAAGGATGACTATGTAAGTAAAGTATGGAAGAGGAAAATCTTGAGGCTTGCTTAGGATGATGACAAGTATTTTCTAGGAGTTAAGCTTGGAGAAGACTTGAGTGGTAGTCTGGAACTAGATAATGAAAAGATCTTGAATGTCAGATCACAGATTTTGTACTACATTTGATTTATTTTCTATTTAATAAAGCATCTGGGTTTTCAAAATTATGAATAAAAATCATGAAAATTCATGAACCAGGAGGCTCTCCCTGTTCTTGTTCACTTATCTTGTAGATAATGGGGAGGTGGTTACACAAGAAATCATCCTGGAATAGATGCATTGCCTCTGCCTGTGAAGCAGGACCCTCCGTTACTGAGCCGGGTTCTGCTCCTCTATGTGGCTCTTTTCAAGTCTGTACCCTCCCTGCCTCTTCATCTGCAAAAGAGTAAATATTAAGGGTGTATGTAAATGGACTCTAAAGGTATCTCCTTTTCTAAAACTTTTGTGGAGGAAAGAGGATATAATGGAGTATAGTGTTAGGAGCAGAAGTTATTTATCCCAATGAAATGGGCTACTGTTCTTTTTTTTTTTTTGAGTAGTCAGCCTTAGAAGTTGCTTTATTATACTTATTTTTTAAACAAACTATATTTACACATTATTGAAAAATAAGATAAGGAAAGAGAACACATAAAACCACTGAAAATACGGTCCCTAAGAGACCTACACACATTCTGCTCTGATGGTTTTTGTCCATTGCCCCGTTCTGGGTCTGATGGTGGCACCTGTCCAGTCCCTTTTTCTCTGTTCTCCCCTTCCTCACCTCTTGGTTGATGAATTTCTCTCATGTGTGTTTTTGTGTATATTTCTCTTTCTAACCATTCACCTCTTTGTTATTTCTCTGACCATCTGTCTCTTCATCCACCTGTCTTCATACAGATGTACATTTATCATAATATTTTACAAGATTGTGAGAGCAAGAATAAAAGTATCAGAAAAACTTCATTAGGAGTAAGTTTAAGGAAATAATAGGCCATTTTTCTTAGGGAACAACTCTACTCTCACCCTTAGCCTACTTCCTAAACCTATCCAAATTTAAAGAAATCTCGAGGTTTTCCAATGATTTTCTTGGGCCTGCAATTGAAGAGCCCAAAAGTTAGCAGCCCTTAGGTTGTGGCCTCTGTAATCCCCCACCCACTCCAGTGCTTAAATTCCTTAGTGCTGCCAGGAGGTAGGCTTTGCTGAGCCACATCAGTTCCTCAACAGGAGACCCCACTAGTAAGTGTCCCAGTCTGGCTGAACCATCATGATTAATATTTGTAATTAAGGTCTTCAGGCGTTACAAAATTCCGAGATGCCTTTTGAATCACTAGAATATTCAATTACAGTCAGCCTCAGGTTTCTTGTTAAG
>CM052539.1:146353066-146432721 GCA_028533065.1 Trachops cirrhosus
TTTTTATGCCAATACCAGGCTGTTTTGATTACAGTGGCCTTGTAATATAGTTTAGTATCAGGTATTGTGATCCCTCCTACTTTACTCTTCTTTCTCAAGATTGCAGCAGCTATTCGGGGTCATTTATGGTTCCATATAAATTTTTGAAGTGTTTGTTCTATTTAAGACATACTGGTTTGTCGCATTATGAAAATTAGAGTAGTAACATCAATTAGTTCATCTATTGATCTTCTCGATCAGAATTTTACTAATTTGTTCCCATTATCTGGCCTAAAATGAAATCCAGTTTCTTCAGAAGAGAAAATATGGCTCTTGTGATAGGGTTGTTAATACTGTTGGTGAGTCTAGGAAACATTCCACGGTTCATGTCAGAATAGTGAGGACAACCTTCTGCCCAGTATGCCCAGTCAGGGGTTTTCTGACCTAAGTGTGCATCATAATAACCCACAGGCTCACTGGAACACATTTTTCTGGGTCTTGCTGCCATAGTTTCTAGTTCAGCAGGTCTGGGGTGGGCCCAGGCGTTTGCATTTCTAATAAGTTTCCAGGGCTTCTGCTGCTGCCAGCCTAGGGATCACATTTTGAGAACCACTGGTGCAGACAATCTAGTCCAAGGTTCTCTTGTACTTGGGTGTTCCATCTAGACATACATGTATGTTTTGCTGATTATTGAGGAATGTCAGAATAAGGGATCATGGGGTAGCATTCTGAGGTGAGGGAATCCCCCAGCTTACAAGAGTATAAATAAGATTATATCTAGAAAATCACCTAGCATTGCCCACAACCACACTGGTTAGTTAATTAAGGAATGATTCATGTTTGGATATATACATTTACCCATTTATCTGCGCCATGCACATTGCTTGTCAGTGGGACTCAACATGAAAAGTGATACAATTTCTGACCTCATGCAGACCTCACAGACTAGCTTTGGAAGATAAAAGCCTAGGAAAACCTGACAGCTGGCAGTGCGTGTGAAAATTTAGATTAAATTTTACACTTACTGTCATATCTTCTGTGTGGATATCTGAAGATGGGTGTTAAAGGCCAAGAGCCAATAGGTGAGACAAGGATTATATCCTCTACTGTTACACCAGTTATAGACATATAATCTGTGGGAATACAGAAAAAAGGAGTGGGCATTTGAGCCTGGTTTGCAGAAGGGATGGGACTGAGCCATTGGAAAAGTATCCCAGGCTGATAGCATAGTATAAGCAAAGGTAAAAGAGTTCTTAATATATATATAGCAACTAGGAAAAAAATACAGGATTGGCTAATTCATTCATCTAACCTGTGTTTGTTCTGCTGCACACTGTTCTCGATGCTGAATAGGGCAGTGACAAGATAAAGAACCTGCCCTCATGAAGCAGGTGGGGTGGCGGACAGGGTACAGCGGATAATAAATCATGAGAGAAAAATTGGGGGGGTGGAAATTGGGGAGGCCTGTTACAAATTATACAGTGTGGGTGATAAACTAGATTTACAAAATATTAACTAACATAATTGTCTTTTGCAAATTAGTTTTTCAGAGTTTTTAGAATGCAATTATCCTTGCAAATCTTCCATTATTCCCCAGGTTTTAAGAAAATGTCTGCTGTAGGAAGCAAGGCATGTCTGTAGCTCACTGCCACGGCCAGAGGGTGTGGTCCCGAGTTTCATTCGGTGACCTGCCAACCTTGCTGCTGACACTCTCCCTTTCCTTAATGGACCAATGCATTTCATTTCTGGTCACTTCTGGCTCTCAGTTCCCCCAAATTTTTACATTAAAACTTGATTGGCATTTTAGGGAAAAGGTCCAAAGACTCTTTTTGAAATGTGTTTGTCTCAAAAATTGCTCCCTGAAGATCGGTAAATCATTATCAAGTCTCAGAATTATAATGAAAGGCAAAAACTATACAAGTACTAATGTACATGGTTGTTGCAACTATTTATGTGCAGGTCCCTCTTCTATATTTAAGTAAATGAAAACCCATGTAAGAAATAAATTTGCCTTTGACTTTACCATCACTCTTTCAATGATATGTTTTGATGTCCTGGCTCCTTTTCTTTAGAGAACATAGAAAAATTAAAAATAGCAGTTTCTGAACCAAATTCTGGTTTTGATTTTTTGTCTGTCTATTTCTAGCTGAGGATATTGGGCAAGGTTACTGATCTCCTTAATCCTAGATTTTCTCATCTATATAATGGAGATAACACTAGTCTCTATTTATAGAGTTGTTTTGAAGATTAAGTGAGATAATACATTAAAATGCTTACCACACTGCCCGGCATATATTAAACACTCAATGAAATGTAGCTATCAGTTAAGAATCTCAAAACTGCCCTGACAACATTTGATACAAAATCATAGCCACGGGCTTTTGCTGAGTCTGAGGGATTCAGGTTTACTTAATTGTTTAAATGAATTCCAAGCATAATACTTTCCATTCTGAGCCTTTAGTGGTAACTGAATACAGAGCTGTAAAATACGGTAACCTCACAAAGACATTGTTTCGGGATCAAAGTCTTGAAACTGTTCCAGAAAGACATTGTCAACTGGACAGCCCGAATCAATGGTTACAATCTAGAGCACCACCTTGTATAGAGACGGTCTGGGCCTGGCTGTGAAAGATTTATGGAGAAGATTTTTAAATGAAGGTCAGCAGATGATTTTCATCTAATAACCATAAGGAGCAGTTAGACAGATGGCCAGGACAGCTTTGTCTTTTCTCTGAACAACCTCTTTTGTTCTCAACTGACCATCAAATCAGGTCTCAGAAATGTTTCTGGAGCAAGACAGGTACAAAGACAATCCCTCACGAATAAAATTTGAGGTGGTTTGTTCGTTTTCTTTTTCTTTTTTGACATGTTATTTTTGTCACATAGAAAGTGTATTATCAAAGTTCCTTGTCCTCTTTTTTGACGTTTTTTCTTTCCAGAGATAAACACTTTCAACTCTCTTTGACTTTTACCTCCACATTCTAAACAATATTCTCTTCTTACTGCCTCTCACCTTCTTACCTCTATTTTTCTCGTCCCACCATGGAAAGTGGAGTTTTCGTCTCTCCCTCTTGTCTCCCCATTCTCACCACAGCAGGCTTCCTCTCCACCCCACTGTCTTCCCAGCGCTCTTACAGTGTCTTGTTTTATTTTATTTTTTGTCAGCATGTAGTCATTACATTGTTTTAACTAGGTAAGTGTTTTTCATGACTAAGCCAAGTTAAGCTATGTTATTTTTCCTTTCCTCTTAAGATTTTGTTTTTTTTCTGTGGTTGATAGTTATCTTGTTGTTTTGTTTGCTCAGCTTTCTACATACTTATTATTAACTCCAAGTCTCTGCCAGTGGTGTGAGCCTCATCTCAAGACATTCAGATACACATATTTTTTTAAAAAATCAAGTTCATCTTCTTGACATAATCTCTTTCAGAACCTTCTGACTTCCCTCTACACCCTGGGCATTGGCTTGATCCTGGGATCTCCCTTTTCATCACCCTGGAAAATCTCTGCAGGACCCTTTGCTTGAATGTCTGATTTTCCTGAATTCCCTGTATGCTTTTCTAGTTCATGCCCTTATTTAGGCAGAAAAAGGTATGTAGCAGATAATTTTCTGGGCCTTTGCATATCTGAAAATGTCTTCATTTCCCCTCATATTTGAACAATAATTTGACTAGGAATAGAATTCTATGTTGAAATAATTTTCCTTCAGAATTTAGATGGCAGTAGTCTAATGTTTTCTCCCTCCTGGTTTTGTTGTTCTGGTCTGATTGTGTTCTGAATCCTTATTTTTTGAGCATGCCTGATTTTTTCCCTTTGAAAACTCATAGAATCTGTATTTTCCCAAGAATTTAAAAAATTATAAAGATTTGCATTGCTGTGGTTTTCTTGTCATCTGTTATGCTGGGCACTTAGTAGGTTTCTTTAATGTGGGAGTTCATTTTCTTTACATATAGAACATTTTCCTGAAAATTTTTTTTTCTTGATGATTTTTTATTCTCAGTTTTTTTATTCTTTTTTAGTTACTATATGGCTTCACCTTTCTGGATATCTTGTTACTTAGATATTGATATCCTAAAATTATTTTTTTATGTTCTTATTTTTATATGATTTATTTCCTGTTTTCCAACTCTTACATGATTTTTCATATTTTCTAGATGATAAACTCAGCTCTATCTTCTAGTCTTTCTCTTAGATTTTATTTTTTTTATTTCTGATGTTAGAGTTTTAGTTTCCAAGATCCTTATTTGTTAGTTTTTTGAATGTTTGATTTTATATTATGCTGTTCTGTCTCACTGAGGCAATATTTTCTAATACCTTGCTGAGAATATTAATGATATATATTTAAAAACTTTTTATCTCCTTTCATAGCCTTTGTTTCCAGTAAGCCTTTATTTTTACCATACATAGTTACAAAATTTTTACTTGTGTTTTTAATTGAATTTACTGTGGTAACATTAGTTAATAAAATTATATAGGTTTCAGGTATAAAATTCTATAATACATCATCTGTATATTGTATTGTGTGTTCACCACCCCAAGTCAAATCTCCTTCCATCACCATTAATCCCCCCTTTACTCTCTTTACCTCTCCTCACCCCCTTTTCCTCTGGTAATCACCATACTGTTATCTGTAAGGTTTTTTTTGTTTGTTTAACCCATTCACCTTTTTGTCAGCCCCACACCCCTTCTACTCTGACAGCTGTCAGTCTGTTCTCTGTATCTATGAGTCTGTTTCTGTCGTGTTTGTTTGTTTTGTTCATTAGATTACATATACAAGTGAAATCATATGGTACTTGTCTTTCTCTGACTGGCTTATTTCACTTAGCACAGTACTCTCCAGGCCCATCCTTATTATTGCAAATGGCAAGATTTCCTTCTTTTTTTATGACTGAGTAGTATTGCACTGTGTACATGTACTATAGCTTTTTTATCCACTCGTCCACTGATGGGCACTGGGGCTGTTTCCAAATCTTGGCTATTGTAAATAATGCTGCAGTGAACATAGGGGTGCAGGTATTCTTTTAAATTATTATTTTGAGTTTCTTCAGATATATTCCCAGTAGTGGAATCACTGGGTCATAAGGCAGATAGATTTTTAATTTTTTGAGGTAACTCCATACTGCTTTCCACAGTGGCTGTACCAGTCTTCATTCCCACCAACAGTGCATGAGGGTTCTCTTTTCTCCACATCCTCCAAGCACTTGTTGTTTGTTGATTTATTGATGATGGCCATTCTGACAGGATTGAGGTGATATCTCATTGTGGTTTTAATGTGCATTTCTCTGATGATTAGGGAGGTAGAGCATTTTTTCACACGTCTATTGGCCATCTATATGTCCTCTTTGGAGAAGTAACAATTCCAGTCCTTTGCCCATTCTTTAATTGGATTGTTTGTTTTGCTTTCATTCATGTTAGAGACTTTCTGCAGATGTTTTTATATGTGATTAATTGTTCATATTTAAGAGTGGGTGTGGGGGCTAAGAAGGTTACTGGAAGCTCTGTGCACATGGGTGGTGCTTGTGAACAGTGATCTTAGTTGTAGGGTGATCTTGGTGGGCTCTTCATTGCAGAACTCCTGATATCAGTATCTTCAAGTGTTGCCTCCTATTATTTCCAAGATTCCTCAAAGAAGACTCTTTCTTCTGCCTGGATGGTAAAGACCTGGCTGCCAGGCTTCTGTGGGTCTCAGAAATAAGTGTATAAATGTCCCCTTAATCTCCCAGTTTCAACGTGGCCTCCCTCTGCCGCTGTACAGAGCACTTCTTCTCTGTCCTCTACAAAGAGACACTCCCCAGCCTTCTGCTGAGACTGGGGAGGCCCGTTGTCTAGACTCAATGTTCAGAGGAAGATTTGAGATTATGCCTTCTTGAAAACAAACTTCCATCAATCTTGCATATTTTATTCCTTTCCTTTTCACCCTACTTTTTAAAAATATATATAGAATCTTTATTATATTTTTTCCATTACCATTTAGCCCCCTTATGCCCCTCTACCCCCAGCAACCACCACTCTGTTGTCCATGAGTCCTTTTTCTTTTCTTGCTCAATCTCTCTACCTCATAACCTCCCCTCCTGTGGGGGGTTCTGTGGGCATTCTTCAATGGGCTTTTACTGGGTTCATTTGCACAGTATTACAGATAAAGCTCATTAATCATTGTCAGGCAGTAAGGATCAAACAATACATAACAAAGAACTCTGAGGGCCTATTGAGTCGGGATCAGATAGCTAAAGAGCTGTAAAGTTTTGAGGAACAAACTCAAACTCACTTCTTGCTTTGACCCTTATCATTTAACTGAGAGCATTCTAAACAAAGCTGGTTTCACAGGATTTTGCATATTCTTTCTTAAGCCTGATTGTCTGGGGAACCACCCTTTCAGCACAGGTCTGCACCACCCTCCCATTGTTTCAGTATTAGGTGGAGCAAGGGAAGTAAGGTAGTCATTGTTTCAGGCTTAGGTGGAGCAACGGAAGTAAGGCAGCCAAGAGATTTGGAGACTTCTCCCAGACAGAATGAGGACTCAGGCTTTGTCAAAGCCGAGGGGTGAGTGTCCTTTGCCCCCTTTTGCTGTACCCCACAAAGTCCTTTCTTGGGGGCCTCCCACATGATCATGCCTATCTTAGGTCATTCCCCCCTTGGGGAATCTTACCCATTATTGGTTAACCGACCAAGCATTGGGGGCCAGTTATGGAAAGAGGAGCAGAAGCAGTGCTCCTGCCAAGGAGATAAGCTTTTGTTTCCTTGGTGGCTTAAGGTCCAAGGTCACTCCCTTAGCCTTAGCCTTAGTGGGGGTTACACCTTCTGAAACCAAGCAGGGCATTTCCCAACACCCTCCACCAATTATGCTAAGTGAAACAAGCCAGTCAGAGAATGACAAATACCATACAATTTCACTCATATGTGGAATCTAATGAACAAACTGAACTAACAAGCAAAACAGAGACAGACTCATAGATGGAGAACAGATCACCCTACTTTTAGACTAGCCTTGGGCTGCCACTGTCTAATCTCTTGAAAATTATTCAGTCTCAGTTAGGTTGTTGATTGTCTTCACTCACTGACTTAGAATTCAGCTTTCTCTGGTCTGCTAAATTCTGTATATCTCCACCAGCTGGTGTCCCATTTCTCAAATGTGGTTGTGGTTGTCTTCTCTCCCTTTGGCTTCATCTTTAGAGATGTATCAAACACACATGCACATATACACACACACACCTCTTTTGTATGTGCAATGGCATTTCAGGTAGGAATGAACTTAAAAGCCTGTGTGTAATCTCCCCATCTTTATTAGATATCTCTTTACTTTCAGAAAATACTAAATAATATTGCAAGATGATAGTCTTAGCTCTAAGGCCCTGGAGATAGCATTTTGGGGAATTCGCAGCAGTGTCCTGGCTGGCTTCCTCTCTTTACCTATTATATTTGAACAATAATTTGGTTTCAGGCATCAGGGTCATCAAAGTAGTCTTCCCATGGAAAGCACCTGTGGACACCTTAGAAGAATTACAAGGTTAAGAGACTGCCAAGATCATGTCTAGCTAGTTTTGGAAAGTTGCCTTGACATACTAACTCATTCATTTTCCTACTGCCTGCGCATCCATTGGACACTAACCCTCAGCCATGCTTTATTGGGCATTAGCAAAACCATGAATAAGAGACAGTTCCTGACTTCTTGAATCTTCCATGCTAGCATGAAATAGACACCAGTGCCCAAGATGCAATATGGTAAATGCTATAATGGGAACAGTGACAACTGCTGGAGGCTCCAAGAGGTGGGAGTGGTTAAGTCTGCCTTCAAGTTCATGATTGGAGATATGTCTCAGGTCTCACATTTCAAACAATAGTATCCCAGAAAAAAATCCTCTTATGAATTCCAGCACTGTGGTGGGATCTTTATGGTCAGAAGGGATTTTGCAAGTCATTTTTAGCTTCTTGATTTTACCTGGAAAAACTGAGGCTAAGGGGAAACATAACTCAGTCCTGCTAAAGTCAGGAATGAAGCTCATTCTATACACTAAGTCAATTTGTGCCTTATCCTAAAGCCAAGTTATTATTAAATAAGATTAAAATTATTAAGTCCTAGCTTTGAGTCTCAGGGATCTAAAAGTACCAGTTTTAGAAAACCCTGAAGACTTCTTTAAAAAGAGTAATTCAAATGAAGGAGCTATGCTTTGTACATGGGTACAGGACTCTGAACTCTTTTGTGTGATGTAAAAACAGAGTGGCTTGGAGTTCTCATTATGTCTTTTGAAAATAGGGCCATAGGTCTTAAACTGGAAGAACAGTGTTCTTTTTATTTGCACAGGTTAATACTGATTGAATTCAAATTCACTCAGCAAGTTTAAAGGACAGCTTCCCAAATGAAGCTTTGGTTATGCTATTCTGCAATATAGTTTTGAGATTTTTCCATGTTTACATTGTCTTGAAAGCACACAACAGATGTACAAACATAGAAGTTAAACATTTTGAAGAGGCAGAGAATGTTGTCTCCAGTGAACACTTAAGAATGTAATGTATTCTGCTAAATTTATAGTTTCATACTTAACTATTAGCAAATGATATATTATGGGGAAGCTAAGAAGTATAAAAACATTGTTCAGTAGCAAGTTCTTTATCAGTAATATAATGCTACCAGTAATTACATTACTCATTAAAATTAAACACAACTTAAAAGAGATCTTATAATATCTTCCCAAATTATAGAATGGCACAAAAGTAGACTTACATTTGTTCATATGGAAAATAATACAATAATTAATGAATAACAATACAGGAATGAAATCTGTATTTCACATACTCACAGCTGTAAACCTACTTTTGCCCCACCCTGTATATAAAATTCTTATATCCACAAATGATGAGGTTGTAATTTCCTTAATAAAGTGTTTCTTGGTCCTCCTCTGATGAAAAGTCTTTCCCTCCTCTTGTCCCCTCATCCCTCCCCCACCCTCCCCGGCCCTGCAGTGTCGATTTCTTTCTATAATGTATGTACGTCCCCGGGTGCCTGTCAGAGCTGCTCTTCTAGGCTATAAACATCATGAAGGCAAAAACTGCTTCTTTCTTCTTTGTAATCCCTGTGACTTGACACATACGAAGTATACGATACAAAGTTAATTGAGTGAGTAAAAATATACAGTCCTTGACATATAATAATATTTATTTGTTTTGTACTGCTTTTTATTATGCCCACATGGACACAGATATAGCACGAGTACTTGGACACACGAGTAGCGCACAGTCTCTACTTGCCCTTCCTTCTTTCCGGAAACATCACCCAGGTCTCATCCCGGGCTCAGATGCCCTGTAAATAAGGGATCATATTCACTGTGACTTAACTTCCCGCTGCCAATGGGAGAGAACTATCGATCTTCATCCCCAGGAAATCTAGTTAGGCATGAAAACTTCCTCCCTCACTTTGTTAGAAGAAATTTCTCTGCTGTTTCTAAAATGAGAAATAAAACAGTCACTTCTCTGCTCTTCTTGCCCTTGTGCAGTGGGGGGTGGCATGATTCTTCATTATTCTCTGACCGTGTACCTTGTCACCAGTCTTCAGCGCCTCCTCCCTGCCACCAGAGCCATCAGAGCCTGGCGTGCTGTTCCCTGTCAGCTCCCTTGCAGACTGCCTGGACACCTTCGTACATCCTAATGCTTGTCTTTAGCTACACCCCTGACCCTAGTGACTCAGAGGTACAGTCTATACTTCTCAGGACCTTCTGCATGCCAAAAAAAAAAAAAGAGACTTTTGTATTAGTTCATATGGGTGCATTTCTGGAGTCACAACTACCACAATTTTTGTTCTTCGAAATACCTTGGGGTTTCTACTTTCTGGGGACTGGTGGTAAAGGTGTTTCAGTTCCCTCAGTTCAAAAGTGGAGGCTGAAATAAGTAGGTAAGGAAGGCCTTTCTTGTCCTTGATGTCTAAATCATCTTGCTGGACATGCATTTTGGTGGCTGTTCTGCCCTGTTTTTCAATTCATCTATTCCCTGTACACAGGTTATTCATCTGGTTCATGTTAAAGTTCTTTTGAAATAGCCTTTACATTCATAAGCCCTTCACAAAGTTACTGGGGAAGGCCCCGTAGAATCTTGGCTTAATTGAATGCAGACGAGGATACTAGTGGAATACCTTTTTTCTTTACCTGATGATATCTTTGGAACAAAGATTGCCATAAACTTATATACAGGGGCTTAGGTTTGTATTAAGAAAAATCTGAGTTCAAATTTAGCTCTGTGACCTTGGACATCTTACTTTACATTTCTGGGCCTTAGTTTATTGTAAAAGGAAGTACATATCCTGTCTCTGGGGTTTTGGGACAGAGTCAAGGAGAGAGTCTATGGGAAGTGCTTTCTAAACTATAGAGTACTATAATAAAGTGAGTCGTTATTAATAGAGGTCTGAGGTCTGACTATTCCCAGGTGTTTTCTCCTGGTCAGTTCTGGATGAATAAATCGGAGAGGACAGGACGGAAGGAGACGGCACTGAGCTGGAGTCAGGTGATCTGGAGTCCATTCTGGGGTTGTTCAGCAGCACTCGGTCACTGATTTGCTGTGACCTTGGCAAAGTCACTTTACCTCATGAACTTCTCTTGCATCATCAGTAATATGAGGTGGGCTGAACAAATGATTTAGAGACTCTCTTTCAGCTTAAAAAAATTCAAGGTTTTTTTTGAGTATAGGTGGTAAGAAATTGTTATGTATTTAAAGGTGTTACTAACTTTAGATTATTTCATCAGAAGTGTTACCAATTATAAACCCACATAATATATTTTGAATACATGATTTGAAGGAATTATGTTAAAGAAAACAGCGAAGTTTAACCTTTTAAGCACTGCAAATGAACCAGTGCAATTGCCTATCCATTAACTTTTTCTATTGTCTCTCGGAGGAATGTGAATGTTGAAAAAGAAGGCTAAGTATTAATCACACATGAAATTCTGTATGAGAAATTATACCTATAACACCTAAAGCACATTTGGTTGTGATATATTTTCTAGTAACTTTGGATGTATTTTTTCCTTCATTAAACAAAAATATTATTGATTACTTGTTTTAAAAATGGCACTATGCTTAGCACTGTAGATGGACAAGTGAGTAAGACAATTTCTATTGGAAGAAATGGTTGATCTTACATGGAAAAGAGCATGTGTTAAAAATTTTAAGAGAGGTGAAATAAAGTTCCAGTAGTATAGGGTAAGGAGAGATTAATTTTGCTAAGGAGATGGAAGGAAAGTAAAAAAATATGGCATCTTTAAAATGTTCTGTTGATTATACATGTTTTCCCATATACTATCTTGTTTAAATATTACATAGACTCTGACAGACATAGAAAAAGATACCATCTTTTGGAAATTAGTTTGGGATTCTTGGAAACTCCCAAAGCCTAAGCAAGGTAGAGAAAATATCGGTTTATAATTTTATTTTAAAAATTAAGGTAGGTACCTGTAAACAAGTCTTTCAAATTTCTGAAAGTTTTTCCCAAAATAACTTATCAGGACTATTTTTTATTTGATCATGAATATCATCCAATTAACCATCCTCTTTTAGAATGAGAAGCTATAAGAAAGTCCCCAAGTTACATGAGAATTTAATTCCATTTATATTTTAAGGTGAATTTATCTAATATCTACAGCAAATTGGTTTGTGATCACAAAGCTAGAAGAGATCTTTCTTCAGTTATCTGTCTTTATAGATAATGAATACAATATGCTCTTAAAAACTTATTATCACAGAAGAAGCGTCTTGCCTAAGTATAACTGAGGATTATGATCAGGGTGTCCTGGGCCAGTGTCTTTGCCCCATACCACAGCCCAGGGTCTGCTGAAGGAATGGCAGCAAGTCAAACTTCCTTCGATGTGGGGGATTACTAAGATGATCTCAGTGTCTGTTCTGCTGTTCACACTGTATTATTCAATGAATGCTTTTTAAAATAACTAATGCTGTATCCAAAGTTACTAATACTGTGCAATGCTAATATTTCAAGGAGCATGACTCTTTTGTGGTACCAACTGCTTTTAATAATGTATATGCTCGAATATGTTAAGTGCCGAGAAGTCATTGCTTCATCTCTGCTTCATTTTTGGTGAAAAAATCTTTTAAAAATGAATGTATCTTTTTATTATGATGCAACAAGACTTTGTTTCATTGCAATATGAAATTCTAATTTTATTTTATGTGAGCATGTTAAATATAGCAAATCTTTTACTTTATTTAAAGAAGTATACTTTCTGGGTTTGTGAATGTGATGTATGGTTATATTCTGTATTATCTGAATATTTTAAAAGCCTTGTGTCCATTTTTGAACTCTGCAGTTTAGAACCTAGTAAAAAATAGAGTTTCAGCATCTAAAATGAGCACTTTAATGACAGGTTGAGGAATTGAAGTTGCTTAACCTGAAAAAGAAAGAGCTCCGGACATGTGCTGATGACCCCACTCAGGCTTCTGACGTGGCTTTATGAGGAGCCCTGTGGTTTCCCCTCTACTCTGAGAGGAGCGGTTTGGGTTCTGTTAGTGGTTATGGAACATGGCTGAGGTTCAGCAAAGGGACTCTTGCTGAATCTTAATTCATTTTTTTTAAATCTTCACCCAAGGATATGCTCATTGCTTTTAGAGAGAGGGGGAGGGTGGGAAAGAGACGGGGGGGAGAAAGATTCATGTGGGAGAGAAACGTTGATAGGTTGCCTCTTGTACGTGCCCCGATGTGGGACTGAACTCACAACCTAGGCATATGGCCCTGACTGGGAACTGAATCCATGACATTTTGGTTTACGGGACGACGCTCCAAGCAACTGAGCCACACTAGCCAGGGCCTACTTCATTTCCTAAGACCAGAATTGACACCTGTCAGGTTTTTAAGTTACTTTTTGTTGTGTCTGAATAAAATGGGATTTTTCAAGTTATCTTTAAGTTCTGTTGTTAATTTTGGAGCAGAGACATTCAAATGATTTTTTTTGCAACAACAGTGATTAGGTACATTACAATAACTGACTCAACAAATGTGGGAATTGTCTCGCCAACCCCTCATCCTACAGAACAAGAACTGGAAATCCAGAGAGAGTGGTGGAGAGAGAGGCCACATGAAAGTCTATTGATACTTAAGTCAGAGTTTTTTCATCTTTCTGCAACACTTCTGAATACTCACTTGACTTTGTGACCTAATGTGCAATGGATTTGAACGGTCATTACACAGAATTAAGGTGATGATTTGGATGGGAGGGCAAGCTCGTGGTAAACTGGGAAATGCACCTCCTCTTTCGAAGTAGTGCCTTATTCTGTCATATCAGTGGCTTTCCGCCAGTGTGGCTAAGGAAGACTAGATTTGTTAATTGTGGCTGATAAGCAATTAGGAATTATGGAATGTTTGTTATGTGTCCTAGAGCATTGCCCTCTTCTCTCCTGAGCTACAAATAAATGAGTAAGAGTGGGTATCTTGCACCCCACCACAGATGAAGTTATTACTTGAGATTTATCACACCCAGAAGTGCTGTTAATGTCCCATCAGGTGTAGCTTCCTGAGAGCCATGGTCACCACTGATTCACACTGCTCTTCCAATTGTGTTGGAAACGAGAGGTCAGAAAGGTCCAAGCAGATTTCCTTGTTGCGAAAAACACTAAGTGAGGTATTGCAAAGTAACATGAAAGCTATTTTACGCAAACCCTTGTCTTATAGATGTAAAGCCTGAATCCAGAAAATAAGATGTGTCTGGTATTTGTGGCAGGTGAGGATTGGAAACCAGAAATGAGTAGGAAAAAAAAACACATTTGAAAGTCACAAATGTATTAGGGGACTTCATCGGGAAAGGGTGACTGCAGTTTTTTAAGGAGAAAGACAAAGTTATCAGGCGTGTCTTTAGACAGGACGAGGGAAGATTTCTTTCTCATGACATGCAATTGTCTTTGTGTCATTGACATAAGAGAGTTTTCTGAAAGGGACAAAGGGACTAATATTTACAAAAGAAGACAACAGTATGACGGGACTTCTGAAGGGCTTAGGAGCTGTTGACAACTCAGATTTTCTTCCTGGTGTTTTGTGGTTTCTCTTTGAAAAATGGGAGTGATCACCACCTTTTCGAGAAGGATTAAAAAAATAGTAAGAGCTCTGTTGCTGTTTGTTCATCTTTGGCAAATATCTACCCCTTTCCGATCTCCAGAGAACCAAGGGTAAATTATAGAGCTGGCAGGAATATTAGAATTTATCGTTCCTACTCAATATAGGAATCTAATCTGTTTTGGATTAATAGTTAACTTTTCATTACATTTTTGTCATTTCTGTTCTTGCTCTTAGTGATGTAAGTAAGCTCTATTGGAACTAAAGTCTATATTTAGCAATCGCTCTAGTTTTCATGTCCTAGACACACAGTTAATATTCAGTAAATATTTTTTGTTGTTATTGCTGTGTATGAAATTACCGCTATTCTTAATTGTAGTATTACATGGTGTTGGCATTTGGGGGAGACTTAGGAATCTGGTGTACTTCCTATATTTTGCAGTAAAGACTGAAGTTAAAAAAAGAGCTGCTATAAATGCATATAGCTACATAGCTGCTGGCCCCACACAGAACTTAGATACCAGCTTTGTTTATCTCCCAGACCAGAACACTAAATTTTAAAGTAAACAATTTTGTTAGAAAAGCATATATATATATATATATATATATATACATTATATATATAATATATATGTAGTCATGATGAGCAGCCACTTTATCTGGGATCAGCATTTTAGTAATCCCATTATTAATTAATCAGATAATGAATTAAAAGATTTGTTTATTTATTTGCCAGTATTTCTTCAGGCCTACTGTGTGCTAAGCAATGGTCTACATAGAAAAGTGAAGAAAAAAAATGTTTTTCCTGATGGAGTTTATCTTGGTAGAAGAGCGACTACCAAATGAGTGGAACATTTTATGTCAGAAACTGAAGAAAGTACCATGAAAAAAAATGAGCAGGAAAGGTGGGTTGGGAAACTAATAGACATTGCGGGGTTAATTTAGGACTTTAAGTAGGTAGGCCATGGAAAACCTCACTGAAGAGGTGACATGTGGACCAGGACCCAGCTAGGTAAGGGATGAAGCAATGGGAAAGCTTGAGGATCCATTTGGGGGAACAGCATTCTAGGTGGGAGGAATGGCAATTGCAAACATTCTGATGTGGGAGAGAGCCTGGCAGGTGTGCCCAGCAGCAAGGAGGCCTGTGAAGTCAGACAAAAGAGAGGGTTGGAGATGAGGTTTGGTGAGCCCCGGTACATCTCCATCTCCACGCCTTATTTCTCCTCACCAGTGGCTTCCATCATGGTCATGTCTCATGTCCAAAAGGACACCCCTGGGACTAGTCAGTACCCCAACACATCCCTGTCGTAGGGTGCTTTCCTCCCTACCCAACTCCTTCAGACAATAACACCTGAGCCCGTCAGGAGAATTCTGAGCTGAGACGGGGAGTTAACCTGCTGTGAATGCCCTTGTACACCACAAATTTGGGGCAGTACCAATAATTTTCCCTTAGAAAATGTGAACATTTTTTCTGATCTTGCTGGAGCCTCACATTTCTGGTGGAAGAGACGAAAATGCAAATGAGTTTGCAAAAGTCAAAATTCTCTTGATCCTGTTTGCAAAAGCAATGTGAGTCCAGAGGATACCTCTGAAGAAGTGTTGGAGATCCAGACAGACCCTGTTTTATTTTTAAAGGAGCTGTGTGTTTTTCCACAGGGTTCTTGAGAGACTACCCCCCATCCCCCAGTTACTTTTGGGGATTCATTGACTTGCTAAATCACTGCATTAGCCTACAGCCTTCTGGAAAAAGCTAATCCCACTGCTTCTGTCTGAGGGAAAAGCCAGCCCTTGGGCTGAAACCAACTACATTGACAACAAAATGAGAGGTGGGGGAGGTGAGGAAGCCCTCAAAAAGAGGTGCAAATCTTCAGGTTAGGGTTGGGTACAAGCACCCCTAAAAATGCTGTACTGAAGCATACCCAGAGAAAGCACCTGTTTTTATTATTGCTAATCATAATACCTTTCCTTAGTACATTACAGTTGATAAAGCATTTCCCTACCCCTTCCCTCATTCAGTCTCCTCTGAGGTCCTATGTGGACTTGTTATCAAAATGAGCTCTACCAGCCAGCAGATCTGCATTACCTAAGAGCTTGTTGGAAATGCCTCACCTAGACCTACTGAGCTAAAATTTGCACTTACTGAGACCCTCAGCCCCTTAAGGTTTAACAGGCACTGCTGTAAGGTCCCTAGAACACTCATTTCTCCCCATTACAGCAAGGAAATGGAGGACCAGCATGGCTGGGTGAGTGAGGCAAGGTCACTCACCTCAGTAATGGTGAAATTTGGCCTCATACCCTAGCTTTGTACCTCCTGGCCAAGCAATCTCTGGGATGAGGTCACTTCCTTCCACTCCAAGTTCCCCTTTGTAGCTTATTTGCGATAGACTAGCTTTCAAAATAAATGCAACCATTCTTCTCTGAACCTAGACTACTGCCTTCTCTTACTCTCTCCACCAGTCACCTGTGAAGGTGCCCCTCCCTCATTTGCTTGCTGGTACTAGTAATGCAAACACCCTGAAAAGCCCTGCAGCATTGCCAGAGTGAAGCCAATAATGAGTGAATCTGATAAGAGCTGCTGGCATCAGTCAGTTGCACTGGGCATCTTTGCAAAACCTTTCCAGCTTCACTGAAAGAAAGGGTTACAAAGTTGGAACAAGACAACCGAGGAATGTAGCTGGGACATTCTGATGGGTGCAAATGGGTTTTTCCCACTCTTGCTCCTGGTTGTAGAACGACAGATGACATTTAGCTTAGTACCATGGGAAACCAATTGTATAAAGCTCTTTCATGTCTGCAGCAAGCTTTCTGGCCCCGCCATTCACCATGGCTCACTGTAATCTTGAAAATATTACTATTCCCGCTTTCAGGATGTAAAACTATGCCTTGATATCACTTAGATGACACTCAGAAAGTGGGTGATTCATCCTTTGCTAACTGATTAACCTGACAGTAGGCAAAACTGAGTCTACTGGATAAACAATTCCCTATGCATAAGAGTCATGCTTTGGGTAAAGCAAAGCTCTAGCAGAATTTTGAAAACGTGACTCAGATCCTGAGCTATAATTGTTTAAGTAACTAAAGCTCACTAATCTCAAATTGAATCTTCATATTTTAGTCAGTTTGTTCAGTGAAAAAAGATATAAGACACCTACTATGACCCTATTATGTGCATGGAAGTCACCATAGTAGGTGGTAGAAAGGGTTCAGTAATGAATGAAAATCCTCTTGAAGAGCATGTTTCATTAATGGAATGTACACACATTTATAGAACAAACTAGAATGAGAGTCACTCCCCCCAACCCAACCCCCACTCAGAGAATGAAGGCTCAACCTAGGAGGTGGCATTTGAGTTCCTCTGGACTGAGGCAGGCTTTGGACATTCAGGGTCTGTCCAGTAGGCAAAGACGTTGGGGTGAGGAGGCAGTGTGAGCAAAGGCACCAGATGAAAATGCTGTTTGTATGTAGAGCAGAAAACTAACGTTGCATTGAGTCTGACTTGTAACCTATTAACTCAGAGGCAAAGCAATATGCCTTTCTTTTCTTCCATTTCAATCAACTTAAATCTGACTTTGGTTCCCTATGCCTGGTGGCAAATGCATTTTTGGGCCTTATTCCCTCTCCCAAGCGGAGTCAAGTTCCTACCTGGGTCTCTGAGCCTCAGAGCACTTGTGGTCATTGGCCACTGTTGTAAAGTGGAGTGGAGTGTACGCCATGTCTGGGGCATGAGCATATTGATTGCTGCCAGGAACTATTCTTTGCCCGGGGTTCAGCTCCCCAGCAAACCATTCCTCCATCAGTCCCCAGAGTGCTCTGCTCCCCTCCTCCCTGCTGCCCCCAGCATTCTCTTCCATGTGCTTTAGTCCCAAAGGAAAATTTCCCCCCATCTAGGTGCTCTTAAGAGAGCCCTTGCTCTCTTAACGCTCCTCAATGACTCCCTTCTGTTCTAGGAGCCATGCTCTTCAGGTAGCTTCTGTTGTTCTTACTGGAAAAATGCCTGAGTCAAGGAATTACTACCTTAAGTCCCCTACTTCAAATGGCAAAGGAAAAGGGGAAAAATGACAGTTAATATTTTAATAAAAAGTTGCACCACATTCAGAGTACCTGGGGCAGAAGGTGGTTGAAGGAGCATGTGGGTGCTGGCCCTGGACATGCTGTTGGTGGTGGGAGGAGAGAGAGGAGGGGGCACTGTCCACTGACTCCAGTGACTTTCCCGACTAAGATCACAGGGTCTGCCGTTGGGTCTGAACCCCAGGTCTCTAACTCCTGTCATAATGTGGTATAAGAACTTGCCTTCATCTGTGCCTGTCTTTCCCTCTTGCTTGTTCAGAACAAGAGTTGGCTTTCTGTTCTAGGCGGGTCAGCTTTTACCCTGGATCCTGTCACCTTGTGTGTCTTGTGGGATGGATGCGTCAGCACTTACTCCTAAATCTCTGGTGTTTTCACCCTCTGTATGGACTTCTCAGCTTATTAGCATGCTCAGGTCTATCCCACTTAAACACAAAACCAGTGCATGACAAGTTCTTCTCTTTACCTTCGGTCTCTTTTCAGCTCCTTCCTTATCTCTCTCCTTTCTTCAAAAAATCCCTGATTACGATGCAGTCTTTTGCCTCTAGGACTGAGAAGTGCTGGAGAAACAGCCTGAACCGCTCCACTCTTAGGCAGATGGGCTCTGCCACTTACTGTATATTCTTTTTCTTTAAAAGAAGATTTTATTTATTTTTAGAGAGTGTGGAAAGGAAGGAGAAAAAGAGGGAGAGAAACATTGATTGGTTGCCTCTCGCACACCTCCAGGTGGGGACCTGGCCCACAACCCAGGCACATGCCCTGACCGGGAATCGAACCAGCCACCTTTCAGTTTGTGGGACAGTGCTCAACCCACTGAGCCACACCAGTAAGGGGTCACTGGGTATTCTCAAAAAGTATATTGTAAGGCTTTCTGAGTCTCAAGTTCTTAGTTTCTAAAATGATAGCAGTGAGACCAACCTTGAAGTACTGTTGTCAGGATTCAATGAAATGTAGGTAGTTAACACAGTCTTGTACATAACAGATACTAGAGATTTGTCAGTATTGATATTATTCATGTATACTTCACCCTGGGCCTGAATACCTACTCTCTTCCTCTGGCATCGCTCCAGTTTACCTGGCAAATTTCAGCTCATCCTTTAATACCAGCTCCCTGGGCTGGTATCTTCTCCCACCTACTTTCTTTCCCTCCCCTGTAGTCCTGTACATTCCCTCTACTCTTTCATGGTACCCAAGAAGTTGCTTTATATTTTTTTAATGTTCTGTCTTCCTCTCAACACTGCTGTGGGGAGTCCTTGATGACAGCAACTGTGGTGTAAATCTCCTGTCTCCTGGCCCTGTTTTAGGACCCGATAGGTGGGAACATTCAAATGCTTGTTGAATTTCATGTTATTTCACAAACTTCGTAATAGTGCTTATTATGTGCCAAGCACTTTATCAATATTAATTTGTTAATTTTCAAAACAAAACTGTGAGGTGGGCCCTATTATCTTCATTCTACATATTGAAAAACCCCGAGGCACAGGGAGATGAAGTTTCCCAAGGCCACTTGGCAAGTAAGGGGGGAAGCTGGAGCTGAGATTTGAATCCAGACTCTAGCTCTTGTCCATGTCTAGGTTCAATACTCTCTGCCCTGGGGTAAGTTATGTATGTGCCTGTCTGTTTGAAGAATTATCATGAAGACTATGACAGAGAGAAGTTGAACTTTGTAAATTGCAAAATGTTGAATGCATAAGGGAGGTGTGTTCTTTGATTTATGTTAAAAGTGCTATAAAATGTATGTCGTGACGACAAAAAAGAGATCATTGTAAATATAACACTATAAAAATTTAATGATTATCACCAGAATATTTTTACCCTGATTTTGAATTACTGAAAGAAGAAATTACCATTCACATTTTCTTTTCCATCAAAGGAAAGCAAAAATGGAAAGTAGTTTAACATATGCCACCTCTGGAGTGCGGTCGCCCACTCATTTTTCTGCAAGGATCAATTCTATTTGAGAGCAGCTGTTGGGAGCAGATGAACTTCCTAAAATGGCCCTGGGGAGAAAAAAGCAAACGGACAGCTGCTTGACCTTTTTCCAAGTGAAAAAACAAGCCCTGATCAGTTGGTCTTGATTGGCATGTGCAGAGTTGAGGAGTCTTTGATCAGTTTTTATAACGAATCACCCGTGATGATTACTCACTGCTCACTAACATTATACCACAGATCTGGTGGGTCTGATGTGTGTTTCCGTTTTAGCTCCGTAAACACAGCCAGCTGTGGACATGATGAGCATGTGCTGGTGCCATGGCAGGGGTGTCTTAGGGGAGAAGCACTAGAGGCTACTTTAGTGTTTCTATAGCTCATCAGCGTTAGGATCACCTGGAAGGGTTAACTCATGCAGGTTTATGGGATCCAACTTGGACCTACTGATGCAGACCCTCTTCAGAGAGTTGCATGGAGAGTAAGCACCCTAGGGTGACTCGTACAGCAGCACAGTTTGAGTACTGCTATCTTAGTCAGCTTGGGCTGCCTTCACAAAACACCACAGACTAGGTGCCTTAAACAACAGGCTTTGTTTCTCACAGTTCTGCAGTCTGGGAAGGCCAAGATGAAGGCGCCAGCAAGATTCAGCTCCTGTGGGGGCCTGCTTCTCTGCTTCCTGGCTTCTAGAGAGGAACCACTTTCTCCCTGCGTGATTACATGGCCTTTCCTCAGTGTAAGAGCATGGAAGAGAGAAGGGAGTAGTGGAAAGAGAGAGAGGAGGAAAGAGAGAGAGAGAGAGGGAGAGGGAGAGAAAATGTCTTCTTCTAAGGACACCAATCCCATTGTGAAGTACTGCCCCCAGTGACCTCATCTAAACCCAGTTACCTCCTGAAGCTCTCACTTTCAAATACTGTCATCTTGAGGGGTGGAACTTCACACTTTACCAACATATGAATCTTGAGAGGGACACAAACTTTCAGCCCATTACAACCACTGAGGTGGGACCATCTTTTACAGTGTGGTGCAGGGAATGGCTCAAGAACTTAATGTAACTGTTCCTGAAAGGTTGCCACATTCTCTCTCTCTCTCTCCCCCCGCACTCTTCCTGCTGGTTGTAATCAACTAACTGATGCTTATAACTGCACAGCAGCTTAGAGATTGACTTTGCATTAGAACAAAAAGATGTTCTTAAATCTGTTTTGGCTCAGTTGTGTCAGTGATTTCCATTCTGTTTCCCATGCCTGTAGGAAGGAATAAAAGGAATGAATTTTCTGGATGACCAACATTTGAACTGCCTGAGAATGATAAAAACAAGCCCCATAGAGCAGTGGTTAAAGAGATGATGTATTAGGCAGGGCTTTAGTCAACACCTGAATGATGGCAGCTGTCCCCCAGAAATTTTTTTAAAACTTTGTAACAGCTGCTTAATATAGCAGGGAAATGTTTCTTTTTTGAGCCCTGCTTGGAGGTGCTGGTGCAGATGAGTGTGTCCCTTCTGACATCTTGGAACAGTTCTTCATGTCATTCATCGCACCAGCAGAACCTAATCTCAAAAAGACTGCAGCCACTGATTTCTTGTAACCACACAACGGCCATGTTGCTGCCAGAGCGCATCACTGGCTGTACACTGCAGAGCATTGGTGGCATTTGTCTAAGGACATATGTGAATTATAATTATTGTCCAATAGGTATATCCCATGCAACACTGCGATTCAGTTATGACGTTGCCCACCTGGACCAAGCACCTACTCCACAAGTTAAAGGCCCAATCTCCGACAAGACCTCCCTCACTTCAGATGAGTTTGAAGGGGGTTTCCTGTGATCCCCTCAGATTAGATAACTTGCTGGAACAACCCACGGAACTCAGGGAAGCACTATACTTAGAATTGTTGTTTCATAACAAAGGATACGATTCAGGACCAGTCAAATGAAGAGATGCGTAAAGGAAGGCCCGGGAGGGTCCCAAACACGGGGCTTTCTCTCCCACTGTCTGTGGAATCAGGACATGTCACCCTCTTGGCACACTGATGTGTTCCCCAACAAGAAGGCTCATCTGGGCCTCCGTATCCAGAGATTTTTAACTGGGATTTCACTATATAGGTATAAATTATTGAATTATAGGCCAAAGAATGGACTCATTCTCCACCTTTCCACCTCTCTTGTACCCCGGCTCAAAGCCCCAACCCTCTCATCTCATAGTTGGTCTTTCTGGCACCACCACCTCCCTGTGAATGATCTCCTTAAACTCAGCTGTGGTTCAGGGACCCACTGTGAGTAACAAAGACACCCCTATGGTTTGGGAAACTCAAAAGGTTTGGAACCTCCACCCCAGGAATCCAGGGTGCCCAGGACAAAGACCAGACACACTCTTTGTCATTCAACACTTCAACTGCCAGGAAAGTCTATTTCAGATAAAATAATCTTAGTCATCAGAACCTTATACATTGTTAGAAGAGGAATGAATCTTCAAAATGATTTTGTCCAAACCTCCCCCTTGACAGATGAGGAAACTGAGGTCCAGAGGGGAAGGGCATCCCCCAAATTAGTAACTACTAACCAGTAGAGGTGGAATTGGAACTGGAACAGATTTAGATTTTCTTATCCCGGGGCACAGACTTGAGACCAGAATGGAAAGTGTTTCAGGAGAGCTGTACATCCATGTGGGAAACAGCGGGGATTGGAGACAGGACGGGGAGAGAAAACACGCGTGTTGGTGTGTGCACTTGCGTGAGTGTGTGAGGGACCTTGCAGCCAAGAATGCGGGGCATCTGCTGTTCCCCTTGCTTGTACCAGGGCTGCCTTTCAGCGGGAGGGGTCACTGAAACGAAACGTCTTGAGGTGTCTGTGGCCCTTTGTCCTGGCCCAAGGAAACCTCGCTGTAGAAGGGAAGTCGAGAGCGAGGGCCTGACTCCGTCCTTAGCTCGAGCCAGCATGTGAGAAAACAGTCAGGAAACGTTTCTGTCTCCCATTCTCTTAACATCTCCATTTTTATAAAACACAGGAGAGAGAATAGCATCACATCCTGGCTCTATAGAATGTCTATGGAACACTGAGTTTTTTTGAGGAACTAATAAAATGAAATGTAAAGAAGACAAACCTGGTCATTGCATTGTGACCCTGGGCATGACCTTCTTCCCCCTCTTCCAGATTTAGGGACTGGGCTGACTAGATGATGTTTGTGACTCCAACCGGCTTTTATAGTATGTGGCTGATTGTCTTTGTTCCTTGCATCCTATATAGATACTTCCTTAAAGTAAAAGGGGGATTTGTGTAATGCTTAGAAAAGAAAAAAAAAAAACCCACAATGTCCTCCAGCTGGCTGACATTTTTTCTTCTTTATGAACTTTCTTTCTTTTGGAATCTCTCTGGTCAAGGAACAACTTTTAAAAGCCAGTGGCCTCTGCTGCTAGGCTTTGTCTTTTTTAGAGAAGGGGCAAGGGAAGACAGAGGCCTCAGCTGAGCCCCGCTCTGTGGAGGGTAAGATGCACTCCTTGTCTTCAAGTGCCTTCTGTATTCCTATGACTTGTACAACTCCATTCCAGAACTTCCTCCTGAGCTTCAGATCCAAAGCACCTCAAAGCTCTCCACTGGCCCAAACTGAGCTGTTTATTTCCTCCCCACACATTCTCCTTTCCCTGTTTTCTCACCTCACCAAATGGCACCACGGTCTGCTCAGGCACTCAAAGCAGAAACATAGAGGCATCTTTAGCAACCCCCCTTCTCACACATTCTGACTTCATGTATCCTTTTGTCATCTCCTGTTTAAACTACGATGTCCCCGTCAGACACTCTTCACCTCTTACCTTGTCTCCTGAGATGGGCACCTCCCGGACCTCTCTTCTGGACAGTGGTCCTTCTCCCCTCTACCGCTCACAATAACACATACATTCTGTGCTGTGTATTACATTGAGCCAGTTGGCTTGCATTCGGGAACAGTATTGAATGAATAAAATATTTACAAGTGCATCCCTTGCTGACTATATTATTGAACAACAGAACAACTTGGAGACCTAGTCTTCAGCATCAGACCCTTATTAAATGCCTTTGTGTAAATACCACATTATTTGGACTAGTTTAGGGCAGGCTCCAAGTCTTCCCATTTTGTGATCCTGGCTGCTCATGAGCCTGATCCTTAAAGGTTGGGTCACTTTTGTGTATTTTTATCGGTCTAGCATCAAACCGTCTCCAAATAAAAGGTGCTTCTATTTTTGTGGACTGAATGAATGCAAGACAATACTTTCTCGTGTACTTGAGAACTAGGAGACCCTCACAGAACAATTCAAAAGATTTGTTTATGTATTAATATAGAAGCTATGGTTAAAGAAGAGGAAGCAGGCCACGTAAACCTGAACTTGCCTGGCTGGGCTGTTCTGATGCCTCTCACGTCCTGGGCCCCGTTGGGTTTCCTGCTGTGCAATCACTGCTCTTTTCTGTCGCTAAGTTTTTTTCTGTTGCTAAGTTTTCTTCTGTCTGTAGCAGAACTCACCTCACAGTCTAACCTTTTTGGCTTTCACCATGTTTTGACCTGAATAACCCCTGCAATAAGCCTTTTCTTCATTCTCCTTTTCCACCACCACCTCCTGTCAGCTGAGTCCACTTGGTGTACAGTTCCTCTGGCTCCTTCCACGTCGTCAACCTGGGCAGTATCTTGTCCCCTTCGCACCATCCCCTTCTGCAGCAGTCACCACCCTTTCAGTCTTGTTTTGCTCCTTGATTCTTTATACACTCCCCACTCCCTCTTATTCTTTGTTCAAAAGCAGATTTGCAGCAGTGATGCTTACTTCCGGACTTGGCCGAGGGTCCAACAAAATCCCTCCGCTGCTATATCTTTGCTTTCGCCTTTTAATAACTGCTTTCATAGCATTGAGGGAATGGGACACATGGGGAAAACTATTTTTTCCATTGACAGAAGAAGCCCACAGTATAGAAATCCTTTGCCAACACAGAAGCCAAAGAGAAGACTTGTTTTTGTTATTTCCATCTCTTACACCGTGATGCTTTGTAAGCATTCATGCACCTAGTGGCAAAGAGAAAGGGAGAGAGAATTTTACGCTCTTCCAGCTCAGGAAGAATTACTCTCTCCTGCCCTGATATTCTGAAATGCAACTCCAAGTCCGAAGCCCCGCTGCCTGTTTGGCTGGGCCCCACAATATTGCATAGCTGTATGGAGGAGCCGCACAAAGCAGCCGTGATGGTTTAGAAGCTTTAGGACAATGAGATGTTTGTCTCTTGGTTCTGCTCCTTGAGTGTGGTAGGTAGTGGGGGCTAGGAGCTGGCACCTCTCTATAGTAAATCCGAATTTTGTTATGATCTGAAGATGAAGCTGAACTGTTTATCTTTTGGGTCGAATCCAGGTTTCTGCTTATCTTCCTTTGCACATCTATGCCCCAGCTTTACCCAGCTGCTTATATTACTGTACATACCTGACCTTCCATGCCTCTTTTATTTCCTCCATAGCCTTACTCCGCCAGGGAGCTGCTTACTTATCTACTTATTTCTGTTTGACTTGAAATAATTCCTGTGTTTCAAAGCTGGGATCTAGACCAGTACTTCTCAAAAGTGTGGCTCCCAGTCCTGCAGCATTAGCTTCCTGGGGGAACTTGTTAAGAGTACAAACCTCATGCCCCATCCCACACCTACTGAATCAGAAACTCTGGGGCAGAGGCAGCAATCTGTGTTTCAGTGAGCCCCCCAGGGGATTTTTGAAGCACACTCAAACTTGAGAAGCTCTGCTCTGGAGTGAATTGCAAGTCCTCCCCATGCCCGGGTGAGCACAGTCAAGGTCCCATTACAGTGGACGTTTGAAGGTGGTCCTGCCATGGCTTTCTGGAATGCCCTGGATTCAGATTCACGCCATGGAACTGACTCTGTTTTTATGTATTCCATAAATGTTTATGGAGAAAACCTTATTAAAAGCAAAGGAATAGAGTGCAACTTGGGGGAAATATTAGACATGACTCAACCATGAATTTTGCCCATATACACACAGTGGGAAAACGAGGAAGGTTTAGGGTTCACAAGAAACAATGAAGGAGAAATTGTCAAATGATCTAAGGGGAACTGAGAAAGTTCCTCTCTGTGTGAACGGCGAGAATGTTTCTTGTTAAGGCATAGGGACACCGATGAATTTGAGTCTTTCAACAACAATCGTTAAATGCAGGTGATGAGGACAAGGCTGGGAGAGGAGGAGTCTCCAACCTCAAAAAAATCATATGAAGAAAGAAAGATAAATCCAAATTGTGGCTACAGTGCGAGAAGCAGTCTAGCATGGTGCTTGAAAGTGGGAGCTCTACCACCAGCTTGGCTTCTCGTTCTGCACCTGCCATTTACCAGTGAGGTGAATTTGAGCAATTTATTGAACCGTTCTGTCTCTGCTTCAGTTCCCTCATCTGCAAAGGGGAATAACAAAAGTATTTCACAAGGCTGTGGTGAAGATATACACACAACAATAAATAAAAGGAATCTGAAACGTGTGGCCTGGCACATGAAGTATTGTGATAGAAGCTTGTCTATGACATCCAGAAGTGGGTGTTCTGTAGTATAACTGTCCTTGTGATGCTTTACCAATGACGGAAGAGCTGTGGAAAGCATTCAGACAGTAAGCCTGCCCCGCTGGGCTCAGTGGAATCATGTCGTATTGGTCAAGAATATCGTGCCAGGACCTGCTTAATTTGGAAATGGCTCCCATGTTTCTTCTCTTAGTGAATGGATTCTCAGTCTGTTCCAAACTTATAAGCTAGTATGCATTGCCTAATTCAGAACTTCCGATGCCAGGTCCACTTAGGGTACAACCTCTGTGTGAGATGGAAAACATGCCAGAAGCTCTTTTGCGTCATCCATAGGCCTCTGCGTAGGGCAGCTTGCATTGAAAAATATAAAGAAAACAGTGAGGTCCCATTGCATTTCCATTGGTGCCAAGGCATTCTGCTCAGACATGAACCGAGTGGCTTTTTTTTAATCTCCAAATTTAGAGTTATCTATTTTTTGGAGTCATTTGCATCTTCCTATTAGAAAAAAAAGAATATATTGAAGTAGCTAGTAAAGTGATTGGAAAATATTCCTGATGAAGCAGTTGGAAATACAGCTCAAAGAGAAGGCAATTTTCTCCATGTGTATGTGTCTGGTACCCTAGGCCAGAGCTCTGAGAGCATCACTGTGCACCTAGAGTTTGCCCGATGCATCCTCCAGTTTCTTTCTGGCCTGGCCTCTGCAGGGCTGCGATAAGGAATGGAGGGACAGAATGAAGTGATCTCAACCCTGAATTTTACAGTTATTATACATGCTGGGCTCAGGTTTACCTACAGGACTAGGCTCAGTCAACTCTCAGTGTGGGAGCTGAGGGGTCTTGTGCTATTTGTTTGGAGGGTTAGAGTTTGAAAGGTGAAGAGGCAGTGAGGCCACTATTAGGAAAGTCATCTTTAGTGTGCATGTTTGGGTAATGGACTTTTCATGCTCCACAAAGTCAAGCAATTTCTGTGGCCTGTGTTTGGGCTGGGGTCAGGAAGGCAGCCTGTTACTATGGAATGAGCAAATCCAGACTGAAGGCCAGGGGCTTATTAGGCATTGGTGAAACACTGTGTCTATCCCAACTCACGGTGTTACTTTGCTGGGGCTGTTCTGATAGAATACAAAAACAAAACAAAACTGAGTGGCTTAATCAACAGAAATTTATTGTCTAGCAGTTTCGGAGGCTAGAAGTCCAAGATCAAGGTATCGGCAGGGCTGGTTTCTTCTGAGAAAAGTCAGTTCCATTCCTCTCCCCTTGCTTCTGGTTGCTTCCTGGCAGTCTTTGCTCTTCCTTGGCAGATAGAACCCTCACTCAGTGTCCACCTTCATCTTCACGTGTTGTTCTCCCTGCATGCATGTCTGTCTCCAAATTTCCCTTTTATATAAGGATACCAATCACATTGAATTAGGGGCCAGCCTCTTGACCTCACTTTAACTTGATTACCCTTGTAAAGACCCTATCCTGAAGTATGATTACATTATAAGGTCTTAGAGGTTAGGACTTCAACATATGAATTTGTGGGAAACAGTGCAACCCACACACTCACATAGACTGAATCCACTCTAATTTAACCCCATACACTAGTGCATGGAGAGAGCAGTGGACCATGAGACATCAGGCCTGGGAGGTGATGCCACCTCTACCCTGAATTTTCAATGTGATGTGGACACATAGACTCTGAGACCTTGTCCCATTCTGTAAAGAGAGAGCTTGGTGTTGCTCTCTTAAATGTCTTTCAACCCTGCACCTCTTTCTCTGAAGTTCTCATGTCCTGTCTAGGGAGTCTTATGTTGGTTAATAGTATCATACTTACCCTTTTGCCTTGTTGTGATGTGAGCTGGGCTAGGGACTGCCCTAACGGAGAATTCCAAGCACTTACCAGTCACAATGGGGGAGGTGAAACTGATCTATGCTTTTCTTTGAACTTTCAAGAATACTTGTGCAGCCTTCAGGTTTTATGGATGTTTGATGGGTCCCCCAAAATGCTTTCATTATCTTCTATATTCTCTACACGAACAAGACTGGAAAGTGTAACCTTTCCAGTTTGACATAACCTAGGACATGTCAGCCTGAACAAGCCCGAGCTGAGGTGGTGTCCTTGGTTTAGGACCCTATGGAGTGTGAACACGGCTGGGTCTCACCACGTCTTCACAGCCAGTGCACATGAGGCACACTGCACAAACCTGAGTTGTTTCCATTGCTCTGCTTAGCCACTCTTGAGTCTCTTATGAAGCACACCTGGGGAATATTGAATTTTAAAAATTTCAGTAACCTATTTTTTATGTGCATCTGACCTTTTGATTCTTAATTTGTTTTTCATGTTTTGTATGTGTATACTCATATGTACTTTATTAGAGCATTGATTATCAATTACTATAAGCTATTTGTATGTCTTGGGCAAGGGGCTTTGTGTCTCTGTGCATCAAATTCCTCCTCTCTAAAACAGGGATAAATACTTCCATTCTCTTCCTGTCTAAGGATTGTGAAAATGGATCAGGCGAAATGGTGGACTGAGAGCAAAGGACTTTATGGAGAGAGAGACCATATACCCCCATTTATGTCTGTTATCTCGGGTTGAAAATTAATAGCATCTCCTTATACTCAACAGTTTGAGTTTACATTTTGTAAAATAATAAATATAAGGATTCTTGATTTTATCATTCATGTTACTTGCTATATAGATGATCTTAAATTCTGGGTTCTTAAATTTTTCTTAAAACACTTTAGAGCCTTTTTCTTTGCTGACTTTGAAGGACAGAATAACCAACTGAACATGAACTCTATCCAAACAAGCCCATTCGTGTAATTGGTGTCATGGGCCATGGTGGACCTTGGGTGGGTCCTGCTGCTGCTTTACCCCAGGACGAGCCCAGGCCCTGCAAGTGCTCAAGCTGTTCACAGGTTTCAGTCATTCAACCGCTCTTCCCCTTTCGCTTACTCTAGCCCTAGGACTGGCTACAGGATAATGCTGGTAATTCACCCTTTCCTGTCTGCTACTAAAGACAAGTACTCAGGCCCTGTCCATTCTGAGAATAAAACCACTGATCACACTGGTAGACAGATGGTGTTAAACAGAATAAAAACATGGGAAGGCTGCAAAACTTAAGAAAGCATATGATGTTTTTATAAAGTCCTTGGTCTATATTTCTCTACTCTCTTGGTCACGTCAGTAACTGCAAACCTCAGTGGCTTCTATCCTCTGCATTTGTGCCCATGGCTGGAACCACTGGTTTTCCCTTTCCTTAGACTCTATTTTCTCCTATGTAAATGGCACATCTCACTCAAAGTCTTGTGCCTCAACTAATGCTGAAAAATACGGTAAAGCCTTTCCCTGAATAAGCATTTGCATCTCTGAGGATTTACAGACGGGAGAGTACTCATTTAACAGGAACTTTTAGTCATATTATTGCATATTTTTTATTATTATGATTCAAATTCTTATCAGTGGAAAGCTACTCAGGGATCACAACATACGCTGGGCCCCATCCCCTAGTGTACAGTTGAAGAAAGTGGACACTCAAACATTAGTAACTGTCCTTTAATCTCCGAGTAAGCCTCATGCTAGGTCTCCAGGCTCCAGATGCCTTCCTCACATACTGTTCACAGTCATTTATGTGTCATTTTGGTCCTCATATGCTGTTTTGAATATAATAAGTGTTAGCCAATGAATAATGAAATTCTAGATGGATTGTATAATTTCTAAATGCTCAGCCTCTTCCTTCTGTGGATTACAGTGGGCAGATTAGGCATCAGTACTTTTAACATTCATGGTGTTTTGATCATTTACAAAGCAACTGACCAAAGTTTATGACATGCAATAACTTGTCATGTAATTATTATATAATTCTCATGAAATAATTATGGTGTGTGATAATTTGTCACAGAACAATAACTACCACTTGGGTTGCTCTAGGGACTACATGAGATAGGGCAGGAAGAATTCTGAGCATGAATGTAAATTCCTTGGGCTACAAAGCTGAATGTGGGAGTGATTACTTAGTAAGAAAGCCAAGTCATAAAACACCCAGCATTGACATTTGAATGAGTTGGATTGAAGGATTGGGTGATTTGCAAAGGTCCCTGGATAAAATTTTCATGAATGTAGGAGGTCTATTATAATTTTACATAATAGCGTTCTTCACATTTTTCTTGCTAGCACCATGACCTCTTTATGGTTGGCTTCTTTTTGGTTGCCCCCTCTCTGGGGCTGCTCGAAGCAACCTGCTAGCATGAACATGTTACTTACAGAGAGGGAATCGGGTGTGATAGCACATCCTTTTGCTCAGGAGGCCCAGGGAGGTGAATCACCTGGATTTACTTATTTCATAGACAAAAACTATTCCTCTAATCCTTAATTTCCTACCAAGATCTGGTTCAAACAACATCTTTTAGTCAGAAGCTTCCACTTGAAGTGATCACTCATTCCTCTAAACCATGGCAGCTTTACCTCTCTCATGTATGCCTGCCTCTGATTGCTTTTTATACTGCTCTCAAGTATATGCTTTATTTCTTTCAGTATCTCCTGGCATGCCTTGCACAGAATCTGACACATGAAATGTGCACTGAAATTGAGTTGAGCAGGGAAGATAGGGTGAAGGGACTCAGTGGATCCAGGCCAACCCATTACTTCTGGTGGAGCACTTTCAACTCTTCTCATTAGTGCCAAGGGTTCTGAACTTCATTTATTTGTGTACCTGGGCTGCATATTTCTATGGCTTTGACATGCTGTTTGGCAGTAACTTGGCAGCAGACGCACTCAGAAACATTTATGGAAATTTAAGCAAACTGGTTAATAAAGGGGACAGAAGCCCACGCAGACTTCTCCTCCTGTGCTCTATTACTTTTAAAGAAGCCTGTTTGTGTTATCACTTCAACAGTTTGGTAAATAGCTGTGCCTTCTCACGGATCTGTCGTCCTGTTCTTGCAGTGGTAAAATGTGATGATTAACCGTGGGTGAAAGCTGTACGTATTTTTCCAAGCTGCTTGGCAATATGTATGCAGGAATTGGAGGTAAATACAGATGAGTACATGGTTAGCAGCTTGGAGTGACAATTTTAATGTGTTCATCAACTTGGAGTTTTTAGGTCAGTTCATACCAAACTTAAAAAAATTCTGACAGTGTAGTGATTTTATTATATTTATTTTTTGGCAGCAGGAGGATCTTATTTTTCAATACTATTATAAAAATTCAGAATTCTCCTTAAAGCAGTTCGGCTGGGAGGTGTGTGTTGGGGGGTTTGCCTCTTTTTATCACCTCCTCCCACCCAGTTGCTGGCCCTTCTTATAACTGTTGGGCTCTATGGAACACAGGAAACCTCTGTACTTTTTCTGTAATTATCACATTCATGTAGTTTGTTGTGGAAGACTATTGGATTGGAATTCAAGAAAGATCAGCTCTGGTCCCAGCATGGCCATTAATTTGGCGTAGCACCGAGTAAACCAAATACTCTCCCTGTGCTTCAGTTTCTTTAGTGAACTAAAGAAATTTGTCTGTACGATCTCCTCGGTATAGTACCTTAAGGGCTGACAGTTTTATTTTAGTCTAGTTTATAATGTTATTAAGTTATTTATTCTTTTAAAATTAGCTTCAAGTCACATGATTTTAGCATCGACTATGGGCTTGATTGGCTTCTGAAGTTTTACATGAGTTTTTACGTGCTGTTGGAATTTCATTTTATTTTATTTCCTTTGTTGACCAAGATACTTTGCTGAATGCCTCCATTTCACAATAACCTTCAACTTCTCACCTAACTAGAGGAGTATTTCTGGTCTGTAAGGGACTATCCTATCCATCATCTCCTTTGCTCTTAAAGAAACCGTGTGAAGTGTCAGGGAGGGAATTTTACCAACTGCCCTGATGTCGCGCAGCTGGTAAGCGATGATGGACATTCCCCTTACTCATCCAGTGATTCTAACACTGTTGGGTTAACTTTTGACTGCTAGGAAACTGGTGGTTAGAGAACATAAGTAATCCATGGAATTTCCATCAAAGGCCCATGAATTTTTTATCTTTAATAATTGACTTCTTTGGCTCCTGTTTTCCTAATCCAGAAGAAATGACTAGTGGAGCGTATAATTTCTAAGGAGTCTCTTAACATTTCACCTAGTCTCCTGACCTCTGCTCTTGTCTCCTCCAATAAATCTTCTACATTAGAATCAGAGAGATTTTTTCTAAAGCACAAAATAATCACATCCCTCTCCTTTATTATTCTCCTATGTCTTCCTGGCAGCTCTGTAGGGTAATCTAAATTCCTGTACTTGACGTATAGAACAATTCATTATCTGGTCTGTTGCTTTCCTCAACAGCACCCCTCTCCGCCCACTTTCCATGTCCCCATTGATTTGTTCAAAACCAACTTTTGCACTCATGAGATTCCACTTTTCATGCCAGGATGGAGATGGAAGGTGATGAATGAGCTAGACCCAGGTGATGCCCTGTCTGAGATAACCATCTACAATCCAGCTGAGCATGCATTTGATACTGCTCAGTCCGGTTTTTGCTCCCATTTCCTCCATCCTTCCTCCACCTGGTGAACATCCACTCATCTTCAAAACTCAGTCTCCATCACTTCTATGAAGCCTTTCTTTTTAACCACATTCATTGGTGTACTAGATTGCAGATGTCTTGAAGGTAGGACATTCAATAAATATTTATTCAGAGCATTACAGTTTGTGAGTCATAATACTACACAATCAATAAACCTCTGCCCAAGAACACAAGACCATTTACTGTGTTTGTATTATTTTTAGAAAGGTTGATATCCCTCAAGCTCTATGCCAGTGTATTATCCTTTGTGTTAGGTCATTTTCCATTTCAACAAAGTATACTGAGATTCTTGAATGATGCTGTTGGCTTGAGTTAACTTTAGAGAGCAACAGAAAGTGGCAGTTAATGGATGATTGAACCAGAGCCTTACCTATGCTACAGACATTTACTCTTGACATAAACCTTCCTATTGCAGGCATATAAATGAGGAAATAGCTACATCAGAGCCACACATTGTGGCCAAATTAGATGATTTAAGATCATTTACTATGATGTTATTTAAAAATAAATGAACATTTACATATAATTTCAGCTTCATTAGGAATGAAAGATTTATCTTTAGAATCTTAAATATTTCTGATTTTTAAAAAAATAGTATAGCTAAATATGAGAAGAGGATGACAATGCCAATATAAAAAAACTGCAGATTTAATTCTGACTGGGATTCCTTCTAAGCTATTGTTTTTAGTGCATATTAGTCAATGAATCTACACAAATCTATCTACCTTCCATTTTTCAAAATTACCAAAGAAAACTTGTTAGCAAATGAACATATAATTGCTCCTTGAAATTGAAACTCGTGCTGTGGATCTGTGCATTTCTAATAGGTGTTTTACTCTGAATTCAGCCCTACATAAAATGCACGCATTCAGTTGAGAGATAATGTTCTGTATTACTCTCCAGACACAGGTCCAAAGTCACCTCCTTTAAGTGCCTTCCTAGATAGCCCGCCCATCCCTGAGCACATCCACACCCCTTAGCACTTGGGGCACTTTTTGGAATTCTAGCCATTCCTGCTAGTTTGCATATTCAGTGTGTTTGTCTCTTTCTTGTTTTCATGTTCATTTGATCAATTTTTCATACTCCACCGGAGTTCAATCATGCGTCTGTCTGTTTTCTCTTATTCTCAAACAAAATTATGTCTCCCCCCTTCCCAGTTAGTCTATAAAACTGATCAAGATTTATAACCATATATTTTTTCTTAATTCTTTGCTAGATTATGAGATCTATGTGGGGATGGATCATGTCCTTTTTGTTCATTACTGCTAAGCCATTGCCAAGATAACATTTGTTAAATAATATTTCTTAAATAAATTTTTATAGAAAATTTGGAAAATTCAAATACATATAAAGAATAGAGGGAAAATCACCAAATGGCTACTACGTATCAAACAACCAATGCAAACATTTTTGTCATGTGTACATATTCTCTTTCTCTCTATATATGATATCAATATTTATTTATAAAACAGGATAATATTCTATACACAGTTTGATTTGCTTTTTACGCATCATATCATGGCCTTTGTATTGTATGTCACTATATATTATTTACATTATCATTAAAATTATTCTTTTAAAATATTACCCATATGTCATCAGTTCTCAAATGTTTTGGACTTCAAAATTACTGAGGATTCTAACGAAACTTTGTTTGAGTTGTATGTATTAATATTGACCTTATTAGAAATTAAAACTGAGAAATTTGAAAATAAAAATTATCAACAGGGAGGCCGAGGGAGGAGAACGGGCAGAAAAGTACAGGGAATAAGAAGCATAAATAGTAGGTACAAAATAGACAGGGGGAGGTTAAGAATAGTACAGGAAATGGAGAAGCCAAATAACTTACGTGTACGACCCATGGACATGAACTAAGGGGGAGGGATTGCTGGTGGAAGGGGAAGTGCAGGGCGGAGGGGGATAAAGTGGAGGAAAAACTGGGACCAACTGCAATAGCATAATCAATAAAATATACTTAAAAAACAAAAAGGTAATAAGCAAATGATTATATATTAATTTGAGCAACATTTTAAAAATAACCAGATCTTTCAAAACAAAGCTATTAGTTGAAGAATAACATTATTTAACATTTTTGCCAATCTCTTTTCATGTCTAGCTTAATAGATGACAGCTGGGTTCGCCTATCTGCTTCTGCATTCAATCTGTGGCAAATACTATTTTGGTTAAAGTATATTTAAAAAAATTCAGCTTCACACAAACATATAGTTGGAAAATGGAGGGATATTTCTATAGTTCTTTCAAATAACTGTGTATTTTTTCTTTAGCAGCACATCAGAACACAAAAAGTGAAGTTTTCTTAAAAGTTAGTTACAATTGGGTATTTCAAGTCATACCAGTAAACTTTTTATACACTATGTCTTACATTGAATGGATCTTTTATACCTGCTTTATGTTTTAACATCTTATATTGATCATTTAGAAAATATTTGTTCACCGAGTTACAGGGATGTTTCAAATGTTGACACAATTTATTACACAGTGTTAGCACATAGCATGGGGCCTCTAAGAAACACATTATCATATCAGATTGATAATGGAAAAGACATAAAATACCTTAATGTTACTGCAGAAATAGTTTTGACCTTGTGGATCCCATGGAAGGATTCCAGGAACCTTTAGGATTCTGTGAAACACACTTTAAGAGTTGATGCAGTCTGCATTCCCACCAACAGTGCACTACGTTCCCCTTTCTCCACATCCTCGCCAGCACTTGTTTGTTGATTTGTGTATGATGGCCATTCTCACAGGTGTGAGGTCATATCTCATTGTGGAAAGCAGCAGAATGGAGATACCTCAAAAACTAAAAACAAATCTGCCTTTTGACCCATTAATCCCATATATTCTGGGAATGTATCTGAAGGAACCCAAAACACTAACCTGAAAGAACATAAGCACACCTGCGTTCACTGCAGCATTTTTCACAATCACCAAGATCTGGAAGCAGCCCAAGTGTCCATCAGTAGATGAGTGAATAAAACAACTAAGGAACATTTACACAATAGAATACTACTTGGCTACATAAAAGAAAGTTTTACCCTTTGTGATAGATAGTATAGATGGACCTGAAGAACATTATGCAAGTGAAATAAGCCAGTCAGAGAAAGACAAATACCATATGATTTCACTCATATGTGGAATCTAATGGACAAACAGAGCTAACAAAGAAAATAGAGACAGACTTATAAATAGAGACCAAGCTGACAGCTAAGACGGGAAGGGTAGAGGATGGAGGAATTGAGCAAAAAGGAGAAAGGCCTCATGGGTGTGGACAGCAGTACAGAGATTGTGGGGGGAGAGGGATAAGGGAAATAAATGGTAATGGAAAAATACATTAAACATTTGGAAAAAAAAGAGTTGGTTCAATTTGTCAGTCAGGCTCATGTCAATGTTCAATTCTCGAAAATTCTCAGAGTGGGAAGAACTTCTTCATCACATTTTCTTCAGGTGGGCAGTGCAACCTGACCTTCTGGATTTCTTTGGTGAGCCCATCTTTACCTCTCCTGCCATGCACTAGTCACATTTGTTTTCCATTGCATGTTCCCATCAAAAATCCTGACCCAATATGTACATTTGTTCTCAACTCCTATGGACGAGTAGCTTTACCTCTATTTACTCCTATGGGTTGCCTCTATGTTTTTGCCATTCAGAATTTGTCCATTCTTTGTTGAGAGTATTCTGTTTTCAATTATACTTAATTGATGTGATCATTTCTTTTTATTTATTGTATCAGTTATTTCTGAGTTTAATGTGGGAGAGGGAATTTCTGGTATATGTTTAAGCTGACATCTTGTCCCATTCATCCACTTTAAGAGTCTACCAACATTTATTAAACCAATTCCCCATTATTGGATATTTGGGTTGTTTCTAGTTCTTGTTATTCCAAACATCGTAATGACAAACATCTTTATAGCTAACTATTTACATGTATCTAATAGGACATCCTTAGATCACATTTTCAGAAATAAAATTATTGGTGATTTCTACCTTTTTATTATGTAGGTCTGACCATGTCCTCCTTCAAAATTTTTATTGGCTTTTCATTACCTTCAGGATAAAGTCCTAACAGCGCGGTGGGGTGTTAAAATGCATCAATATCTGGCTTCTAGTGACCTCTTCAGCCTTATGTTTTACCACTGTTCTCTATTCACCATACTTGCAACTCTCAATATGCTATGCTCACTCACTCCCCTGTGTCTTTAACTGTGCTGTTCCTTCTGTCAGAGATCCTTTCTCTCCATCTCTTTGCACAGTGAGCTCCTGCTTTGAAACACTGCTCAGGTGGGCCCCCTGCTGTGGAGTGCTCTGACCTTTCCATAAAGCACTTCTCTCTTCTACACTATTATGGTCCCTCTGTTACAGCATTTACTTCTGGTGTTACATGTTTGTCTCAGCACTAGGTTGGGAAATTCTCAGAAACTATTGTGTGGACCCCAGCACTTAGCACAGTGCATGATACACAGAAGGTACTTCCTTGATCAATGTATAATTGAGTAATGAATGATGTTATATAACTATGAGTAATATCATGTTAAATCACATACTTTGTTTGTTTTTGCTTCCCTAACCACACAGTAAACTTGTTTTGGGCAAGAAATATATCAATGTTATCTCCTATCTATCTATCTATCTATCTACCTACCTACCTACCTACCTACCTACCTAATCTATTGGTGTCTTTTTATCTCCAATCTACTAATGCAGTGTCAATCATATTCTCAGCACCCTCTAAATATTTATTATTTGATCGACTGTTAGGAAAAATTATAGTATCAGTGAGGTTTAAGAATATTCATTGTCAAGTTCTGCTGTAGGTCATTACATGCTAGATCTTCAGGAGGTTTGCACTCAAAACTGAGCTTCTTTCCCTTTCTTAGTTTTGTTGTATTAAATCAAGGCTCTGGATTTGAAGACCTCCAAGGTAGCTTCCAGCTGTAGTAGCTTATCTTTCTACTTACAATTCCAGTCCAATGTCCAAACCTAGACTATGGCCCCTGTTCTGTGAAAAGTGAGTGAGCTACATGTTTCATAATAGCTCCTGTTTGTAGTGTATGTCTAGAGTGCTGGAGGAGGAGTCATAACACTTGTATTTATGTTTTAACATACATCTGGAAAAATGACTTAAGCAAGCTCTACAAAGAAGGCTTATAAATCTTTCCTGAAATATTCTGACTATAGATGAACAAGTACCTGTATTTCTGGTGAATTTGGAAGTGATAGAAAAAATAATAAACCCTTTGCTGCTTTCTAAAGTCAGTTCATAGAGTGAAAATAAATTCCTAAATTAAGCAAAGCTGAATAAAACTGAGTAGAAAACAGCTATAAAACTAGAGAGCCTATTGAATTGATTGCAGAATAGGAAGGTATAAAATTACAGCCTCCTTTTTCTTTATTCAGGAATTTATTTCTTGCACTGAGGAAATATTTTGTCTGGATTTCAGTAAAAATCTGCAGCTCTCTAACACAGAAATCATATTTATGATTATGCTTTGATCAACCATGGGCCTGATTTTGCTGGATTTTTAGGATGAATGCACTAAAAATCTCATTGAACGTGGGCTGTAGTTTCTGGATACTTTGTTTTGCTTCTTTATGCTTATCTTTGTTTTATAGTTTTTCTATACTAAGCAGTATAACTTAGCTGTACAAAAACTAAATGTTACTAAAAATGTTAAGAGTACAGATCATTTAGATTTGTACTGGATTTTGTATTCCTTGCAGAAGAAATAACAATAGACAGTCAAATGGATGTAGGGTTGGCTTTTTGGTGGTCAAAAAAAAATTTTGTGGTGTAAATTAAGATAGTAATGCCGGTGATAGTTTTAATGCTGTCATCTAATTCCTAAAATCAAAAGCTTCGTAGTCCTAGGAGCAACTGTGGGGAGTGGTTTTAGCCACTTGGCAAGTCTGTCGCTCGTTTAAACAAGTACTCACACTCAGTGATATTCAATTGCTAACTAATTGTCTAATTTAAGTAGTGCTAATTTTATTGGATTATAAGAGCTCTTCCTCTTATTATAAGGGGTCTTTTTTTAATCTCGTGGAGGATTTATTAGGTTGGCACAAAATGAAATGTTAAGGTACGATACAATGAGGAATACATTGGGTTAACTTCAAAATTCCACACACTTCCTGTCCCACGTCTTGAGAGAAGTGGAGGTAGATAGTGTGTTGGAGAGCATGTTCGTCTCCGTGTTTATAGACCCAGAATCTGCTCTATCTCTCAGTAGTAGGAATTCGAGCAGCTCACATGGTGCTTTGACCCTCAGGAGCTTGGAATCTAAAGTAGGGGTATCGCTACCTGCTGGTCTATCTAATAGCATTACATAATGCAAATACACAAGTGAAAGTGCTAGGGTAATTGCAAAGCATAGAACAAATGGATGTTGTTAGCATTATTGTAGGATCTATATGTCTGGGCAACAGTGAAATGCTTGGAAACAAGCTGGAAGATTTTTTCTTTAGCATCCCTTCTGCCAAAAATGTGCATTGATGGCAGCTGGAAGGAAACCATTCTGAAAGGAAAATTGATGCTGAATAGGTCAGAGCCTGTTTAATATTCTGACAGCTTGACCATGTTTATGTTTCATAATAATAATTTAGCTTCTAAGTGACTTCTCTGACATGAGGAAAGCTACAAAATGCTCAAAGTTTTCCCTCAGGGAGATGCTCAGGAAGGGGCCAGCGGGACTAGACAGTGTGTTTGCCCGAGGATACTCAGCTGCCTAAAACTTTATAGACTTCAAAGAAGTCAGTTCTGTGTCAAACGAAAGACCAAGAGAGCTAGTCACCTACCAGCCTTGGACTTCATCTATTGAGACCCTACAGTGTGCTAAACTCTGTGATAGGCTCTTTGACTAAAGTATTAGATTTGACCTTCTTTTCGAAGAGCACTGCTGTGCCATTCGTGCACGGAGGAAAACTGATGCTCAGGGTGGTGATGTGACAGTCTCTACACTGCAGTTATGCTGAGGTCATCTCATTCTAAATCCAGTACTCTTTTCCTGTTATAGACTCACCCCACTCCCCAGCACATATCACTGTATCAGTAACTATGAATTTACCAAGTGCTTCCACACAAATCATTTCACTTGCTTGTGCTTTCTCTGTCCTCAATCTTTCCCAGGCATGCCTGTGTGTTGTTTCTTTCTGAGTTCAGGTGGATGCCCAAAGAGAACAATGACAACCAGAACTCGGCCTTGCCTCCTTCACTGTGTTACCTCAGTCCCCCACGGACCAGCGTGGCCTTCGATCTAATTAGTTAGTAGGAGAATCCAGAGAAAAACTCAGGTCTCTTTAAGTTCTTTGGAGAAAAAAACATACTAAATAGATAAGTAGCTGTGCATTTGTTGAGGTTATTATTTAATTAAAAGCATTGATTATGATTTATTCCTTTGGGTAGTAGGTAAAACTTTGACTATGAAATGGGATAAAGGAAAACATTGATAGAAAAAGATTTGCTGTAAAGGTTTGCTCCTAACCTATAGTTAAAATGACACTTGGGGACAAAGGAGAAGAAGCTGTGTTAAGTCTGCATTATTTGTAGAAGTCCCAGCTTTAGACATTAAATCTGTACAATACTGGGAAAGAGTTTGGGCTTTCTTTAAGAGAATATTATCATACCAAGTACCCCTCTCTTCTGAGGACCCAGGTCAGCTGGCCGTAGAGTGAAGGCCTATTAAAAGTCAGCCTGTCTCACAGAAAAGGAATGTGCTAGAAACTTACTTTAACCTGGGTAGCTTTCAGGTAAGTCTAAGGGCAGATCACATTAGAGTGCTAATTAATGTGCTGGATAATGTAGTTATTAGAGGCTATAATTTTGGATTTTTCAGTGACTCATATTTATGAAAATGAATTTGTAATGAAAATAAATGGCAGATATAGCTAACAAGGGGAATGCTTTGACTAGTCAGGCAAAACTGCCTCTGAAAACAAGACAAGCTATCACCTCTGGAGGATGGTGGTGACATGTCTTTGGGGATATTTTATGAAAAGTTGATTGTAGTTCTCTTTGGAGGTCAGTTGCTGCTACTCTAGGGAGGATGACCGTGAGGCTACTTCCTTCTCCCTCTGATCTTTCCTTTCTTTTCCTGACATTATGTCTCTGGACACACCCTGGTGGAGGAAAGGTGTGGGACATAGAGTGAGGAGTAAGGAAGCTACTCACACCGAGTCAGATGCAGTAGGAGAGGAATGAAAGGGATTTTTCATCACAGAGGCTGATGTTTTGGGGTGAGAAAACTTCCAGTGGTAGCATTTTTATGTCAAGCTCAAGACTACATTACTTGCCCACACTTATACAGGTTGTGAGTGGTAAAGCCATGATGTGAACTGGCTCCTTCCAGCCTGAATACAGAGGAATTGAAAGGAATTACCAGGTCTGATTCTCATTGGTCTGGGATAACAGGGGGCTGACCCTTCAAATGCCAGTCATTATTTTATTTGCCAGATTGATTATATTTTGTCTGGAATATGGTCATCATAATCTCACTCTCTGGTTGGTTTGCAACTGAGGAATTCTTTTCTTTTTTTTGTTGGAATGTTAGTTTTATTCTAGTAGGTAAGACTTGTTCTTCAGGGACCAAAATTATTTGTAACTATAAATCTGTAGTCTTGGTTATATTTATGATCTTCCCTTTCATAAACTTTCATATTTCCTGACTTGAGGGAAATCCCTTTTTTATATCAATGATTTATTTGTTTTTTACAGTGCCAATTTTGTTCCTTTCCATTTCCAATGTGGATTTAATTTGGCTTTTACTACCTTGCTAGTCTCAGTCAGGTTTCTTAATAATTTCATTGTGAGTATCTATAAATTACTTTTGTATCTCCTCATTCATCCCTTACTTTAACAAGTCTGTTATTCCATATATTTACTAGAAAGCACAGAACATTTTCAGATTTTTTTAATATTAAACTAAAAAAATTATGACTTTCTTCTGCACCTTCAGAGTAATTTCCTCTCATTCCAATTTTGTAGCATGGGTCCCACTGGTGTTTTTTTTCTCTCCCTCTTTTTACTCCTTTTTGAGCATGGAGCCAAGCTCAGCATCTTTCAATAATGAGGCTTCGGTGTTTTCCCTTATTCCACAATAAGGAATGTAATAGATTCCGTCTCTTATACATTAAACTGGAGGTTTATTTGATGTGCAAATCTATTCATTAATTTTTAGGAGATTAATTAGTAAGTTTCTATCTGCATAGGGAGTATCTTTGGCTTCTAATGCCTGTGTATTTGGGTGCTATAGAGAAAAAGAACCAGCAGGATATACATTGACTCACATGTTTATGGAGGCTGTGAAGTCCTACAATCAAAGCATGTGCTCTAATTTCTGTCGGGAGTTCCAAGGCCTGAGAACCACGGAAGAGAGTGCTATAAATTACAGGTCTCATCCGAAGGTCCAAGACCAGAAACATCCATGTCCCAGGCCAGGAGAAGATGGACTTACAGCAAAAACAAAAACTGAATTGTCTCTTCTTTCCCCTTTTTCTTCCAACCAGGCCCTGGAAAGATTGGAAGTTGCTAGTTGGCATTGCTCAGTTTACTGATGCAAATGCTAATCTCTCCCAGTAACTCCCTCACAGACACACCAGGAAGGATGTTTTACCAGCTACCTGACCATCCCAAATTAACACATAAAGTTAAATCAGCACAGTCCTGTCCTTTGGCTGTGAAAAAGTTAATTTTGTCCCCTGAGTGATCTGCAATAATTTTCTGATTTTTTTTGAGAAACAGAGTAGACAACTCTTAAGGCTCTTCCTGTCTTCTCCAGTGCCCACCACCAATTTCACACTCCTTTCTGAGCTTGGTCTTTTTGTACCACTGGGCATTCCAGTTTGCAAATTTCCATTTAAGAGACCACATTAATGCTGCATTAGGAAAGGAGTAGATATCAGGAGAAACAAAATAGTCTCCAATGGCACAGCAAACCATTTTCTTGCTTGTACGGTGGGGAGGTGGCTGTCGGGTTTCTTTCTCCTGCGTCTCTGGGGTGGAAGCACACAGTGGAAGACTGTGATGGTGGCTGCCTTTCCAGCCCTGTGTGGGCACAACATCTCTGACTGAGTCCACAGGCTTGTCCCTTTCAGAGGAGTACCTCAGAGACTAAAAAATTGTTGTTATATTTATCAGTGTCTATTGCTATTGATATCATATCATATTTTTGTTTTTGTGTGTTTTAATGTAACATGGAGAGAGAAAATGAATTGCCGAAAGATGTATCAACATTCCTTATGACGTCACAGTAATTAATGTACTGCCTTAGACTTACCGTCAGTGGCTGTAATTTCCTGGAGTCTTTTTAGAAGAGAAGATATTTATCCTGAGCTCATGTTTTTCTATCAGTGGCAACCTAGCATCAGCAGCCGAGTCTAACAATCTTGTGGTGATTTTCAAACCTGATTTTTTCTGTGCCATGGTCCACTCAAAGCACGTGGGGAAGCAGCTCAGCATCCTGGGTAGCCGCTCAGCATCCTGGGTAGCCAGCTGAATCCCAGGAACACAGGGTTCAAGTATAATTTTTTTTTTTTTTGCAAAGGGTCCATCTTGGGTTTCTAGAATGTACCAACTTACGGATACTCCAGAGCAAGTGCAGAGGCCTGTAAGGATTTCAAGGGAAAACGCTGCCCACCTTTTTAGTCATTACATCTTTGGGCCCAGTTGGGTAACTATTTTGATAGGTAGCCAATGAGTTTTCTGATCATCTTGATTGCAGTGGTAATTTCATACTGAAACTTCTACATACTGAAGCTAAGTATGTAAAACCATGATTTAAGAGAAAGGCAGAATTTTTGTCTTTTCTCAAGCCCACCCTTTATGTTCCAAATAAACCAAATGCCCTGCTCTCTAGGGTAAAGCTAATGCCCTCTAAAATTTCACCTGCTAGTAAGCATGCTCCAAACCCTGCATTGCTCTGCTCTCCACGATGATCTCAGTGCAAAGGCTGAAGCTTGCTCAGCTTCACAAAGTCAAGGCAGAATGTAATAAAACTGCTGGTAGCAGAATTCAGGTACCCAAGGGAACACTCTGGCAAACCAGCAGATGATCTTGAGTTGAAAGAGGCCAGCGGTGAGCCACAGAAGCAATGCAGTGTTCTGAAATGCCAAGCTCTAAGTACCTGACAACTGACAATTTCTCTTTTAAAAACAACTATTTACTTTTATTGTTTATGCTATTACAGTTGTTCCCCCTTTTCCTCTGTGTCCCCACCTCCACCCAGCCCCTCCCGCCCTCCCCAGGTCAGTCCCCACATTGTTGCCCCTGCCCATGGGCTGTGCGTAAATGCTCCTTGGCTGATCCCTTCAGCGTCTTTCATCTGGCTTTCAACCAAAGCATGGGCCTGTTTTGTTGACATAAGGCTATACTGAAAATCTTTTTAAATATGATATTTTTCAAACAATTGACTGATAGTTTACTGAGCAGTTTTTTCATTCTTTGTTTTGCCATTTCCAGAATCACTGATGTGTCTGATTGCGTTTTGTCCTGGTTAAAGCTGGAAGCATCTCTGTCGTGCACCATTTTGCACCTGCAATTGCAGATAAGGGTCCATTTTATTCTCTAAAGGAGCAATGATGGAGTGAAAAAAAATCCCAAATGGTCTCATGGTCTCGTGGGCTTCATTGGGGAAACATCACTTTCCCCAGAATAAAACAGCCTTTAAAAATTCATATCTTGCCACATTTATTAGTTTTAATAATTTTATTAGTATTTTAATCCTTTCCCAATTTAAAAATAGGGAGCCACATGTTTAAAAACTAAAGGCATTTCTTGGATACATACAGGACCTGTGTTTTTATTGATAAATTTGGGTTTAACTGTTAGTAGACATGCTCGGTGTGGGGGAAGCATAGCACAACACTCCATGAAAATACATTTAGTGTGAAAATCCTACATGCCAAATGTAGGATTTTCTAAATTATGATGAATAAAATGTCCATTATCGCTAACACCTCATGAGTCTGAAGCTCCTAGATTCAACAAAGTCAGCTGGCTAGAACCTAGCTGCAAAGCACGAAATAAAGCCACAATGAATTTGGAAGAGATACCTTGAAGTTTACATGTTCTCAGTCCCTCCTTTCACCCTACTGTGGGGTATTCTTTTAGGATGTAATTTTAGATACAGTTCTAATACACCTTGTGGTTTTTTTCTTCATCACATGGAAGACTAGACGCCCCTGAAGGCAGGCATAGTGGAAAAGGCAGTTACAACTCTGCTAGAAGAGGCAGAGAAAGAAAGATGACAAAAACCAGGCAGAAAGACTAAAAGCATCGGGGCATCCGGTGAAGAGACAGGAGGCCCTGTGCATTTTATTAGCTTCAGAGGACATGGCAGTACAGGAAAATGTGGATATTTGCCGCAACCATTCTAACAGGTTAAGAAAAGATTAGATTACATTATGTTAAATGCTATTGTCTAGTAAAGAGCAGAAATATATAGTGCATTTCAGGAAGCACTCTGTGTAGGAAAGTTAATGTTTTTATGAACTTCAAGGGAGAAAAACATTCTCGACTCGCTAAACACAAGTATCCAGAATAGCAGCAATTTCATGATTACGCATCAGGCTTCCTGTGGTTGTTTTACTCTGGGATTTTTTTTTTATTTGTAAGTTCTATGACCTTGGACATGGATGGTCTCTCTCATAATCTTACATCTTACAGTTTTCCCTGTAAAATGATTATAATCAGAGCTACTCCACAGGAATGTTCTGTAGATTCAATAAGATTTCTTTGTGAAGTTTTTTTGCATTACTCCTGCTAAATAATGTGTATTTAATAATTGTGGCTATTATTTATTTCCAGCCTTTTATAAACAAGGAAATATAGTGGAGACTTAGTAGTACGAAATATTACAGACCATACATCATATTTGTATGATACTACACTGTTGGGTGTTTTCTTGTTAAATGTTCTGAAACATATTCCATGAACTAAACATGAGCTCATAAATATTACAGAAACTAAAAGATGGTCAGCGCTGGGGAGATTATACCATCTCCTTGAAGTAGCTGCATTTTGGGTGGAATAATTATCTGAGGTGAGGGCCGTCCTGTGCATTAGAGTGTGGGTGGTTAATAGCATCCTTAGCCTCTACCCACTAGAGGCCAGTAGTACCTCCCCTCACCCCACTGGTAATGATGGAAAATGGCTCAAGAAGCTGGGGGCCAAACCACCTTGGCTGAGAAACTGATGTGTCAATATCAAGTGTAGGGTTTCAAAGGCAGTCACAAGTCAATGCTGAGTGTTTTAAAATTCTCTTTCCCTTTGTACATTAAGGCTTTGATAACATGTAACTGTGGTTTGCAATTACTTCTATGTGTATGTTTTCTTTTTTTAATTTTTAATTTTTTTCAATTTCAGGTCAGATTCAGTATTATTTTGTACCGGTTTCAGTTGTACAGCATAGTGGTTAGACAATCCTACTCTTTACAAATTGTTTGTCCTGATATTTCTAAGACCCAACTGGCATCACTCATAGTTATTACACTATTATTGTTGATAATATTCCCTATGCTGTACTTTGCGTCCCCATGACTGTCTTTCCCCCTTCAATCTGGTGTTCTTCAGCAGCAGCTAAAGGTGAGTGAGAAAGGATTGGGCTGAAACAGTGTATCTCGTGCGTGTAGTCTTTTGAGAATAAGGCTTCCCAGGTGAATTACAATCATTGGTTTTCTGGATAGCTATAAATTAACACACATTTATTGAACACATACCCATTGTTAAATTCTATGCCAGATATTGCAAGAGAAAAAAAAATTTTTTCCCAGAACTACTGGGGAAGGGAATTTCTTTCCTGACTCCTTGTCTCAGGGGGTTGGTAATGCTACCCCTTAAGTTCCAGGCAACGTGCCTTTCCCTCCAGCTCCCTTAATCTTTTGCTCTGAAGTTCTCAAGCCTATTTCACCCCCCCACCCTTCACCCCCACCTCTGCTGCATCATTATGCAGGTTCTAAACACCATCATCTTTTTTTTCCTGGCATGACTCAGACTCCTGATGAAGTTCCATTTCTGGTTGCCTATTTAGGGAAAATTATCTGCTTCTTTTAGTTCACGTTGGTATGGAGCACTGGCCCATCTATTACTCAGTTGGTCCTTAATTCTAAAATTCAGCCGTAAAGTTTTTCTGACTTTTTATTCTGTCCATATTTGGGGGGGCTCATAAGTTATGATTAAACTGGTCAACTAGTAACAGAGATCTGAAACAATGGTGACTTAAACTAAATGGAATTGATTTTTCCCTGACACAGAAGTCAAGAGGTAGGCAATCCAAAGCCGGTTGATGGTGATAGTGTTTCATCTGCCTCTCAGTTTTCCTCTGTCCTTCCGTTCTGCCACTCCTGTTGGGTGGCTTTCATCCTCAAGGTCACTTCATGGTCAAACAATGTCTGTTGTCAGCTCCAATCACTACATCCGAGCTTCAGGCAGAGAGAGGGAGAAAAAGAGAAGGGCAGAGGGAGGGCCTCATTTCCCTAAGTTCTTCTTAAAATCACTTCATTTAGATTTGAAAACCTATCTGTGGAATATGTAGCTGGGTACCTACCTGCTGCCAGTGATAGAGACTGTGTTAAGAAGGAGGAAGTGAGAACAGATATTGGTCAGGTAGCAGAGATCTCTGCCACACAGAGAATTTGGGGAGGAATTCATATTATGGATGCTTTATACTAGATGCAAGAAGGAGGACATCAATGAAATGTTTTATATTCTGTACAGCAAATACTTTGCATTATGTTAGTATGGAGTTTTATTTCTAACCTAGGTACAGAATTGGAAGAATTCTTTTTTTAAAAAACTTTTTTATTGTTGTTCAAGTACAGTTGTCTCCATTTTCCTCCCACCACTCCCACCACCCCATACACCCCCACTTCCCACCCTTGGTCTTACCCCCCTTTGGTTTTGTCCATGTGTCCTTTATAGATGTTCCTGAAAACCCTTCCCTCCTTTTCCCCCCAGTATACCCTCCAGATTCTTCACTTATTGTTTCAGCGAATGAAGTAGAAAACTGTAACATTCCTTTGAAAAGTGGAAGATGTGGTCAGTCGATCTAGTTGACTGTTTCTTTCCTCCTCCGATTTGTCAGAAATGGCTGAGGAGCGGTGGGGTTTTCTGCACAGCTAGAGATGATCAGGGAAACCTCATGAGAACACTCTTTCTCTCGCACACATGAAAACTGTGAACCTTTTTGACATGCACAGAGAGGAGTGGTACTCAGGTCTGTCCTACCTGACGTAGTATGTGTGGGAGAAGGAATGGGCTGTGTTCAAGAATCTTCTGTTTGCTCCACAGCAACCACTCCCAGGTTCTTTTACTTTTACCCACTCTCAGGCTGCATTTTTTATGTATAAAATAGGGCTAATAATTTTAACATCCCTATTATTTGTTTGGTCCTTTCTCATGGATGTATTGAATGCCCACCTATGGCAAGAGACTGTGGTAGGACAGAACTATTGTGAACCTTAATTGAAGTATCGCATATAATAGCATATGTAAATTCAAAATGTTATTGCTTGCTTTTATTATGTAGATCCAGATCAGATTTTAGCCATTCTTGGTAGCAAAAGACAACAAATAAACTCTGTTTTTCTAAAATTATCTTGTAGCCATCAATTATCTCAAAAATAATCCTCCCTGTGTGACATTACAATATGTCACCCATTAATACCAGTTAAGGAAGGCTTAAGAAACATAGCTAGATAACCTATAGCTTATTCCTAGTTCCCTTACTTGCCCCCTGCAATATTGGTTCCTTCATACCTACTTCCAAGTCTAAAATTCATAAGAAACGTAGTAGTCCTTTATCTCTTCATGCAATGGCAAAACCCTGAAGTCCTTTATATATCTGTTATGCAACATGTAATATTTATAATTCTGTGTGGCACTTATCACCTTAAGAATTCCAAAATGAGGAATAGATATTAAAAGGAGTTTCATTTATTTATTCTGGTTTAATGAAAATTTGATCCTTTGTCTTTTTCTTACTTAGAAATAATTTGCATCAAGGTTTTCTTATGGGGCTTACAGGAACTAATGAAAATATTTTTGATAATACAGATCTGTTGCATGTCCCCAGAAAGCCACAGAGCTCTGTAAAGGGGAAATAATTCTTTGGTCTGTGTTGTCTAAGAGGAGATTATATAGGGTGGAAGGAGGGGGATAGTGGCAATGCAGGCCAACTTTGACAAGTTTCACTGGGCAGAGACAGTGAGGCTGGGTAAGCATTCTTGGGAGGAGCTCCTAAGACAGGAGTCAGAGAGACTCCTGGGGGTAGCTGGGGAAAAGTGAGAACAATTTTTGAGCATTAAAAAAAACAGAGTATAAACTCCTTGAAAACAAGAACTGCAACTATTACCCATCACCACCTGCTGCCTAATCATGGTGATGACATGGAACTCGGTGATTAGTTATCAAATTGGATTGCAACTGGTTCTAAGCTAAACTAGAAGCTTGCAGAAAAATAGGTGTACCCATAATCTCTTCTGTAATTGTCACACATGAATGTGGCATAGGTGTTCCATAAAGAGTATTTTTCAATTCCCATTTATGAGCCATTGAAATGTGGTATTCTAGAACAGTTGACATTAAGTCCTGTGTCACAAGAGAAGTTTACCCCAGGAAGAGCAGGGTCTTAGCATCCACTCAAATCAGCAATGGTTCTGGAGAGTGGTGACTCTGTACCTCAGTGTAAGTTCCTGCTTCATTCCCAAATAGTCCATTTTACCTTTGGTCACCTAACTTAGCACACACATACACACACACAGATTTAGTCTGCAGACTTAGGGTAGTGGCTCAGGGCACCTGGCTTAGGGCACCTGGTCACAAACCTAACTATTAAAACGAAGTGGGGCCCCACTCCCAGAGCTTTTGATTTGTTGGGTTTGTGACCAGGGACTGATCATTTGCATTTCTGCAAGCTACCAGGTGATGCAAGTGGTCTTGATGAGCACAACACACAGTCAGAAACATTCTTTAAGGCTATTCTGAAGCCCAAAGCAAGTAGGCACCCTCACAGGGAAAGCTTGGTGCATTAAAGCACAGGGAGGGGGCTTACTGTGCAGCCTCAGAGCTGGCCTGGCTTTCTCTGAACAAAGCTGGTGCCTGCTCAGTCTTCATCTTGCCATCCTGGCCAAAAGAACTGCCTCCCTAGGTGAGCCTTGCACTCTCACCGTCTGAGCTGTGTGACACATGCGTTTCCTTTCTCTTTGGCATGTCTTCCCCTCCTGTGTCCCTGTTGAAATACTTCTCATTTGTCAAAGTCCAGCTTAGTACCTGAGACTCACTGTGGTTCTCATGAACAGAGTGAACTGTGCAGATAGAGCACTGCCATAGCTCTTTTTCTGTATCTCTGTGTGGCAGGTGTAACATCTGCCCTGATCATCTAGTTAATTCTGTCCGTTTGAGTCTCTCTTGTACAGGTACAGGTTGGGAGTCCAAGAGGGCAGGATATGGAGCGGGGGTTGGTTTTCCCTGGCACCTAGCAGAGTGTCTGGCATAGAATAGGTACCTGGCAAATATTTCTTGAATGTATAAATAAATCCTTTATTCCCTTTTTCTCTCACTTAGCAGCATTCCCTACATGAATAATGTGACTGAAAAGACTGAGTTTGATGATAACAATTGAAACTTAGCTCTACATTTAATAGTTGTCTGACCTGGGCCATACACTGACCCTTTCTGAACTTCAGTTCTGTTATCTGTCTAATGCAAAGAATCTTCACTACCAGAGATTTTTTGAGCAATAAATGAGATGCTGTATTTGAATGCTTTGGCAAACTGTAAATCCTATATAAATATAAATATGATGTTAGTTGCTTAATATTTCTATGTATAACAAAAGGATGTACCTCTTCCAGAATGACCCAAAGAAACAGTGTTTTGAACACATTTGTAAAATAATAGTGTGCTAGACTCAATGTTTTACTGATCCGGATGAAATGTGTTGCCTGTAAGAAAAATAACTGGTGTTTTTGCTTATCTTCAAAGAAGAGGGGGAGGATGGGGGTGTTCAATTTAGAAGGAGATCTATTATTTATCACTTACCCGTGACTGTCACGCACCTTCATCATTTTCTGCAAACGTGAAGCAGGCCTGATGGGATGGGAGAGATGGGTGCCCTCAGTGATGTTCTCTCGGCCCCTATCCTAGAGAGAAGGAACTACATAGTTCACACAGCAGTCACCTCCCCAGGTTCACACAGCTGGTTGGTACCCAGTTCATCCCACCTCAAAATCCCAGTCCACAGGCTGCAACAAATGCCTTTTATCTAGGAAGCTTAGTGTGCTGACCTTCCTCAGCCCTGGGGTTGTTTCCCCCAGTTCATTGACCCAAATAATTTGGATGCTTTTTTGGATTGTGGGATTTTGCCTGAATTTACTCTTTCAGCTTCTAGTAGATATCTTTATATATGAATATAAAGGAAAGAGCTATAAGATTTCCACTGAAAACTCTTGTTTTGATGTTTTCATCACCATCATTTTTGTGGCAACTTGAGACACTAGGAATGAAGTAGATTTATCTTAATATCTGATTCATTGTTTTAGTCCTAAGTGTTGAACAATAAAGTGTGTTGGTTACATTTTTATCTATATTATTCATATTTTCTCAATAGAAAATCAGGATATTCCCCAACCATCCTATGGTTGATGACAGGACAGAATTTTTAAAGCAAGGATAGTCTCATTAGAAATATATTAATATGGCACATGTATGAGAATGAGTAATAAAAACAAAATAAAACCATGCTAGCATTCTGACAAAAAAAAACAACTTTGTTTAAAGTACAGTGTTTCCTCCTTTAAGTCATGAATACACCAGTTTCATTCACAACCTTTTATGGAACATTTCCACGTGTGAGCGACATTGTTAACTGTTAATGATACAAAGTTGAGCAATACACAGGTCTTGTTTGGTAGAAACTTACAGACTGATGAGAAAAATGTCCTTCAAACAAATTATTACAGTGAAGTAGAATAAATGCAATGATGGAGTAAGCAATAGGTGGAAGGTTGGCACATGCGAAAGGGTGTGGGCAGTTGTTTGGGTGGCTCACGGAAGCACCACAGATGGGAACTCTCTTTCAGAATGAGTGGGAGTTCATCAGAAGCCAGGCTCTAGGGGAGGGGCTGGCGGCTTCAGTAGCGGAAGTGGCAGGTGGGAAGGCATGAAGATGTGGAACAATATGCCATATTCAGCAGGTGGACATGATTCTGTTGATAGCTCTGGAAGGCAGAATTCGTATAGGTAGGTGGTAGAGACTGAGGAACAAGGAAAAGGTAGAGCAAGTTTTCAGAAGGTCTTGCAATTGCTAATACAGGATTTAAACTTTGTTCTTCAGGCAAAGAGGAGTTTCGAGTGTGTGTAATTTGGGGGACATGGGACATGGTCAGATTTATATGAAAGAAGGTATTTTTTCCCTCTTTGTTGCTTTTCCCACAATTCTCTTTGGTTCCTGTTGCTTGTGGTCTACAACAGAGTAAAAGATGCTTTCCGTCATGAGATAGGCAAGAGAGGCAGGGAACAAAGTTGCATTTTGCCAAGTGATCAAAGATAAACTATTTGCTTCAAAACCAATGATATTCCCCAGAACAAAAATATCAGGAATGGAATATACCACAGAATAACCTTAAACTGAATTTAAAAAAGGACTATTATTTCATATGAAAAGCATTCATCAGTGAAAACATTAAAATGAAATTTCAGTATAATTTTAATAACACACAAAACCCAGGATACTTATTACAAACCAAAGTTAAAATAAGAAGGGGAAAACTAGATTGTCAAGGTAATCTATGTGTTAAGAACTATAACTGTTTTTAATTAAGCAACCAAACTCTTATGGAGAAGTGAGTCAGTAACGGGGTCCACTGCACTTTGAGAGGGCCACCCCCCCGCCTGGGGGCACACATTATCGTTGAGTTGCCCCATTTAGTACAGTCACTTCCGTTGTGTGGAGTGGCTGAGGTTTTAGCTTTGGGGATTAGTCCTCTGCTGACAGATGGGGCATAGATGAGATTGTTTGCTGGGTCACAGTAATAGATTTCCCACTGTCTGGGGACTATCTGTTCAATCAGATGATGGCCCATTACAGGTGTATTGATCCGAGAGCTGAGATATTTGTTTGCAGCTGGGTAAGCTGACTCAAATGCCTTTGACTTTGACATCCTGGTTGTACTGATGTTTGGTATGATCTAGTGATTTCTCAACATTGACATTCCCCTTCCTCCATACTCCACATCTGTCTCCCAAAGATAATAATGACAAAATAATTCCAAGAGTGAGTCCATTGACCTACTTGAGAATCCATTTTGTAGATTAATCAACCCCAAATTCAAGGAAGTCTCTAACTGCCTTCCAGCCTCATACTATAAATTTAGTTCATATTGGATTATTACTCAATTGAAAGCCTTATTTCCAGGACAAATTATTCAACTTTCTGCAAGTTTCATTTTTCCTCTCTGTTTTCTCCCTTCTGATGATATTTCTCATTTTTTCCCATTTCTCCTAAATTTGGGAGCACAGAGCAGAATCATGAGTAAATGACCTCAATCAATACAATTATCATTTATATGGGAGATGCTTAACTAGTGGAAGAAGAAGGAAATACAACAAAAGATGGAAGTTTGGTGGGTGTTAAAAAGAATTTGTTTCTGGCCAACACAGAAACACCAATGATGTGAGAATATGAAATGCCAAGAGCTCAAAAGAATTCTAAATATTCTTTGTTTCTAGAGGGCTGGAAGCTAAGGCTTGACCATCTAGTGGCAGAGTCACTCATCTCGTGTATATATGGGTGTCTTAGGGCCTAGATTATTTTTAATGAAATGGACAAAAGCAATGACAGAACCAACAAAATCAACAATTTTTTTCAAAAAAATGCATTATCTTCTAGGCCACTAATCAGTTTTTATACCATAGACCATTTTTATTATACCATAAACCATTATTCACTTTCTATCTGTAGTTTGTGTCTATCTTTTTTATCATGTGATAATAAAAATAACAGTAATAATAATAAAAATAATGATGGGAACTGGGTCATGTTAGAAAAGCACTGGACTTGATGTCAGAGATGTGAGTTGATATAAATCCAGATAGGCCACTTACAAGAAGTGGGAGTCTGCCTGGCGGCCTCACCCCCACAAGCTGGTTTTGCCTCTTGGTGAAATGGGCCTGCCTTCCTGCACCGCTTATTTCACCGCAGATGTGCAGATCGCACTTGTTAACAGGTGTGAAAAACCTTTGAGACCTATAAAATGCTGACCTAGTTTTATCTGTAAATATTTTCAACCTGTTTCTCCTGAAATGTCTCCTCTACTTAGTTTACTTAGTTTACTTAGTCAATTTACTTGTTATTTATTTCTTTATTTGCATCATATTTTCTAAAAAACTTACTAACTTGATGCAATCTCCATCATATAGCTTCATGTATCTATTTTTCTCTAAACACTCAAAATAAGTATCAGGCCACGTTACCCAGGTTGATAAAAATTTCAGATAACTACTTGTTAATTATTAATCATCAAGAGAAACTGAAAAATTAATAATAATACTTGTTTCTCAGTACTTTCTGAGTACTTGACAAGACAAATCAAAATCTTGGTAAGTCACTGGGCTTTTTTAAAAAGATTTTATTTATTTATTTTTAGACAGAGGGAAAGGGTAGAAGAAAGAAAGGGAGAGAAACATCAGTGTGTGGCTGCCTCTCACGTTTCCCCAACTTGGGACCTGGCCTGCAACCCAGGCATGTGCCCTGACTGGGAATCAAACCAGCGACCCTTTGGTTCACAGGCCAGCACTCAATCCACTGAGCCACACCAGCCAGAGCTCAATAAGCCACTGGGCTTCTTAAATTGGAAATATATTAAAATTTTAAATCTTACCTTGGCTGTTTTTAAAGTATTGGATATATTTAAATCTCTGTCCATTTCCTTGACCGAAATCAACTAGTAGGTTAGCACTGGAGGGATAAATTGTGTGTGAAACATGTTTTCTGGTTCACTGATATATATGTCATGTGAGTGAAGTCCAAAGCCTCATTAAAGCCTGGTATATTATGATTCTGCCTCATTTTTAAATCTATCATCCTTATCATTCAACACAAGGAATGAGACTCCTTGGTAGTACCTTTATAGGGTAGTAGGTGGCAATGCTTTATAAGACACATGGACTCTATCTTGTTCACATTGTTTATGTGATAGATTACTGAAAACTTTTTCATCATCTTTCCAGGTAAAAAACATCTTATGGAACTGAAACTCCAAAGTCACTATTAAATGTAGACATAATTTGTTCAGCCACAGATCATCACATGCAATATCAGCTTTAAAAAATGAATTCTGGTAAAATTCTTTATAAGCAAGCTATCTAGATTGGTCTATCTTTTATGTCTGTCTATCATTTACTGAGACTAACAGAATGCAAGGAGGAGCCCCATGAGATGTTTTTAGTAGCATCCCTATTGATACATAATTCACATCGCATAAAGTTCACCCTTTTAAAGTGTACACTTCAGTGGTTTTTAGTACATTCATAGAGCTGTGCGTCCATCACCACCAGCACATTCCAGGACATTATTGTCACTGCAGAAGAAAACCCCATGCCCATTAAGCAGTCATTTCCTACTTCCCCTTCACCCAAGCTCTGGCAACCGCCATCTACTTTCTCTCTAAGAGTTTTCCTGTTATGAAGATTTCGTATTGATGGAATCACACAGTATGTGGCCTTTTGGGTCTGGCTTATTTTACTTATTATGGTGTCTTCAAGTTTGTCTATGTTGTAACACTATTGATATTTCATTCCTTTTTTATGTCTGAATAGTATTTCATTGTATGGATATACCAAATTTTGTTTATCCATTTCATGAGGTCTTCAGGCTCACAAAAGTGTCCCTCCTCCAACTCCCAGAAGAGAATGCTTTCTCGCGGAGAAATCAATCGTGAATGACAGCTCCTTTATTCATATTAATTGAGAGGAAGAGGCTCAATAGTACATGCCACATATAAAAATATGTTTCTTTTATAGACTTTTCTTCTTCTGTACCCCTAATTAAGTCTTGATTTCCTATATCCCTGGGAATGATTGATTAATTGATTAATTGATTAATTGATATTGTGTCCCCAGCTACATTCCTTCCCTGGATGATTATCTGCTTGAACCCAACTTTTCCTACCTCTCCATCCTGGGTTCATGCATTATGTTCCAATAACATCCACCTCCTTCGAGTATTTCAAATACAACTAACTCTAGCCTTAGGGCTTCGCATATGCTGTACTCACTTGAAGTGGTCTCACTTTATCAGGTTTTAGATTTCCATTAAATGTCCCATATCTCAGAAAGTCCTTCCCTGAGTGCCCTACCTTCTACCCAGTTATTCTTTTTTATGGTACTTTGTACTTTTCACCTACAGCACTTAAACAGTTTGTAATTGTGGATTTATTTGTGGACCCTACAATCTAACCTCCACTAGAATGTTGGGTCCAAGAGAGTAGGACTTTTTTTTAAACCTGTTTTTTTAACTGCTTATTTCTCAGCATCTAAAACAGTTTCTGGCACACAATAGGCATCAATAAATATTTGTCGAACAAACAATTGGCTTTAATCGCCACCTATATCCTGATGACCCTGACTTGGCATCCCAGACCTACCTGCTGATCCATTCTTGTGAGGCTTCCATCTTGCCCCGTTCTTGTGGGGTTGACATCTGTGTCTGGGTGTTCCCCACGTGCACCAGGGTCAGCATTTCTAAAACTGGGCTCATTATCTTTCCCCTCCAACACTGCTTCTATCTGCCCCGTTTAGTGATTTCTCATTATCCAGAAACCTGAACATCACCTTAGATAATTTTCTCTTTGTCCCTTTATATCTAATTGGTCACAAGGTCCAGTTGATTCAGTCTGCTAAACATCCCTTTACTATGTTTTATACTTCCACCACCACTACCTTAGTTAAAGTTTTCATTTTTTCCTCAGTAGTGCAATTGTGGTGACTTCCTAACTCCTGTCTCTCTCTTTATCTCTCTGGTTTTGTTTACTACATACTTCACACCACTGTGGTCTTTTTGAAATCTGAAATCTGACTACGTCACTCTGCTTCAAAGCCTTTGGTGATGATCCATTTCTGCAGGTGAAGTTCCAACTCCATTATTTGGCGTGCAAGACCCTGCCTACCTCTTCAACATTAACAAGAGCTATTGTATCACTCTAATTATGACAGGCTTCTTTCTATCCCCCAAACATACTATTTTCTAAAGTAATGCACCCTTTTCTATAGAGTTCCCTCTGTCCACAATGTCCTCTGTCTCTTCTTTGCTTACAAACGTTTTTCCATTTTTTTAATTTATTGTTGTTCAGTTACAGTTGTCCCACCTTTTTCCCCATTGCTCACCCCTGTCCCATTGCTCCCCTGAACTCCCACAGGCAAACCCCCACATTGTCCATGCCCATGAATCCTCTATTCATGTTCCTTTGCTTGCCCCTTCTCTTTCTTTTCCCCATTACCTCCCTTCCTCCTCCCCTCTGGTCACTGTCAGTTTGTTCTTTATTTCCAAGTATCTGGTTCTATTTTGCTCATTTGTTTGTTTTGTTGATTAGGTTCCACTTACGGGTGAAATCATATGGTATTTGTCTTTCACTGCCTGGCTGATTTCACTTAGCACAATACTTTCAAGTTCCAACCATGCTGTCCTGAAGGGTAGGAGTTCCTTCTTTCTTTCTGCTGCATAGCATTCCATTTCGTAAGTGTACCACTTTAAAAAAATTATTGTTGTTCAGTTACAGTTGTCCCATCTTTTTTTCCCCCTTGCTCCACAGTTTTCTGAACAACTCATTTACTGATGGGCACTTAGGCTGCTTCCAGTACTTGGCTATTGTAAATTGTGCTGCTATGAACATTGGGGTGCATAGGTTCTTTTGAATTGGTGTTTCAGGGTTCTTAGAATATAGTCCCAGCAGGGGGATCACTGGATGGAAAGGCAGTCCCATTTTTAGTTTTCTGAGGAAGTTCCATACTGCTTTCCACAGTAGCTGCACCAGTCTGCATTCCCACCAACAGTGCACTAGGGTTCCCTTTTCCCCACAACCTCTCCAACACTTGTCGTTTGTTGATTTGTTAATGATGGCCATTCTCACCTGTGTGAAGTGGTATCTCATTGTGGTTTTAATTTGCATCTCTCTGATGGCTAGCAATGCTGAGCATTTTTTCATGTGTCTCTGGGCTCTCTGTGTGTCCTCCTTGAAGAAGTGCCTATCCTCTCTTTTTTGTTTGCTTGCAAACTTACAGTCATCATTTATAGTTCTGCCAAAATGCCACCTAGTCCTTTAAAATTTGTTTAACTACCCTGATAAAAGTTAGAGTTCCTTGCATACTCAATGACATTGTATATTTACCTAAATAATAACTTGTACCACATTGCTTTAGCCATTGTGGTAAATGTCTCTCCCAGGTACTACACATAAGTCAGTCAAGGGAAAAACTGAGCTCTCTTGAGGGCTCAGGCTTTGGACAATGGCAGACTTGGGTTAAAATCCTGATCCTTATTTGCAGTTCTGGGCTTCAGCTGAGGCAGTTAACATTCTAAGTGAGGAGATGTGTGTAAAGTGCCTCATACAGTGCCTGAGACACAGTGAATGTTTAACATTAATAATAATTATTGACTACATTATTTTTAATAGTAGCAGAAGAGACTGTACTGTCCTTAGGGCAGGACAGTGGCTGATATATGATAACAACATTTGTTGAATCCATGATTAAATAAAAATGTATGTTTAATTTTAGTGAATTATGATCAAACTGCCATAAAATACAAACAGACGTAAATGTAAAGTTGTGAGCTGCGTCCTGAAAGACAGTTGTACAAATATGAATGGAAGAGATATGACTTGATTCAGAGAGAAGGCTGGGTGAATCAGCCTCTCTTTCACCCTGACTCTGCTGAAGACAAAAATCTGAAAATTCTAGAGAATTTGTAAAATACTCCATGATCCCTGAGGTGGGTCCTGACTAAGCTATTTACTGAAGTTATGGTTTCTGGAGGAATCTTCTAAAAATGTACGTACATGATATTAATAGGAGCAAAGCACGAAACACATACTTGGGTTTTGGGAATGGACATCAGCAAGAAAGGCTGTTAGGAAAGGAAGCTGATGGATGGGAGAACGTATGGGCATACAGAGCCAAAGACCTAAGTTTTAGTGCCAGGTTGGCCACTTTACCTCTTTAGATTTCCATATTTTATGTGTAGGGCTGGAAGTTTGGCATGGCAGGTCCCTTAGCTTCTTTTAAATTTGAACATTCTAAGGTTACATGAGTTCCTCTGCAAGTAGGGGGGTGTTGATGATGTCCCTGGGCAAGAAAACTCCTGAGCAGTGAGCAGTGATCACTGTTCAGTGAACGGTGAGCAGTGTGGGGACTTAACTTTTTTCTTTTATTATATTATTTTACTAAAATTAAGGTATCAAAAACCTTCTATCACATACCAGTCTTTTCTACTTTTTAACATTTGGTCTGGCAGCAATAAAAATGTGTAAATTATTCATAATCCTGTCACTCATATAGACAGTGAAAACCAGAAGGATGGATGAATAAAAATTAAATGCCTTTGGAAATGGCTACCAATAGAGTTGCATAGGAATTCAGAGAGATAGAGCCTTGAAGAGTGGGCATGATATGAATATGAAATGTAAGAGGAAAGGCCATTCATATCATATAGAAGGAACAGGGAGAGGAAAGTATAACCTGAAAGTTCTGGGAGTAGGTTGAGAGACAGTATAATTTGCATGAAGTATGGCTGATAGTTGGTAAGATTAAAAATATAGTATTATGCTAAATGAAATAAGCCAGGAGGTGAAAGACAAATACCATATGATCTCACCTATAAGTGGAACCTAATCAACAAAACAAACAAGTGAGTAAAACAGAACCAGAGACATTGAAATAAAGAACAAACTGACAGTAACCAGTGGGGAGAAGGGAAGGGATAAGGGGGAAAAGAAGGGGTAGGGTCGTCAAGGAACATGTATGAAAGACCCATGGACAAAGACAGTGGGGGAGGTTGGAGGTGGGTAGGGCAGAGGACAACTGTAGTTGAACAACAATAAAAAAACATACAGGTTAAGGCCACATCACAGGCCAATTGAATGTGTATATAATCTTTACTTCCAGGATTCATACTGGACAAAATCCTCTTTGGTGGCAGTTCTCTTACTCATTAAGAGAATTGGACTTGATTACCTGCAATAGTCCATTCAATAATAATGTTCTTTAATTTTATAATTCTTCAGGATGCCTGGATCAACAAATGATAAGTATTCCTGTTACCTAGAGATAGATGATAGATAGATAGATAGATAGATAGATAATCTATTCTAGAGAATTCCCAATTGTTTTCAGAAGATTAAAAGAGTAAAGAATGGCCTTAGTAATTTTGACTCTGATAGGAATTATTTCTTAAAAATTGTGATTGCCAACTATGTGCAGAAAACTCTTTTGTGCATCATCATTCCTTGAAGAAACATGTATTGATTATGAATATATTGCAAGGCCATTTGTTACTGGTAAGAAAATAATATGGACAGCTGGTCTTACTGTAAGTCGTAGCATTAGGTAGTACAAAGAAAGAAAAGGGAAGGAAAAAGAACAAGACCCCAGGTGGATTACTCAGGATTGCCCTCCACACCCCTCCTCAGTTGCTTGCCAGGGCTGGCACGGGGACAGGGAGCCCTGATGCCGCCACCATTGCCTTTAAGCTACAAATAAATGGCCCATTGAAATGGGCTTCGTGGCAAGTGCCACACTGACCTTAGATTAACATTTAATTGGAAATTCTCTTTTCCTTGGGGCCAGTTGGAACCACTAGAAGTCCTTTCTCAAATAGAAAAAGGCAATTCATACTAGCAGGAAATGCTGCCATTTGGTTATCCTCTATTAGTTTGGATATATGAAAACCTTATTTTTGGAATGAGTAATATATGCACATGGCACAGATATTAGAAATATATACAGTAAGCATCCCTGGACTCTCTCTTCAGCCAACCAGAGACAAAGTCCTTCCCAGGCAGCCTTCCAAAGACAACTACGCACGGGAAAGAATTAGGACTTGTGTTCCTATAATGTCATGCTTATTACATTTTTGGCTTTTCCAACCCCAGCCACGACTGTGTTTGCTCCTTCAGATGGAATGCTGCTTTCCCAGGGGTGCCTGGGTTCTGGGGCAGGGCAGGGCTCTTTGGCTCCGTGTTCCGTGCTCTTAGGAAAGTCACCTGAATACTCTGAGCCTCAATTTCCCTTTCTGTAAAGCAGAAATAGTAGTTCTTTCCATGGGCACCTCACCTGGTTCTTGTGAGAGACTGATGCAGTTGTGGCTGTGAAAATGTTTTAGACAGCGGAGAACCACGTAAATATGGTTTGAGGAGAGAGCAGTGATTGTTGAGCAGTTAGGAAAAATTCTCTGACACTTGATATCTTGGATGGAACAGTCTGCTCAGCTCATAGATGTGTAAATAAGATACAGAATTGAACTCTGGTTATCTATAAACAAAAGACAATCTGTTTGCAGACATAAATATACAGCATCTCTGAGAAAGATGTAAATTGAATTCTGCTTATCTATAAACAAAAGATAATCTATTTATAGACATATATATGTATATTTAAATATTTAATTTATTTGTTTTTAGAGAGAGGGGAAGGGAGGGAGAAAGAGAGGGAGAGAAACATCAGTGTGAGAGAGAATCATCAATTGGTTGCTTCTCTCCATGTGTCCCAGCCAGGGACCAAACCAGCAATCCAGGCATGTGCCCGGCAACCTTTCACTTTGTGGGATGATGCCCAACCAAAGGAGCCACACTGGTCAGGGCTTGCAGACGTATAACTATGTAATGTATCTGTGAGGTATGTCATTTAGAAGAGTCAGCAAAGTTCTTCTGGAGAGGGAATATTTCAGACTAAGTGAACGACTAAGTGTTCCTTGTTGCCACTGTGTAACCCTGGCATAGCATGAATGCTGCCACAGACAAGGAACAAACAAATGAGCAGAGCCGTGTTCCAATAAAACTTTATCTGTAGACACTGAAATTTGAATCTCATATGATTTTCATTTACTGCAAAACATTATTCTCTCTATCATGTCCCAACTATTTAAAAGTGCAAAAACTATTTTTTACTCTCAGCCCACACACATTTGGGCTGCAGGCCAGGTTTGGCCTGTCAGCCGTAGTTTACCAAACACTAATTAGAAAATTTTGTATCAAGAGAAATGAACTGTCACCCACCAAAATTTTTATTTACTTACTCACATGTTTAACATAGTCTATGCAAGACTGGCCTGATTGTGCAGAGGTGGGCAGGCCCCATTTTCCTCTCAGCCCCATTCTGCTTTCTGCAACACGCGGGAGACACGTTTGTAATCTTTTAGGGGCTTTCCTTCCCTCACATCTCCCGGTTCAGTGGCTCTGGAAAACTTCCCACTGTGGGGGTCCATCTGTACTTATAATGTGATATATAAAACGCAGGCGTGAAAGCCCCTCTCCCAGCAAGCTTTTGCCATCTAATATTTTAAATACATTTATAACTAGAGCTTGATTTCTACATCTTGGTGGTTTCAGTTTTTCTTGGTTTTTAAGTTTCTGTGTATTAAATGAGCTGTTTTGGATGTGCATTAATTCTTCTGTGCCTCCTGGGTATCCCTTGGGGCACTGCCATGTTATTGCTGCATTGCCCAGTGAATCGGAAAACATTTTAATTCGATGGAATTTTTCCTACCCAATACTCCCACGAACGTGGGCTGCAACTCATACTAAATGAGCACATCTATAAAACGGAATTAATCCCTACCTTGTGGGCATGTGGTGAAACTTAATTAGTTAATGCTTCTAAAGAAATTTCAAATCCGTGGATGAAATGTATTATTCAATTGCTAAGAGCTATTATTGTTTATTATTTCCTCTAGATATTTCCCAGTGGGTGCTTTGCTATTAGGATAAAATGGCAGTAATTTGGATACAAGTTGACATCTGAATGTGTTTGCAGAGTGCAGGAAGCTACAGGTTACGTTTTAATGAAGTCTTCTCTCCCTTCACCACAGTCATTAGGTGCACAGTTATTACCTTCTTCTAGATGTTCATATGATTTATTAGTATTTAATAGTAACATTGCTGTCAGTGTAAGAAAGGATCAGTGGAAAATTTTTTTTCCAATTACATCAAATGATCCAGTAACATATCTAAGTTTATAATTTTCTAAATGCTAACTCTGTGTCTAAAGCAAGTAAAGAAGATGTTATCTAGTAATTTGCTAATAGTCGTAACTGACCTTTCATTGCAATTTGGATAAGAGCCATTGGACACAGCCCCCGATCACTCTTCCATGGGAGGTGAGTGAGCTTGGGAGGAGCTACAGTTTTTAGATGCTGTGCCTTTGAAGCCCACTTGCAAACCTGTGAAAGCCAGCATGCACGTTGTAATAGAGGGAACACTGGGCTGGAAGCAAACAACCCCTTTAGAGACTTAGCTTTTCCCCTTCTTGGCAAGTTTCTTCTCTCTTTGGGCCTCAGGCTCCTTATTAAGTTGGAATATACCACTGGTTTTCAAATTGTGCCCCTTGCCATTTAAGACTCAGAACAGATGTTTTAGGGTTAAGTATTTTCCAAATAAACACTGAAGATTTATAATCCCAAAAGACCTAATTTATTGCCTTTTCTTCTTCTATATGTTAAGGCTCCTTTTAAATGTGCATCTGCATATTTTCATTGCTTAGGAAAAAATTTCAAAGGCACTCTGTGATCCAAAAGATCCCCGCTGGCTCTGTCAGCCTGTGATCCTGCATCTCAAAAGAAGCTGAGTGACAGACACACACACACAGCTATTAAAAACAGCATTTGAAGGTTTCAGTCACAGGCTGTGGGACCAAAGACAAGTTTAATTCTTCAGGCTTATGCACCAGAGAACTTCTGTTAAATAATAAAATATTCAATGAATAAATAAATAGCATTTGAAAGGCACATGCTCTGTGAAACTGCGACGGGAATGCTTGGCAAACTACCCGCCTTAATTTTTCTCAGTATCGATTCCCTCCTCAGTATTTGCTGTAGCCAAATTCTCACTTCCAAGATCTCTGGGTTCATTTGAAGTCAGGGAGGTGTGGCCGAAGTGGGAAAGAGCTGCGATGTGCTGGCTAAGTGCCTGCTGCCCCGGGAGTGAGGTAAGGCACGGAGAAGGATGGAACTGAATAACCTGTGTTATATATTTTAGCACTTTTTATTTCACAAGGCAGAGGCTTTTCAAGTGCTAGTTCCAGTGGCTATTTATTCTTCCCCTGGGCAACTTCATAGTTCTGACCCACAGGAATCACGGCAGATGTATCTGTTAAAGCCTGGGCTTGCAGTTTTCAATAGCTGCACAGAATAAAATGGTAGGCATATATGCAGTGTGTGTATATATCTATATTCACATATATTGGTATGTATATTTATACACACATATACATGTATACTTAAAGGCAAAAATATTACCTAATTTTGTCAGTGCGAACATGTTTTGATTAATAAATTTAAAAAGTGCTCAGAATCACCTGTTGATAGCACTCCATCTTGGGTCCTTTAGGTTGAAAAATATCTCCACCCTTAATATTTTGTGTGACCTATTGTATCACCCATCTGAAAGCCAAACTTCCCAGGATGCTGTCATCATTGTCTGTCACTTGGAAAGATGAACTCACTGACACTGTGACACGGGCATGACCATATCTGCTGCTCCCTGTAGGCCTCGATTTTTGAGTTGTTTGTGCAATGCAGAGACTCCTTCACCCGGCGTTTCCCGCCGTGCACTGCCGGCGGCGTACTCTGTACAGCTAGAGGATACAATGAAAATCTGTCACTGAGGAGCCCCTGTTCTGCCACGGACTGATTTGTGAACTTGAACATGTGCTGATTCCGGTGTACATCTCAGTTTCCTCATATGTGCAAATGTGGACATTGTGCTGGAAGATATTTAAGGTCTTCTCAGGCACAGGGCAAATCTCAGCAGTCGGGCTCACTTTGTACTTAGTTAAGGCCCAACAACGACGATTGTGAGCATTGCCCCTGTGTTACACATTATGCTAAGAGCTTTACTTTCATTATCTTTTTAAAACTTGACCATTCCTGAGGATACTATTGTTCCAGTTTAACAGAAGAGGAGAATGAGGTTTAGGGCAGGGAGCTCTCATTCTGAAAGTCACGGTCAGCCAATAGCAGGGAAAAAATTTGATTTGAAGCAATCACACTCCAGGGCTCACAACGCAATGTCAATGCCGTTTGGGGCACTATGCTGGACCTGTCTCAGGCCACAGAGACCAGTAAGGCCCTGTTCCTGTCTTCCCACAGCTTACAGTTGTGTTTTTGCCGAAAAGAAATACCAGTGGAAGGGTTAGGAGAACTGCCCAGCAGCCCTGCGTCGGTGGCCAAAGGAGCAGTCCTGAGAGGAGAGCAGTAGGCACTTGGCACCACTGAGGTGTCATTACAGAACCAGCCAAAAGCATTGTCAGCATCTAGCAAGATTTCCGCTGCCTTTCCAAAGAAATTGGAGCAGGAGAGAAATGTGATAAAAAGAAGAATAAAGGAAAGAGCTATTTATTAGGTGTATTCTCAGTCATCCGTGATGGGGCTGAGCTGACAGACAACCTATGATAGTCAGGCCAGAGGTGGTTTGCCAGGTAATTCTGTGCAACCCAGTGGGTCTTTGGCTTGCTCTCACCTTCCTCATCAGTAGCGCTCTGTCAGTGCTATTGCCCTTCTCCTCTCTCTGACTTTACAAACACCTTGTCCACCTAGAAAATGTCTTAGTTGCCATTTGTGCTTTCAGTTTAGGATTATGCAATGGCAGAGTTGTAGGAGAGGCCTCTTTGATAACATCTGGTTTTTCTCCTGGACACCTGAGTCATTGGGGAAAAGTCCCCTGAAGTCACCTCTGCTGACCAGCATGGCTAAGTCACCTCATGGCAGAGAAGGACTCAGCAGGCCAAGGAGCCAATAGCTATGACTCTTTCCTCTTCCCACATCGAGTCTGACACACCCACATGCACCCATGCCTTTGTAGGAGACCAGCCTTTACCGTATCCCTGACTCATAGAGGGAAGAAATGTCATCTTGGAAGAGATTTATGAACCCATTTGGGAAGAGTTGACTTGTATAGATTTCAACATCACAAAATGATGATGCTTGATGCTTTGTATTGGAAATTTTGCAATTCTGCAATTATATTGGTTGTTGAAAATTTTGCAGTGCTATTCAATAGAACTCGCTGCAATGATGGAAGTGTTTTATATCTGTGCTGTCCAACATTGTAGTCACTGACCACAGGTGACAGTTGCACCCTTGAAATGTGGGCCTTGTAGTGATACCGAGGACATGAATTTCAAGTTTTATTTAATTTCAACTAATTTAAATTAAAGTGGCCACAGGTGACTAGTGACTGCCATATAAGACAGAGAGCCATGGATTAAAATATCCAAATATTCAGAATGGACAATCTAGGAGGATCTAGTCTATTTGTGCTAATATTAGTATGATGTCTTCCTAGTCATATCACATGTTTTATGAGGTGGTTTTCTGTGCAAAATTGTATCCGAGGTCCTGAGTGTATCATGGACTCAGAATTTATAAATTTCTGGGAAGTACATATGTGCCGTTTATCTTCCAGATCCGAGGCTCAGTCTCTGAATCTTCAGTGCATTCTTCCAGGTAGTTAGTTGGTCAGATTTGTCAAGAAAGAGAAACCTGTTTGCCATCTCTGAGGTAAAGACAAAATCTTTGGTGTACTTTGATACAAATATCTTCAATGAGAAGTTAATGACGGTATGATCTTTAAGGCCTTATCATGAGATTGCATGATTTCTTTATGTAAAAGAGAATAAGTTCAATGTCTTATTGAAGTGTGGACTTCTTTTTAGAAGTTCCACAGAAAAACGTTCTCTACAGCACTAAGTTGATGGCCTCTGGCTTCCAATAAATCCCTTCTCCCCACATAAAAATAGGACAGAAATAAAAAATGGGCAGCACAGATTTTAAAGAATCAATTTATTGGCTTAAATGAAATCAAATAACTGATTGTTCTCTTGTTTTTGGCATCGTGTATACATAACCTCAGGCCAAGTCATGGCCATTATAAAAATGTATTAAGGTCAAGCACTATTGGGTCATGGTATACCTAGGGGAATCAATATTAAGTTACTAAGGATTATAAAGTGACATTGCAAAATTAACAGGGCTTTCCTAGGTTTACTTAAGTAAAACACTAATGCTTTATGATATTTGTATGTGATCATGTCAGTTTTAGCATTACATCTGTGGGCATCTTAATGATTTTGACAGTGATATTCTTAAGCACAACTAGGCTTGACATAAAGGAAGGAGAGTTGTGACTATGTGGGTACTTGAAAAATATTTAAAATATTCTAAACACTGAAATAAAGTTCAAGTGTTTTGGACAGGTCTGAAATCATGTTATGGCTCTGATTAAAATTTTTTTCTCTTTTTTATTGTATTTTTTCTATTACCATTTATCCCCCTTAAACCCCACCCCCTGCAAACTCACCACACAGTTGTCCATGTCCATGTGTCCTTTTATTTTTTTGCTCTATTCCGCACCACTCCTCCTCCCCCAATTGGCTGTCAACCTGCTCTCTATCTGTAAGTCTTTCTCTGTTTTGCTTGTTAGTTCAGTTTGTTCATTAGATTCCACATTATGAGTGAAATCATATAATATTTATCTTTCTCTGACTGGCTTATTTCACTTAGCATAATGTTCTCCAGTTCTATAATTATAAGAATATTTTCCACTTGTTTTGTGATTATAGTAATCAGTCATGGTATTTTTCTAAACAATTCTTATTTCTTGCTAATTATGAGCTTGTACTTAAAATCCATTATTCTTTTTAAGCTCTTATAATTATTTCATTCTTAAATATATAAATGTGTTCATTTATTTATTAATGATTTAGTACCTTCCTGGTAGAAAATGCAGTGCTATATCCTCTCAGACATAATGAGATGTTAGCCTTCCTCTCCAAGGGTTTGGCTTCCACTTTTGGTGTTAGGGGTGTGTACATGTGCACATGCATGTATGCACATGTGTGCATCTGCACATGTATATGTGTGCATATAGAAAGAAAGAAAGAAGAAAGCAAAGAAAAAAGAAAAGAGGAAAAAGGAACAATAAAGTCTAATTCAAGTTCGAGTTTGATTAGTACCATCTTTAAGCAAAGAAGCAGTCTTAGGAATCGACAGGACAGAGATTTATACCTGCCCTTGGTGTATAGACGTGAATTTGGACTTAGGCAGATTTTGAGCATGTAGAGGGGAAGTACATTCCAAGAGAAGAAAGGAGGATAGAAAGTTATAAAAAGGCTGAAGAAGATGGGGGCAGTTAGTCAATTCATCCTGTTGAACTGAAAGGTTGAACGTGAAGGGAGGCTGAGATGTGAGAGAGATCACTGGGAGTGACGGTCAGGTGCTGACTAGGGTATCCTGTGCGTAAAGACCACGAGCTTTGTGCTGTTGGCTGAAGGAGGTTGTTGGAAACCCTATAGAGAGCTGTGCAGATATTCCATTCTGTATTAATTATCATGGTTGAGAACAAGTTGAATGAAGCAGGGGTCCTTTGTGAAGTGATACAGAGAGACTCCAGAGCTATAGCAGCCCCTCTGAACTTGTTCGACGGGAGCAGCAGAATCTCATGGAGGGAGCGTGTGATGTGGACTCCATCGCTGATTAGCTGCAGGATTTTTGGAAATAATTTAACCCTTTCATAATGGGTTCAGTCATGTCCCCCCCACAAACACGTCCACCCAGAACCTCAGAATATGATCTTACTTGACAAAAGGATCTTTGTAGATGTTGTTAAATTAATTTGACGTCGTATTAGCTTAGAGTAGACTTTAAATCCAATGGTTTGTGCCTTTATAAGAAGAGGAGAGGGCCCATGGAGGAAAACACTATGTAGAGACAAAGGCGCAGATTGGAGTGATGCCTGTACCACCAGGGAACCCCAAGGGTTGCTGGCTACCACCGGAAGCTGAGAGACTGGCACTGGACAGCTTCCCCCTCACAGTCTCCCAAGGAACCAACTATGCCAACACCTTGATTTCAGACTTCTGGCCTCCAGAACTGTAAGGGAATACATTTGTATTGTTATGAACCCCCCAGCTTGTGGCACTTTGTTCTGGCAACCCTAGGAAACCAATATACTTCCAAACCTTAACTTCCTTCATTGTTCATGGGGATGATGATGCTTACCCTCTGAGAGTTTTGGTGAGAATTAAATGAACCAGAGTTGAATAAGAAGACATTTGTCAACCATAAAGTGGTCTACAAATATTTGCAAATGTCAATATCGATTTTCTAGGGTTGTGAAATCTGAGTTACTGAGCATAAATTGTGTGTCAAGGGAAATGTTAGGCACCCACCCTCTGCCTGTTATCGCACAGTAGAATTAGCAGAATTTATTGTCTAATACCATGTCATTTTGCCTTCTTGGCATTTGAAACTTAATGCCAACAAAATTTTACAGACACTTACTTATGCGGGCAGGAAAGTGAGCGCTTTGTCTAAAATGAAACAGTTAATGTGTTTGTAGTTTTCTGGCAGTGTTTTTCATTCAGTCAGAATCACTTATTTTTCCCCACAGATATGCAAATTGTTATGCTATGGTTTAATGAGTAAATATATACATCCGGTTAAAATGAAAATCTCCATGAGCATTTGGATTCCATGCTCTGCTTTTCAACAACTATTTACTTTTCTCTATAGAAGCACTTACGTGTGTTCCTCCCTGATCGGGATGAGATGAGGGTAAAGGAACTCCACGTACCTGGAGAAAATGTGTGTGTAAAGTTATTTAGCTCAGTTAATTTTCAGATGATCTGGTAAATATTGGCTAATATGTTCTCATTGCTCTCCTGAGAGATCTATGAGTTGTGTCCTTTTATAACACAGATGCTGAAATTGGGCAGTTCAGTGATTTACCAAATGAGTAAAAGGAATAGATGTTGCTGTTGGAGCAGGACTCCTGGAATTTTAGGATTCTACTTACTAATGGGCCTCCTCCCCACCCCCCCGCTAACATGGGAGGACCCTAGGCACCCACATCCTGCTCCTGACCATGCTGCAGATGTTCAAAAAAATTTCAAGGCTTGCATTCCATTATTTATTACAAAACCTTTTGCCCTCTCCTGAGAATCCTAGTTTCTATTCCATTGCCTTTTATGTAGAAATACAATGGTAAATATAATCAATGGACTTCACCCCTGCCTTCAATGTGCTGTATTTAGTAGGGGATATTTGCAATTATAGGACAGTGTGGGAAGTGACATGACATTTGTCACAGTTCAAGATTAGCTAGACAAAGCTACTCACCTGTATTTCACCACGAATAATGCACACTTTATATCTTAAATTTTTGAGGGAAAAATGAGAATGCACATTATACATAGGTGGTACCTGAAATACCTTGAATCTGTTCTTGTGTTTTGTAATTATTTGTTACATAAAAATTTTTATACCATAGTATGTTCAAAAATAAATGCTAAAATTCCTTTAGAATACAAAAAACAAGTTTCTAAATATAAATATATAAATAAAAATTTGAATTAAAAAATTAAAATGAAAGATTTTTTCCCTGAAATTTTGGGCCAAAAACATGGGTGCTCATTATACACAGCAAAAATACGGTACTTTTGGCAAGATGTGGCAGAAATTAGTAGACTGAGACATCCTGGTGCCAGACTTGTCAATGGGGTGGTACGGGGGTTGGGAAAAATCATCCAGCTTTGGGTGCAAAGAAGGGGCTCAATTTGGGTAACAAAGCATGTTAGCAAGATTTTCAGCTGCAGCTAAGCAGGAGCCACGAGAAACCAGGAATGATCTGTTGGATGAAGTAGTGCTGTATCCCGACAGCTGAACTACATGTAGTGATAAATGCTCTGGGGGAGCCCATCTCAGATATCTGAACGGTTGTCGTTCGAGTATAGGGCCCAGCCACTGGCCTCTGGTTGAGGAATGCCTTTTCTTTATGAAAGGGAAACTGAAGAGCAAATTAGGGCCAGCAAAGGGACAGGGGGCATCAGAGTATGAGGCAGGTTCACAAAGATCCGTGTTATGAGAACAAAGGCAAAAAAAATAAAAATGTGGCCATGGCTCGGGAACTGGGGAGTGAGATAAGGGATGGGCTGCTTGCAAGAAGGACCTGATACTACGAACTCCAGAATGGGGACTGGAGCCACCTCTGTAAATTGTGTCATGAGACAAAGTTTTAGCGGGAAATAATGATTGGAAATAAGCTCGCAGGAGTGAAATATAGCCCTAGCCTCAGCTGTGGGGTGGATGAAGGATAAAGTTTGGAATCATGCTGGGACTTATAGTTTCCATTTTAAAAAGTGGATTTTTGCTGTTGTTGTTAGAGAGCGTGTGTCACAAAGGGTCAAGTGTACATGAAAGAGCATGAGTTCTAGTTTCAGCCTCTTTTAGTTATTAGATGCATGACCTTGACTTATTGGGAAAATTCTTTCTATCCCAGATTTCTCTATCTATAAAATGAAGGTGTTGCTCTATATTAGTAGTTTCCAAATGCCAGGCCACAGAACACTGGGTCACTAGTAAGAATCTCCTGGCAAGCTTATTACAAAGGCATGCTCCTAGGCTCTACACTTTAAAATTATGCTTGAAACAGTCGGCGATGGAGCCCAGAAATCTGTGCTTGTAACAAGTATCTTATGTAATTCAAATGAAGGAAACTATATAAGACTACATAAAATTAGCCACTGGAATTTCTTCAATGTTTTGTTTTTATTATTTTCTCTTTCAATCGTTTGCCTTTGTACCTCTTCGTATTCACGGACTGGGCTGATGCTCAAAGAATCAATAAGGAAGTTTGTCGGCCCATTATTTCCTGCTGACACTTGAAGTGTAGGAGCCCGGCAGTGCAGGCGAGGCTGTGTTCTGTTGCCTTCTCACGGCTCACAGCAACGCCAGCCGTCCCAGGTCTCCCCGAGGAAGCTGCTCTCATCTGACTCCAGAGCCCATTTTTGCAGAGCAGCATTTGGCTTTCTTGAGATTGCTGGTGTTCCTTTACTATGGCATGAGGCTTTTCTGAAGCCTAATAAGTAACATCTAGCTATCATTTGAAATTCTTTGGAGAAACAGAGTCTTCATAAATAATTATAGGATGAAGTTATTGTGAAGATTAGGGAATTTCTATGACCATGTAGGACGAAGGGGAAATTTCCCTTGGAGTTCATCTCAGATGCAGTAAATCAAAATGATGTTTGATGGGATATTTGAGGGGAAATAATATATCCTAGGGCTCGCATATTGTCTGGTTCCCCAGGACGATAATTTTCTAAACAGTAAGCAAGTTAATTCTTTCTCTTTTTTTGTAGACACTTTATATTCAGCCACAGAAGCCTGTTTTTTTCTTAAATTTCTATAAAATTAAAGTTGAAAGGACTATTGGGAATTTTCTAGCTTATTTACAGAAAAACCATGTCCCAGAGAGTAAATGGCTTACTCAAAATCACACAGCATGTAGTGGCAAGATAATCGCAATCTCTAGCTCTTAACTCTGCATTCAGCGGCAATAAAAATATCCTCCACATCTACCAGAATGGCCAAAACAAAAAATAGTAGTAATACCAAGTGCTGACAAGGATGTGGAAAAAAAGTAAATTACTCATATATTATTGGTGGGAATAAAATATTGTGCAACTACTCTGGAAACCAGTTTGGTAATTTCTTATAAAATTAAACATTAAATTACTATGCAACCCACAAATGTAACCAGAAAAAGGAAAACTATGTTCATTCAAAAGCCTGTACATGATTGTTCATAGCGGTTTTACCTGTGATAGTATAAAACTGAGAACAGCCGAGATATTCTTCAACAGGTGAGTGGTTTCACGAACTGCGACATCCATGCTGTGGACTAGTACCATCAATAAAAAGGAACATACTATCAGTATGTGCAACAAACTGGAGGCCTCTCCAGGGAATTATTTTGGGTGAAAAAATCCAGGCCCAAAAAGTATATGCTGTATGATTGTGTTTGTATAACGTTTTTTCAATGACAACATTTTAGAAGTGGAAAGCAGATTTGTGATTTCCAGGGTTAGTGGTGGAGTGCTGTGGCAGGCTGAAGGGGACACAGGTGTGGGCATAAAAGGGCAGTGTGAGAGATTCTTGTAGTGAGAAAAGTCGTGAGTTTCTTGATTGTGGTGCTGGACACATGAACCTCTGTGTGAGATAAAATTGTGTAGAACTACACACACACAGTACAAGTCAAACTTGGGGGAATCAGTGGGTTATACAAGAGTCAACATTCTGGCCTGTGATAATGGCTTTGGAAAATGTTACCATTTGGGAAAATTGGGTGAAGTATACATGGGACCTGTCTGTATTATTTCTTACAATTACATGTGCATTTACAACTGTCTCACACAAATTTCAGTTAAATAAAAGATACTCTTGTTAATAAGCAAGTTAAAAACTGTTAGTATTTCTCTTTTGTCAAAATGAATAAAAGGATGCTTTTATGCTGCTCTAGTGTTGGTGAGGATAGAGTTAACAGGAATTTTCTACACTGTACTTCTGGGAATAGAAGTTGCTATACTTTTGAAAGTGATTTTACATATTAAAGTCTTTTGATGATATATACTATGAAATTGTCCTATGATATATACCTATGAAAATATTCAGAGATATGAATTGTTTATGCACAAGTATTTTCACTATAGTGTGTAGTAAAATTTATACTATACATTATGAAACATATTATGATAGCAAGGAACCTAAAAACAACTCACATAATAAAAGACAGTCTTTTTATGTACTTCATTAAAATTGTATTTTCCCCCAATATTTATTAGTTGGAAAAATGTTTGTCACAAATATTGTACAAAATATAAAATCATACGTTATTTTTTATATTAGGAACTCCATATCTACATATAAACTTGACTCTTGCACCTAGCAGCTATGTGATCTTGGGTAAATTGCTAATCTTCTCAGGAGAACTTTTATCTTACAGTGGGGATATAATAGTCTAATTCAACCTTTCTTTTTTTTAATGATTGAAGCTCTTCTAAGGTTATCTTAGCACATAAATGTTAGTTGATAGTAAATAATAATTTTATCTGGGTGATAGTAATGCTCCCCATCTTTATACTCCTCTGCATTTTAAAACTATTCCATAATAATCATGCAAAACTGTGTATTTAAAAAATGTTATATATATTAAAAATATTTAGCTTGAAATTACTCTAAATCCTGTCATGACTAATTTCTATTGATGCTTGATCACACCCAGAATGCCTGCAGCTAGCCCATTTCTCAGAGAGAAGGAATTTGCAAATTTTTATCCAACTGACACTTTCCTTAGAGATTCTCTTAGAAAGGGAGGGAGCTGTTGAACTGAGTATTTAATTTTTTAAGTTTTAAATGTGACCAATTTTATGGATTATAGTTAAGAAATATGGTTTGATTTTGAAGAACAAAAATAAAGTATCGAAGATATGTACTGTTCATTTTGGCAGTAGATTATTAAATAATTTCTCAGAAAATTAATCACTGGTGCAACCATGAAATAAATAACTTGTGCTGATTATTTGTAAAAGATGTCTATGGTATATTGGTGATTAGAATTGAGAACTCCAGCCATTTACTGGTTTATGTTCTGAAGAACTTAATCATTTCCCTATCCTTGATGAACTTTAGTCTGCCTTAAAAATGGCTGTCATTGTAGCATTTCAGTAGAAAATTCTGTAAACCTCACACATTGCAGCCTTGTTAGGGAAAAGGGTGATCTTGGGAAACGAGGCTCTACAGAACGCACATAAAACTGGGGACTAGGCCTCTATCTAACTTACTCCAATACATCTTATCCATCCAGTGATTCATCAGTTTATCAGCCTACCTCTCTTTAACCCTTTACCCAAACTTAAGATCTTGTAAAAAAATGCAATTTATGACATTAGGTTTCTAAAGTTGAAAAATGTTATATTTAATGAATTGTTTGTTCCAGTGTTTACTCTCATTCACTCTTCCTTTTTCTTTTAATATGCTTATTAAATGCAATATAATTATTTCATAATGGCAAATGATTTTTAAAGTTTACAGAGAAGAACTAGTCTTTACAATATGTAAATCAGTTTTTGTTTCTATTCATATGCAAAAAATGTAAACACCTAAATAAATGAAGCCCTTCTTCCTCCACTTCTCCTCCTCCTGTTCTTCCTACTCTTTCTTTTTCTTATTTTTATTTAGCTTTTCTTGTAGCATTGATTGCAGCTGAGAGGATTTTAAAAATATATTCACTGAAGTATGAGTACATGGATGGCTCCTGTGAATTATATTTATAAAGTCATTTAAATTAAGTGTTCTCTATGCTCAGATAAATGATAACATATCACTCTCATTTTAGTAGTGCTTTTATTAGTTATTGATTTAATTTCATTTGGAACTATTTTTATTGAAAATAAAAATAGTGTTCCATATTTGCCAAGGAAATGTATGCCTTACATATTTCTATAAAGCTCGTCATTGCATTTCACTACTTTTGGTGTAAACTCTTGAGAAGATATGGAAAAAAGGAGCTTAAACCATGGAGCCTCATCATTCCATCCTGGTAGGATCAAGATACAGAGTGTTTTCATATTTAATTAACCTCTGTCTAATGCTGTGATAACCCAATCTTAAAACTAATTATACACTCTTGAACATGCTTTTGGAGGCTCCATAAAATAATTACACTTCAAACCTGCAGTTTTAGCACCTACTCATAATTATGTCTCCCTCTCGTAAGGAAAAGAAAGGCTCAGATCTGATATGCCACAAGAAACCTCAGAGCTGCTGACAGTGGAGAGGCAGGTGAAATTATCAGACCACTTAACTTTCTACTTCTCTGTAGCGCCCCATTCCTCATGCGGCTTCTGCCCCAGGAGGGACACATTTATGTCCTTAGGAGCCAGTACTCCACTCTGGGCAAACAAAAAGGAGCCTAGTGACTTTCCATATTCATAATGAGTCAGGCACTCCCTACGAAATACCAGCACACATGGATGAAAAACAATGCAAAATAAATACCAGGCCTTTTTGCACAAAACCAAAGGACAACCAAAATTTTTAGGGCATAATATTTAGAAGAACTTGGAAGGAATTAAGTCGACCTTGCGGTATCACCCTCTAATTGGTTATTGTATCTAACACTTGTGTTCAGCTGCGAATATCAAAACATAATTTGAACAAACATTTTAATCCCCTGATCAGAAACTTGATCCTGAGCGATTAACAAAAACCATATTTAGCGTGTTTAAATTTTCTTTCATCTGAGCAGAAATAAGTGATACCTCCTTTGGTCCTCTCCTAGGCCATTTAGCACTTACTTCACCTTGGCCTTGTTATTAGTGCTTGTTCACTGCCCCCCTGCCAACCCCCAACCCCCCACCCACTAGAATGTGAACAAGGAGAGGTGTGGCGTGGGCGGTGCCATTTCTGTCTTTATCCCCATCTCTCCAGCAGGGGTACTGAACACAGTTGTCACACAGCTGATAGCCATTTGATTGAATTGAATTAAGAGTGATGCCAGGGTTGCACAAACGTAAATGGCTAGAAGGGTAAGCTAGGTCTGAAATATAAAGTGGCTCTATTTCTAATATATTAAGCTCTTGCTACAAGTGTCATAACCTTAGAAAGGTGTTTGGTCATCCCTTGGTGTCTGTGAGAAGAGGTGCTACTTGTTTGCTCACCTACCTGCCAGCATCTTAGGTTAACTATACAGGCCCTGAAGAAAACAGTGAAGCCCCAGTTTCTCTAGCTACCAGTGTGTGTGTGTGTGTGTGTGTGTGTGTGTGTGTGTGTGTGTGGTTTTTGGCCTCACCTGGTAAGAGTTACACCCCTGTTTATATTTGGATATGAGGCATTTCAAAGTTTACTAAGTACACCTCTACTTGTTACTAGTTTTTGAGTTTTTAAAACAATACGAGAATACTTTCTCTAGTTAGTGAGACCAGTTAAATGACTGGCCAAGGTCCTCCTAGCTAGTAAGGGATGGAAGCAAAGCTTGCCCCTGGGTCTATTAGAAAGGGGAAGGATGGACTTTCAGAATCGCCTAGAGATTCTTCAAACTTCATAGGTATTCTCCCTTAGCAGTGTTCCCTGCTCCCTTTTTCCTTTTGTCACTGTTTCCATGAGACAGGGTTGTATCCCTGGGGTGTTAAGGTACAGTGAGGATTGAAAACCTCTGACCCAGTTATTGGACTCCTAGGTCAGTGCTTTCTGCTCAGAGAATTTTCTACCAAATAGCTTACTTATTGTCTCATCCCTTGAACAATAATTCTAAAGAATGACTCCAGGAGAGGTGGAAGGGAGCCCTTGACCAGGTCACGGGGCTCCAGTCTGCCCCTTTGCTTCCCTTTGCTCTGCTCCGTAGCCTTCCTGTCTCTTGGCCGCTGCATTTTGCTTGGCGTCCTTGGGCTAAAGGAGGGCATGCTGTGCAAAATGATTACATCTACACGCCAGTTGGCAAAAGGAAGCCACGCTGTGCATATTTATTTGTGCGCATGGCACTTGACAACCGTTAGGTTTAAAATTTGGCTTGCATCCGTCAAGGAACGGGGAAAGAGGCCTTTTCCTCAGTGGACTACTCACCAATAACTGTGAAGATCTGAGCTCTCAGTCCTAGTCAGTTACAACTTTCTTCATGTAAGTCTGGCAGTACTTGACTGCACAGAACAAAAATGTGGGGTGGAAGTCATGTACCCATTTCCGTATTGCCTCAGGGGTAATTTGTGGTCATATCATTTCCACTGTTGGCGAAGGAATACAGTGCCAAGCATCTTGCCAATCCTTCCAGATATTTTGAGTTCCCTTCTGGTTCTGAGGTCTGTGATTCTTAGGGCTGGAGGAGGGAGGGGCGTGTGTGAGTGTGTTTATTTGTATTTGGTTTTTGCCTATCATTTTCTTTACTTACTTAACTTAACCTTGCTCCTTCCCCAGACTGGAGATGCGCTTTTCCACCAGTAGGACTATCTACTTTGTGTCAGGCCCTATGCTTCAGGAGTTACCTACATTATCTCTGATTCCTAAAATAGCCCCACAGTGTGAGGACTATTATTCCCAAAACCCCGTGGGAAAAATGAGAGACTATGGTATTCTGTGAGACCACCACAGCAGAACTTGAATTTCAACCCTGGGTTTGTCAGGTTTCAAAGCCCAGACTTTATCATGCACAGTATTAGATAGCTAAACTACACAGAACTTTAGTTTTAAAAATGGTAACAATTTCTTATAGTATTTCTTACTCAACCCACTGTCCATTGGGGGAAACTCCCATCATTTTGAGGAAAGAAATGTCTCTATAAAGTTAACTGCAGGCAGGAAATGTGAGGGAAAAGTGAACCTATCATTTTGGGAGCGGCTGAAAACAAAAGCAATGGTTGGATTTAATGACAGCAATAGGTTAAAGAGAATGGGAGGATCAAGAGAGGGGTGTTTGACCTTTTCAAGTTAAATATAATAATATTCTCTTAGTTTGCCTGACCAGAAATGCAAAATTCATAAATTAGAGTCAGGTGGTACTGGGAGTCCACCGCCCATTTTGCAGGTGGGGGCTAAGAAGGTGATGTTCCTGGAACTCACGTTGGGAATGTGTAGACGTACAACTTGAGTTTCCTTATCTCAGCCCAGTTCTCTTTTGTGGCTGCCAAGATAAGTTTTGGTTGCCCACAAAACGTAGGGTTTTTGTGCTTTATCTCAAAGTTGAATCCAGTGCCCACCACCTTGATATGCAGTTCAGAGCTGAGTATGTGACAGTTTAGACACTCTGAGTGTAACAATATATCTGGAATCATTTCTGGGTCAGAATGGTCCTCATAAATAAAATATAACTGTGACACTCATAGACTGAAGCTCCCAGTGAATGACACACTAAGGAGAACAACTCATTAGGTCTTGAGTGACGGTGTGGCCTCCCCTATCGGCAGCTCATCAAGCAAGGAGCTTGGGCAGCAGGTTGGAAGCATGCTGGCCAGCTTTGGCAGAATGGCATTTTTCCTACCTTACAGTGTTTATGCAGAGCACACAGCATGCAAGTGATTCCCAGCGGGGAAGGATGCAGATTACTTCTTGTGTATTACATCCATAGGGGGTCCTGGAAGCCTTTTTGGCAAACTCTCCAGCTACCATGAGAAATGCTTATAAGGAAGAAATGAATGTGGGCTCTTCTTTAGTCTATTGAAAACTCGAAATGTTTCTGGGCTTTGAGTGTGTGTGTGTCCATTTTATTTTTTTGAACTGAATCATGAATAGGTTTTTGTAAATTCAAAGGTGGAAAAGATTTTCAAGTCTCCCTCACTTAGGGGTGTGGGGACGGAATGGGCAGCAGTGGAGTGGCTGCCGGGGAGAGCTCCTGTGTGAATGTGGGCAGTCAGAAGGGCTCCAGCACACTCTCCTCACCCGTCGCCCAAAATGACCACAGGATATCCAGGCCCGAAACGATCAATAGTTTCTTCCATAGAGTGCTGTTGTCCTTTTAACCACCTCCCCCAACATTTCCTGAGAAGCCCTTGC
>CM052539.1:146433221-146467954 GCA_028533065.1 Trachops cirrhosus
CAAATGAGTCTGAATTTCCTTTGGATTTAACTGCACCACACATGTTCACTTATATTGAGCTGACATGTACCTTTCAAAAACTCCTTTAGTTTCTACGTGTTGCCTTCTGGAGCCCTGAAAAATAAGCTTTACATCTCTCTTCTATATGACTGTCTTTTAGGTATTTGAAGAGCATTTTTACAGCACCGTTCTCCAAAACTTCTCATTTCTAGGCTTTTTCTTATGTTTGATTTCTGGTTATTTCCCAGAATTTAGCTTAACAGATGATATTCTCATAATGAATGAGGGAGCATATAACAGAGCAGAAGACTCCCACCAGCAGCCAAACTGGAAAATAATCCTGTCACTTTACTGCCTCCCATGTATTAAGCAGAAGAGCTACTGGTATTCTCTTCTTAAAGTATCATTGTGCATACCACCTTTCCCCCCAGTTTTTTCTATTCTAGGTTTTAGTTTCTCAGAGCTCATTCTAGGAGCTCTTCAAGAAATAAAATTCTGAGAGTCTAAGTTTCAAAGGCTCTGTGTATCCAGGGCTATTCAAGTTATTGAATATCAGAAAGAGTAAACGTAGGGATGATAATAAATCTGCTATAAGAATTGTTATGATGGCTGAAGCTTTTATAAGCTGATGAGATGCATATCTAAGTAAACACTAAACTATTTTAGAATCAGAAGCAAAAATCACTTGTGATATTCTTTTCCTTATCAGATTGCAGGTCTAATGCTTTAGAAATAACAAAACAAACAAAAAATAAATCAAATAAAATTCTCAGTGCTTTTGAAAGTATTCTGAGCCTGAGACAAGGTGGCACGCTTTCTTTTTCTTTTTTCTTGTTTGACAATGATTCAAATAATCAAATGTAACCTAAGTTTAAACTTTTGGTAAAATTTGCACTGTTGGAAGAGATTACATATTGATAAGTATACAATATAGTAGTTATCAATAGAGTACACTTATATGTGTTATATTTTAAGATATATTTTTTCTAAATATAAAGTTAGTAACTATTATAGAACTTTCAAAATTATAACTTATTTTAATCACAAAAAATTAAAATCACCTATAATTTACTAACTCTTAAATAAGCAAGCTTTTCATGTACTATTTTCTAATCTTCGTTAACTAATGGAAAATATGAACATATACATATGAACATTGTATATAATTTTGTATTCTGCTCTTACTGGCTGTCATATTACCATGCTATTAAATATTCTTTGGTTTTAATTATTGCATACTATTTCAGGGCATGAGTAGACCATAAGTTACTTTACCATTCCATATTATTGGATATTAAGATTTTTTCACCTTTATTTCCACTAGAATAATCTCCTTGCATGTAAATTTTGACTACTTCATTATTTCCTCATGACGAATTCTGTGAATTGGGGTTGAAGAGTTAAAATTTATACACATATCATGTATATCTTTGAAATGTACAGGGTGTTTACTTTGTCAGGTAATGAAAATGGCATTTAAAACATGGCACTTGGGTGAGGTGGGTAATACATTTTATTGGAGGATGGGGAGAATTAGCATTGCATATTTTCAAGGAAAGAAAAGGAAAATGATTTGTTAGTAAATGGTTTTAAGACCTTACCAGATAACTAATCTGAAGCACTCAAAAATATAATTTTTTATGACAGAAATCTTAGTTCTATAATTATAGGAAAGGGAGAATTTCCAACCTTTTGGTTTCCTAAAGGAAAAACACATAAACATTTAAGTGTATATTTAGTGGTATATTTTTACACAGACTGTAAGTATTAGGAGATTGAATGATCACTTTTAAACTCCTTAAAGGAGGTTTATAATATTTTTATCACGCCATAAAAGTGAAGACACAGAAGAGCTAGACTCTGAGCCCCACGAGGCAGAGGCGGCAGCTGCTGCAGCGAGTCGGTCCCTCAGCCCTGAGTAGAGCTCTGGACACACGGAGGGTGCATAGTGAATGTCGGGACCGTGTAGCCTTCTGTTATGACTGTTATGACTGTTTGAGTATAGAAAGATCTCGTCAGGATAATTTTATTCTCATAAAAATTCCCAAGTGGAGGGCAATAAAATGGAAGAAAAAATTCTGTCAGTAAATGCATGGAATACACAGAAGACCTTTATCTCTCTCATTTTTTTCAAAGGCAGGTTACCTGAAACCCGGCTGGCAAAAGACTCTGTTCTCTCCTGGCCTTATTGCAGCATAGAAAATATTCAATAACACTTTTAAAAGTGTTTCCTTTCAAAATTTAATCTAGTAGTACTGAAAAAATGAAATTTAATTTAAAATATCTAAATCCTAACACCTATAGCAGCATGAAGGAAACATGTTTTGCTGGGTCAATATATGTGAAGTGATGAGAAATTTTAAGGAATAGTATGGAAAAACTAATTTAAACTAAGTATTTTCTCCTGAACTGACTCAAATTCTTTTCCCACTGTCAGTGAATGGTTGAGGACTATAGGCTTTTTCCTTCTTGCCACCAGTTAAAAGCATCCTAAATACTAAGATTCTGTTATCTTCATTTTAGTCTAGATGTAGAAATAAAATGGCTAGTAAACAAAGGATCTATACAATAGATGTGATCAAAAAGGAAGGTTTATAGGAAATAATTTTAGGTTTAACCACAGTGAACATAGACCCTTTGGGGGGATCATAAAAAAGCAATTAAAGGAATACAAAAAGTATGGATGAAATTATAATTTAGAAATAAAATGATCTGTATAGGAATGCATAGAATACCACATGGAACATTCTTTCTCACCCCCGGTGCTCCTCAGAGCAAGCCTGTTTGTGTGCGCGGGAGAGATGAACAATGGTGTCTTTCCGGGGGAGCGGTGAGGAAGAGGAGGAATGCTAGGGTGCCAGGAAACTGCGGCCACTGTTACCGTGAGCCAATAAGTAATCCATCCGTCACACCAAGGTTGATCATTCTTAGTGCTGATGAATTAATTTACATTCCTTCATTTAATGGCCTTATTACAATTGTAAATTTGTAAGTGATGTTTTGGGATCTTATGTATAATTACTGAGAAAAGAAAGTTGGCATTTTGAAACCTGCACATGGTGTTAGAATTTTACTCCTCAAAGATCGCATTTTGGATGTTCCCTATGATATGACTGTCACTGGGAATGCGTCTTTGAGGTTTGTTTATCTAATGTACTGGGGATCATTCATTCTCTACTCCCCTTAATTGGGAGGATAATTGGGAAAATTATTCCATATCAAGAAACATTTTTGCACATGCCATAATTCTTGGCAAGTATTTGTAAATCTATGGAAAACTGTGTGAAATATCGACAGGTCAGAGAGCATTGGCTGCAGAGTCATTTACTGGACTGTTTACTGGTCACTTGTATTTGGGCCCCAAATATGATCATCCATCAGATCAGGGGAAATGAGTTGGGTTCTGCACTGTTTTGCTTTCAGTCTTCAGTGTCATGTTTTTGCGGCAAACACCTCCTCATCACACTGTTCTAGGAAGATAAAAGAGCAAAATATGTGTGGTGCACCTGTGAGGAAGTTGTCTACATTACTTGCTCCATGATAAAAGCCATTAATATAAAAATGCTCATAAATAAAATGAGAGAGAGCTTGGGGGCAATCAATAAGGCACAAATTGTGCAATAAAGTCACTAATCTCTTTTCCGAGAAACTTTTCAGCAAGGATATTGTGCAAAGAACGTCTTCAAGGAATAATTGACTTCAACAAGCTTTCTACTGGTCAGCAAAACCCTTTTTGCTTTGAAGGAAAAAATAAAACAAAAAAGATCAGCAAAAGAGCAGCAAACAGGAGTAATACATCTTCCCAGCAAGAAAACTGAGCAGGGAGAAGTCACCCTCTGGTGTTATTAGCGTTATTTGTCTCACAGTTTGTGGCTCCAAAGTATTTGAGTGTTAATTTGCTTTTGTTGTTTGTTGTTGTTAAAAAATCTGGGAACATTCAACTCCGAATAGTTATGCCAAATTAAATCTCAAAGTAAAATTTGGTCATCACGTAGCCTGTTTCTTGGAGGAGGGGTGTAAAAAAATTGATTTCTCTTTATTTGCTTTTCATTTAAAACACCACAAATTATTAGCTTTAAGTTGTCTCATTGTCTTCTGTTTTGAAATTAATATATGCTCACCTAAGGAGATTTAAGAAATATGTAATAATCAAAAGAAGAAAATAAATAGCATTCATAATCTTATTTCATAGATAAAACTTTTATGTCTTATTTTGTATCATGTTAAAAATATCTTTGTATCTTCCACTCAAATGTTTTTTCTTACCATATGGTGAGCATTTTCCCATGATATTTCTAATTCTGCAAAGTTTTCTATCATATTCATCCATCATTTAATGTCTTCTTTATTATTTTTATTTTGAATTAAGGAGCATATTATCAGTTGAATAAGAAATCAGGCAAGCCAAACGCAATGATGAAATTGGATAATGTTCATTACAGATGCTAACTTAGCAGAACAAAGTACAACTTGAGCTGTCTCTCTCCTAAAAGATTTAGAAGGCAGACAAAGGAAACTGTATACATACTCCATAGGTTAACAAATGCAAAAGTCTGGTCCAAAACTGTGAGGAAAATTTGAAGAAGACAGATACGTAGGAGTACCCAAGGGAAAGGTTATGGAAGGCAAACAAGAGCATACTTCATCTGGCCACTTGAAGCGTATTGTAAAAAATGCAGTAGTCTACTTCTCTGGATGCCTTGCTTTCAATGGCAAAGAATCGGCTTTACTTACAACTCTCTGTGGCTGAGATAAAGGGCATATATGGAGCTATGTACCCAAACGGGATTATAGTCACAGAGACCCCGCATGGCCCTTTTCAGTGGGGGCCAAGCCTAAGAAGGGCTTTTCCCAGAACCTCTGTCTAATGTCCCACAACTCCCTGAAGTGTGGAGAGGATCTCTGGGGCACTGAGTCTCCAGGGGCAATGGGAAATAAGTAATTCTTCACAGTTATTCAAACACAGGGCTATTTATTTTCCTTCAAAGCCAACAATTAACTTTTTATGAATGAATGCTGTTCTTTGGGACAAAGTTGAGGAGCTTTGCTCTGATTAGAAGTGGTTACTCTCTTGCAAGTATACATAGCTCTTATATCTGTTGCACCCTCAGTATCTGTACCTTTTATGTTATAACCACGGTAAAACCTGGGATGAAAATAGAATCACTTGAGGAATACTTAAAATTCTCCCCTTGCTCTTCAGATTGTCTGGAACTGGGCACCAAGCAGTGGCTTGTTTTTAAGTTTCCTGGATGATTCTCTTGTGCAGCTGTGTTGAGAACCATTACCTGATGGCATACTTTTTTCTTTATGCATTTGAGGGAATGCACTTAGTATAGCTTCAGATTCATAGGGACCTTGTAGATAGTAGGTTCTCAAAAATATTTTGTTGAATGAATTAATACAACCTCAATGTAATACTGTAAAAAGTATTGAAGTGATCAAATGTCAAAGATATGGAAAAAATCTCTGATTGCTGCCTCCTTTTCTTGGATATGTGGGTTTTAAAAGCTAGAAATAATTTTGAAAAGTAGCCATAAATGCCTCCTAAGTATGCTCTGATCTTTTAGAGGCCTATAGAGTTTATTTTTTTCCAGAAGCAAAGTAGAAAGCAGAATCTTTTAAAAATGTTGAGCTACAATCTGGGAGGCAAACCACCTGCCTTCCTTCCTTCCTTCCTTCCTTCCTTCCTTCCTTGTTCACTTCCTTCCATAACTGATTATTAAGTGATTACTATATAATTGACACTGCTCTAGGCTTTGAGAATATGCTAGTGAACAAAAGTTCTGATTGTTATAGATGGTACAATCTAGTTGGGGAAAACAACATGTATGTAAGATGACAATAAGGGCTAAAGAGGAAAATAAAGTTGGAAAGGGTATAGGGAATTGGATGAAGCCGCAATCCTTAGATGGTGGGCTAGCCAAGGCCTCACTGGGAAGGTGATACTTGAGTAAACAGTGGAAGGAGGTGAAGGAATATCTAGAGAATATGTTTTCCAGAACAGGGGAACAAGAAGAACAGAGGCTCTGACCACACACCCGGTGTAGTCCAGAGATAGCCAGGTAATTAAGAGTAAAGAAAAAGCTAAAAGAGAAATGGGGAGGCCAGGTCTAGCAGGACCTTCTTTTAGGTGAGGTGTGGACATTGGCTTTCATTCTTAAAGAGACAGAATATCACTGAGCGTTCTTAAACAAGAAGTGACCTGAGCTGACATTTTAACAAACTCACTCAGGTTGCCATGTTGAATAGACTGAAGGAAATAATGGGTAGAAGCAAAGAGAATAGTTAAGAAGCAATTGTAACGATCCAGGTGAGATGGTGATGGTGTGGACACGAGTGTTAACACGGGGAGATAAAGAGTGGTCAGGTTTTATGTGAATCTCTTTTTTGACCTATAGGCCAATGTATGAACAGACAGTCTATACTGGAGAGAACAGACAGTTTCCTCCCTGGACATAGGTTGTGCCAACCTTAATCTTCAGATTTTTGGGGAGTTCTGTGTAAATGCAAAATGCAGGAAGAAAAATGTGATTCACTTTTAACAAATCCTCATCTTACTTTTCTTGAATGCTTTTCTTGTGGAGAAGCTGAAGTTGGGGGGAGGGGCTTCTGTACCCAGGAGAGAGTGGGAATAGATGATCATGAACATTTCTTGTAATACTGAGATTTTATGATTCTGTGATCCTTAGTAAAGCTGAACGTTAATAGTGACACAGATTGTCATGATATGTTGAATACTAATGATCATGGGTGATAGTCAAAATATTTTTTTACAACTGGCCCCGCACAGACACTGACCAAGTCAGAACAGATGCCAGCTGAAAGCCGCAGGTACTGCCACGCGTCTGACCGAGCATCCGTTCTGCTCATGCGCGCGAGTGAATCAGCACGGACTTCAGCAGACGTAGTTTGACAAAGGTCTGCGTCAGTTAAGTCGATTCAATTGAGCAGGTGTAGTGAACATGGATTTTGTGCCTGCCACTCTGAGAGGAATATAAAAGAATGATAAGTTATGGTTCTGACTTCTGAGTGCTTTTAACCACTTTAGAAAACTTCACTTTGCATGCAGAACAAATTGAGAATCATGCAACCTAGGAGGCAATACAAGTACCTGATAGGTTCTCCGCCCCCTAACACCTTAGTAAATGTGTTCTTGTTGAGGCTTTGGAATAGTAGGATGAAAGAAGAAACCAAGCTGACTTACAAGATTTTAGAAAATGTTGTTGACCTTCCTGCTTGCTTGGTGCAATCATGGAGGCAGAAATGCAATGTTTCAAGCCAATGTTCATCACACTAACTTCAGCCGTGAGACTGAGACTCATCCTCCATGATCACATCCTGTCCTAGTTTAGGTACTTCGCAGCACAGTCCTGTAAGAACCAGCAGTCATAAGCATATATATATGAGTGGATAGGAGCATTCCTAGAAATGCAGCCTTTGCACCTGCTTCACACCCCCACACCCGCAATTTATTGTTCGCTTTAAGAACGTTTTTGCTGTATGGGATCTCATTAAGTGTATTCAAGGCGTGGATCAGATTCATCCATTCAGCACTTAAAGCAAATATCTTCATCAAGGTTATGACTGTTGTCCAGAATCAACACACCAGGCCTATATAACAGAATTTATAGAATTTTAGTTTGCTTGACCTACTTAGACCTCAATCATTAAAAGGTGCCTATGGGAGAACAGTGCTAAAGGCTCTGTCCAGAAGGAACATGGAGTTGCCAAAGTAAACTCACTACAGATTCTGCCCCTTACGCTCGATGCCCATTATAGCTCAGCCAAATGCCTTTTTTAGTATCTTCCTCCCTGAGCCTGCCTTGCTAAGTCAGTTAAGAGCCAGAATATGTGGAACTGACCATGCCATAATGGGCTACTTCTGTGTTAAATCTTTCAGAACTGGTAAATTTAGACAACCTAAAGAGCATACTACACCGGTACTGCTTATCAAATTGGCCTAAGAGTTACCGACTTAAAACTGAGACCTGGATTTTCCCAGAGGTCTGAATTATTTAATCATCAGCAATTTTGAGGTTCACAGTGAAGTAGAAATAATGGAGTTACCTCCTTCTACTTGTAAAAGCCTCTTCCCGGAAGGTCAGAAGGAATGTGCGACCTTTTCTATTGTTGGGTGGTCTGGGTCCTGCCCAACGGGAATAGTTTATCTGAGCAGAGATGTGAGAAGATTCTGTCACAGAGTAGGTTCTGTGCAAATCAAAAAGGCAGACTCTGCATCTCACTGATTGCTCCTTGTAAGGAGGAAAGTCATCAAATTTGCTAATACTCCTTTTCTTCTGGTAAATATTCTTCCACATAGCTATGGAACTATGGAGTCATATTCTGAATCCTGCATCTACCACCGACTAGCTGTGTGACTTGGGCAAATTACTTACTGCTCAGTGTCATGGTTTCCTCATCTGTAAGATGGTGATAACACTGGCCCCTCCCCAGCAAGGTGGTTGTTACAAGGCTGACTTCAGTCTCTTTGGGATGGTGACTGGCTCAGAGTATGTGCCCAGGGAATGTTAACTACTCTTATTTGCTGGTGTTAAAATGGAGACACCTGACAAAATTTCTACTATCAAAGGGTTTGTGCCTTTTTTTGATTGTTGAAGTTATATTGAAATAGTTGGAGAGCTTAAATAAAGTTAATGAAGCATGCACTAGAGTAACAAGGGAATGATCAACTTATTTTTAACACAATGGATTGAAAATAAAGAAAATCCTGTACCCCAGACAGAAATCTGTACACTTGGGGAGCATGCTGTGTACCAGGCAAAAGTTATAGCAATCATCACATTTCACCTCCCTTCACTCTGGAGTTACAATCTGCATTTTATCAGAAAATGCAGGGCTAGTGAGCAGCAGGGTAAAAACTCAAGTCTGCCATCTCTAAAACTCCTCCTTTCCCACTAACTCCAAATACATTTCATTTCTCTTTCCTCCCCTTCTTGTTCCAAGCCTCAATTTCTTTTCTGTGTTGTTGAGGTACCCTCTCCCCGTGCTCCCTCTTAGCAGAATTGCTCCTCTGGCATGGCCCCTAAAAGCCCTAACAGGGTCTCCCCTGATACAAGTGATTTCACAGGAATTACTATGGGACAGCTTAGTATGGGTTTACCCCTCAACTTTAGACTTATAGCAGGCTTCCTATGTCCAATAGCCAGTGGCTGACTAATGACTCACTTTGTGGTCCCATAATGAAAACATTTCAAAAGTTACTGAGAATCAATCAGAAGATGAAAGGTAAAGTTAAGGTCAAATGAGCATGTGTGTACATGTGTGTGCATGTCTATGTGTGTTGTCCTTGAAGCTGTGTCTTTGCAGTCTTTTACATGATAGTAATAAACATTTGTATTCATGTGGTTTACTCAGCCTGCCACTGTGATTGCTCTAGGATATAGCACACTGTTTGGAGAGGAAGATTTACACGTCCAAGTCAGAGGAAGGACCCTCTGACAAGTTTGCTAGGGGAGAAGTTCCTGGTTGGAAGTTCTTTGGTCGCCCAGACCTGGGAGTGGCACAGACCTGGGTTCAAATCTTTTCTCTGGTTTTTAATAACTTTGGTATGACCTTGGATAGTTTCTATAACTCCTTAAGCCTCTTTTCTTCCTGTGTAAAAAGATAATAACTCTATTTTTGGTACAGGGCTTGCTGTGATGATCAATAGGTAATGAGAGTCAAATACATGGTACAATTGACCAGCTAGTGCCAATTGGATGGCAGTTATGATTACTGTGCACTGGTTTTAATTTTAAAAGCTGGATATTCTTAAGCAGCAATGTTTTGCCTGGGTCGTACATAGTGGTATCCTAGATCGTCTCCTCAGCAAGTGCCTACTGTAATTTTGACCTCTAGATAATGAGTTTAGATAACACCCTATGGCAGCAATGCGTGCACCCCTCAGAACAGACACTTCTCATCAGCATAATTCAACTCTATGTCATACCCCTGAGAATATGCGCAACCTCCAACATGTCCACAGACACAACGTGAGCTGAAAACTTGAGAGAAGAGGGGAGGATGGGTTTGTGTGGTTGGCTCCCTTTCATCATTCAAGTTTCACACAAACTCCACCTCTTCAGAGGAAACTTCCCTGACCACAGTATCTCAGATAACCCTCAACCCACCCAGCCCTGCCAGCATCGTCCCCTTGACTCCCTTCTCTCCCTCCCTCCCTCCCTTCCATCCATCCTTCCTTCCTTCCTCCCTTCCTTCCTTCCTTCCTTCCTTCCTTCTTCCTTCCTTCTTCCTTCCTTCCTCCTTCCTTCCTTCTTCCTTCCTTCCTCCTTCCTTCCTCCTTCCTTCCTTCCTCCTTCCTTCCTTCCTCCTTCCTCCTTCCTTCCTTCCTTCCTTCCTTCCTTCCTTCTTTCCTTCCTTCCTCCCTCCCTCCCTCCCTCCCTCCCTCCCTCCCTCTCTCTCTCTCTCTCACATGGATTTTATTTTTAGAGAGGTTTTAAGTTCATAGCAAAATTGAGCAGAGAGTACAAAGTTCCCATGTACCCCCTTTCCCCACTCATGCATGACCTCCCCCAATATCAATATTTTGTACCAGAACACTGCATTTTTTACAATCTACAAACCTACATTAACACATTATAATCACCCAAAATCTGTAGTTTACATTAAGGTTAGTTCTTGGTGTTATACATTCTGGGCGTCTAATGAATGTATAATGATGTGTATCCACCATCATAGTATTATACAAAATACAGTTTTATTGCCACAAAAATCCTCTCTGCTCCACCTTTTTGCTCCTCCCCTTCCAACTCCTGACCATCCTGAAATTTTTACTATTTTCATAGTTGTGATTTTTCCAGAATACCATATAGTGGGATGCTTCCTTTGAAAAAAATCACAATATTTATTTATTTATGTATGTATGTATGTATGTATTTATTTATTTATTGTTTTTCCTCCCACTGGAATGTCAGCTGCATGGGGACAGTGTCATTTCCTGACTTCTTAAATGAGGGATCTTCAGTCCTAGACTATGCCTGGCTAAGAAGAGCCCTCAATAAATAGGTATTAGTTTAATAAATGAGTATAATTGTCCCCGATCAAAATTACTCTCATCCTCCTGCTTAAATTAGAAACTAGTAATTGGAGATACTTACGTAAATGGCAGTGATAACATTGGTAGTCATTTCTATTATCTCCCAGATGCCAGGCACTGTGGTATGTATTTTAAGCATATCATTTAATTTAATCCTCCTAACTACCTCCTGAGGTGGGAAATGTTTATCAGATAGATAGTGTGTAAATATTCTAGCCATTTTACAGGTGATAAAATGAGGTCAGAAAAGTTAACTTACCCAAGGTCACAGAGTTAATATATGACAAAGTGAAGGCCCACACTTGCATCAGTAGGATTCCAGAGCTGACATTCTTAAACAGTGTGTTGCAATTTGGAGCAGGAGGAAACCTAGCTAGTCCGTTGTTCTCCTTGGATTTGGAACATGGTTGGCTCATCTAAGTGCCATGACCTTCACTCTGGTCCGCTTTGAGTGTATAAAGCCCCTGCTACTTGCTGTGCCATCTGTTCTAGGGCATGACCTGGATAGCCTTAGCAGTGCGGAGTCTCAGGTTCTACTCCAGATGTGCTGATACAGAATCAGCATTTTAACAAAATCCCCAGGAGATTTATGTGGCTGAGATACGTATATCTGAGAAGCACTACTCTTCAAAGATATCAAGACCAAAAACTCCAAAGCCCCAACTAATAGATTATCCAGGGTATCAGCTTTCAAAGAAGCTTGTACTTTAGAGGAGGAAATAGTCACTCATATAAAGTGTTTATCTCACTCCTCAGCACAAATATATTTTTGGAATTATTATTAATGACACAAAGAATGAAATATCAGCCAGGTAGAAGAGCTGAATGTAGCTGAATACAACCAGGCCAACCTCCAGGTATAATATATTATCTTCCAATAGTACACAGGAACGGGCAGCTATTTTCTCTTGCCATGATTGAGTGCTGGTGGTGGGACCTGAGGGTCAGTATTGCTGGGGGGCTCCACCCACAGGGCCCCCCCAGCTGCCACAGATGAGAATAAGTCTACCAAGACAAGATCTGCTTGGGGAGGAAAGGTGGCCAATCTCTTAAAGGAGAAGGTCCAGGAGCCCGTTCCTCAATGGGCTTTTATTGGGGTCATTTGCACAGGATTACAGATAAAGCTCATTAACCGTTGTCAGGCAGTAAGGATCAAACAATACATAACAAAGAACTCTGAGGGCCTATTTTGAGTCAGGGTCAGATAGCTAAAGAGCTATAAACTTTGAGGAACAAACTTACTTCTTGCTTGGACCCTTATTATTTAATTGAGAGCATTCTAAACAAAGCAGTTTTCACAGGATTTTGCATATTCTTTCTTAGGCCCGATTGCCCGGAGAACCCACCCTTTCCAGTACAGGGCTGCACCACCCTCTGTCATTGTTTCAGGATTAGGTGGAGCAAGGGAAGTAAGGCAGTCATTGTTTCAGGCTTAGGTGAAGCAAGGGAAGTGAGGCAGCCAAGAGATTAGGAGAGTTCTCCCAGACAGAATGAGGACTCAGGCTTTGTCAAAGCCGAGGGGTGAGGGTCCATCACCCCCTTTTGCTGTACCCCTCAAAGTCCTTCCTTGGGTGCCTCCCACGTGATCGTGCCTGTCTTAGGTTGTTCTCCCCTTGGGGAATCTTACCTGTCATTGGCTAACTGACTAAGCATTGGGGGCCAGTTATGAAAAGAGGAGCAGAAGCAGCGCTCCTGCCAGGGAGATAAGCTTTTGTCTCCTTGGTGACTTAGAGTCCAGGGTTACTCCCTCAGCCTTAGCCTTGGCGGGGGTTACAGCTTCTGAAACCAGGCAGGGCAGTTCCCAACACAGTATCAAGCTTTTCTAAATGCAGTTGGTTAGGTTTCTGTAATACAAGGCAGACTGGAGCACATCTGCAATGACGTGGACGTGAACACGGCACAGGATTGCTGTTTTACTACAAATCACAGAAATCCTGCTGCATTTCCATCAGGGAAGTTGTGGGTGGTCAGCTTTAGCACAACTGGAGGCTGCTATGTTCTTACAATAGGGAACAAAGTGTGAGGTGTTTTCTAACATCAATCAGCCTCAACCTTCAGCACACACTTGATTGTTTATGAGCATATGCACCAGGGAAAATGCGTTTAGCTACTCCAGATATGCCATCTATTCCAGCATCGTCTACATCAAAACACCAGGCTGCCACCCACTGCGGCTCCCCGTTTCCTTGTAAGTTGTATTTGAGTTTGAGGATGAATTTAACACTTTGATCAGTGGCTTTGTTTTCTGCTTTGTCATACACATAACTGGCAACTCCAGCCGTGGCGCTGTTTGCAGAGGAATTCTTCCTGTGTCTGGAATGCAGAGCAGGCCAGTTTCTCAGATCTCTCTTCTCTTCTTCCCTGGCCAGCACCACCCTTTCCATTTGTTCCCAGCTCTATGCAGACTATAATTATGTGTATTTCCTTTCATGCTACTTATAATTGTATAACATTTCTGCATGAGGATGAATGCGATTCATCCAATTTTCTTTCCCTTTCTCTTTTGTAATTCAAGCTGTTGCCTTGTTCTTTCTCATTGATTTCCGCACCACAACACAATCAAATGAAAATACATTATGTTGCACCTGACTTATCCATTTAAATCACCTGCCGTATGCTAATAGGTGCTGACAATTTTTATTGTAGCAGCCAATGGTGAATTGTATCAGCAGTGCAATAATATGCCCATATTTGTTTTTTCTGGAATATGCTGTGGTTTGATGCTTGAACAATTCAACAAAATTGTGAGGATTCAGTGGGAATGAGCAATAGATATTCACCCAACATCTTGCTTGATGTTTGAATCCTAGTGTTCCCATTGGATTCTTCTGCTCTTCAGGGAATTAGAGTGAAGAAGGTAGGAGCCAACCCTTATTGGCCACTTTCAGTGCGCTAGGCCCTGGACTAGGTACTCTATATGTTTATCCTTTCTTTACATATATTTTTTGCTTAATTCTTACAAGAAATGTAGGTTTTAATATGTACATAGCATTTATTTTATAAGTAATGAAATTAAAATTCATAGACATAAGATGATTTCTCAGGGTTTTGCAGCTGGTTAATGACAGAGTGGAGATTTGCCATCCATCCCATTTCCACACATTGTTTTCTCTCTTTGCAAAATTTTATTTTATTTTATTTAGAAGAATTTATTTATTTATTTTTAGAGCGAGGGGAAGGGGAGGAGAGAGGAGAGAAACAGCAATGTGTGGTTGCCTCTCTAGCACCCATACTGGAGACCCGGCCTGCAACCCAGGCATGTGCCCTGACTGGGAATCAAACCGGCGACCCTTTGGTTCGCAGGCCAGCGCTCAATCCACTGAGCCACACCAGTCAAGGCTCTCTTTGCAAAATTTTAAATTCCAGAAAGGTCAGCACACTCCTTTGCTATCTGAAGCTGCTTGACTGGGTGCATAGAGTTCATTTTTTATGGTATTCTAAGTGGGTACTGCCAAACTCTTATGGGAAATAGTTTTTAAAGAAGAATAGATGTGTTCTGCTCTTTGTGACCAAAATATTTTTACTGTGGGCCCAACTGCATTTTAAGAATTTTTTAGTTTTCCATAAGCCCTCATGACACTATCAGTCTGGTCCTTGTGTGTCAGTAAAGAATTCTGCCGAGCAGCACAGAAGACACAGTGTTGGCCCTGGTGTAGTCGTGCGTTTTCTGTGTCTCCTAGGGAAAGCCACGTGACCCCTGTGACACCGTGTGATGCACATGGCCTCTTTGCCTCAGGTGAAAGCTGTGAGTGTTGAATGAGATAATGACTGTGAAAGGCTGTGGAAACCGTCCGGACAGATAGACGTGTGTCAGTGGAAGTGAGCAGGGATCTGCCGGCCCGCGCTGTGAGCTGACGTTAGGCGCTGCACTGGGAGGGAAGGCTGCGAGGGCTTCCTCGCCCTCATGGAGCTAAAAATGAAGATAAATAAAAACAGAGTCATTGAGCTGGGCCTTGACTTTATAATACATTGACAATTCTTGCTATTGTTTTTCCTTCAGTACCATCAACAGTTGATTCTCAAGTGGAGGAAACATCTTGCAAAAATGCTCTCCATTATCTGATATTTTATAACTTACATTTTAAGAGGTTTTAAAATGAAACTTCCTTTACTGTGCCTTGCTTTCAGCTTGCCAGATTGTTATAGTGGAAAATATCTCCTCATCCATGAAGACCAGGCTCAAGGCCCATCACTTACTATTGCAATGATTTTCCAAGTGTGGTTCCTGCACCAGCAGCTTCAGAATCACCCGAGAACTTGTTAGAAATGAAAAAAACATGGTTTCACTTATCTGTGGAATCTAGTGAATGGAATAAACTTACAAACAAAATCAAAACAGACTTCTAGATACTGAGAACAGACTGAGAGCTGTCAGAGGGGATGGTAATGTGGGGGTGAGTGACAAAGGTGAAGGGATTAAGTTAAAAAAAAAAAAAACCCGTCATAGACACAGACAACAGTATGGGGATTACCAAAGGGAGAGTGGGGTGGGGGAGGTAGAAGAGGATAAAGGGGGGATAAATGGTGGTGGAAGGAGACTTAACTTGGGGTGGTGAACACGCAATATAATACACAGATAATGTGTCGTAGAATTGTATACCTGAAACCTATGTATATAAGTTTATTAACCAATGTCACCCCAATAAATTCAATTTTTAAAAATCTTAAAAAAATAAAAAAAGAAAATTCTAGAGCCTCACCCCAGGCCCACTGAGTCAGAGACTCTTGTGGTGAGCCTCAGCACTCTGCATTTTAATGAGTCTGCCTGGAGAGTCCAACGGGCTTTCTGCAGAAGAACCACTACTCCAGGAAACCCTCCAGGTAGAAGTCAGCAGTTATGGAAAGTAGCCTAACAGGCCAGGAAGAATGCACGAGTGCGGGCAGGGGCTGGGAATAAGGCCGTAGGCAGTGGGAGGAGGGGACTATCAAATGGAGAGCCCCCCTGCTTAATGGTGGCTGCTACTGATTATTTCAGCCGTAGCATGCATTTAAGAATGTGAAGCAGGTCCAAATATAATTTTCCAAAACATAATAACATGACTGTCTTACAAACACAGTGAATACCTGTCAAAGATAAATTTAAATAACTCATTAATAAAAAATTAGCAAGATGATAAATCTTTTTCAAAGGAAAAAATGAGACACTGGCATATTTAGGCAGATAATAGGAGAAAGAATACTGAAAAAAGCTTAAGTAAGTTATAAAACTGATTAACACTCTGCAGAGCAATAAAACACTTACCTGTGGGATTATTTTTCCTAGTGGACAAAAATAATTTGCAATCAATCTTTTACAGGTTAACATCTAACTTTAGAGTCTTGACCGTAAACAATAGCAAATAGTAAAGCAAACACTATCGCATCCCCGGAGTCTGGGGCTGAGGCAATTGTGTGACTCTTAGGAAGCCTCCTTACACAATGTTCTGTCCGTTATGACTGAAAAAGCATGTAGGAATCTTTTGGAGTTATTTCCAATGTTTAGATATTGCTTTTACAAGTAAGAATGGCAGACTTTCCACTTACAAAAGAAGACTAAGAATCAGGACCTACATGTGAAAGTTTTCCATGAGCAGATACGGACTAGATAAAACAGGCTTGAGGACAGGTAACTGTGGACTGCCGCCTTGCAACCCAGGTATAAAACACTACTGAATTTGCAAACTCCAAAAATACTCTATTCATCAATTGGTGCCACTCATTCTATTCATTTTCTCTATTGTGTCCAGTTAAGCACTCTGTGTTTTATTATTAAAGCCTATTATTCAACGTTTGAAAGCAGAGCTCACAGGGCAGCTTTTTGTTCAAATGTCCTTAGCAGACATTTCAGACCTCAGCTCCCCTGTGTTCTTCAAAATTCAGCAGCTTTGCTTTCTATTTTATAACTTCAACCTAAGATACAAGCAGCTTACCCTATTAATATTTAAGGAGTTCCAGGCAAGATTGAGAATGAGAGAAATATCTAGGCACAGTAAGGCCAAAATGATTTAAATCCTTTCTACAACATTCTTAGGTAGAGGGATGCGATTTGAGGATTTTCATAAAAGAGGAGATTTTTCTTCCTGCTTCTCCCCTTGTTGTTCCAGAGTCTTCTGCCATATCCTTCAAGCCTCAGAGGGAGGACAGATGTAATCCAGAGCAAAGAATCAATGCTCAGCTTTGAGTTACAAAACAGAATTTTAAAAGTGCCCAACAAGAGGGAATAGCCTTGAAACCTAATGCAATCTTCCTGTGAGATTTGTTTTCATTTTCAAAACATGAAAGTCATTTTCAAAACATTGACTTTGCATAAAAAGAGTCAGAGTTTGACTCCTAATTTAGAATTGATTCATTCCTCTATCCACTCACTCATCCCACAATTAGTTATTGAGCATCTAAAATGTACTAGGCACTGGGTATACAGCAGTGAACAAAACCAAGTGTTCTCATGGAGTTTACATCCTGATGAATGGAGTTGGACAGTAGGTATATCACAAATAAACAAATGAGAAGTTGAGTGGGAGTAAGTGGCGTGGGGAGAAAAGGGCTGAGAGAGAGAGATGAGAAGTGTCACAGGGGGTACAGATGCTGTTTTATATACAGTTAGGAGGGAAGGGAGGCCTCTCTGTATGCAGTCTGAGCAGAGGGAACAGCCTGTGCAATTGTTCGCGTCAGGAGGTGGCTGGAGCAGTGTCAGACAGGAGGGAAGGGCAAATCACATAGGGTCGGACAGGTCAATGTCAGGGCTTTGGACTTGACTCTGTGAAGAGGAAATCAGTGGAGGGTTTTGTTGAGCAGAGGATTGATGACGTAAGTTATGTAATTTGCATGGTCAGAGGCATCACTGTGGCTGCTGCTCTGAACACAGACTCTGGAGAACCAGGGGAGGAAACAGAGGGGCCCGTGAAGAGTCGGTTGCAGTGATGCAAGTGAAGAACGGGGGTGGCTCAGGCCATCGTGGTGGAGAGGAGAGGAATTATCAGCTTCTGGATGTATTTTAAATAATGAGTCAGAACCATAAAACACAAAAGGCGAGGACAAGATTGTGACTAGAGGGCTGGAAGAAGCACCTGGAAGAGCTATGAGTTGAGCTGACATATGCTGAGTCTCCGAGAATGGCCCAGCCCAATTTTCCCTTGACCTCAAGCCAAGCTCTGGAGATAAAGGGAAGAGAGGACCCTTGGGTAAGTTGGAGAGAATTCTGGAGCAGACGGTGTTTGTCCTCCCCACGGAGAAGTGCTGAGTCTGGCAGGATGTTAGGATGTCACAGCGCATCAGCTGGGTGAGGAGCCTGGGAAGATAGACAAGAGGACCACCCTTCAGACTCTTATGTACACTGTATGGTGAGCAAACAAAAATTTCCCATAACCCTGAGAAGGAACTAATGGCAAGAGAAAAGAAAGCCAGCAGACGCAAAGGATCTGTTGCCAGGAGCAGGGTCCGTGGCCGAGTTGGAGATGCTGGTAGCAGCAGAGGAAGAGGATTGGATTCTAACACCCAAGACCGGGTAGCTCCAATGATGCCCCAGGGGATGCCCGCAGAGATGGGGGCAGTTCACAAGGACAGATTTTCCTCTTGCAAAGGAGAGAACTCAGCCTAACAGAGCTTTGTATACAGTATGCAGTCTCCAACAACGCAACGACAACACTGATAAAACAACAGCTCCAGACAGAATTCCTGTTGACTCTATCAGGGTGGAGTTGAAGAAGCAGACATAATTCCAGGGATATTTGCCCTAATAGAGATTTTCCCCCCTTGCCTAATCTACTTTTATTGTCTACATAGCCTGTAGCAAAGTAGAGTGAGCAGACTAGTCACTTAGTTGTTCTTATAAAACCTCTGGCTAATCATTGTAATTAGGCACCAGGGCAAAAAAGTGCTAACAGCTTCGAATTTGATTCCTGGTGGCAACAGTCCAGGCCCAGCTTTCTGACTATGCACACTTATACATCCCCCCTCCCCGCCAGGTCTTAAAATCTCCACCTGTAAAATGCGGGGCTTGTACAGAAAATCTCTATATTTCCTTTTCGTTTTCTTTAACTCGAAATTAGTGGACTTTCTGAAACTAAACATTTTTCAGCTAACTGTCCCCATTCCTATCACTCACCTCAGCACCTGGCACAGCGCCTTCTTCATACTGGGTTCCAGATGACTTTTGACCTCACGAGTAAATGATGAATGAGGAGGTGACTGCACGCTGAGCCCACTGCAGGGCCTGTGGAGGTAAAGGGCAGGACGGATGCTGGCCTGAAGCCCGCTGGGGGATGGGAATAGGGTAGATCAGGCTGGGAGCTGTGGCCACCTTATTTCCTGATCTGTTGTCCTCAGTACCCCACCTACTGCTCTCTGGTTTAGTCCCTTAGGAAATACAAGAAGCACATTTGAACTCGACTCATCCTTTCTTTTCCCCTCACTCTTAGCTATTTTAAGGCATTGAAACTGGGAGCTGGCAGTGTCCTGAAGCTAGAGACCCTCTGCTGGTGGCTTAGTCTCTCTCTTTTTTTTAATGCTGCATGTGACAGGGCTCTAACCAGTCATCCACAGGGCTGGCTAGAAACTTCCAGTGACTAGGTTCATTCTTGTCGGGGACATAAAGTGTCCTTCTCAGAGCGAAGCTGCCGTGTTGGCCGGACGGTGCCTGTGAAGGTGCCCGTTCTGCCTGGTCTGTCTAGGTGCCTCTCTCCTCACTGACTTCATCTCCACGGCTTCAGTGGGATACTCAGGCTCACGCCGCTTCCTATTACTAAGTCGGAAGGGATAGGAACAGAAATGGGGAGAGGAGATCCCGCAGGCCCTAGGAGAGGCAGAGGTGGGCTGGTAAGGAGGGGAGGGAGTTGTAGATGCAGAGAACTGTCTCGGCAAGTGTGTGAAAGGGGATGGGGGAGAGCAGGGCTGCACAGGGAGCAGCACCTATCAAGTCATCGATTTATCTGGAGTCCCCGTCCTTATCAAGCCAGAACCATAACTTGATGGTGCCATTTTTAGGAAGGTTTAAAATCTGAGGCCAAGAAGTCTGCATTTCATAAAGTCAATAATTCAAGAAATCAAGAAAATGTGGCAAGGGACGTGTGGCTGTGCCAGGTGTGTGGTGCAGAACGTAGCAGAACACGAGTGATTGTGGCTCACACCTCCATCTTTGGCCTTCGTGCAAAAGAAAGCTATTATTTAAAGATGGATGTGTAAATAATTTTTGAAAAATTTCAAGCAGCACTTGGTGCCTGTGGGCTTTTTGATTTGGAATGAATAAATGTCTACATTATCCAATTTCTTTGCACTGCCGAGGAAAAAATGTTTTGCTGCCGAGAAGAAAAACCTTCCAATTTTTAGAAACCTTTTTGAATTCTCTGGAGTTTCTATTGACATATTAACATAAATTTGGGTTAAGAATAAATGAATTAGAATTAAAAGGATTTAATTTCCTAAAAACTATACATGTTTTCTCAGTGAATGAACTCATCCCTAAGGTACCAACAGTGTGCAAGTCAGTTTAGGCTTTAACATTTTTTCAGACTTTTCTCTATATCCTCTCTATAGAAACTCTGTGTATATTATAATTCTATACAGATCCCTGGTTCTGTACGTATTCCAGGTCTGGATTAAACCACTGGGTTTTCTAAGCTTGAGCACCCGTTCCATAATTTTTGAAGGAATCAAATGTCTGCAGCTTAAGTTTTAGATTGAGCTCAGCGGTACGGTGGAAAGAGCAACCTCGGAGACCGAAGAACCAGGGTCAGAATCCCCATTCTACCACTTCATAGACTAGCGGCCTGAAGCAATTCTCAAAAATTCTCCCAAGATTATTTTTTTCTCATCTGTATAGTAAACAAACGCTGCCAACCTCCAGCTAGCAGAGAAGAGAAATGCGAGTTTCTCTCCACAGCTTGCACGTGGTAGGTGCTGAATAACGACTCCTTCTAGTCTCTCTCCTTTCCTCATCCCCTCCTTCCCCACAGAATGTGGTGTTTGCTTGCTCGGTCCTTTGCTTAAAAACTCCCATTGCCACTCAAATTACCACCCACGGTGATTTCTGTCCTCTAGGTGTTAGTCACTCTCCATTAAAGTGAGGGGAATAAAGGTGACTGCTATCACTGTCATTCCGTGAGTTTAGGGACTTCCCCTCTCAGCCTTTCCTCAGCTGGCCATTCCCTCCCTCCAGCCATGAATCCCATTTCCTTCCAGTGTAACTTTCATTGCAGGTGCTCTGTGTCAGGCACACCTGGCCTGCTGATAAGACTTAAGCTTAGACATAGGCTAATAGAATTTGCTGAGAGCTACATATGGAGCAGTGTTTTTCTTCTTGTTAGCTGACTTTGTTTCATTTCAAAACGTTATGATTTGCAAGTCTCTGATAATTTTATATCTTCTTAACAATTTAACACAATCTGCTTGTATAAGTGATTTGTTACCCATTCTTCTGGCAATGACATTAGTTTTATTTTTTTAGATTTCTTTTATTTCTTTTTTAAGGTTAGTTTTTATACTGTTGTTCATGTACAGTTGTCTCCACCACTACTCCCCACCAACCCCTACCTCCTGCCCTCAATCCTTCCTCCCTTTGGCTTTGTCCATGGGTCTTTTGTACATTTTCCTTGATGAACTTTTCCCTTCTTTCCCCCATTGTCCTCTTCACCCCTCCCCTCTGGTTACTGTCAGTTTGTTCTTTATTTCAATGTCTCTGGTTATGTTTTGCTTGCTTGTTTGTTTTGTTGATTGGGTTTCACTTATAGGTGAGATCATATGGTATTTGTCTTTCACCACCTGGCTTTTTTCACTTAGCATAATGCTCTCCAGTTCCATCCATGCTGTTGCAAAAGGTAGGAGCTCCTTCTTTCTATCTGCTGCATAGTATTCCATTGTGTAAATTGTACCACAGCTTTTGATCCACTCATTTACTGATGGGCACTTAGGTTGCTTCCAGCATTTGGCTATTGTAACTTGTGCTGCTATGAACATTGGGGTGCATAGGTTCTTTTGGATTGGTGTTTCAGGGTTCTTAGGATATAATCCCAGCAGTGGAATCGCCAGGTCAAAAGGCAGTTCCATTTTTCATTTTCTGAGGAAATTCCATACTGTTTTCCACAGTGGCTCGACCAGTCTGCGTTCCCACCAACAGTGTACTAGGTAGGGTTCCCTTTTCTACAAAACCTCACCAGCACTTATTGTTTGTTGATTTGTTTATGATGGCCATTCCGACTGGTGTGAAGTGGTATCTCATTGTGGTTATAATTTGCATCTCTCTAATGGCTAGTGATGTTGAGTATCTTTTCATATGTCTGTGGGCCCTCTGTATGTCTGCCTTGGAGAAGTGTCCGTTCAAGTCCGTTGCCCACTTTTTACTTGGATTGCTTGTCTTCTTGGAGTGGATTCATGTGAGTTCTTCATGTATCTGGGAGATCAAACCCTTGTCTGAGATATCATTGGCAAATATATTTTCTCATATAGTTGGTTTCCTTCTTCATTTTGCTGATGTTTTCTTTAGCTGCACAGAAGCTTTTTATTTGCATGAAGTCCCATTTGTTTATTCTTTCCTTTATGTCCCTTGCTCTAGTGGGCATATTGGTGAAAATACTATTGCATGGAATATCTGAGATTTCCCTGCCTGTGTTCTCCTCTAGGGCTTTTATGGTATCGTGACTTATATTTAAGTCTTTTATCCACCTTGAATTTATTTTTGTGTATGGTGTAAGTTGGTGGTCAAGTTTCACTTTTTTTGCATGTAGCTTTCCAGATCTCCCAACACTATTTGTAGTTTCTAATAGTAAATTCCTTTGTGTCATTATAGCTGATTTATATGCTTTAAATATAATTGTATGGCTTGGCTTTGAAAATAAGATAATAGAATATGAAATTCTTGACCCTGGCACCAGACTGACGCAGATTTCCCGGGACCTCTATCACACCTCATTTAGTCTCTGAACTTGGGTATGAAAGATTCTGTTGTCAGATTTGAAGAAAGGATCACAACTATCAATACTTGTAACTGCTCATAACGTAAAACGATCAGATGTTTCACTCTTTGAATCTCTAGACACTATGAATTACTGATTGACTTTGCATAAAGAAAAATCCCAAGAATTCCAGGATATTTTAATGTAGTTAAAAGAACTCTGAACTCAAATTAGAAAACGTAGGTGTAAATACTGTCTCCCACTTTCTAGCAATTTGACTTGAGTGAGTTAACTTTCTGAACTGTAGTATTCTTCAGTATAAAGTAGACATAATAATCCCTGTATTCTAGGATGCTCCATGAGTTAAAAGAGTTAATATATATAAAATAACATGAAAACTATAAAGCACAAACATTGTCATTATTATAGAATAACTTTTATTTTGTTCATAATAACAACATTATATTGTATTATTTAAATTTTTATTGTGCAATACCATATGATGGATCTTAGTATGTATGTCAATGTTTTTAAAAAGTGCAATAAAATGCAAGGAAATCATAAATACCCCCCAAACTGATAATAATCATTAATACAATAACTAAATTAAATACCCAAAAGAGAGGGCAAAAATAAGTTTATTGTTTGTTTTTTTCAGCCACTGACTCTGAAGGTTGTACCCAAAGTTTTAGGATTGGAAATTCTTTCTCTGTCTTCACCCTTGCAAGGGTGTCTTGAGTTGATTTTGAGCATGAAACTACTTCTTTGTCATTGTACCTAAACACAGACCAGACATTTAGGTGGTACCTTTCAGTAAGATTGTCCAGAATGTTATAATATTGAAACACCATATTCTGCTGATGCAAGGCTCTTCCATTACCACCACCTTAGCCTCTGCCGGGGGGCTCTTCTCCAACCCTCTGCTGCCCAGGATGAAATGGGTTAACTCCTGAAATAGCTCAGGACTTCCAGAACTCACTCATCTGAGCACTGAAGACATCCCTTCTGGCTGATTGATGCCCTGCAGGACTGATTGGTAGCCAATTTGAATACCACTCTTAACTTAAGTTCTATATCGAAGGTTGAGTGGCTCCATTACAACTGAAAGGTAATATCTTTTCATTGAGACAAGTGCTAGATGGAGAGCATACGAGCAGCACTTTCCCTTCGAATGCCTTACTGGCACCAATCTTGAATAGCTAATGTGATTCTGAAATTGATTTGAGACCTAGAGCTTTTAAATAGGATTTGAGCCCCCCGAATTTAGAAAAGATATAGGGTGTATATTATATATACATATACTATATAATATGCTCTGTATATTATATACATAATGTGTATATTTTGTGTGTGTATATAATGTAATGCGTTATATATAGGGTCGGGCACAAGTAGGCTTACAGTTGTGAATACATGAAACACAGAGCTTACTCTTGTCTTATTTATGAATGACTGTAGTATTTTCCATAGGAACAACTGTAAACTTACTTGTGCCCCACCCTGTATGTTACAAACATTACCCGGAGAAAGTCACCAGAGGTCAGTGACTCCAAAAAGTTTAAGAATCACTGTGTTGGTTCTTTCTGATGTTAACACTACTAGATTTACAGAGGAGAGACACACGGCAAATGTGCACAAATGGAAACCATGCTAACAAGATGTATGGCTGTCAACATTTTAATAGGGAAACTTTTAACAAGACTTGAATTATTTAAAAGGGACTGAAATGAGTTTAGTCTTCAGCTGAACATATGCACATTTCCATCAGAAACAAATGGATCTCTCTGGAGTTCCCAGACTTGCAAGTATATTTACTAAAGTTCCTCTACGATAGTGAGGGGATGGAAATTACTCTTTCATGCCTTCCTCTGGAAGAAAACAGAGCTCTCCCTGCGGGCTTCCTGCTCTCCACTCGGTTCAGGTGAAGTTCTGTTGCCAGAGACAATGTGTTAGGGGCCATCAGGCTCTGCCAGCGATGGTCAAGTCCACTTCTCAAGCACCATTTCTGATCAAAATAATAATAACAACAACAACAATAATAATAATATCTATAGTAACAGCTGATTTCACAAGTTCTGTTATTTATTAATAATTTTGCTACTTACTAGGGGTTTATTTACTATGTACCAGGTACTATACTGAGCCCTTTCTTTACATTATTTTATTTAATCTTTATAACTACCAATAAGATGGATATTACTATGTCTTATATACAGGTGAGAAAATTGGTGTTCAGAAAATTTTACTTTTATGAATTTACAAAGTTAGTGAATAGCAGAGCCAGGAATTCAGTGTGGATAAGTCTGTCTGCCTCAGTATTCCACCTGATCTGGTAAGTCCCTGGATCAGTTGTAGGGGATGTTACCTATTATTTATCTGTTTGTTACATATGCCTGTCTCATTTGGGCTATTCAACCACCCTACTGAAAAACAATAGTAATCACAAGTACATAGTGAGCAATGGCTGCCGACCTCTGCATTTAATTTTTGTAGGGTTGCTTTTTACACATGAATTTGGCAAATTTTTATGTATAATAACCATGACGATAATAATTGATGTCTTCTTTTATGGGCCATGCCCTACTTTCCAATAGTAAGCTCTTACCTCTCGCCAATTTAGGCTCAATACAATATCTTATCTTTATATATTATTATAGCAACTATGTGCTCTCTTCACTAGCTCTTAGAAATGTTGTCAGATTTCAACTAAATATATATAAATACATGTAGCTAAATATAAGTAAACAAGGGGTTTTATCAGTAAAGATGACCTATTGTACATAATATTCAGTTTCCATAAGGATAGTTAATCCCCTTCCCCACTTCCATACAAGGCAACTGACAGTTGGCTCCAGTCTTCCTACTGTGGTTGTCATTTTGCCTATTGTTTTTGGGAGTGGGGTGGGGAGGTGTGTGTGTAGGGAGTTCATGGAGGGCAGGAAATGGCATGTGACCCCTCCTTGGAAACTAGGGAGCTGCAGAGTGGGTCCTGGAGTCTCTAGAATTCTATAAGCCCAATCTCCTTGGGTCAATCTCATGAGATGAGTACTAGAATCTCTGCTGGTGTCTGGAAGCCCTAAATAGTCACTGGGCTTAAAATCCCTATGACGTTTAAGTGGAACAGCAAAATTATCTTCAGGTGGTGCCAAACCACACTGAGGGTTGGAACCAATTGTTTACCTGAAACTGCTCCCACCCCCTACCCCTGCCCCCAGTTGAAAAGAGGCAAATTCTCATAGAAAATATACAGATTTGGTGTTGGACAGACCTGGGTTGTATCCTCTTGCTGCCAAGGTTATTGTGAAGTCTAAAGGGGCACAGTAAAGCCGGTGTAAACAATTAGGAAGCACAGCACTCAGCATCTGTGAGGTGCTCTTTATGTGTCATTTGATATTGACCTAGACAGATCTGACTTGGCCTGAAATTTGCTCCTTAAATATTGAATTGACTTTTGCCATTACTACTTTCACTTTATTGAAAGCAGAGTGACCTTTCCTCACTTGATGCCGAATCCAACAGAACAGCCTGATTCCAGAATGAGAATTTTATCTCAGTGATTGACCCCACACCTTGTCTTTAACTGATTAGCTGGCTCCCACAGGCACCCAGGCCTGGCATAAACTACAGAAACGCGTGGGCCCTATATTCCAGAGATGTCTGGGGATGGGAATGGCATTTTCTGTAGAGGATCTCTGTGGAGGATCGGAGCTTTGCTGGCAGCCTCACAAGGATCTGTCAAAAGAGGAAACACAGCATTGAGTAATAGCCCAAGGAGAGTTGGTACCAGAGGAGGCGTCTTAACCAAGCAGAGGGAGCAGAGAAGGGAAAGAGTCTTAGAAACTGATAATAAGACACTCAGACAGTGTGGGAGAGCCTGGCACCACCTAGATGGGTAGGGCAGGGATATCAGATTTTGTCTACAAATTTTGGTGATGAGGTAAAGGATGGATAATGAATAAGCATAGAAAATGTGGCTGAAATTCCAGTATGTTACTATAAAGAAACCAAATCCCCTATGTGAGAGCAACAGGGAGGTGATCCATTAGATGTGAAAGCCTCAAGTTCTGAACTTCTAGGCCCAGAGGTATCTGTGAGCTGGAACTCGGCTTCAGGTGAATGGCTCTCTAGACCTCTCTGGACCTCTGTTTTCCATGGGAATTTCTAATGTAACTACTAGATAAAAAATTTAAAATAACTGTGCATTCAAACATGGAAGAAACGAATGCAAATAATTCTGTATGGAGGGGTGCAATTTCATATCGGGTAGAAGTAAATGGCCATGCCACAAGGAAAAAGGCTACAGCTCTTTCATATCACAAGTGGGAGAAGCTGCACCCAGGCCCTGAGGAAATGGCCAGTGATTGGAAGAGTTAACAAAGTGTCAGGGAAGCAGCAGTTATGATGGCTAATCTTCCAGCACTTAAAAAAATTTTTTCTACTCTTCCTAAAAAAGAATATAGGATAAAGCTGCTCCCAAGTCCTTTAAATGGTTTCTCATTGAATTCAGAAACACCTTAATCATTCAACTTCATGATTCCCCAGTACATCAGTTTGATGTTCCTTCATATTGCTAAAGAAGATTATGAGCTCAGATTTTTTTAAGTCAGTAGAACCATGTTCTTCAAAGCAGCGTAGCCGACTTTCTGAAGCTAGTTAGACAAAATTCTCCCCAGGATTTAAATTACCAGAGAAAAAGATAAAAAGATAATTTCAGAAACAGATTTTAAGGCCTATAAAGTAAGCTAAATCTGAAATTCAGGTTTAGGAGAGATTTTTGTAAAAGATGTCTAGGGTTTCCTATACGCTTGGGGGGATCATTTCCTGCCTCACCTCATCACCAGCCATCGGGTCTGAGAGTCCACCTTGCTTTAAACCTCTTCAAGCTATCTTGGCTTCCGACCTTCACGACACCCTCATCTCTTTGCTTCTCTTTGTTCTTGGCTGGGTCTTATGATGCTTAGCAGCTGGAAGGCTTCATCCTTGTCAGGGGTCAGTCCATCCTCTTCATTGCTTGCTAAGCTTTGTGCTAGCAAATAGTAATCCAGGAATAAGAATGAGTGACTGTAATGTTGATACAAACCTTAACTTTAAGGAAGTAAAACTTTTCCACTTTTGTAAGGCAAGTTTCTCCCATTTGTGTTTATGGAACTCACCTTGGAAAGATATAAAAAAATAAAGTATAAAATTGTTTTTTATATTAATGGTCTTGACAGATCTGCTACAAGCCTTAACTGTATAGAAGAGATTCAAAATACATAGCCATAATTATTTTTAAAAGTTTAAAGCTATTTTTAAAGCTGCCATAATTTGAGTGATTCTGAAATAAAACAGCAGAGCTTAATGTGAAGGTGAATTACGTTGGACTCAGTTCCACATCTGCACAGTTCCTATATGTAGCTGCATGATAGTCAAGGGTTTCGAAGGACTCCATTTTTACTGGACCTAGCATTATTTTATTTTTTCTGACATTCTAAACAAGTGTGAAAGGAGCAGAAACACTGTCAGTGAGTAACACATTGAGTTTATTAGAACATTCGAATACCCTAAGGCGCGGGTGGCAAGCACAAGGCCCGCGGGCCGAATCCAGCCCTCCACCTTGTTTTAGGAGCCCCTTGCCCCTAGTTAAGGAGTAGTCACATTTACACAGCCCTAAAATTACATTTGGCCCTTTGAAGGCAACCATGAGGCTGATGTGGCCCCAGTGAAAATGAGTCTGACACCCCTGCGCCTAAAGAGAATAAAGTGTTCATAATTTTAGGCATTTTCATATCTGCTATAATATTTTAGCAAATTCAACATGATGGTATTTTTGAGGTAACTATGCTCATCACATTGATGGATTAAAAATTCACCATGCCACTTAGATTCAGAAAGGTGTGGGGAAATTTTGAATTATAGTTTCCTCAGAAGACTAAGAAGTCATTGAGCCATTTGGATTCTGAAGGATAGAAAATTTTGCATTCTTCTAAATTGTTTTCATTTACATCTTAATGAAGATCTTCAAAGGCAATAACGGCATATCTAACATTGATCTCTTTTGACTTGTGAAAGAAATAGGTGTTTATTGAAGAAAATGTGTATAAAATGAAAAGTGATAAGAAGAAAATGAGACAATTGATTTACCCTTTTCATAAACAGGCTTTGAACCTGAATGGTGTGTGTCGGTGCCACAGGTGCAGATTTAGGCACAGCAGAGGGCGTCTGTGAGGAGCTGACAGTGTCCCAGACAAGCGAGCTCACAGCTGAAATGAGGTGTGCAATAGAGGTACCGTGGCCAGCGTGCAGGGTGCCATGGTAGCACGTAACAGGAGCACCCGACAGGGTGGAACCTCCTGGGGTAGTTGTGAAATCCAGGTGGACACCTGAGGGGTGAATATGAATTCTTTAAGTGAGAAAGTGGTGGGGGGGGGTGAGTGTTTCAACTAGAGGGGACGGACCACTTAAAGACCGTGATGAGAAAGATCACAATGAAATTTGGGATGTCTAATTGATCAGAGTTAATATTTTTGACATTCTTGCCTGTGCTATTCCTCTTTTAAAAGACGTCTTGAGTATGTATCGTGCCAGGTGGGTACTGGAAATATTGGGGGAACACTTTGTAAAGTACACGGCTGTCTAATCATTATGCTGTACACCTGAGGCCAATACAAAGTAATATGGAATGTCAACTGTAAATTTAAAAAATTAAAAACAGACATGTTGAAATATATTTTAACACACTTTGAATCATAGTCTTTTTACCCACTATATTCATTTAGTCATAGATTGTATCTATGGCTCACATCATTGCAATTCTTCTATATAATGTTTAATGGTAGCAAAGTTATCTATGTAATTAATATCATAATTAACCAGTCCCCTTTCTTTGAGAATATTTTGCACAATTTTTCTCTATTATGAAAATAGAGCATTTTAATAGATGTTTTATACATATCTCCATTTCCTTAATGTTGGATGTATTGTGTATTTCAAATAACAGCATCACCCCTAATTAAACACCACCATAAACAGTGTCCTTGATGGCTCTTTATTGAGGAGCATTTATTGAAAACCTCATACGTGGAACACAGACCAGTCGTCCTCAGCAGCTATAAGTGGACTTGGTGCCATACAGCAGACCCTGGTGTTTGAATATGACGGCACGTCCCCTTAGCAATTCCTGCTCCGTGCTTCAGCAGTTCTATCTGTATCCTCTAAAACTCCTCGAGTTGGACTTCAGGGAAGGCTTGAAGTAGTTTTCATCTCCGATTACATTTTTTTTTTCAAAATAAGGATTTCAGTAACATTTACAAAATGCAGAAATCTTGACTCCACAACAAATTCCAGTAGTTTGCTCTAATGCCACACATTGGCTGTCATCTCTGTAGCCAGGGACACGGAACAGTTTGGAACTTAAAATACTTCATTGCAATGACCTGAATTGGTTCATTGCATAAAGTGCCTTCACAAAAGAAAGTAAGTAAATGAACAAATAAAGGCATTGGCTACTATATCACATGTCTCAGATTTTTAAAAGAGAAAAAGAAAAGATCGAGTACTGAATCCAACCTCAGAAGACCCAGCACTGGTCTTCCTGTCTCCCCGGACTGTAAATGCCTTGAGGCCAGGAGGCAGGATCTGTCATCTCTGTGTCCCTCTACTGCCTGTGACAGTGCTAGCAGATGGCACTTAGTAAAATCAAATTGAATGAATGAATGAGTGAATAGGTGAAAGGAAGGGAGGGAGGGAGGGAGGAAGGAAAAGGGAGAGAGAGAGAGGAAGAAGAAGGAGGAGGAGGGGGAGGAGGGGGAAGAGGAGAAGAGAAAGAAAGAAAAGAGAGAAAGAGGGAAGGGAAGGGAAGGGGAGCGGAGGGAAGGGGAGGAACGGGAAGGGAAGGGAAGGGAAGGCAGGAAGAATTAAGCCCGAGTCTTTTAGGAGAATCAAATGCGGTTTACAGCAATGTGGATGTAGCTCTTGTACGTCCTAAGCCCATCCACCTGAGAGGGAATATTTCCATAGAACAGAGGGGTGACACAGTTGAACAGGTACCTCTACCCTTTTGCTCAGGGCCAGGTGTGAACAATTTAGTTTTTAATCTCTTAAATATATCTTGAGGAAATGAGCTTTAACTAAATAAAGAGCTGTCTGCACATTTTTTTCCTTTTTGTGTGTGTTTTAAGGGCTATTTCTCAGTGTTATTGCAGCCAAGTCTCATACCTTGAGAAAAGATAGATCATCCTCATTTTTTTCTTTGAAACAGGCTTAGTACCAGGCTACAAAGTAGTGTCTCCCCAAATATTAATAATTTCCTCAAAATGAAGAACCATAGATGGAAGTAACATTGAAGTCCTGCAGTCTAAAGATCACCGTCTATGACAGCAAACTTGAATGATGAGCATCAGGTACTTACTTGAAAAAGAATTAGTGAAATCTGTGGAAACAAAAGTGAATGAAAAGAAATCATAGACTTACAGGAGTCCTGGAATAAAGATTTGGTGATAGACATTTTACAAACCAAGGCAGCGTGGGAGGGCTTCAATTTATATTTTTAAATGTGAGCAGATGGGCTGAGCATTCTTGTAGAAAGGGGATGTGTGTGTCTCTGAGATGAAAATGTAGTTCATGAAGGCTGTTCCTTTGCAGGTGGGAATAATATGAGCTTACTCACTTTGCAATGATAAGAGAGCTAAAAATCAAATCTCCAAAATGTTTCACATATGGTGACCCAGTTCTTATTTTCTCGTTAATTGTCTGGAGAGTTGTTCTTTCTTTACATTTAACAATTTGAGCGAAATATACTATTTTCAAAAGAAATCCGCATGTCAGTCATATAAACATTAGACACGACACAGGAGAACTCTTACCTATTGTGTGGCTTTGCCAATCCTGGAGTCATGGGAGTTAAGGATGGGGCAGGGAGTGAGGACACACTTCCTGCTTACAGATCTACTTTGAGAGGCAGAACCACCAGGGCTTAAGAAAGAACAGTTGATAAGTATGTTTGTTATACATACATCGGTGTACACGTTGTTGTTTCCCCTTGAAAGACAGCAGAGGGTTAGAAAGAATGCAGAGTCTGGAGCCAGAATGCTTGAGTTCAAATCCTGGCTCTGCTACTTCCTTGCTGTGTGACCTTGAGCAAATCACTTAACCTTCCGCTACTTCTATTCCCTCACCAGTAACATGGAGGGAATGGGAAGGAGAATACGAGTACCTATCGGCAGGGACATGTGAGAGGGTTAAATTGGTGGAGACATAAAAAGAGTTTCCAGCAGTGTCTGGCATACTGTTAATGTTATATAAACACAGTGGTTGCCTTTATTATTACTTACTTATTAGTATTCTGATATAATACAGGTACCTAGAGTCTGAATTTCAGACAAATATACCGACACCATATTTTTGTTGACCATCAATAACCCCTCTTACCAGACCTTACTATCAGCCTGTATCTTTTTGTGGAGCCAAGTATTTACTAACATTTGCTGTCATAAAAAATGACTTTTTTAAAACTGAAAGATTCTTTTAGGGCTTCCCTAGTGATCCCATATTAACATTTTCAGATGTATTAGATAAATTCAGGTGTATTAGATAAACCACCATTCAGTTCAGGTACCTGCTGTCGGCCAGGACTGTGCACATCACCATAGAATTACAAAGATGAATCAAAGAGTAGTTAGTAGAGAGATTAAAACCCAGTGGGATTCAAACATTCACATATATGATAGATTGTTTTATGAACTTCAGTCATTTCACTCATCCCCTTCATCTTAATCTGCCTCCATTTAAGATAAGTAATTTTTAAATGAGTTCCTCTGTGTCATAAGGAAAAAATTTCTCCTCCTTTCTTCTCTGTCCCAGCTTTTTTCAAAGTACATTTCAGCTTCCTCTCTCTGACACTGGCAAAATGCACACAGTTTTTCAGGTAAATCTGGCAGGAACAGGTTTCCACTTTGTTACCAAAACCATTTCTGAGAATTTTGCTCCTGGAATTGAATACAATAGTACATGAGCCAAATATTTAGGAAACCATGCACAGTGACTCTCAGGGCTGTTTGTTCATTAAAACATAATAATTCTTTTCTTGTCCTAAGAACAGCAATATGTGCACAGTTCAAAAGTAGGAAAATATAAAATAGAATAAAGAAAGAAAAAGCCATTTATAGACTTAACATGGAAAAGAACATATTTTGGTATTTTTCATTCATCCTCCCCCTTTTTACTTAACAGATATGACATTAAATGTGTTCTTTTCTGCTTTCAAACATAATGTTATTAAAGTGTGGGCACTTTCCCCATGTCACCAAGTATTCTTAAAGGACCCATCTGATGGATTGAATTATTATGATTTATTTATGATTTATTAATCAGTCTCTTTTTATAAGCAGAGGTCCTACTCTTCAGATAAGGCATTGACCTGGTTTCTCCTCAGCACCTTTATAAAACATTTCTCTTCAGTTTGAGTCACACAGTACTTTCTTATTTTGTCTTTTCTAATCAGTTTTCCTTCTAAAACATTTGCTAGTTATGGAAAATGTACAAGAGTTAGGGTCAGCTATTCTTATACTAGCTTGGGTTATTAAGCAAGTCATTTCCTCTGAGCTGCCTTCAGCCCTCTCATCCTAAAATGGGGTAGCATTCCTATATTTTATCACAACACAGTTTCTGTGCAGATGAACTGGGATGGTACACTTGAAATTGTTCTACAAATTATAAAACCAGGGCTTCTTCTTGCCCTGTGCTTGACTTTTCTAACCCAAAAGCAACACTGATTTTTTTCTAGCAGGAAAAGGCTGCACTAAGGTGCTTGGAAAAAGCATTATTCAACTACCTAACCTCCCAGAGGATTAGTTAATGTTTAACCTCAACTCACCCCTTTCTCACATTGACCTGATTTATGACTATTTAAAACTAAGGTTATTTGGATGGTGAAAGTACAATTCTCAAATGTCCATTATGAAGAGCAAATGCCAATTACTTCTCTTATCCTTATTGTAGACTATAACTTTACAGTAATAACATTAATATTAACATAATAATTACAATGTATCAAGTATCTACAAAGTGACAGCTAGGTACTTCATGTACCAGTTTAAATCTTCTCAACAGCCTTACAAGTTACATATTGGGGTGAAATGTCTATCATGGGGCCAGAATCACTTAGAAAAGAGATCCAGAGTAGACCTTAAATGAATCAGTCTTAATTAGAAAATAACTAGACTCAAGAGAACACACCAAAGGCAAGCCTAGTGGCTAATGGAACGAAACAAAAGAAAAACAAAGCCTCCAGCATGGGCGCCCTCTAGTGGGAGACAGAGAGAAAGAGAATTCCCACCCTCTTCCCATTGCATTGTGGGTACTAGCTCAGTGAAATGTCCTTCATTCCAATCCTGACAGCACTAGGACTGTACCAATGCCTGCATCACTTTTTCTTAATTGTTTTTTTACATTACTAAGGCGTAATTGAAATTGAAATGATTTCACACTTTTGTTCCTAACTCAAATGAGAACTAATGCAGAATTAATAAAGTGTACAATTTGGTATGTTTTGACATGAAATCATCATCAAAATAAAATCAATGAGCATAACAACCATGTCCTTCTGCCCCCCCTTTGAACTCCTTCTTCCCCTCTTTGCCTCCTCCTCATTCCTAGCTCATCACTATCTGCTCTGTCATTACTAATGAGTTTGCTTTTTAAGAATTTTATGTAAATGGAATCATCCAGCAAGTACTCTTTACTTTTGACTAGTTTATTTCCCTCAGTGTAATTATGTTGAGATTGTAAGCATAATGTAGGTATCAATAATTCACCCCTTTTATCACTTAGTA
>CM052539.1:146468454-146563908 GCA_028533065.1 Trachops cirrhosus
GCATAATGTAGGTATCAATAATTCACCCCTTTTATCACTTAGTAGTATTCCATTGGGTGGATATACCACAGTTTGTTTATCTTATCCATTTGTCTGTTGACAGATGTGCACATTATCTAATGTAGCAAAATGGATTATCACGAAATTTAGTGACTTAAAACAAGTGTTCATTTTCCATTACTTCTTGTGGCCCAGACACCTGGGAGTGGTTTCGCAGGGTAGTTTTGGCTCAGGGTGTCTCACGAAACTTCTGTACAGATGTTGGTGAAGTCTGCTGCTATTTGAAGCATTTCCTGGGGCTGGAGGATTCACTTCCAAACTGGCTTTTCTGTCTTCTGTTCCAAATACTGTGCCTTGCACTACTATGTATTTATATTCATAAACTATATGTAAACATGTGCTTTGTAAAAGGGACAAGTGCTAGAATAGGTTGAACTCTGATTATCGACATCCTTAAACTTTAGGCTAAGCAATTTAACACTTGTCCCTTTCCTTCTTCCTCCCCCCACTTCAGGCTATGGAGAACTAGTGCAGGGGTTAAATCAGGGGATGCGCTGTCGGCCTCTGTTATAAGAGTGTGGTTTCAATGAGAGGAGGTGGCTGATTTTTTGGTGGAATAACCACTATCAAAATGGGCAGTGCTGGCCAGAGAAGTTCAGAGTTTTATTTTCTTGGTCTTATCCTTTAAGCAAAAGTGTCTATGGAAGAGGATCAGAATCATAGATTATGTTTTAGATAAAATTATAAATTGCAGAGGAATCACCAAAATACCAGAGTCCCATATATCTGAATCCCATGTGGGACCCCTTCCCAAAACAGAATGATGGAGCCTCCAGCTTCGGGGATCATCAGTAATGTTTAATCTGGATGGATAGATATTTGCCTCACTCCCACAATCCCCCATTAGGGTGTGGCTGGGTAGCAGCCCAAACTGCAGGTGCACCTTAGGCTGGAGAGGCTGGGGAAGGAGAGAAGTGGGTTAAACCTGACATCATACTTTTGTTCCTAACTCCAATGAGAACTAAATGACACTTACTAAATATGTAAGAGACAGGACATAATCTGATGGCAATTAAACAATGCTGACTTTTTTAAATTGAGACCTTTTAAGATGACTTCTTGCCATTTATTTTGTATATCTTAACAAATCACAATTTTATTAAGTGTTATTTTCTCAAGTGTGTATTATAAAATTAGTAGGTATTGTATTAAAAATCAGAGTTCTCCAGAGGAACAGAACCAATAGAATGTATGTAAAAGAATATGTATAAATAAACTATATATAAAATACATATTCATATATATATAGAGAGAGAGAGGGAGAGAGAGAGAAAGAGAGAGACTTATGAAGTGCAATTGGCTCATGTGATTATCAAGGCTGATAAGGTCAAATCCACAGAGCCAATGTCCCAGTTCACGTCCAAAGACTAGTTGGGTATCTGCTGTAGTACAAGAAAGAGCTGATGTTTCAATTTTAGGGATGACAGGAAAATTCTCTCTTACTCAGGGGACAGTGAGCCTTTTGTTTCTCTTCAGGCCTTCAACTACTGATTAGATATGGCCCACCCACCTCATGGAGGGCAATCAATTTAAACATTAATTAGTCTATCAATTTCAAGGTTAATCTCATCCGAAAATGTCCTTGCAGAATCACTCAGAATCATGTTTGAGCAATTATCTGCGCACTGTGTGGCCCTGTCAGACTGACATGTACCATTAACCATCACAAGTATATTGACCATGCTTTTTTTTGTTTTGTTCTAAGCATCATGGGGCACTACCCCCTCCACCCATTTGCAAGATGCTGTTTAAAACCAGTTCAGGAGTCTGTTCCATGAGCGTTGGAGAGCAAGAACCTCTACCCTAAAGAAAGGAGCATCTTCCTCCAAAATACCTTTATATCTCTGACCACCGAATGTAGAATGGGATTCTTTAGTATAGACCTTTGTTTATCACTCCAGAGCTCGGATGATCCAAGTATCGAAAACACCTCTTTTAAATGATATTCCTTTGCCCTGGGCAGGTAGCTCACTTGGTTAGAGTGTTGCCCAGAGGGGCCCTGAGGGAGACCCCAGGAGCACAGATGGCGTCTGGCTGGAGGAGCTCAGGGCAGACCTCTGGGAGCTGTGAGCGATGGGGATAGCCTGAACAACCAGGCTGCTACTGGGTTTGGCTTGGGGTGGAAGAAGCAGCTACTTGCGTTGCTTTAGTGGTGAACAAACTCCGAACAAGGGGCAGATTCAGAAGCAGAATATGGCTGTGACAGATTTCTTTTATCAAGGCCCCCAAATTCTATTAACTTGTCTATCCCCTAGTAAGGTAGATATTGAAAACTTGTGACTTTCTTGGCTGCCAGGGTGCGCTGGGCCCCTGCCCCTCGATGCGTCCTGCTCGCGTGCGTGGCGCTCTGCTCTGGCAGCCGTCCTCGAGCTGCGATGAGTCAGTCTTGCGCTGAACCTCGGCATAATGGAGAAAGGTGCTATTTTTGGATAACAAGCATATGATGAGCTCTTTTTTGGGCAGATTTCACAGGCCGCTATGTTTGCAGAAATAGTGACTTTCCAGAATGCCTCCCTTTCTGCTAGAACACAGAAAACAATCTCATGAAGTCATTGCCTCTCTGGCTGAAAGGGTTTCACACTGGACATTGACAGCCCATTGTGCTAACCGCAGGAATGGCTTCAGAGCAGTTTAAAGGAAGATGTTCATGTGTGGTGAATAAGCTGCATTGCTTTTTTTCAATGGTAGAAAGAAAAGTGGAGAGTAATTCGGAAGGTGTGGAGGAGCTGTGAAGCATCGAAAGGTTAATGGAATCACAAAACCCGAACTGAATCGAACTCCCGCCTGCTCCCCTCCCCTTTCCGTGGCCGCGGCACTTTGCTTTCCTCGCCTTCCTCAGATGTGTGCCAAGAAGCAAGCTTCCAGACTAGAATAGTTATTAAGGAGGGATGTGCTGGCTTGGCAACCAGTTTTACTTTCTTTTTCTGACAAATTTCATTACCATTATTAGTTACAGTAAACATATATTCTTTTGGTAATAGGCCAAGATATATATCTTATAAAAAGATTAAAAATAATGTCTAGGTCTTGATTTCAAGGACTACGAAGTTTGGGGACTGCAACCTACTTGATCTAAACAATAGGAACGCTGTGAATACAGTGGATTTTAATCCTGTTTCCAGATGGCCACACTCAGGTGTGCTTCTGCTGCGCAGACTTAGTCCATCATACTTGGGAAGCTCTTTTGGACTCAATCTGGGTTAGACTGAGGGATCTGAGGTGAGGAGAATGAAGCCCCTGCCTTCGGAGGCATTTTAAACCCCCGTATCTCACAGAGCTTGCTCCACTCTCCACTGTCTTTTTCTTTTCTCTCTTTCACCTGTCATTTTCACCAATCATGTGATCAGGACAGGACTTCTGCCTGTTTTCCCCGACTACTTATGTATAAATACAGCTCGTTTTGATAAGCTTAAGAGACCTGTGCTGAAATGTCTGCTGGAGCTGCCTGCTTGGATCTCCGCAGGCCACTCAAATGCACCGAGCTCCCATTCGAACCACCTGTGCCCCTCCCCCCAGTGAAGAGGGAAAGGAATGAGCACGGGCAACCTGGCGCTAGTGTGACGTCTGGCCTCTGGTACTTGGCGCCTCGAACTCCTAGCCGCCCAGACTCCGACGCTGCTCATCCTGTTCTGTCCCTCTGTCCTTTGTCATCATCCTTGATATTCACGTATCCATTAAAATGGACATTTTATAAAATGCATATTCACATATCCATTACTCTGATTGCTAGTTACCTTTAGTTCTGTTGCGTCCTCAGGCCTCAGTTTATGCACCACCCCGACTGGGGCCTTGTCATTTGCCTTCTGAAAGCTTTCAGAGTTCCCCTGGCCTCACAGCCTCAGTCTCAGCCCTCCCCAGTCATGGTTTCACACACATCTTTCTAACATTCAAAGAGGATTTATAGTCCCCCTCCTACAACCTTCAATAACTGCCCTTTTCCTGTGGGATGAAGTCCAAACTCATTTGTGTGGCTTACGCATTTCTCATTAAAGAAAAGTATGGGGTCAGGAGTCAGAGCTGAGTTCAAATCCTGATTCTGCCACTTACTGGCCATGTGACCTTGAGTGACTTCTCTGTGTCTCCATATCACCAGCTGTGAAATGAAAATAATCATGGTAGCTAGCTACCGGTGTTAAGTCTTATTTCTGTCCCCCAATACCTGCTTCTCCTCTAATTCTGGACATTACATTTCTCTCTCCTTTTAAGTTAGCTGTGCCCAAAATGACCTGCTTAAAAATGTAAGCAGCCGTGAAATGTGTGACTTCTGTGTGGAGGCAATCAGTTACTGGTACTGGACTCTCCAGCCCAGTTGTTTTTTCTAATGAATGTGAAAACTCATGTTGATAGGAAGGTGCTATAAGAATTAAGTAGAGTGGATGCCCCAGATTGTGTGGGTAAGAAACATGCATTCATTATATGAAGCGGCTGAGATTTGGGAGCTGTCGGCCACCTCAGTGCAGCTTAGCCAACAAGGACATTTTTCCTGCTGTTGTGAGAATTATGGAATGCATGGAGGCTTCGGCATGGTGTTTGCACAAAGCAAGTGTCCGCGTAATAGTAGGAGTAATCACGCCTATCTTTCCAGACAATATTTTCTTTTATCTTATGTATTTTTAGAGAGGGGAAGAGAGGGAGAAAGTGAGGGAAAGAAACTTCAATGTGTGGTTGCCTCTCGTGCGCCCCTTTTTGGGGACCTGGCCCTCAACCCAGGCCTGTCTCCTGACTGGGAATCTACCTGGCTATCCTTTGGTTCACCAGCCAGCACTCCATCAACTGAGCCACATCAGCCAGGGCTTCCCAGACAATATTTTTTCCTGTTTTCTTTCTTATACTTTATTCTGAAGGCACCTGTCCACTTGCTGTTTCACGTCTCGGCATTTTTAGACATCTTGATTACTCTGCATGTACTGTTGTCTACAATCTTGCTTAGATGATGGAATTTATTCCACCCTCAAGAACCAACAGAAGTGTGTCCCCTGTGGAGACTTTCCTTACACCTGCGTCCACTCGCTCTCGGATGTAGACGCCCTGTGTGTAGCATTTCCACACTGGACCACAGTCAGTCTGGTTACCTGTCAGTCTCTCCTGTAGGGAGTGGGGTCTCGGAGAGAAGGATGCTGCCTTGCTCCTCTCCACAGTCTCAGAACCGCAAACACTGTCTGCCACAAAGGAGATACTTAATAAGTTGTGAAAATAAGCAAATGTACAACTGAAGAGGGAGATAATAAAGAGGGAGCGAAGGCAATTCCACTACATTCCAACAAGTGATCGGCACAAGTGCCCTCGTTTTTTTCTGAAGCCTCCTCTGTTCTTCATTTCCTCTCAGACTCTGCAGACTTTTGGCTTTGTGAGCATTGGCTGGTCTAGCTTTCTTATCTGACAGATGAGGAGACGGAGCCCAAGGAGAGAATGCAAGTGGCACAGCAAGATCGTGTCAGACTCTGCAACAGAAATCAGATGCTATTGCTCTGTGACCACTAAACAAACACTTGTGAGCTCCCCATAGGCAGATACAAGGAAAGTAATGAGAACATTGTAGTGGGGTGAATGGTGGACCCCCAAAATATGTCCAAATCCTGGTACCTGAGAATGTGGCTTTATTTGGATGAAGGGTCTTTGCAGGTATGATTCTCAAGATGCCGTTTTCCTAGATTATCCTTGTAGGCCCTTCATCCAATGACAAGTGTCCTTATTAGGGACACAGAGAGAGGAAGACCACATGAAGATGGATGCAGAGATCGGGGACCCTGAGTCACAGAAGCTGATGGACAAGGGAAGATTCGCCCCTCTAGCCTTCGGAGGGAGTGCAGCCTGAAGACGCCTTGCTCTGGGACTTGCGGCCTCTAGAACTGTTGTTTAAGGGCACCAAGTTCATGGTGGTTTTTTATAGCAGCCGCAGGAAACTAATACAAGTATCATTTGGAGGATGATATATTTTTCCCCCAGGCTTACTTTCTTTGTGTTTTGTTTTCTGTAATTGTCTTAGAGAAATATTTTAATCTTTGTTATAAAATGATAAAAGCCCTTTTTCTCTTCTTTTTTTAACTTTATTTTTTCTATTATGGTGAGGAATTTCTTACAGCCCTCAATCCCTTAAAGTATTATCAGTTCTAAAAAAAACTCTTAGAATTTTTCCTTCTGAAGTCGAAGGTACAGTATCCTCATTTATGTGGTCTTTGCCATGAAGCACATATTACTAGAAACAATGACAAAATTTTAAGCTTTGCCTTAACTTTGAGCCTCTGAGGCACTTCTGGTACCTACGGTAAAACTGCTTTTTATTCTCCACAAAATTCAAGATTCTCGTGGACTTGACATAGGGGCGGTGAGGATAGGATGAGAAGTAGTATTTTTGAGAGTTTTCTAAACTGTGAGGGCTTTGTGGAGATGACCATTACATGCTCGTATAGCCTAACATGTACGAAATACACACAAAATGCACGGAAACCTGACAATGTTTACCACAAGGCGCCCTCCAAGACTGCTGCTCAAGCTGCTTTTATACTATACTTTGCTGCCATCTTGTGGCATTTTTGGTAATTGTAAGCGATGATTTTTCTAATAAACTTGGAGATTTTGTTTTTTAAAAAGGATTTTTCTCCTTTTTAGAACAAGATGGGAAACATGACTCTGAAATTGTCCAATATCTTTCTGTCATTATTTGATAGAAGCTAGGAGACTTGGTTTGGAAATATTATTTGAAAAATTATGGCTGATAAATCTAGAGATTAAAAGCCTCGGGCTGGTCAGAAAGACAATGGACACTACTGGGGACTTTAGACAGATGAAAGACCTGGCCCCATCCAGGGGACATCCACCAAATACTGTTGTTGGAATTTTGCCATTTGCTGCATATAAAGTAATAGTTCAAATGTTCCCGGGCCCCCGACGGCAGGTGGTCTCCAAGTCTTCTTAGTTCCTTCTCTCTGGTATCTCTTTCATTTATTTCACTATCTCCAGCTTTATGATTATCATGTATTCCTGGTCCTTGTTACTTCTTGTCTCAGCCATTTCAGTACCTGGTCTCCCCGTCTCCAAAATCTGTCTCCTTCCACTCGTCTTTCACACAGAGCTAGATGCTCTTCATGGAGCTCTAGAGACAAGGTACAGAACAGTGGTGAAGGGTAAGACCTGGAGCCAGACCACTGGGACTCGACTCTGACCTCCGTCATCCTGGTTCTGCTGCACAATCTGGGGCAAGTCCCGTCAGCACTCTACACATCAGTCTCCTTATCTGGGTGGTGATGATAGTGTTGGTAACCTCTTTGTCTGTTTAGGATAAAGATTAAATGAGCTAATCCATATCAGAGCACAAAGTAGTTGGTGTTCAGTTAGTATTTGCTATTATTTTTCCCTACTAGAGTGTGAATTCCTTAAACACAAGACTTCTTCAGATTTATGTGCCACTTTTACATGGTAGTCATTTCATGACATTTTTGGTTATGTAGTAGATGAAGAATCACTAAGTTTTTATTATCATTACTACTACTACTACTACTACTACTATTATTATTATATTGTGGTGTATTTTTCTATTGCCATTCATCCCCCTTATACCACCCCCCACAATCACCACACTGCTGTCCATGTCCATGAGTCCTTTTTCCTTTTTGCTCAGTCCTTCCACCCCCATCCTCCCCGCTAATAGCTGCCATCCTGCTCTCTATCTATGAATCTGTCTCCCTTGCTGGTTAGTTCAGTTTGTTCATTAGTTTTCACATATGAGTGAAAGCATATGGCATTTGTCTTTCTCTGACTGGTTTATTTTATTTAGCATAAGGTTCTATAGGTCCATGCATGCTGTCGCAAAGGGTAACTTTTTCTTCTTTTTCATAGCTGAATAGTATTCCATTGTGTATATGTACCATAGTTGTTTTATCTACTCATTGACTGATGGACACTTGGGCTGCTTCAGTATCTTGGCGATTATGATTAATGCTGCAATGACCATGTGGGTGCTTATAGTATTTTGAATTATTGTTTCGGGTTTCTTCAGATAAATTCCCAGAAGTGGAATCACTGGGTCACAAGGCAGTTCCATTTTTAATTTTTTGAGGTATCTCCATACTGCTTCTACAGTGGCTGCACCAGTCTGCATTCCCACTAACACAGCAAAGGGTTCCCCTTTCTTCACATGCTCACCAGCTCTTGTTTGTTGATTTATTGATGGTAGCCACCCTGACTGGTGTGAGGTAATGTCTCACTGAGATTTTAATTTGCATTTCTCTGATGACTAGTGATGTTGGGCATCCTTTCATATGTCTCTTGCCCATCTGTATGTCTTCTTTGGAGAAGTGTCTATTCAGGTCCTTTGCCCATTTTTTATCAGATGTATCGACGAACATGTTCTGTCGTTCATTGGGTTGTCTTTTTATTTTGTCGATGGTCTCCTTTGCTATGCAAAACTTTTTAGTTTGATGCAGTCTCATTTGTTTATTTTTTACTTTTGTTTCCCTTGCCTGAGGAAATATATCAGAAAAAATATTGCTATAAACAATGTCCAAGATTTTACTGCCTGTGTTTTCTTCTAGGGTTTTTATGGTTTGGGGGCTAACATTTAAATTTTTAATCTATTTAGAATTTATTCTTGTATATGATGTAAGAAGGTGGTCTAGTTTCATTTTCTGCATGTATCTGACCAATTTTCCTAATGCCATTTATTGAATAAACTACCGTTAGCCTGTTGTATGTGCTTGCTTCCTCTGTGGGAGATTAATTGGCTATAAAGGCATGGGTTTATTTCTGGGCACTCTATTCTGTTCCATTGATCTGTGTATCTGTTTCTATGCCAGTACCATGCTGTTTTGATGACTATGGCCTTATAGTATAGTTTGATATTAGGTAGCATGATTCCTCCAACTTTGTTCTTCCTCCTCAAGATCACTGTTCCTATGCGGGGCCTTTTGTGGTTCCATATAAATTTTTGAAATATTTTTTCTAGTTCTGTGAAATATGTCATTGGTATCTTAATAGGATTTGCATTGAATCTATAGATTGCATTGGGTAGTGTGGAGATTTTAATGGTGTTAATTCCTCCTACCCATGAACACACTTGTTTATATTTTCTTTAATTTCTTAAGTGTCCTATAATTTTTTGAGTGCAGATCTTTTATGTCCTTGGTTAGATATATTCCTAGATATTTTATTCTTTTTGAAGGAATTGTAAATGGGATTGTTTTCTTAAATTCTCTTTCTGATAGTTCATTATTGGCATATAAAATGCAACTGATTTCTGGATATTAATTTTGTACCCTGATACTTTACTGAATTCATTTATCAGTTCCAGTAGTTTCTTGGTATAACCTTTAGGGTTCTCTATATACAGTATCATGTCATCTGAAAATAATGACAGTTTTACTTCTTCCTTTCCAATTTGGATGCCTGTTATTTCTTCTTCTTGTCTGGTTGCTATGGCTAGGACCTCCAGTATTATTGAATAAGAGAGGTGAAAGTGGACATGCCTGTTTTGTTCCCGATCTGAAGGAGAATGCTTGTAGTTTTTGCACTTTGAGTATGATACTGACAGTGGGTCTGTCATATATGGCCGTTATTATTTTTCGTATGTTCCCTCTATTCCCACTTTTTGGAGAGCTTTTATCATAAATGGGTGCTGGATTCTATCAAATGCTTTGTCTGCATCTATCAATATGATCATGTCATTTTTATCCTTCATTCTGTTTATGTGGTGTGTCGCATTTATTGATCTGCAAATGGTGTACCTACCTTGCATTCCTGGAATAAGTCCCACTTGATCATGGTGTATGATCTGTTTGATGCATTTCTGTATTTGGTTTGCTAGTATTTTGTTGAGGATTTTAGCATCTGTGTTCATCAGGGATATGGGCCAATAGTTTTCTTTCTTTGTAGTGTCTTTCTCTGGTTTTGGAATTATGATAATGCTGACTAATAAAGTGAACTTGGGAGTCTTCCCTCCTCTTGAATTTCTTGAAATAGTTTGAGAAGAAGAGGTGTTAGTTCTTCTCAGAATGTTGGGTAAAATTCTCCTATGAAGCCATCCTATTCAGGGATTTTGTTTGTTGGGAGTTTTTTTTTTTTTTTTTTAATTACTGCTTCAGTTTCATTAGGTGCAGTTTAATCTGTCTATTTAGATTCTCTGATTTTTCCTGATTTAGTTTTAGAAGATTGTATCTTTCTAGGAATTTATCAATTTTGTCCAAGTTGTCCAGTTTGTTGGCATATAATTGTTCATAATATTTTCTTACAATCCTTTGTATTTCTTTGGTGTCAGTTGTTATTTTTCCTCTTTGATTTCTGACTTAATTTCTTCAGGCCCTCTCTTTTTTATCTTGATGAGTCCATTAAAGGTGAGTCTTGTTTATTTTTTCAAAGAATCAGCTCTTGGATTCGTTGATCTTTTATATAGTTTCTTTAAGACTCTGTTTCATTTACTTCCACTCTGATCTGTATAATTTCCTTCCTTCTATTCACTATGGACTTTGTTTATTTTTCTTTTTCAAGTTTTTTTAAGTGTAAAGTTAGATTGTTTGAGCTTTTTCTTGAGTAGCATGTAATGCTATAAATTACCCTCTTAGGACTGCTTTCCCTGTGTCCCAAGGATTTTGGGTTGTTGTGATCTCAATTTCTTTTTTCTTTCTTTTTTTAAATTGTATTTTTTTTCCATTACCATTTATCCCCTCATACCCCCCCCCCCGCCACAATCGCCACGCTTTTCAGGGGAACCCCCCTGGCCACTGAAATAGCCTCCAGGACTTCAGCTGCTGCCTGTGGGAGCCCGGCCGGCCCTCCTGAGCTCCCGCACTCCCCGCCAGTCTTGTTGTGGTGAATGGTTTCTCCCATGAGTCCTTGGTTATACGGCTTCTCTCCAGCTGGTTAGTGTTCAGTTGGCTATTCAGGATGGTTTTTCTATAATTTGGTTGTAATTCCAGTTTAGTACTGGGAGGAAGTTAATGTAACTTCCACCTACTCTGCTGCCGACTTGGAGAGTCTGTCCAGGAAAAATCAAGGATCACTAAGCTTTTAATAAGTACATTCAGTTCACTTCTTGGAACTCTCATACCATCCAAACATGCCTAAGGCCATACTGTGATTTTTTTTCCCTAAAATGTATAGAAAATTTTGAAACACTATATTTAAAATTAACAAACAGTGATTAACATTTACTGAGCGTTTACTATGTGATAAACTTATTCAAAATGCTTGTTATAGTAGGGAAGACAATGATTCTATTCCAATGGCATATTATCTGACATCAAAACCAACCTGCTGCTCCAGGTGCTGACTTAGGTTGAAAGGTCCTCCCCAGAATACTGTGACCTTGAAGCCTAAGCAGACCTGGAAGATGCATTTCCTGAAGAAGCAGAGCAGTCTGAGCTTCAGGATCTTACTGAGCTCCAGTAAGACTCTACATGGTCTAGTTTTAGTCTTGGTCCCATTGTCCTTGTTTTTACCCAGATACCTGTTTTTATGGCATGCCTGTTTATCCACCCTATAAACAACTATAAAGCATCCTCTACATTCAAAGGACCTTAAGGTGACATAGAGATCGTGTCTTTCCCAAGTGTCCTTTAAGGAGAATTTCATTTATCTGGTACATCTTACCACACATACTCTCTCATTTATTTTTTAATTCAAAGTTTATTCAAAACTACATGTGATCATGTACTATACAAAAATGATGCCAGGCATCAAGAATATTAAGTATGGTAAATATATTTAAAAGCAGATATACCTATAACCTAAGAATCATTTTATCTTTTGAGATGTAAATTCAAGTGGTTGGAATTTTTGTTCCTCCTTCCTCGTCTTCTTTCTGGTATTTTCTAGGGAAGCTGTATGTCTCCTAGACACCTTTAACTCAGAATGCGGCCAGATTTTGTTGAAGATGCAGGGGGTAGGAAGGCTTCATGTTCACAAGTTACTTCTGCCAACCTGCCACATGGAATTTCTCATCGGCCTCATTTCTGCTTGGGATTTAGTTGAACACTGCATGGTATCAGGACTCTGTTATGGTCTGAATGTGTGTGTCTCCCCCAGAATTCTTATGTTGAGAACTCACTGCCCAAGGAGGTGAGGAAGTAATTAATTAAGAAGGACATAGTCCTCATGAATGGGATTAGTGCCCTTATATAAGAGAGCCCTCAGAAATCCCTAGCCCTTTCTGTGAGTGAGGACACAGCAAGAAAGGCCAACTATAAGCCAGAAAGTAGGGGTCTTCATCAGAGCTTGACCATGCTGGCAGCCTGATCTTGGACTTCCCAGCCCCCCGAGCTCTGAGAAATAAATTTCTGGTTTTTATAAACCATCCGGTCTGCAATATTTTGCCGCAGCAGCCCGAGCTGACCAAGACAAGAATCCATTCTCTCTTTCCATATCTCCTCTCCCCTACTTCAAGACCATATTCTTAGTTGCCTTTGAAGCTATAATCCTAACCAAAAATAGCTGTTGTCTCAGGAAAAATTTCTTCTTTTTAACTGGTATTTCTTTTTCTGATATACAGAAAATTTGAACTTTGAAAAAAATGTAGGCACACTATATGGTAATGACCAATGATTAATAATAAATGTGTATACATTGCTATACATTGTTCTTAAGTTTGAGATGAATTCATTTAATACTATAAATTCTATGATATAGCTATTCTCATCATCCCTATTTTCCCAGAGAATAAAACTGAGGCTTAGAGAAGTTAGGGTTCCAATCCAGGCAGCTAGGCTCCAAAGTCCATGCCTTAACAATGAAAGGACGCTAAATATCACTGACTCTGTGATAAAGCACCTATCACTGCATTTACGTATTGATAATATCAGTTAGATATCGATCGATTATGCTGTTTCTCTGACAGTCTCAAGACACTAATGATAGGTACTTGCTAATAAAGCACCGCCCATGCCCTTTGTTTGGATGAAATTATGTTCACATGTTTAAATATGCCAGCTCCTATCAAGACGTCCTCCTCTGCACGCTTTCACTTATATGTGGAGTCTAAAAAGCAAAACCAAACAGGAAAAAAACAACCTAAAACAGACTCATAGAAACAGAGACCAAATCGATGATTTCCAGAAGGGGAGGTTTGGGGGATGGGTGGAAAGGTGAAGGGGAGTATAGTCAATAATATCATGACAAGTTTACACAGTGGCAGATGATTACTAAAATTCGTGGGGTGATCACATTGTAAGATATAGACATGTTGAACCACCACATTATACACTCGAAACTAATATAACAAACATAAGATTGTATACAAACTATGCTTCAATTAAAAAAAACTGTTAAAAAATATGTCATCCTCAAACATTACCATTTTTCCTTTCTGGGTGTAGCTTGATTTTTACTCTTTAGGAAGTAGCAATAATGCAATTAACCTGGTTCTCCTCAGTCTCCAACAGCAAACCATTGCAGCAGCTGGAAGCAAGCTAGGAGGAAGATGGGGTTGTGTGTGTGAGTGAAATCATAATTGTGTGAGCAACTGCTGAACGTGTGAGTTCTGTCAGGAAAGCGAGCCTGAAACTACTTTGCCGTGATTAGACACCGAAGTTCTAAAACATTATCCATTATGTCTTCATGTAATATGGCATATACAACCCATTCTTGGCTGTTAGGGCTCCTGACCTCTGTGGCTCCTTAAATCTCACAGCTGCGTGTACTCCAGGGAAAGGAAGCTAAATCAGTGGAGCAATAAATTTGCTCTTTTTCTTAAAAGAAACAAAAGAATGTTTGTACTCTTTAAAATATTTGAAATAATTAATGTACTTTTTTTACTTCATTTGTTAAATTCATGACAAAACCTTTATTGACTCCTGTTTCTTCTTGAATGAACTCGGAACTTTTGGGCGCGTACTGGAAATCCTCCCTTGTGTAGCTCCAACCTGCCTTTCTGCCTCTGCCACCTACGGTCTCCGACCTGACTCTCTAGTTCCGTTTGACTCTTTGTTCTTTCAAAAACAAGCCCTCTCCCTTTCTTTGTAGCCTAGCAAAGATGACATGCTGTGTTCCTTATAGATTCATTTTCTTATCTCTGTTTTCAAATGTGATTTTCCCCTCCTTTTTGTTCCCATATAGGATGCTTCCCGTATTCAACTGAGAATAGCCATTATTCTATCATTAATAAAAAATGTCTACGCCAGTGTCCTTTTTGGGTCGAGCTCCTTTTCTGCTTAGCCTAATGCCAGGCCAGGAGTGTGGACATCAATGCTTCCTCTCTTTCACTTCTCACCTGCAATCAGTTACAAACTTCCCCCAATTACCTGTCCTCTGCATCTCAATCTGCTCTCTATCTTTCTTTATCTTATCGCATTTGCCCTCATTTAGGTCTGAAAATTTCTTGTAAGAACAACTTGGTCTCCTCCATCTTAATCCTGGTACCAGAGTCACCCTTTTCAAATACACATTTGATTACAGTAAACCTCGAATTAAAATCTTTAAATGTTTTGATATGATAAAATGTCCAGGTTTCCTAGCCTGGCCAACCATTAGCATAATTAGCTTGCCTATATGGTTTAAGGAAACATGTCCTAAAACACTCACTTTAATGCCTACTACAAAAAGCAGTAGGGGTTTGGAGTAGGGCAGTAACACAAAGATTTATGAAAGGCTATTCTGGGAACCAAAGCGAGTGAACTTTATTTTCAGATTTCAAGAATTGTAGTTGTGTTTTAATATGTTAGTGCCATAGGAACATATCATAGATCAGGTATGGGAATTGGTTTTCCTTTCTGATATTTAGGTTAATAGCGCCAGTTTTTAAAAAATACAGTGTGTTGTTATTTGAGTAAGAATGAGTAAGAATGTCAGTACGTGTGTCTGGAGGGCTCTCGCTCTGCAGCTGAGTAAATACATGCCCGCCTGTCAATCTGTCCGCTTCTGGCACAGCATGGTGACAAATTCATTAGAGAACAATTACCATCGGATTTAATTATAATGCTCAGAATCTGACTAATGCATACTTTGATGAATCAATTGCCCCCTATCCTGGGAATGGTGTGCTGGTTCTGGGCCTTTTGGGAGGGACTCCGTGCAGATCGATGTCAGACACTGCCTGTGACCAGCCCTGGGATGCCTGTCAGGAGCTACGAAGTGATCCAGGGCTGGCGGCTTCCTCTGTTGGGACTGGATTTGCATGGGAGAGGCCAAGCTGTGTACCAAGGCCAGCTTCCACCAGTACTGGGCCCGGGGAAGGTCAGCAAAAGGCCCCTGGCACCCCAAGTCCGCCTCTGCCTGTCGGCTGCCTATTAGGCTCAGCCACTGAAAGAGCTTCTGGTGGTACCCAGGTTGCGTGAGGAAGGTTCTCAGCGAGTCACCGGGTGGGGGTGAGTGGTGTTTACCAGGACGATACAGATTCAAGCTTGGTGCCAGTGCTGGGTCTGAGTCCATTCAGCAAAAGTTTCAGGGCACAGCAAGGCCAGTCTCCGCCTGCCTGGGACCTGAGGACGTTTGCAGTGAGTCACAGCCTCAGAGGGTCATCAGGGCGGGGCCAATAGAGTTCATCAGGCTAAGGCGGATTAAGATTTGGCCTGTGGAGGGAGGACTGGGGAGGTATTTCTGTATGGATATATATCCTGTCATCTTCAATATTAGAATAATAGTTCTCCCATTCACCTAAATATTTAATATAAAAGTGATTATCCTCATCCATTATTATTATTCAATCACATTAATTCATTCAGCAACACTTAATTTTGCAAAGAGCACTGCGAAGAATATAAAACAATAAGATATATTTCTAATTCCTCCAAAGAAGTTAAAACCTGCTCCTGGAAATAATGCAAATGTGGTTAAGAATTATAACTGGAAAAGAATAAAGAGTGCAATCTTCGAGAATGTCATTTCTTCGTCGCGCATTTCCTGAGCACGACACTAACCTAAAATTGGTCTCTTTGAAGTCTGCTCAGAGTGTTAAACTGGAGGGGAGCGCTAGTAACTAGATTGCTTACAGCTTTTGTTAGCATTGCTCACAAGTATTTAAGCAGAAAATAGAGATCCCGAGTAAAACTAGTTTAAAAAACCCGCCGTGTTGTAAAAACCCACTTTACCGAGAGGGATGGAGACGCAATGCTGAACGCTTGGACTCGCTTCGTCCACGATCTGGACCTCACAGGCTCCCTCTGTCGGTTTATTTGTTCAGTTATCTGTCTATTTATCTATTTATTTTTATCTACCAATTCATTTATTTATTTGTTTGTTTGAGGAAAAGGCTCTGTCAGGAGTCACAGTTGGCAAAGGCACAGCAGACACAGGGCTGTTCCTCAAGGCATTTCCGTTCTGGAGGGAACGACGTACTTGCCTACAGTGTGCCCGCGGGTCCTCTGACTGGACACTCTGTGGAAGGGCTGACATTTGACCTGGCCCTTTTATTATCATTATTTTCATTCTCACCTGAGGGTTTTTTTTTTTAAATTAGAAAGGGGTGGATAGAGAGACTGAGAAACATCCATTGGTTGCCTCCCATATGCTCCTTGACTGGGGATCGAACCTGCCACCTAGGTATGTGCCCTAGCCAGAAATCACACCCACAACCTTTTGATGTCAGGGGTGACACTCCAACCAACTGAGTCACCTGGCCAGGGCTGAACTGGCCTGTTTAATTTAGTAAACTAGAAGAGATGCAGAGCACATTCTGGACTAAGAAAAGAAAATGAATAAAGTCTCACAAGTTCAAGAGTCTACGAACAAGTAAAGCAAGTGCGAGCTCATAATCCATTATCCATAATTTCTAAATCCAAGAAGCTCTGAAAACCATTGTATTTTTCTTGTTTGTAGCAAACTTATTTGGTAGCACAACCTGACTGGATTGACATGAGACTGTTCATAATCTTTATTTATTCCACTTATGACACTATTTGTAGAATTTCCTACAGAAATATCAGTGTTTTTGATTACAGGTGCTGCCCCAACATACAGATTATGCTAATATTCTATTCATTTACTGTATTAGTTTAAAAAAATGCCATCTTGTCCCCCTAAAACCTGAATTGCAATTAACTCCTTTTCCCAAGTGTTTCAGGTAGGGATTATGGACCTGAAGTAATTACGGTTGATGCAATGCTATAGAAGCTATAGTCAGAAAGCTAGATAAAGATTATGCTTGTCCTTGAATGCCTCATGAAAGATGTTGGGAATTCTACATTAAGCTGTATGATAGGGTTTTAAAGAAGGAAGTGAAATAGTCAACAATGTTTTATCAAAAAGGACACATGGACAGAGTCAAATCGAGTAGGATTGAGGGTGAGAGGTAGGGATGGCTGGGGTGCGGGGGTAGTAGTGGTGGGGGAAATGGAGACAGCTGTACTTGAACAACAATAAAAAATAAATAAAAATAAAAAAGATTAGTTTGTATTCCTGAATGTACTCCATTTTAAATTTGTTTCTCCAAACAACCACTAAGCCTGGGATATTTTCCTTTGAGGATGTTAATGGTGTCAGATGAAATGCCTTTTGGAAATAGACATTCATCTCCATCATTTGCTCCCTTGTGGAGGCGTGTGGGAGAAATAGGGTTAGGGAAAGCAATATGGCATGGTGTTTGCTGCTTGCTACGTGTCGTATTGTATAAATATGGTCAGGATTTGGTGTCCCCAGACGACTTTGCTTGGAAAGTGCAAATACTGGTTCCTGGAAGAAAAACATAAACCCGCAAAATACCACAAGAAATGCTTATATATTTCAACTTCTATTACATTCTCTACAGAACAATTCAATTTTAGTTAGGTTAGGAAAAGTATTTGAAAATCGAAGATGTTGTCATGGATGGTGTTCTTGTTGTTGTTAGTGTGTGTGTGTGTGTGTGTGTGCGCGCGCGCGCGCGTGCGCATGCCTCCCAGTAAGGTTTTAAACTCTGCGGCTGGAAACAAGCAGGAAGAGGTTGGGAATTAGAAAATTGACTCTGGAAGGCATGCATATTGTTTTTTCTGTCTTGGCGCATCTGGAGAGTTAGTTGGTTTCTCAGTCTCCCTGAGTTTGTAATTAATCCTGGGACCCCAGGAATAAAAGTGCATTTTCCTTTTACTTTAAAAAATGTCATTTGAGGGGCTAGAAGCAGTGGTAGGTGTATGTAATAAAACTGTGAATTGGTATAGGTTAGAAAAGAGTGCCTGGTAGCTGCATTAGGAATATTACTAAATGCACTTCCAAGAAGTCATATTTCAATCCCTATAAGTCTATGCAGGAAATCAGGACATTCCATAAAATTCATAACTTAGGTTTTTTCAGAAAATTTCAACATTTGACTTTAGAAGTACTGAGAATAATAATAGCATACTTGCAAACATTTCATGGCTCTCACTGAATCCAAGGACCCCCAAAACAAGAACTATCTCCTGGAGGGCAGGCCCCGTGTAGTAGAGGCTTGCCCTGCTAGGTGAGTGTTCTAGGAACCCATCTGTGTCAGTGTGCCAGCTGGTGTTGTTGTGAGAGGCTGTGTTTTTTTTTCAGGGAATTTTTTTTGAAGACTTTTTCAGTGTGTTTGCCCATTTCATGATGGGCAATATGTGAGTGCAACTGCCCACACTGTGCTTAGTGTTCAGCAGTTTTTGACCCAAAAATGGCATGATCCTCATGCCCCATTCTCCCTCTTCACCTGATCTTGCTCTGAGTGCTTTTATTTTCCCCCAGTGGAAAAAGTCCTCAAAGGGAGATGGTTTGCTGACATGGGAGAGATGAAGCAAAGAAAATGACAGAAATTCTAAAGGGCATGAAAATTGACAAGTTCAAAACTGTTTTGAGCAGTGGAAAAACATCTCTATAGGTATATTGCATCAGATAGAGAATACTTTGAAAGTGACTGAAGTTTAAATGTGTAAGAATAAATATACAGTTTTTTAAACAAATTTCTTTTTTGGGGTTCCCCCTTCCTTATTAGGCCATGAAAAAAGTATTTTTGATGCTATAACCTCAAAAGTAGTGGTCTGAATTTTTAACATTCTTACAAGTTTTTTAAAAATTACTAATAAAAATAAAAATATGCTTCCATTTAAAAACATAATATTTACTTCTGATTTTAAAAGTATTCAACATTAGTTTTGGAAAATTTAAAAAATACAGAAATGCTGGGACAGAAATTGATGATATCTATGGAGTGTTTTAATGTTCCACAGGCACCGTACCTCATGTGCTATATATACATTATCTCAGTTAAGCTTTACCGTGTGATATATTACTATTCTGATTTTATGTAAGTACAAACCGATGTGCAGAAAGGCTAGCAGACAAGCACAAGGCGTCCTGGTGGTGAAAGGTGAAGTGGCAACAAGGCCCGGGCCCGGAGGTCTGACTCCAGCAGTTGCCGCAGTCTGCAGCCTCCCCTCCACTGCCAGTGCCCAGCAAGGGGTCACTCAGAGACAGCCACTTCGGCTTTGCATGTGTGATTGAAACCCTAGTGCAGATGGTTTTCTCACCTTTGTTGCTGGACTTTTTTTATAGTTACACCTGTTAAGTAATAAAATGGCAAAGGTGTAGTCTTGGTTTACTAATCCAGAATGGAGCCCTAATTCTGAGTGTCTAAGTGACGCCTTGGATTGAAAACAAACCAACAATGACCAAAAAACAAACAAAAAAAAATGAAAAGAAAAACACTCTCCTGGAGATCCTGCTAACACCCCCTGCAAAGCAACCACGGTTTCCATTCCTCATCTTGAGGTGTCAGTGACAGCATAAGGCACCTGAGAGAAAATGGAAGAGGGACTGATTTTCCAAGTGTTATCTTTATATTCCTTTCCTTCTCACATACAAGAATTCAAAGCAAGGTTAATAACCTTAAAGTGGTAGAATCAGTCCCTGAGACAAATATTTTTTATTTGTGTGTACAGATTATAAACTGTAAATACAGGAATGGTCATTGGGTGATTTATACCATGTCCTCATTAAGAAAAATTAAGCCCTTTTGGAAACATATACTAGTCCTTGTTAAGCAGAAAGAAAATCTTGGGGAAAAGAGACAAGAAATGTATTTGTGTGGAGTCTGTAAGTGTTGAGTTCAGCATTAGGCATTTTCTCCCCTCATGCCTCCTCCTCCGCCCCCTTATTTTGTTACCACAACTCTGCATGGCAGATTATCAGCCTCACTTTGCAAATGAAAAAAGTAACATTCAAAGAAGTTGAGAAATTCATCCATGAGCGCACAAGCTGGTAACTAGTAACACTGGGATTTTAACTTGGAAATGTATGTCTCTGCAGTCTCAACCATTTCAATTAATGTTGTAGTTGTGATATAGGCCCACTTATTTTTTACGGAGTTTTAAAAAATTTATATTTAATTTCAGTACCATAAAATGCACCCTCTGAAAGGGGACAGTTGAGGGGCGTGTGTGCATGTTCACAAGGCTCTGCAAGCACCATCAGTGTCTGGTTCCGGAGCCTTTTCATCGGCCCCGGAGAAACCCATCCCATCAGCAGTCACTTCTTACAGAGTTGTGATGAAGCAAAATGCTTCAAAACTGTCCTACTAAAAGTCCAATTTTCTTAGCTTCTTTCCTCAAACAAAAATGGTTCTTATTTGTATAGATGTTGTGGAAAAGTTATAAAAATAATCTCAAATAACAGAGGATTGATGTTGCCGAATATATTTTTAAGTGAGGAGAGGTTTACTAGCGGGAGACTTTTCCAAAGTTATCAGTGTCGGTAAAATCCCCACCACCTCGACGACCATCATCTCCATTGTTGATTGGGCACTTTGGCTCTGTCAGGCACAATACTGAGATGTTCTGTTTCATTTAATTCCGACAGCAATCCCATTAGGTATTTATTAGTACTCACACTACTGTGCAGAGAAGGAAAAATGAAGTTTGGAGAAGTGAAACTGAAGTGTCAGGGCTGAGAAGTAAACCCTGGTCCCGTTTGATATGAAAGCACAAGTCTTATCCACTGAGCTTCTCCAAGGGAGAGGAAATGGATCAAAAGAGAACACAGATCTAAAGTGTAATTAAAATTTGAATCCAAATGGAAAATTTACACAAGCCCAGGATCCTGAAGAAGGTCATTCAGTGTTAGCTCCTGGAATCATTATCCCAGTGATTTACGTATGCACTTAATAAGATAAATGCAGTATATACTCACTTAAGGCTCTATCAGCCAGATTTTTCTGGTCCATTTTTTCCCATTGAAAAAAATGATAATTAACCTATTAAACCAGAAATGGAAACAATGGCAAATTAAATGTTTCAAAATACTGCTCTTCTCCTGGACCAAAGTTCTTTTCACTTATGTGAAGGCCTCCTTTGTGTCTGTCATACCTGCCACCATCTGGAAGGTGTGTCACTGATTTTCAGGAAAGGCAGAATGCATGGCCTGTGTTGCTTTTATATGTAATTGCCACACAAGGTTATAATGAATGTGATTAAAGCCTTATTTTCAGATGAACTATAAGGTTAACTCTAACTTGAAAGAAATAAAATCACATAACTATTCTATGACACGGACAAAACTTTACATTCCATTCAGTAGGTATTTGCTGCCCATTTCTTATGTTCTGAGCAGGGTCTGTGTGTGGAGGAATGTAGTAGTGATAGTATGATACCATGAGTAAAACTCATACTTTCTATGAAAGGGAATAGTGCGTGTGTGTGTGCCCGCGCGTGCACGCGCTTGAGGTGGGAAAATGTATGTAAAGCATATGCTCAACTAATTGTGATGCGAGGCATGGTGTGGTAAGTTCTTTAGCTTTTCCCGATTCTTCCAACTAGACCAACACTCACCCCCTACTTTAGACACTGTAGCACCATGTACTTTCCTTGTTTGCACCATTCACGGTTGCAATTGTTTGTATGATTACTTGGATAAAATTTCAACAAATGCTTTGGTTCTGCTATAACTCTATCAGATATAAAGGGTTATAAATTAAACAAATCAAAGATTGCTGTTGTGAAAGTTCTATGCTATGAAATATTCGTAGATGAGCCCTAAAGAGGAGCATCCAACCTACTCAGGGAAGGGTTTGGTGGAGGTGACTCTGGGCCCAGTTTTTGAAAGATGGATACATGTGTTCACTGGGATCAGAAAGAAGGCAGGATGTCCCAGCAATGGGAAGAGCATGTGCAAAGATACACACATTTGAAAATGTGTCTCAAGAATGTCAGAGGCTATCAATGGAGTCAAGTTCATGGAGAAAGATGGAGGGAGACGAGGCAAACCAAAAAGTGTCTTTGGGGGCAGCTTAAATTGTTGACTTTATCTTGAATGCTCTGAAAAGTTTCTAAAGAGCAAAATCCTTCAGGGATTGAGTTTTGGGGTGATTATTTTGGCAGTGTGAAGGGTAAACAGAAGAGGGCTGGGCTGTCTTTCACAATGGTGTTGCAGTAATCATGCGAGTAGTGAGTAGGCACTGAAAGAAGATAGGAAAGAAGTGGATGGATGTGTGAGATGTTAAGGAAATAATATCTCACCACTCTCTGCCTGATTAACTCAACCTCTAGGTGAGTTAGCAAGAAGAGTCTAGGATGGTTTATAGGTTTTGGAACTTGGGAACTGTATAGATGGAATCTTTTACTAAAATGTCCAACTTTGGGGGAAAGAGATGTGCACAGATTTGTTGCTTTGTAAGTGCTTGTGGATCATTTAAGGGAAACTTTCCAGGAAAGCCTGGGTATATGAGATTAAAACTGTGGAGGGATTGGGAATCTGGTCAGCAGTCATCAACAGACTAAGACATATGTAGAAGAATGCCCAAGAAAAGTAAAGAAAGGGAAAAGGTAAGTGGCTGCCACCCTGGAAACAGTAGAACTTGGAGGATGGCCATGTGGGAAACTAAGAAATTAAATAGAGAAGTAAAAAGCAATGACAACAACAAGAAGAAATTGGTGTCGCCAACGACAAGGAGGAAGAGTTTTATGAAATAGAGACTGATTAATAATTTTAATACAGATAATTACAGTTTTGTGTATAATTAGGACAAAATCCACCCACGGAAAGTAGAAAAGCCTATTTTAGAAAAAGAGCATTAGTGGGGTGCATGGGCAAAAGGCAGCACTCACAGGCGTAGGAGAGAGTGAAAGGTGCTAAAGTGGAGGCTGTACAGGTACTTCTTTTTAAGGCAGGGAAGTCAAACTGATCTTCACCGGGGGCTACATCAGTCTCGCGGTGGCCTTCAAAGGGCTGAATGTAATTTTAGGACTGTGTAAATGTAACTACTCCTTAACAACTAATCGAGAGCTCAGTGCGGCCACGAGGTAGAAACAAGGTACCGGGCCGGATAAAATAAGGTGGAGGGCCGGATTCAGCCCGCAGGCCTTGTGTTTGTCACCTGTGTTTTAAGGTGTTTGTGTGTTTATAGGGACAAAAGGATAGAGAAAGACGCCCACAGAGGGGTTTTGAAAGTTCGACATGAAGCTCTTGCGTGGTGCATGCAGTGGCTGTCTGGGCCGAACACTGTGCCCTGCAGAAGCACGAGGATGGGCACACAGGTATATTCGTGAGTGCATTTGCGTGCTTAACAGGCACCTTAAGGGAGGCTAAAACATTCCCTTTCCAAAGTCTGACATCGCCATCAAGCCTTCGCTATGACTCAAGTCAATGGTTCCAGTTAGTTTTTCTCCTCCTCCCCTGTCCTGACCATAGATCCACAACCACTTGTATTAGCACAGTTAAAGCTCATTGTTATCATAGTTAGCCCAACCCATAGCTAAGACTCTCTCCCAGACCCTATTGGGAAAGCTGACACTAGTACATACCGCACAGTCCCTGTAAAAGCAATGTTGTATTTGCCGCCGTCAGGTCTGTAAATGAATGACTGCCCTCTGCTTCTAGAAATCAGATGAATTTGCAAAGAGAACATTTAATTTCCAGAAGAGGGAAAATTCCATGAAATAATTTTTATGTTATCTTATAAAATAAGTTTGATTTTTACACTATTAAAACCAGAAGCACATAGTGTCTTGTAAAGAATATTGCACTGGAATGTTGGTGGGAATGCAGACTGGTGCAGTCACTGTGGAAAACAGTATGGAATTTCCTCAAAAAACAAAAAATGGATCTGCCTTTTGACCCAGCAATTCCACTGCTGGGATTATACCCTAAGAACCCTGAAATACCAATGCAAAAGAACCTATGCATCCCAATATTCATCGCAGCACAATTTATAATAGTCAAGTGCTAGAAACAGCTCAAGTGCCCACCAGTAAATGAGTGGGTCAAAAAACTGTGGTACATTTACAGAGTGAAATACTATGCAGCAGAAAGAAAGGAGGAGCTCCTACCCTTTGTGACAGCATGGATGGAAATGGAGAGCGTTATGCTAAGCGGAATAAGCCAGATGGTGAAAGGCAAATATCATATGATCTCACCTATAAGTAGAACCTAATCAACCAGACAAACAAGTAAGCAAAACAGAACCAGAGACATGGAAATAAAGAACAAACTGACAGTGACCAGAGGAGGGGGAGGGGGATAAAAGGGTGGGGAGAAAGAAGGGGAAGGGTCAAGTCAAGGAACTTGTATAAAGGGCCCATGGACAAAGACAATGGGAGGGGGAAGACTGAATGTGGAGGGTGAGGGGTGGGTAGTGCAGGGGAGAGTAATGGGGAGAAAATGAGGACAACTGTAATTGAACAATAAAAAAATGACAAAAAAAGGGGGAATATTGCACTGGGAGGCAGTGCCCTGATGTGACTGGTAACTCTGCCAGTAGGAGCCATGTGACTTTAGGGGAAATCACTGTCCCCCTTTTTGCCTTCAGTTCTGGGGAAGGATAGAACTAAATATTGCCTGTTGTTGTTTCACTTGTGTTGAAATTTTATTCCCTTAAACCTTGAATGGAACCATTCCACAAATAAATTTCCTTTTCCTATCAGTCTTTTGGAAAAATTCCATTCTTGTCAAATGTCACTACATTGGAATTTATCTTTTTGTCTTTTACTAACTTCCTAGGCAAACGAAATTGACCTCTTCATCTTTGCTCTCGCAATAGTTTTCAAGCATCTTTATCCTCATCATCACTATTTGTATAGCTATCTGCTCTTCCCCACAGCCCTACATGTGAGGTCACAGAGGGCAGGGTGCATCTTTATGATATGCATTTTATGCTCAACAAACATGCATTGAACAGAAATAAAAATCATTTAACTCACTTAACAGGCAGGCAGCACATAGGACCGGCATCAGCAATGGCTGGGCTTCTTCGAGACAGACCTCGTTCGTACTATAAACTTAAGGAGACTTTTTTTCTGGAGAGAACGGGTGATGTGAAAGCTAGAAGGGGTTGGTTGAGTGTTTCTTATGAGTTGATGGGGGTCTTTATTATTTTTGTTGTCTTTAATACCCAAGATTGTTGAAATTCCACGAAAGTATGGGGAAGTCAGATACAGTTTATTTCAATTGTAAGCTAATATTAACTATTTTCCCTCAATGTCACCTAAATTTAAGACCTCACTTAAAAAAATTAGTACATAAATTAAAATTAAAATAAGAAGACTCTCTCTGACCTATGACACTTAGTACTTTTCTTGTTTTTTATGTCATGTACCCTATTCATTGTAGAGGACAAGTCTTATCTATATGTAAACACTTTTTGGTATGAACATCCTGTTGTTAGGCATGGAGAAGGTGGGATTCTGACTTAAGTCTGCTGACTCAGGGCATCAGGACTGAATCCTATCGGCTACTTGGAAATGACATTTTCCACTTTTAGTGTATCTCCTTTTCTTTCTGTATTTTATAATCAGTCTTAGTAACTCATACTTTTTTAACTGAAACAAAATTTACATATTTAACTATGTTACTATATGTTATATATTCTTTGTTTTGAAGAATTCATATACATACATAGCACCACGTTTTAAAAGTACAAGACGAGGTGCAGTCCTCCGCGCCCTGGGCCGCTCCCCAGACCACACCTGCTGCCAGGTTCCCGTGCGCCCTTTCAGAAAGAGTCCGTGAATTTATGAACACAAATGTAGGCACATTCTTTTTACATTGCACAAATTGCAGCATACTTTAATATTCTTCTACATGCTTGTTAAAGTTCATGTATTATAAATTCATGTAATTAAATTTCAAATAGTGAATGTTAGAGGCCTTTCATATCAAGACAGAGTTGATAATTTGTAAGATTTCAGAACACTCCCTGCTGCTGGGTCAGCATCATCAGTGTCAGATAGCGCACCAGCAGGAGGTACTGGTACCCTGTGTGCTGTCACTCGTGCACCCCACGAAACTGTATCTGGGAGTTAATGTCTAGAAAAGGCATTTGGGAAAAGTGGCTTTTTAAAGTTTAATAGATGGTGATAAATTGCCATCCATGAGTATATTCAGCGTGTTCTCTGTCCAAGAATGTAAGAGTTCCCGTTTTCTTTGCATTCTCTCTAGTACCCTGGCTTATCAAACATTTTTATCCTTGAAACCCAGATAATTAAACAATGGTATCTTATGGTTGATATATTTTATAGTTCTCTGATTATGAGTGAATATTATGAGTTTTCACATGTTTAAAAGTGAATTATATCTCCTGCATAGTTCAAATCCTTACTCTAAATTCTTGTGGATTGTTTATTAATTTGGGGCACAGTTGTAAAATATTCCTCAAATGAAAAATCCGCAGTAACAGTCCCCATATTACTTTAATTCAGCAATGTGAAACATTAAATGTTTATTTAATATTGATTTCATTCTATCAATATTTAATAAATAATTTATTAGAAGTTCCAGGTACTAAGATAAGAAAATGAAAGATATAGATACCTCAATTTGTAAGTTAAGGAGCTCATAATCTCTTGGGGGAAGAGACATATGTGCAGGCAGAATAAAATCAATTCTACGGTGCAGGAACAACAGTTTGTTATGGGAGCCCTCCCATGTGTGTGAATGATTTGCTGTAGAGTTAGGAGGCAGCAGAGAACATTCCCCAGAGGCAGCTGGTGGCATTTTAGGGCCCAGTGGGAGGTTTAGGGTCTGAGAAGAGTTCAGGTGATAGCAGTGATAATGCCCACTTAGAACTCTGACTACCTTTTGTTTGTTTTCTAATCCTTGCCTGAGGACATGTTTATTGATTTTTTTTTAGAGGGGAGGGAGAAAGAAAGAGATTGGTTGCCTACTGCACATGCCCTGACCAGGGCTCGAACCTGAAACCTAGGTATGTACCCTGACTGGGTATTGAACCTGCAACCTTTTGGAGTACATGGTGATGCTCCGACCAACTGAGTCATACGGCCAGGGCAGAACTGTGCCTATATTTTGGTAGTGAGTTTTGACTAATAAGCGACTGTTGTTTTCCTGAATTTCATGAGTATAAACTATCTTGGATTGATTGACTTCACATTTCTCACAAAAAAACAACTCGTACTTGGCTATGATGAGGTAAAAACATTTTCCTTCTATTTGACTTATATAACTCACATTTAAAGGTTTTTTTAAAATATAAATGACAAGCTCTGCATTTATTCCAAACAAAATGTTACAGAGTTATTAGAAGAGAATGGAAAACCTCCAACTCTAGCAGCAAATCCTGAAGTATTATTTATTTGAAGATTGGTGTCTAGGGTGGGATGGTTGGAGGAAAATGCATAAAAGTCTTATACCTTAACTGGATGTCAGAAGGTTTTACCAGAAAACACCTGTAAAAGTAACAACATTATTTGTTGCCTTTTTTTTTTTAGTCGGTAAGGGAAGATGTAGTGTGCTTAAGTTAAATGAGAATCACTACCCTGTGTCTCCTAGTGATGTGATGGAACATAGGGCAGGGTCGGAGGTAAATACAGAGTCTGAATTTGGGTGCTGGGTCTCTCAGAGGTGGAGTTTGTTCTTTGGTGGATGTAGTGCCCATTAGTTGTGGCTAGGAAGTAAGATGGTAGCATTTGTTAAGCATTGGACATTGGATATTCAGAGAGATGCCTCCTTCGGTTCAGCTCATATTTCTTAATCTACATAAAGCTTTTTCTAACTGCTGTTTCTCCCTCAAAAGATAGAATGACCCAATTTATTCTCTGTGCCTTCACTGAGGCTTCTGCAGTGCTACCTGTATTGCAAAGCTGTGTTTTATTTATGGTTTACACATCTCTCTTCCTTTACTAGCTTTTAGGGCAAGGATTTAGTTTTAGTTTCTAAATATTTATGGAAAGTATGAATGGATGAGTGACTGAAAAGTTATCTTAAAACCTTAACCCCTTCTTCCAGTGACAGTGACCTTGTTTTGAACTCCTGTATCAAAAAATGTTTAAATTAATATAATTTAATTCCACTGCCCTCCTTGGTGGTGATTTCTGGTATTTTGTCTTCTTAAATATATTTTATTGATTATGCTATTACAGCTGTCCCATTTCCTTCCCTTTATTCCCCTCTGCCTTGTACCCCCTACCTGCATTCTTCTCCCTTAGTTCATGTCCATGGGTCATGCCTATAAATTCTTTGGCTTCTAAAAGTGGTGTTTTTTCCCCCAGTAGCAAAATGGGAAAATAACATGAACAGGCAATTTCTTTGAAAAAATATAAGCTCTCAAATAAGTTAAAAATATTCAAACTCACTCATAATTAGAGGCATGCAAATTAAGGTGACATTACAATTAAACTGACAAAAATAAAACAGTAGGACAATACAGTCTGTTGGTGGGGCAGTGGGGAAACAGGAACTCTCATACAAGGAATTTATACAAGGTTCTTAGGACATTACAGATGTTTTACATACTTAAATAATGGAGAAATAAAGTTCATTAATTTTAGTTAATTAAAATCAGTCAGTATGGGATACCAGTAATAATAAATGGACATAACTGGATTACAATAGAGTAAACTACACTGAAAAGGAAAAGGGAGAAAGGAACTAATCTAAGTCATTTTGAAAAATACTATTTTGACTAGACAATGTAAAAGGCTAAAGATAAAAGCATCGCTTCTGTGGCATTCTTGCCAAAATTAATAATCTTTGACTAATCAGTAGAAAACACCAATAAAACCCAAATTGAAAGGCATTCGATAAAATATCTGAGCGATATTGATTAGAAATGTCAAGGTCCTGAAAGACAAGTAGGGACTGCAGCGCTCTCACACACTGAAGAAGACTGAGGGGACAACCGAATGCAATGCAAGGCGGAGGGAATTGGGGTCCCAGTGGAATCCTGAAACAGAAAGAGGACATTAGGGCTTAAAAAACTGGTGAAAGTTTGCAGTTTATTTTAATAACATGGTGCTGTGTGAATTTTCTGGTTTTGATAGTTGTACACTGGCTATGTAAGTTGTTAACATTAGAAGCTGGATAAATAGCATACATGAATTCTGTGTTATTTTGCAACTTTTCTGTAAGTCTAAATTTATTTCAAAGTAAAAAATTTAGAGAAGAAATAGAAGAATAAAGAACAAGAGGAAGAGTATAAATTTTAAAAAAGACTCGTGTTTGCTTTTTTTGAAAATACTTAAAAGTTATTTAGACCATATGTCATTAATAAAGGAAACTTAGCTGCTAGTGGCTATTTCTGTCACATTATCTAGTGAAATTGATTTTACTGCCATCTCTGTGTGTTTGGGCTATTCTAACAAAAAATACCATAGACTGGGTGGCTTAAGCAACAGGCATTTATTTTCACAGTTCTGGAGGCAGGGAAGCCCAAGGCCAAGTCCCCGAGATCCTATGTCTGTTAGGACTGGCTTCCTGGTTCACAGATGACCGTTTTCTTGCTATGTCCTCACATGATGGAAGTGGAAAGGAAACTCTCTGGAGTCTCTTTTATAAGGGCAGGAATCCCATTCAAAATCCAGAAGCTTCCCAAAGGCCATAGTTCTACCTCCTGAGGGGTTAGGAATTCAGTAGAAGAATTTGAGTGGGGGATGCATTCAGTCTGCGGCAGTTGCCTGTCCAAATTGGATGTGAAGGTATTTCTGCGATGTGAGATACAGGCCTGGTTTTAGCCCAGCAGTCAGTGGAGTACGTGCAGCACAGAACAAAGGTGCTATCACACTGATGCTGGTCTTTCAGTTCCTGTGTTGGTTTCCGTTTGAAAATATGACTTACTCTCCACCTGACAGACATTTTGTCATTAGTATACTCATTAAAAGTTTTTGGCCTGGCACAATTTTGAATATCTTATTACTGATTCAATGTGGGCTTCCAAGCAGATACATACACTGATTAATTACACAGCTGATGCCAAGAGTCGGCAGATTTCTATGTTTAATATGAACAGAAAATGTCTTAGATAAGTCACCACTTAAAAATCTCAGAACTCCCTCAGACAATTATTAATTCCTATAAACAATGAATAAATAACTCTTTATAAAAAGGAAAACTTTAGATACTAGGAGTTTAAATAAGCTCACCTTTCATTATGTACCGGATTTTCTAATCACTCTTAGAAAGTGATTATTTCAGTCTGAAGCCACACATGTGAGTCACCTGCTAGAGCTGGTCCAAGGTCAATTAAAAACCAGAAAGAATGCCTAACTTAAAAAACAAAAACAACTCAATAATTCAATCAGAGACAGACACATAATTTAAAATTTGGGCATTAAAATAACAATGTATCCTGAATTTAAAATTTAAAAATATAATTGCCAGTAAAATCTTGATTTTGTCTTATAGAATAACACAAATGGAAAGCAGAAAATTTGGAAGTTTTGGTTAAACTACAATTTGCCACATCACTCCCATCCACTGAGTACTGTCTGTCTTGTTTTGTCTTCTGTTTGGATGGTGTGGTGGCGGTACGAGTGTGTTCTCCTTGAGTGCCACCCAGGATGCTTTAGGAAGACTATATCTGTGTTCCTAATTGTGGAACTGGAAGTCACCTGAGGAGTTGCTTTAACAGACATGTACATTGAAGTCCTGATAAGGGTGAGAACCTTTATTTTTAACCAAAAAAATAATGTTTCAGTAATAAATTTCTAGTGATCAATAAATACCGTTTTATATCTGTTTTGATCCAATTTCCATAATGTATAGTAAGAAAAAAATTTTCATTAAAGTGCTATGTGCTTTCTTTGATTTAATCTGAACTCACTTGAGAGTTCAGTAACTACAAAAATCTGTTAATGTGATCCCTTGATTTGGTTTTTCAACTACTGTGATGATTCATTTTCTTTGTGCTGAATACACTTGACCACAAGAATCACTTCAACAGCCATTTAAACAGAAGACAACAGACCATCTGAATATGAGTTATGACAGTTAACTTTCCTGCCCTGCTTTCTAAGAGTTTATAGTTTTGTTGGGGAGGTAGAAGGTTCACATGTAAACCCTTCCTGTAATGAAATAAAAGAGCCAGTATGTTAAGCCCTTGAGGAGCACCTAGAATCCAGGAAGTTGGGAATAGCATCTTATCTTGCAAAGCTAATAAAAATCTTCAAAGCACTTTCAAGAGTTTCACCACATGGAATCCTTGCACTGACTCTGGCCGGTAGGCAAAGAGGTTCATTATAAGTATGAAAATTGATGCTCAGGATGTCATGTGTATTTTAAATTCACACATGGACCTACTTGTCCGCGCTGGTCCCTTTGATGGAATCAGGATCTTGCCTCATTTGTGTGTGTGCAAGTGTGTGCTATGTTTCAAGGAATAGCATTTACTGTATCTCAAAGTAAACAGATAGCTCTGGCACTGGGTTCCAGAGCAGGAGCGCTCTACTGGAAAGCTCTCTGCCTGTGCTTCAGCATGAAGGACTATTTTTAGGTGTTTTTCTTTTGCTAATTGCCTCTCCTTCCATGGGGAATTTCTATGGTAGAATCCCCAGGTGAGCCAAGTTTCTCACTAATTCCCGAAGAGACCGGAAAGACAACGGCCATGACCCAGGTTGCCCAGAGATGACAGCGCGGCAGCGTTAGCAAGATCTGCAAGGACCTTGTAGCCCACAGAGCCTGGATGATTCCAAGGAACAACAGTTCTAAGAGATGATTGGAAGAAAGGCCTGGATATACCTTACTGAGTCTTGGAAGCATCTCTAATGACCTTACCTTAAGGTCATTAATTCTAAGGTCATTAATTACCTTAAGGTCACTAAGAGAGTGTGCAGCCAGAGGTAGCGGTGGGCTCAAGGCCTTCCAGATATTCTGGCTTTCTTCTACCACCTTTGAGAGGAAAAAGGAAGAGACTTCTGAAAGAATATGTTTTTCAGACAACTTCAACCTTTGGAGAACATCATAGGAACTGTAAAGTCTTAGCCTAGAGAAGAGAAAAGGAAAATGGTGTTGAAAACCATTTTCACTCCTTTGGAGGGAGGAGCTAACCAGCTAGTGCTAGGTGTCCGTGGGACAATGGGTGGAACAAACATGAAGTTTTTGGCTCAATGTCAGTGTAAACCTTCTACAAGGTTTTGTGCAATGAACTAACTTGGGAACTGGTGAGTTCTCTATATATACCTGAACTGGCCAAGCAGAAATGTCCACACTAGTATGGACACTAGCGTTCACTGGAAAGTGAAAGTGATGGAAAACCCTCAGGTGGGGCGCTAAGTGATCATTGTTAACACTATTATAACAGTTATTTTATATCAAGTGTTTTCTTAACCCTCAACAAGGGATGTATAAGGTTATAAGTTATAAGATGTTATAACTTTTTTAGATTTGAGGAAACAGGCACAGAGAGGTTAAATAATTTGTTCAAGGTCACATAAAGTAAGAATTTGAATCTAGGCTGTTTATCTCCAGTGTTTATATGCTTAACCATTTGCTATATTGCTGACTCCTCCACAGTCCCTCTTATCCTGAGATTCCAGGTAGGGTGGGTGGAGTCCAGTCCCATTGCTGGGCATTCTTTGCAAGTTTCACTCATAAGCCTTCCAAAAGGGCTTTGATGGCCTCCCCTGGGAGCAAACAAATGAACAAACTAACCAACAAGTCAATAAATAAAGCCAAAGAAGTTGCTGGTGAAAAAATAATCAAGACCTTCAGACCCACATGGGAAGCTCACTGGTCATCTTTGGGGTCAGGTGGCAGAGGCAGAGCTGATCAGAACATTGAGCCAAAGGGAAGTGCTCTAGTTTTCTGTTTTCTTCTTCATCTGCGTAGCCTCCCTTGCCTACTGAGTCCCCTTCTGGCCTCCCTTTCCTTTGCACTGGCCTTCCCACTGGACTGTGCTAAACTTCTCCAGGACTCTAGAAGGCACAGGGACGATCACAAAACAGCCAATTCTCTATTCCATATCTTCCGCCACCCCTATATACAGAGGGGGAAGTGACTTACCCAAGGTCACAGAGCCCCCATCAGAAAATCCAGGTGTCCAGATTCCCACATCAGGGCTCGGCCCACACCTAGGCACACCTTCTGCTCACTCGCGCACCCGTGAGCTTTCTTTATTCCATATCCCCTCCTCCCCACCCTTACTCTCCAGTCAGATGGAGTCTCATCTGACGCTTTGCAAGCACCCGGGTCCAGTCCTTCCAGCGGACGCTTCCCTTCCGCTGCAATCCCACGCCCAGTCGCCCTCTGCACGCGCGCAGCCTACGGGGCCCAGGGTTCACCACCCCACACTGAAAGGAGGAGTAGGTCCCTGAGCCAGGAGTCCGGAAGGCCAGGGCCCACGTGGGATCCCGCCCTCGTCCCCCCGGGGGCCAGCACCTGGAAAGGGGCACCAACCTAGTCAACCTCCAGCCCGCAGACCAGTCGCCTCTTGGAAAAGTCCCAAAGTGTCACGTTTGCTCCCACCGGGGTGTGGCCGCGCCTGTGGCTCCCCGGGGGGCTGCCCCAGAGGAGCCGCACTTCCTCCTCCCCTGCCTGTCGTGGCCGGGGCGCCCGGATAGCTCCTGCGGTGCGCCCCGGATCCTGCAGGGTCGCGGCGCTAACTGCTCTCCACCTGGGACGCGCGCACCATGGACGCGAGAGCAGGCGGCACAGGACAGGCCGCCTTTCGGCTGGAGCAGTAGCGGAGGTGGGCGGGGAGTGGACGAACCCCACACACGCGCTTCTCCATGAAGATTCTTGAGCTTTCTTTGAAGAAAGGAGTGCATATGCTGCAGTGTCTCTGTGGAAGGAGCCTGAGGACCAGCAACAGCCTAAGTGGTGAGAAAATGTTCTTTCCTTAGTCCTACCCCCACTCCTCGCCCGCCCCTCCACCACCACGTTCCTGGCCTCTCCTCTTCCCTCCCCTGCTTTATTCAGCGCGGTAGGTGTTGGTGCAAGGACAGCGTTTACTTACTGGGGCGAGATAATGGCCCCCGCCGCGGGTTCTGCCTTTTTTTTTTTTTTTTTAAATCCCTGAAGTCATCAGCGCTTTATAGAACGCTTTAGCTGTCACCTGGCGCCTGAACTGGAACCCGCGGGTCTCTTTTTGAGGGGTGCTTTCAGTGACCTGCTTTCGCACTTCCTCGCTGCTCGCTCCTTGTGATTGGGGAGGGCGGTGTGCGACCCGGAGTTGCTCAGTGTCTCCTCTGAGAAGTTGCCGGTGCGTTCGACAGGAGAGGGGACTTCTAAACAGGTGGCTGGCGAGGCAGGTATCTTTTATTTTTCTTGTTTTGTTTGAAAAGTACACATCTGGCCGTCATCCCGGAGTTCATTTTGCCCTGGAGATCAAGCAGTTTCTGTCCTCCTTGCGGAGACAGGAGAGCCCCATTTAGCTCGGGGCTTCCCAAATCAGGTCCCCCAGGAAGTCCACAGGGAGGCGAAGAGAAGCAGGCTCTTTTTAAAAGACCAGCAATATTGAGAAAAACAATAAAAACTTAATGAAAAAATATCATACTAAAACAGTAAGTGTGATTGTTTTCTGAGAAGTCCTTGGAAACATTGTGCCGTTTTACAGTATTTTCCATTGTCCATGTTTTTCTTTTAAGGTGTAAGTTCCCTGGAAAATGATTACCTCTAGTAATTTTGCAAGTGCCAATCCAGTTTCTGTGTCTTTGGTTTTCTCTTTCAAAATGGGGGTAGGGTGTGAGGGCAGAGGAAAGCTACCACTATTATGTCTAAACAAGTGTGTCTTTTTAGAACCATTTTTTGGGGCCCATGAATTACTAGTGACTTTAAAGTTCAAAATTTCAACAATATTATAATAGGATTCGTGTTTAAAACCTCATAAGCTATTTTGGTGGATCTGATTCATTTGGTTACTTACCTATTTTCACTCTTTTCTGGAGCAATGAAGATTATATTTGGAAAGGCTGGAATATATATAGGTTTCATTCATCCTTCCTGAAACTTGGACTTCTGGTTACTCATCACTCCAAATGTGAAATAAACCTGTTTTAAAAAGAAATAATTAGATAATTTAACTGTATGTGAGATATTAGAATGTATACCTTTGAAATGAAATAAGCCATGAGATCGCATGCTTTTACCTCTATTCAATTCAGAATATTGTTTAAACATTTTTAAACATGTTTGTAAGTGCTAAAAGATTCCAAGCCACCAAATTCTAAATTAACACAGTTGATACTGATGCTTTATGTTTGAAAATACATATTTCAGGGGGCTAATAGAGATGTCAATTTTCCTCTTCTACATTAAATATGAGTTGATTGTAACTTGAATATCTTTCCTACATGTAGAACATTTTAAAGTATGGATGGTGTGTAATGAAGACAGGGCACTTCCTTACGGTAAAATAGTAAATAATTCAAGTTACATGTAAAGCCAGTTCCCCAAATAGTAACAGATCCAAACAGAATTGATTACATATGTGGTTGGGCAGCATAAGCTTTTGCAAGATCATGAGACTTAGAAGACTTAGTTCTAAAGCAGTCTCAATAAAATCACTAAGAATTTTTTAATTTAGCATTATTATCTGAAAAAAGTGGAAATAAGAATAGCTCTGGCCTGGTCCCTGTATCTTATTTAATCTTAGATTTAACCTGTGATCCTATAAAAACAATTGCATTTTATTTATGCATGCATTTTTATGTAGTGGGGTAATTGGTTATATGGGGGAACTATCATTCTAGGGGAATTCTTTTTAAAATGGTGTAGTCACCATAGTGAAGGAAGGATGAATTCTGCCGAGGATATATGTTAGTCTCTCTGAGTTTGAAAGCCTTTAGGAGTTCAAAAGGGAGCCTGACAAGGCCTCTAATGGAAAGAAACAGTATCTTTGGATATTTTACTGGAATAATGTATTTGAATTAAAATAAGATGTGGGTATAAAAAGGCATTTTTTTTAACAAAAGTAAGTACCCTACAACTCAATTCAAACCTACCTAGCATTGCTCATATTCAGATATCCTGCCTAGTTATTTATGTTATACCTCTTTTCTGAATCTACTTAAGTTCATTTATTCATGGCCAGAAATAATTCATTGGCTTCTAAGGAAGGTGCAAATTCTATTCTGTGAGTTAGAAAGGGACATCCAGGGAGTACTTATATTTCTGTTCCCTCAATTTCCATGAAATATTTTAAAACAATGAAACTCTCCTTTGTACATCTTAGCCTATGAAATTACTACCTTTATGGCACATTATTTTCATTGTACAATGCTGTGAATCCCATGCCCTAATACTTCTAATGCTATTAAATGTTGCAGGGCATTTGCATTTCATAGGGAGCCAATCAGAAAGACACTGAATCTGCCAAGACAATCTCTCTTGCTGAAATGATCTTTCTTGTTTATACATAAGCTTCTAGTACCTTCCTACCCCCTCTACTCATTACTGTTTATAGAAATGATAGCATTGCAGTTGGTGTCACTGATTGCCCACGTTGTTGCTTCAATGAAGCCAGCTGGGATTCGATTGCATGGTCTTTAAATAAAACTTAGTGGCACAAAATCATTCTCTCTCTTCTTTTTTGAGGAGAGAGGGGTTGTTGCTGCTAGCTGGATCATTCTCTAAGGCACTAATTATTTGCTTAACTTGGAGGAATTGAGAATCAGTGAATGGCCATGTCGGCTCAGTGTCTGACCTCGGTGCTAAGGAACCTGTGGGTAGATAGCATAGTTAAAGTCTTCAGAAAGCCATTCCCAAAGTGACAGTGATAACGCCCTGCTTCCTAACCCATTTTAGCACTCTATAAGTAATTCATTGACTGGAGACAGCGGATGTGCCTGCGGTTCCAGGTACTCAAAGGCTGAAGCCAGAAGATTAATTGAGACCAGGAATTCTAGGCAGTAATATTCTCTGCCAGCCTGGTGACTGTCCTGTGTTCACAGGCACCATGAGGATGACCTGAACATGTTGAGAAATAGAATGAAAAGTTGGTGTTGCATTTTCTAAAATTGCCACATATGGGAAATGGAGGCTATCAGTCACTTCTTTGGCCTTTTGGCTCCCAAACTTGAATAAGGAATTGACTTATATTTGTATGATTGGAAAGGCTTGACAAGATAGTCCCTCTGAAAACAGAGGAGATTCTATGACAAGGGGAAATTCTAATTTCTAGCCTAGTAAGCAAAAATTACTAACACCTCACCCCCTCCAAAAAGGTATATATTTAGTTAAAGAATGCTAAGGTTCAGCTTCATTGGCTGTCCTAAATATTAATTTGTTTAGCTTTGGAAAAGCAAAGAAATTATGGAACATCACTTCATTTATATATTTGTTCAACTAGCATTCACTGAGACCCACCATGTGCCAAGCCGTGGGCTTGGCCTACATGAACTTGGTTCTAAAACAACTTATTATTTGATAAGGGAGATAATATGTGAGCACAACATATCCCAATGAAAGTATTAATGGTGTCTATAGTGTGTCATTCTTAGTCAGCATTGCCATTATTCTAGAATGGACTGCTGTATTTGGAGTGGCAGTAAATTCTCCTCAATGCTTTGTATTTTTGTTACCTTCTCTGATGATTAGTTTTGGCTTCTGTGATTTCATGTGCTCAGTTCAAGTTATGGTTGAGTAGATTGGTTGTCAATGAGTTTTCATCAGTCTCAGCTGGAGATAGTTTAGTTGTAGTTGACTTTAGGCTAACTAGCCCTGGATGGATGACCATGCGATGCTGTTTTTCCCAATGCAATATTATGGATTTCATTACCTTAGCTGGAAATGGGCGTTCATGGCATTGGAATTTGTAGGGCACTATATAGAACAGAAGATCAAATATATGTATTGGATTGACCAAAAAGTTCATTTGTTTTTTTCATATGATGGCTCTAGTAGCACTTAGTTGTTTTTAACTTCATTGAAAACAATTTTGTCAGATTGTGACAGCTGTCATACCAGTGTGCATTAAAAAAACAAAAAATTGGTGAATTTTTGTGTAGCAATATGGAAGAAAATATACAACATTTTCAGCATGTTATGCTGCATTATTTCAAGAAAGGTAAAAACACAACTGAAAGGCAAAAAAAAGATTTGTGCAGTGTATGGTGAAGGTGGAATGACTGATCACATGTGTCAAAAGTGGCTTGCAAAGTTTCTTGCTAGAGATTTCTCACTGGACAATTCTCCGTGGTCAGTAGACCAGTTGAAGTTGACAGTGATCAAATCAAGACATTAATTGAGAGCAATCAATGTTATACCATGCTGGAGATAGCCGACACACTCAAAATATCCAAATCAATAGTTATTGGTGAAAATGAAAAACTATCTTTTATTTTTATGGAAAAACCGTACAGGCTTTTTGGCCAACCCATTGTTTATTTTTAATGGCCGATACAGAAATGACCGGTTATTAACATAACAAATACTAATACTTAAGACTCAGAATGAACAAATTAACTTTATGCCATATGTCTTTCAGGTCTTGTTAAAGTAAAGAAGTCCAACCTTACTAATTAAATTAAAATCACTTGGAACCTCCCCCAGCTACATTCCAGAGTCCCTTCCTCCTCAGATGTGACACCTACAAAGGCTTTGACAAGTGTCACTCCAGTCCATGTGTTTATATTCTTAACACACGTCATATATAATACTGTTTTGGGTGTTTCTAAAATTATATAAATGGCAGGGAGAGCAATGGGAAAATTGGGACAACTGTAATAGAACAACAATAAAAAATTATATAAATGGTTTTGAACTGTAATTATCTCTCTGCATCTTATTTTTTACTCAATTTTATGTTTCTGAAATTCATCCCTATTAATACAAATATTTGAAGTTCAGAAACTTGCACCTGTGATGAGGTAGTCTGTTGTAGTGGCTGAGAGTGTGGACTGTGGTGCCAGGCTGTCTGGGTTCAACTTGACTGTGAGACTTGCCAACATGTGACCTTGGGCAAGTTCCTTAACCACCCCCCTCCTCATTTGCAAAAAGGAAATAACAATAGCACCTACCTTATGGGGACTGTGATGAGGAGTAAAATGAATTCATATATGTGACGCTCTTAGAATGCTGTCTGACACTAAGCGCCACGTATGTATTTATTATCTGTATGTTCATTTAGGGATGTATGCTGATTTGTAACAGGAAGAACACCTTGTTTGGCTAATACTCCCTGATGTTTCACATCCAGCATCATGTTAACTAGTAACAAAAACCTGTGTCCAGGGTTGGATTTCTGTCAGAGGCCGTTGGGCATTGAAGGAGGCAGAAGGAGAAGTAACCTGAGCTGGGGAGGTTAGTGAGTCAATATGAAACAAACATCTTTTGACCCGGGCTGTTGCACAGTGGACCGGAGTGACAGGACTTTGCACAACTGCTGAAGAATTGCCTATCTGGGGGTTTGGTTTTATTGTATCGTGAGTCCCCAGAGACAACTGAGAATGGTCTGAAGTCCAGTCTGTTTTCCTTTAATTGTATGCAACACCTTCCTTTCCCTTCTCTTGGGAATTATAAATAGGTGCACTCTGTCATCTCACCTTTTGAATTGAGAGGGAGTGATGCTTGGTTGAGCTGGAACTATACTAATGCACAAGACTGAAGCACATCCCTGGGGAGGGTTAAGAGGAAAATAAATGAAAGAGAATAGGTGGAGCTGAGATTGTCCAGTGACTTCAGATCTGTGTCAGCTCTGTTTTCCAAGCCACCTGATCCTCCTTAGCGGGTTCCTTGCAGCTGAGAATAGCCAGCTTTCTCAAAAAGATGGAAGCGCCTTTCGAAGGCAGATGTTAAATCTGAGCTAAGGCTTTCTTTTGATTGATCTCGCTACCTCATGAAGCTTTTGAGCATAATCCAATTTCAGCAAATCTAATGAATCTTGTCATTATCACAACATAGACAGTGAGTGGCAAACATGAAACCGGTGCTGTAAGCTTCTAAGGAGGGGAGGCCAACGATCATATTACGCATGCAGTGTAAGTGATGCAGATATTGAATCATAGTCTTGTGTTTGGGTGCTAGCAACAAGTCTAGGAATTGAATACATACTTTTATTTGGCAGATGAAGACACTGCGGCCCAGCAAGCTTGCGGCAGCTGTTTGAACCCCATGCCTGTGTAAAGTGGCTGGATCTTCAAATCCAGGATTTTAAACTCTTAGTGTATTTGTGATTTGGACTCTAATGATGTGGGTTGGAATCTGGTTCTTTCATTCACTCCATGCATGACCTTAGGTAACTTTCTTAACCTCTGTAAGACTCAAAATTCTCATCTATAAAGTGGTTATAATCATCCTTACTCCATCAAAGCATTGTTTGAAGTCTAAATAGTGGAAGTGCAAAGTGGCAAAGCCTAAAATGTATGATACAGATACAACTTATTTATTGTTATTGTTATGCTTATGCATTTATGACACAAGACTATACCAGAGATAAAATAAAGCTCAATTTTATATTGTCTTGAAGAGGGAGTTAGTGGCAAAAGTAAGATTTAGCAACATGTAATTTATTGCCTCTTTAGAATAATTCTTCCAATAGCTATGACATCTTGTTGCATATAAATTTTTCTGTTCTACATTGTTATGATGAAGAATGCTGTTTCTATCAATAATATAGAAACTTTTTAGTCCGTATTATGAATTGGGACAACACAATAGAGGTTAGGGCCTTTTGTTGATTTAAGTTTACTTTAAACTCTTTCAATGATGACTAATAGCTAGAATATTGCAAAGGCTGTGATAATGGAATCCAATATCTAGACCAAGGGCGTTAAACTCATTTTCACCGGAGGCCACATTAGCCTCAAGGTTGCCTTCAAAGGGCTGAATGTAATTTCAACTCCTTAACAGTTAAGGAGTAGTTACATTTATACAGTCCTAAAATTATTTCAGCCTTTTGAAGGCAACTGCGAGGCTAATGTGGCGCCTGGTGAAAATGAGTTTGACATCCCAGATCTAGACTAACTTCTATTATTGAGAATTGGATGGCTGTAGTCCTCAGTCAATGGTGAAAAAATAGGTACTATATCAGGGTATAGAGAACAAATAAACTACTTTTAGGTATACTAACCCTTTTAGTAAATAGCAGCTTCTAATTAAAACAACTTAGCACAGACAGCAGGAAATAGAAGCATCTATGTGAGCACTAGTGATCAGACCTAGTCTAGGCACAACTAGATTCCTGTATGTGCTTGGCATTGGGCATATAAAGATAAATTAACTCCTGCCCCAAGGAGTTCACAGTATGGCTTGAGAGCGAAGATATAAGAAAAGCAGATCTTCGAGGGTAGGTGCTAAACTAGAGGTAGGAAATAATTATCTTAAAAGCAGAGAAAAATGAGAGAAGTTCCCTCTGGTGATATGTGTGTGTGTGTGTGTGTGTGTGTGTGTGTGTGTGTGTGTGTGTGTAAGTACTCAGGGAAGCTTGTCTGGGAAGTCTCCTGGAGAAGATGTCACCCCAGATGCATGTTAAAGAATAAATAGGCAATCAACTTGCATAGAAAATGAGGAAGGGCATGCTGTGTAAAGAGGAAAACCTGCACCAAGGCCTGGGACCAAGAAAGAATATGCATTTCAGGCTAAATTTTCTCATTTCTTCCTTCATTTCTTCACTCATTTGTCAGTGGCCTACTCTTTGCATAGTACTATTCTAATTGCTGGGGTATTCAGTGGTGAACAAAACAATGCCTATTTTTAAAAGCTTAGTTTCTAGTGCATAAGTAAAACAAATAAATAAACAACTGGCCTGCATATACTAAAATAAGTGCTGTAAAGAGACAAATGCATTAAGGAGATAGAGAGTAAGAGGGAGAGCTTTTTGGAGAGTGCAGTCTCCTCTGAGGGAACAGCTTTTCCCCTAAAGACCAAAGGAAGTGAGCAGCAAAGGAACAGGGAAACCTTGCAGACGCTGGAAGGAACAGTGAGTGCAAAGGTTCTGAGGCAGGACTCTGCTTGGCATATTCAAAGAGGAGCAAGGAGGATGGTGTGGTAGGAGTAAAGTGAGAGAAAATGTAGGGAAGGAAATGGTTTATGGTCCTGTACGCTTTTGGTAAATACTTTGGAGTTTATTTTGAGGGTATGGGAAGTCATGGAATGGTTTTGAACAGGGGTGTGATAAGCCACTTACCATTTAAATGGACCACTCTGGCTGTAGAATGAAAGTAGACTGTATCAGTAAGACTATTTAGGAGGTTATTACAATATTGCTGGCAGGCAGCTTGGAATAGAATCATAATAGGTGGATCTGAGATATATTTTGAGGTAGAACGGACAGGATTTGCTAATTGAGAGAAAGACAGAGGTCAAAGGTGACTCAAATAACTAGGCCTGAGCAACTAGGTGAAGAGGGATGTTTTTTGTTGAGCTGGGAAACAAAGATGCATACAGTTGCTTTGGGGGGATAAACTCAACTGTTGTGTGTTGCATATGTTAGATTTGGTATAGAATAGAGATATTGGGTGGAAAGATAAAGGTCTGGAATTTAGAGGAGGCAAGGTCCGGAGATATAAATGTGTGGTTCATCAGCATATAGATGATATTTCAAATTCCAGAACTAGATTTAGTCATATGGAGTTAGTGTTGATATGGAATAGAAGAGATATAAGGAATAATCCTAAAATACTCCTTATATTTAGCCATCAGGAGCTAAACCCTGTCCTAGAGACTCCAAAGGAATAGCTTGAGAAATGGAGAAAATTCAGGAGATGGTGTGAACAGCAGGTCAGTGAAGAAAATGGCAAGAAATTATTATCAAAGAAAGAATGACCAGCTGGGTCACATGCTGATGAGAGGCCAGTCATATGCAGAGTGAGCTTGGGTCTTCCAGTGGGAAATGTGGAGGTTATCCATAGCCTACGATGAGCATAGGAAGTCTTTCTAGGAGTTTTGCAGTAAAGTTGTGTGGAGAAATGACAGAATGTGGGATCATGGTAGCATTGTTTTTATGAAAAATATTGTGGTATATTCACATGCTGATGAGAATGATTGCGTAGGAAAGTGAAACTGTGTCTGAAAGGGTCCATGTGCTTATACTTTTCAAAAACTCCTCCAGATTAGAGGATATAGGTAGATTTAGGAATGTCTGTTTTAGGCCATGGTGGTGAGAGTCCATTGGCTTGAGTTTGCAGAAGACAGGGCTATAAATTTTGACTTTTTATAATGTTTAATGTCTTAGCTTTGGCCTTTCCTTTCCTTTCCCTTCTCTTTTTCCTTCGCTCCTTCCTTTCCTCCCTCCCTCCCTCCTTCCTTCTCTTTTTTTTTTCTGTACTTCTCCTCCTATTAACATTTGTGGTTGAAGGCTGCTAATAGTTTTTGGAGCTCATGTGGTTTTCCTGGGGGATATTAATGGAAGTGTCTGGCTGTTACTATTTGTGATTAGAAACACTTTTATTAATATTTTAGGCAAACAGTTATCCATTGAAAAAGTGATAGGTCATGTGTTTTCTGCTTTTGTATGAATATACAGAAATAGCCATGAGATTGCCAAATCAAGCTCCAGCATGTTCAAAAAATTAGGTCAAAGGGGGCCATTAAGATTTACACCTAACGTATAGAGTCTTAGAACCATACTAGGTGCTCAGACACCTGATTCTTTAGGGAGAATAATACTATAAAGGGGGACTGCATCTGGAATTCAAAGGCCTGGGTTACAGTTTTGGCTCTGTAATTTACAGATTCTGTGAATTTTGACAAGTTTTGTATGTTCATATGAAAGTGAACATGTTAATCTTTCCCTACTTTCATCTTAGATTTATGAAGATCAAATAAGTGAAAAATATTTCATGATTAGTAATGGCTTACAAATACATAGTTGTTGATATGAATTGTGAAAAATCAATTTTGTAAACATGGTTTCATATTACATGACATAAATATCTTGGAAAGATGCCTGTTCATACTCCACCATCATTTGTGATGCAATGTAAGGCTGATTGATTAAAGTGTATACACATACATTGTGTATACATATATACACACATATACACATAAATGTATATGCAGTTGTCTAACTTTGTCTACCTCAGGTTAGTGTAACTTTTTTTTAGATTTTATTTATTTTTTTTAGAGAGAGGGGAAGGGAAGGAGAAAGAGAGAGAAACATCAATGTATGTTTGCCTCTCACACGCCCCCTACTGGGGACCTGGCCTGCAACCCAGGCATATGCCCTGACTGGGAAGTGAACCGGCGACCCTTTGGTTTGCAGTCCAGTGCTCAGTCCACTGGGCTACACCAGCTAGGGCAGGTTAATATAACTTTTTTACTATCATTAATGAGACTATAGAAAGTACATGTTAACCCAGACACCAAAATTCTTCCTACAGTGGTTTCAAAAGCAGATAAGCCCCAGAGCTTCACTGGTAACTTTCTCTGAGGTATAGCTACATTTCAATCTGTGTCCCAAAAATTAGGGGAAAAATTACAAATGAGAAAGGAAATAGAAAGATAGAGTAGGTTGTACCATTGTACTCCATGCTAGTCACTAGATGTTTGCAAGTGGGAAGGAGGATACTGTATCTGGTCTTGGGTGTCATGCTTCCCAAGGGATATTACTGCACAATAATGCAAATAGGAGATGATTACTAGAATAGTAATAGGACTTGAAGTAATGACTTCTATAGACTAGGCAAAGGCCATAAAGATACATAGCCTAGAGAAGATTGCAGTGGGATATGATATTCTGTTGATTTCAAGAAAGTGGAAGTTCGTTTGATGGATTGAGTTTGGAAGGCAGCTCTGGGATGAACAGGACGTGCAATGACTGCGATTGTAGAGACCACACATGAATGTTTTGCCCGCCGATGAGCTTCCAGTTATTGTTAGTGTCCAAGCAGATGCTCTGTGACTGTACAGATATTGCAGCAGGATGGAAACCTCCGATATGAAGCAGGAGTAGATGACCCGTGTTGTCTTTTCTAGCTCCAACACTTTGTGTCAAATCTAAGACTTCATGTGAGAAAGAGCTAGTTCATTTTCTGAGCTCTAACGGAGGGCCAGGGAAGAACACATGAAGGCACAGATGCAAGAAATGGTTGGTTGTGCTAAGCAGGAGGAAGGATTCTGAGTTTAGTTTAGAAGATGCCAAGGAATGCAGTGTTTGCCATTTCAGCTCTCAAGTCCTCAGGTACCATATTTTTCAGACTATAAAACGCACCCCCAATTTGGGAGGAATAATGGTTGTTACTGCTGCTGTTGAGTTCTGTTTACATTTACATTGGTGAGATATTATGTTATTTGTGTTATTAAACATTTTACCACATTCTCTGCTTCAAAATTTTTTTTCCTATTTTCTGACTCTAAAACCTAGGTGTGTCTTACATGGTAAAATATGGTAAATCTCTGGGTATATGTTGTCATTATCTTGTGATCCAGGTGGTCAGGACAGTGTCACTAGTGTGTGCTCGATCTCTTCTAAATGACAGAAAAGAAAATGTCAGCCTCTGGGGCTTCTTTAGATCCTTCTTTACGGGGTAAAATTCACTGTAGAATAAGAAAGCCCTTGAACACACAGCTCTGAAGAACTAGGTATATTGAGTGGAAGAAGCATCAGTTTAATGTATGGTCCACCTGGTTAATAATAAGTCTATTTGACATATTTAACAGCTAACTGTGCTCCTAATGCTGAGTTAATGTTTTATACTTTGACTCATAGATTGATGTTGGAAGGAAGCTTGGAGAAATTTAGTCCTTTTACAGAGGAACAAGTTAAGTTCGAGGAGGAAATCTGCTTAAAGGCACACCACCCCAGAACTGAGATGGAGAACCGGAGAACCACTGTCTGGGGCATGTCCTAGCTCCCCACACTTCCTTGGTCTCCTAAAGTAGTTTTTCCTTTGATCACATAGTAAGATGAGCATTTTTCTACTTTCCCTTGATTAATTTAATATTACAGTATTATTACTTTTTATCTTTTGAATCCTATTATGAATTAAAGTAATTTTTTGGAACTGACTCACAGGAAAGTGTCACTAAGGAGACTTTTCCACACCTACTGATAATGTAAGGAGCAAATATTAACTAAGACAGTACCTCCCCAACGCTAGACATTCGTGTACCTCCTATATAATTTTGCTATATCTATATGCTCCTTAAATTATTTTTTAATTTAAATTAATATATTAAAATTAACTTAGTCTTGATCTAGCAATTATATCTTTAAAAGCACATGTTTAACTTTCTGGGGTTTTTATTTTATATTTATTTATTTATTTTTGACATTTTGGATTTTTTAACATTAAAATAGTAATTTTACTGTACCCTTAATTTCTCAAGGTTTTATTTGGATGTCACCAAAAGTCATTTGCATACCACACTTTGGGATATACTAAAGGAGTGAAACTATTTCAACAAATTCTCTGCTAATGTAATGAATGATAGTCATTTCTTCCTCTCCAACCTTCGAATTTTACTAATAATATCTCACTAATTTCAGAGAAAGAACTAAATCCTACCCTTGTGTGGGGGGGTGTATTTTTTCTCTCTCTCCCCATGGGAGTGGAGAAGAAAGTAAGAAGGGAAAAATTTAGAAACAATTTATTAGGAAATGAATGAATCAGGTTGCATTCATGTATTAACTAATGATAAGTATCCTCTGACTAGAAAACATGATTAAACATGTGAAATAAGTATATTCTTCCTGTTCAAGTATCGGTCAGTTGTTTACCAATTCTGCTTCAAGATGTGAGATGAAATAAAGGCTGTGGTGCCACCCAGAGGTCCCCGTGAACATGAATAAACACAGCGATGGACTTTCCATTTTAGACAGTGGAGTCTGTGGGCTGATGCTTTATGTGATGGGTGACACCCCTGTTCAGTTTTAGCTGATGCTTGGGATGGCCTGTCTCATAGACCTACTTTATGTGCTTGAGCTCAGTTTACCAATGGAGACACCCGAAGAGGGTGGGCCAAAAGTAGGTTTACAGGTGTGAGTACGTAAAACACAGTTCATTCCTGTATTATTATATTTAAGTACTGTATTATTTGCATATGAACCACAGTAAATCTACTTTTGCCCCACCCTGTATTGCTTGAAGGAGGGACAAAAAGCCTTGATCCCATCTGAGCCAGAATTTTTAATTTTAGTAAATTATGGTTTTCTAAAGTAGGGCCTTCTAACCAGTGTGCATTCTTACTGTCCTCCCACCCTACGGAGCCTTGTTATTTCACTCAAGAGTGGTGCGGTAAGTGTAACAGTCTAGGTGTGCACGACACGGGAAAGGCTAGGGAATACAACTGTAAGACAACGAAGAAAGTGCCTGTAGCCGGCATAGTGCTTTGGAGTTTACAGAATACTTTACGCACATCAACTCTCTTGATACACATAGCATTCCTATGAGGCAAACATTATTTTCCCATATTACAGGAGGGGAAACTTCAGATCCAAGGGGTGAAGTTACCAGCATAAATTCCCATGGCTTAAATGATTGGCAAGGGAAAGTTTACAAGTGAAGGCACTGCATTTTTAATCCAGTGAACCTTAAAGAACACTACACCTGCCTTCAGAATTTCAAAGGTTCATATTAATAGATTATGAAAATCCAAAAACAGATACCACATACCAACAACTGATGTACATTCTATTTGAAAGGAAGCCATTTCGAATTAAAATTTCATTCAGAGACGTTTCCTGACCGAATTTGTGCATTGTAGTGTGAGATGACACAGATGCGATCCTCGCCTTCAGGGAGCGCACAGTCTTGTGGGGAAGGGGGCATGACATATACAAGCACCTTAATAGTAAGCAGCCTGGGATGTGTGTTATAAAGAGTTAAAATTTCTGGAGGAATAAGAGAGAAAAAGGTTAAATTAAAGTGAAGAAGAAACCAGAGAAATGATTACGGGAGAAATGCAGTTATGTTAATGATTTTTCTTGTCATGCCTAAACTTTGTTTTGGAAATCTTTTTATTTACATTCTACATATGGAGAAGTGCATAAATAATATATTTGTAGCTTGGTATAATTTCACTAAGAAAGCACACCCATGTAGGCATCGTGGAGATTAGAAACAGAACATTGCCAGCCCCCCGGGTAGCTCTTCTTGTGCCTCCTTCCAGTCGCTACCCTCCCCAAGAGCGGCAATTATCTTGCTCTGACACTATAGATTAGTTCGCCTGTTTTGAAACTTTAAATGAAGTGATATAGTTTATATTCTTTTATGTCTGGCTGCTTGGTCCATTATTGTGTTTGCAAGATCTACCCATATTCTCGCATGTAGCTGTAGTTGCGATTTGTTCGTTTCTGTTGCTGTAAATCTAGCACACATTCATTATCCATTCTACTGTTGGTGGTCATTTGGGTTGTTTCCAGCTTGTGGTCATTACAAATGCTGCTGCTATGAACGGTCTTCTACCTGTCTCTCTGTGAATGCACCGATGCATTTCTCTCGGGAACAGTCCTAGGAGTGGATTTTCTGAGTCATGGGATATGCTTATACCAACATAGCTTTTGATGAGGAAAAACAAGGATGGCAAAAGACTGCTAATAGAGGAGGAACCATTCACAAAGACCCAGGGTGGACCACAGAGAGAATTCAGAGAGCGATGAGCAATTTGCGTACCATGAGTATACTGTGAATATACTGTGTTTGAGAGGTCTGGTGGAATTTAGATTTGGAGAGAGAGAAAAGAAAAAGGAAAAAATTTGGAGAAGCCCTGAGCTATGTTACAGAAAGATAATTGTGTAAGTTGGAAAGTCACTTATCTGAAAGTTACAGAAGACTTCAGTAAGTGTCTCAGTTAACTGGACTGATTTTTCTCAAATACTAAGAAATCTGGAAGTAGGCATTTTGTTGCATTTCATACAAAACTCAAGAAAGCCATCCAGGATCTAGGAGCTGTGTTTGCACTGTTGCATCCTTAGTGTGTTGTCATTCATCTTCTTAACTTGCTATTTTACCGTGAAGATTGTTGCTGTAGCTCCAGATATCAAGGCTAAACTCAAACCAAAGGGTGAGAGAGTGATGCTAACCACATGCATTCTCTCTTATCAGGGGAGCAAGGGTTTCTCAAATATCTCCCAAGCACTTCCTCCCAAGTCTCACCAGCAAAAGTGGGTGACCCCTTAGCTGAAAGTGAGGCTAGGAATTGGGCATAATATTATTAAGATTGGCTTATATTAATTACAGCACATTGGGTCTAAGCATATCACTGCCCTGAAGTACACTGACACTTTCTTAGCAAAGAAGAAAAAGAAATGGATATTAAATAGGCAATCAAATGGGTCTTCCATAGCAATGGTGGTTTCAGAGTGAAGAATAGGTTGGGAGAAAAGGTTTTAGGTAATGTGTAAATTTACATCCACATAAAAAATTGAAAATTTTTAGGGAGAAAATTAACATAGTATTTGATGTGATGATTTAAAACACCTCCAAGTCCTTTTATTTTTACTGTTTTTTTGTATTATTTATTTAGCGAGATGATGAGGTAGAAAATTATCAGATGATATCCCTTAGTGAGCTTGTCCTAAAAAACTATCAGTTCTATAAAGTGACTTTTTACCAGCTTTTCTATGATAAAGTGAAACCAAAAGCAGGCGGGCATCATGAGCTGCGGCGATTGCAGCAGAGTGGTGTGAAGAGATTTCTATGATGCATAAATTAAAGCATCCGTCATGAGGCTAACAGATCCAAAATAGCCCCAATTTGGCCTTTCATGTGACTTTATTTCTATCTGGAGCCTGCAGTTGTTGATTTCTGGCAAATCGTCATGAAATCAGTGGAGTTAGTGCACAGGAGGACAGAGTGTCAATTCGGATGTTTTCAGAAACCCGCATGTGTTGCTGTAAAGAGGGAGGAAGGCTCATATGAAGTTCCTTTTGTCATAAGCAAGTCTTAGAGGTCGGATCAGTCTATAAATCCAGTTTCCTCACAAGCTGGTTCATTGTTTTGTTTGGTGACATGGTGGCACTATTAATTCGGCAAGGGTTAGAGGTGTCTGCAATGGGCGGGACTAGGGAAGTAGAGCAGAAGCACAACTGTGTCACCTCCAGAGCGATGTTGGCAGAGGTGGAGCTAATGGCCTGAGAGGCTTCCATTTCGTGCTGAGGGTGATGAATGTCTGTTCCATTCCATTGGTCCTAGGTGTGCATGCAGGCTTGGTGTTACTGAATTTTCCAGAAATTTAAAAAAAAAGGCAGAGTTGCAGGAAATCCAGATATTTTAGGTAAAAATCTCAATTTTCATAATTTTTGCAGCTTAAAATGACACAAAAAACTACCTGTAAGCACTGCCAGGGCTCCTGGTCCTTTTCCGGCAGCCTTGGTCCCAGGTGAAGGAGGCTTTGGTGTTGTGTCAACGGCATATCTAGCTATTTTTCCCACTTCAGCCTAACGTTTTTTAAAATATAAATTAGATCTTATTTTTCCACTGCTGTACTCCTCAGTGGCTTCCTATTTCACCAAGAATAAAATACAAATCCCTAATATGGCTTTCAAGAGCCTGAAGGAGGCTCCATGCCTCCCGGAGCTACCTCAGATTATCCCATTCCCCCCATACTCACTGCTGCTCAGAGACATCACTCTTTTAGTTCCTAGGACGTGCCACTTGTTTTCTGCGTTAGAGGTCAACAATTTGGTGTTCCCTCCTCCCCTTGCTGCCTGTGTCTACTCTTTGTTCAGAGGGCTTATTTTTCCATCTAGGGATGGTCTTCAGCAGTATGCTCTTCAAGAGGCTCGCTCCTATGTGGCATCTAATCTCAGCCGATCCTCCGTCTTCTGCACTTATCATCAGACCCTCTTTACTTCCCTCACACCACACACTGCTGGCAGGTGGAAATTGAAAAAACAATTGTTTGTTCATATGTTAATCTTCTGTCTCACTCCTTTGGTTTTAAGCTCTCCGAGGCTAGGGAGCAGTCTGTCTGAATCACCGCAGTGTCTGCAGTGTCTAACACACAGCACGCATTCTACACGTATAAGGGAATGGGCCATGGCCTCAGAGGACTTGGCAGGTTGGTGGCATTCATATGTGGAACTGGTGGTGAATTCTTCGGATCTAGAGCTTCTAGAGCAGTGTTCCTCCAATTTAGGCAAGGTCGTCCCCTCTACTAATGAAAAACTGTATTAATGGCCATCCAGTGCAATTTAAGTTCTTTTTTTATTACATCTTATAAGCATGCATGCATTTAAATGAGTAAACTCTTATTTATGGATAAACTCTTGTAAAATTACAAAAATATAAAATTTATAAATTATGTTATAAACAAATCTATACAAAAGCAGTTTGATTCAAGTTAATAATATTCACATGTTATAGGTGATGTTTTGATGACAAAAAATTGCCTCAGCTCAGATGTAGTTCTATATTTAATGTTTCTCTGCTTTCATTTCAATAATAGTTCTGCAGAGAATACCAGTTCACATAAGTGTATTGAACAGAATTAATAGTTTCTTGGTTTTCTTTGTTAATTGCAGGTATTTGAGCTTAAACTTAACCAAATCTCTGCCTGCCAGATATCCTAAAATGTTAATTTTGCTTGCATATGACTCCAAATTCATTTTTTCCACCTAAAGATAAAGTTAGTGAGGCAGTATTACTGAAAACTACCTTAAAGTGTTATATGAACTAATTGCTGGAATGGGGGACAGAGACATTTTTCATTGCATATTTGCTATTTATTCTTATTGTGAATAGTTGTTGCAACAATGTATACCCAGAGCTGGGATTTCTTTCTTTTTTTTTTTGATGTTGTGATTTATTTTTAATATATTTTATTGACTATGCTATTACAGTTGTCCCTATTTTCCCCCTTTGTCCACCTACACCCAGTAACCCCATTTCCTCTGGCAGTCCCCCCTTAGCTCATGTCCATGGGCCATACATATAAATTCTTTGGCTATTACATTTCCCACACTGTTGTTAACATCCCGTGTCTGTTCTGTACCTACCAATTTGTCCTTAGTCACTGCACCTTTTGCTCCATTCTCTCGCTCACCCTACCCAACTGATAACCCTCCTAATGATCTCCTTATCTATGATTTTGTTTCTGTTCTGCTGGTTTGCTTAGTTTGTTTGTTTTTTTTGGTTCAATTGTTGATAGTTGTGAATTGCTTGCCATTTTAATGTTCACAGTTTTGATCTTCTTTTTCTTAAATAAGTCCCTTTAGCATTTCATAGAATAATAGCTTGGTGATGATGAACTCCTTCAGCTTTACCTTGTCTTGGAAGCACTTTATCTGCCCTTTGATTCTAAATGATAGTTTTGCCGGGTAGAGTAATCTAGGTTGTAGGTTCCCTTCAAGTTTTCATCACTTTGAATACTTCTTGCCAGTCCCTTCTAGCCTGCAAAGTTTCTTTTGAGAAATCAGCTGACAGTCTTATGGGAACTCCTTTGTAGGTGCAGCATCCTCACTGTTCTCTGCAGTGATGAGGTTGGTATGTGATAATGACAAAGTATTAAACACCTGGGCCCAGAAGAACCCATTAGTGACAACACTTAAAATCATCCTATCTTCTTCAGATGGCCTCTCTGGCTCTTCATATGTGGGCAAATAAAAATATGCTCAGCATGCTCTAAGAATCGTTTTCCTGGTCTCGAAGTGTCGACTCTGGGAGAAACGGAACAAAACCCATGGTGTAGTGCAGAGAATGCCTCTGACTCGAGTTTATGGCAAATACGACTTTGCGTGGTATGGACGCCAAGGAGATCATCTGGCTTGTTTTGCTGAAAAACTCCAAGGGTAGGTCAGACTTCAGGGTTTAGTGGTATAACTTCCTCTTCAAAAACTTGATTTCTCTTCTTTTGCTCGGCTGTGGACAGCGCTGTTGGCCTCACTCTCAGGCTGGTGCCGCCCGTGGCCACAGCAGGATGCTGCCTGACGCGAACTGGGAGCACGCCCGGGTGGGAACCGTTTGGTGCCACCGAGTAAAGCATTTAAACCTCTCTCTGGCCGGAGAATTGTCATTCGTTACCTGTTATAGACTTAATTTATCTTAAACAAATGCGGCGGGTAGGATTACCTGGACTGAGAGAGGTTAATTAAGATTTACCCCTAGAGCTGGGGGATAGTGGTAAACCTATCCAAACAAAGGGTCTGCTGTCCAGTGGATAGTGAAAAGGAAAACTAGTATCTTGTAAATATCAGGATAAATGATATTTTTCACCCATTCAAGCCATTTATGCTTTTTATAAAATTCAAAGAGTTTTTTAAAAATTTGTGTTAACACACCTTTATATGAAATTTATTTTGGAGACTCCCGATGAAGTCATTACTCAGCAAACCCTAGACGCCTTTGAAGTAAAATTTCTATTACATGCAGTATTCTGAGCTGGACATGCAGGGAGTGGAAACTTTCATCTGTCAGCATTATAGTTACCTCAGCTGGAGGGAGGTTAACTTCAGCATGTTTTTTTCAGAAATATAAATTAAGCACATGAAGCGTTAAACTCTGACACTCTCTTCCTTGCTTCCATGATTACATCTAACCAGTTATAATGCGCTCTCCTCTGATTACTTTTAAATGGATATGGGAGTAATTAATCTGTGTTAGCACAACATGTTGACAAAGAAAACACTTTGATCAATCAGTAGCAATTGAAAGTGTCAAAAGATAATGTACTTGAGATGACTTGGTTTCCCTTCTAAGTAGCAAAATGTACGAGCTATCTTTTTGAAGGCAGAGTAGGTAAATGGCCTAAGACTCTGTGACTTTGCTGTGTCCCGTATTACTAATGATTGGGACTTTGGGCGGGAACTTTTTACGTTGGTTAAGTTTAGGGAGAGTTGAAGGACATCTCTTAATGTTCCCCCATTGTGAGATACCCGTGTTCTGCACTTAGTAATTACTCCACTCAATTAGCATCTTTATTTGTGAAATACCTTGCTCTTCTATTGTGTCTGTACATAGCAGCACCATTTGCTTTAGAATCCCCTTAGAAGATGGGACCACCTTCTCTATTCGTCAGCAGACTTTTTTCCCACTGGCAAGCACAGCAATCATATGTCTTTCCTGCAGTGAGTGACATTGCAGAAAATTAGTCATGGGTTCTCATATTGACATTCAGTACCTTAACTGTATCTAGAAAAAATGAATGGAATTTAATGTTGAGAGTTGAAGTGATTATACTGCCTGGAATGTTAGTGTCCAAAAGTCCTAGTTTTGTGGGGGAAAGAATGAACTTAATGGGAAAGGGTGAGAAGAATGATGAGGTTTCTTTGCAAAGTTTCATGGTTATTTCTTTTCTCTTTATTCTGCCTTTATCATCATCAACATTTACCATTGTGGTTATTTCCAATGAGTTGTCATTGGATTATGTGATTCCCAATCTTTATCCTCGCCCCCATCAGTACCAGAGTACCGATGTCCTCTTGGAAATGATCTTTATACCATCTGCATGACAATCCAGAAAAGCCTTCTCCCTTCTTGTTCCTAATCCAAATTCTGTCTTTTAAACTCAGGCTGGCTCCTAGCTGTGCTACACACTCTTTCCCAATCCTCCACTGATAACAAATTCCTGAACTTATGTGCTACAGTCTTTAGGGTCCTCACAACCCACAATTTTTATTCTTTAGCCTAACCCATCTTACTGTTTTCATAAGCATTATGCAGCTTAATAATCTGGGGGACGGGGAATATGACTTAAAGATTTCAATGCCCAGAACTAGATACACGGGACACAATTAAAATGGACTGAATGAATCAGGCAGCATTATTACGAGAACGTGAAACATGCTTTGCTTAGCCAGACCAGACAGACCCGATTACCAGATTGATTCTGTTAGTCTCCCCATCTTGCACCCAACACTGAGGAACAAAGAATGTGTTTGTATTGGTTTTGGTTTATTGAGACAGAAAAGTTTATAGACTTTAAAAAATTGTCAGTTTTTCTTTGGTGAAGAAGAAACTATGTAATGCTTAAAGTCTCCCAGGGTTTTTTCAGTTGGACAACTGATTACAGATGTTGACTAGGTCTGTATTACTGACTCCATGCGACTTTCGGGATGGCGTAGTACAGCGATGTCTGACCCAGGTGGAAACTGGGACCTTGGCCAGGAGGGCATGCTCTGCTCTGGGACCCATCTTACTGCTCGGTCTCTTGAGATAGCTGCTGCTGCCGGCTGAAGGGGTGACGGAGTCTCCTGTGGCCTTGAAAGAGACTTGGAAGTGGGAGCATTCCATCTATTTATTTATAAAAATAATTCCCATTATTTTAAGGAGAAGGAGGGGAGGGCTCAGACATATTGCCTCTTCATAAGAGAATGCATGGCCTGTATCCAGCAAAGAGAAAACGGAAGGAGAGCAGGACTGAACCTTAGAGGCGAACACCTGGGTGTTGGACAGTGCCTTTCACACGGCGCGCCTCTGTTAGGCTTCTGTCTTTTGATCGATGCGCACAGCGAGGGCTTTATTCTGTTTCATAATGTCTGTTTGACAGGAAAGTGGGCCGAGCAGCTTCTGAGGAGAAGAACGGGTAGTCAGAATAAAGACACATAGCATGTCATCAAGACAATGCCACAGAGCTGCTGCAGGCTCCCTGGGGTGTGGGAACGTGCTTCTCTGGAGTGCATTCAGCTCCTGAAACAGCGACTGTATTCTGAAGGGCAACTAATAAAGACTGTGGTATTAGGGGAAAGCGTCTAGATTTCTTAGTTTTCTAAATTTTTCTTTCAATCAGTGTTCAGTTTTCAATTACTTTAAGTGTGCTGTCACACAACCTAGTATTTGAAAATGTTGCCTCAACACAGGAAAACCAAAAACTATTAATATACAATAAAGATATTTAGGTATATGAGGGGTGCATCGAATAGTTTCTTTGAAAAGTTTTCCTTAGGAAGTGGTGATGGATGTCAGGATTTATAAAACAAAGCCTGTGCATTTATATAATACTTTACCTTTGCATAGAACTTTAACATTTTTTTATCCTCACCTGAGATCATGCTTATTGATTTTAAAGAGATTGGGGAAGGGAGGGAGAAAGAGAGGGAGAGAAACACTGATCGGTTGCCTCTCGTATGTGCCCAGACAGGGACCGAACCAGATATGTTTTTTTCATTTGACACTGAAAGACTCTTATGGGATAGGGGGCCATAGTGTGAGAGTGTGTAGTGTGGAGTGAAGTCAGGATTTGGGTTCACATCTTGGCAGCACTGGCTGCAAGGCTATACATAAATTACTTAACCTGTGTTAACAAGACAGGTTTCTCATGGAGATAACAGTAGTGCCTGCGTCTCGGGCTGTAGTGGTGAGTAAGGCAGACAGGCGCGGTGCTTGGACAGCAGTGAGCACTCAGTGCATACTTTCTGTGAGAAGTCAGACAGAGCAAGGATGTTGGTTAAAACGGTCAGAAGACTCGCCCAGGATTAGAGGGCAGACATGGGACTAGGTCTCAGGCCTACTGCCCACAAAGGCTATTTTAATCTCCTTAGTTCTTTGCAGAGCTAAGCCAGTGGCATAAAAGGGTTACCTATGGATATCCACGTGCAAAAGCAATGATCAGGAATTGAATAAAGTGTCTAATTAAATGATGTAAAGTACAATCACCTAGCTCTTGATTAGGATGCACCAAAATGTGTTTGTGGGATCTTTCTATTCTGTCATGAACTTGAAAGATAATTGATCAGATGGCATATAAAACTATTAACATCAATATGTGGCTTCAAGTGAAGTTAATTTTTAATTATCCATGCTCAGTTGTCTACTATTAATAATTCTTAGCTAATTTTCCACACTCCATCAAATTATCTTGCACACACTGCTACGCCAGTCTTGACTCTTCCCCTTTCTCTGCCCCCCCCCCGAGTAGCTGTCATATTTGTAGAGACTTGAAATACAATGTAATTGAGTTGAATGTTTAAAAATAAATATGATTATGTTACATAATCATTGGCTATAAATTATCTTGTACACTGGTAACAGTTTCAGCTATTCTATCATTGTTTCTGTTTGCTCTTCACCTCTGTTAATACAGAGAACTAAAACTTGTCTGTAAACTGCAATAGAATTGTCTTTGTTATTTGGAAAACTTTGAGCCAGATAGATTCTGTTTGTGTTTCCAGATCCCCTCTGCACTCTCCTATTTCTGCTTTCTACCCGGGAGGCTAACCTGTGTGAATTTTTCCAGGAGAATTCTTCCTGTATGCCATGACGGCCTATTGGATTTGCCCAGTGGGGAGCCTTGCCAGGAGGTAGAAGGAGAGAGAGTGAGATCAGAGTATTTATTCCTGTACTTCCCCTTCTATGAAGCCATCTCCAGCTCGCCATGACAGGATGTCACTACTTGTTTCTGGGTAGCCTGCTTTGCACAGGGCTCTCTCCTGGGTTTGAGTAATCCCTGTCTCTTCGTGTCCCTTCAAGCTAGTACAGCTCTGCTGGTATTAGCCCTGGGTTCCTATATTCTCCTTGTAGTTTACCTACACCTTGCTCTCCTTTCTGTAATTAGTCCTTCTGAAAGTAAAACCTTCTCAGATCGAGTGCAAAAAAAGAAACAGAAATGTGCTTCTTTTTGGATCCAGTCTGATACCAGCCTCAGTAATTCAGAAGCCTTTATTGGACACTTGCTTACGTATGGCCCCAATCGATCCCGTTACTCCTCCCTTCAGGAGTCATTCAGTGGCTCCCTATTGCTTTCAGAATAAGGTCATTGACATCTACACAAGTTGCATCTTTTATAAGGGCTTCATTTAACTTCTCAGCCTTCTGTGGCCTCATCATTCCAATCAAAGATGAAGCGGAACGGGTCTTCTCTGGGTGCAGGTTGCAGCTCAGTAAAAACCCGTCCTCAGTCCTCCCTGACTTTGAGCGGGAGCAGACCACTGATTTAGGGACCCCTGGCAGCAGGCTCCAGGAGCATCGTGTTTTACAAGCCAAGTACTTGGATTTGGATCCGCTTAATGTTTTGCTCAATTTTTGTTTATAAAACCAATGGTTGAAAGCTACGTTAATTCAGGTTCATTAATTCAGTAGTGTTTCTTTAGTTATAGATGCAGAATCTCAATTTGAATTTATTTAAGTAAAGAGGGAATTTTAGAAAGACCAGGCTTGCTCACACAAGAGAGACCTGCGTGGATGAAGTTAGACATGGGATGTCAGCGACTCAGCAAAGGACGCCGGCCCTCAGAACACTCTGCCACTTCTGCCACTCTCTGTCCGTTGGCTTTGTTTTTGTCCCCCCTCCCCCATCAAGTGCTGTTTGAGTGTGGCTGTACACTGATGCAGCAGTGGGTCCAGAAAAAGAAAAGGTGGTGGTGTTCTTCACCTATTGCAGTAAATGCAGATACAAGAAAAGGGTATCATCTTGAGTCATATTCCTGTCCATGATGAGTCACTGTGACAGAAAAAATGGCGTGCTGCGACTGGCCCGATCTGGGGCTTGGGCCTCGTGCTGTGTCTTAGCAGGACAGTGTCCTGTTATTAGAGGCTTAATCACTTGCCCCTGAGCGGGCGGATGTTGCTATTGGAAATGGAGAAGAGGTTCCAAACTGACAAAAACAATAGATGTCCAATGCACAAAGGGAAACTAACTTTTAAAGTTTTAATTTCTACGTAAACAAAGCCTGTTTTACCTTATTGTACTTATACTCACTCAAAAATGTTTATTGAGTACTTTTCACATGCCAGATTATAAAAAGATAAATATGATATGTTCCCTCCCCTTAAAAACAAGTTTTTAAAGAATTTACCCTATGCATTAGCTGGGTTTTGATTCAGACACTGGCCCGCAGTGTCTGCGTCATTATGGATGAAATGAGACATTCGCATGGACTACTGAGTCAGATGGAGGAAAAGGGACAGCATGGCTTTTCTCTCAAGGGGAGCGAAAGCCACGGCCTCCGCCAGGACAGGCCTTTATTGGGTTTCTCCGCCCATTACACGATGGTCCTCATTACCTACGCACAGGTTCGCTTTAGGTGGTTACCTTTTACAGAAAACAAAGGAGCCAATGCTGCTAATCACATCACAGAAGAAGGATATTTGCAAATGAAAAGGCAAAAGTGGTTGAACTGGTTACACTCATCCTCGGAAGGTTTAGCATGGATTTTAGAAAGTTACTTTGCAGTAAATGTCCTCAATTCAGGGTGAGGGAGTTTTTAGCAAAAAGCAAGACTCATAGCGGCCGAGGCACATTGCAGGCCTGATGCCCCACAGGAGAACCTGTCCATGGGCGTGGGTCCTGTGCATCTCCGAGTGGGAGCTGGGCCCACGCCACGCAGAATGGTCTCCTACAGGTTTACTCTCATGGGCTGGGTAACATCAACACAGACCTCAGCGGCTTCCAGCAGTCTGTATTTAATTCACACCTACGTTCCATGTGCACTGCATGTCAGGAGCCTGGAGTCGGCACAGCTCCACGTACCCCTTCACTCTGGAAACCGCACTGAAAGAGCCACCGTGTCTGAGGCACCATGCTCTCCTGGTGGAGGGCGAGAGCAAGAGAGCTTGAGTCACACCACACTTCATGTTGAAATCTCCTTGATTCAGTACGGCAAACATCTGCCTACTGTTGTGCTGGCCGTTCATGTCACGTGGCCAAGCCCCTAATCAATGAGGCCGGGATGCATCTTGTCCCACAGAATGCATGACGAGTCACGTGACCGTGGGCAGCGATGTGGAATCCTGCTATGGAGAGGGAACAGATGACTGAGGACCGTGACACAAATCACTTCTCTGTACAAAGCAGTGTTGTTTTCACTCGTACTCATTGGTGTGCATCTGAAATAACGACATATTGGTAAATAATTAATAATTGCCATCACTTTGCTTTAGAGTAGATGGAGGTTGGATAAATTGTGGTCAGCCTACCTAATGTCACTTCTGCAGCTAGTTTGCTGGATTTGTCACCCATGTGTGCACGCCTCAATGACCGCTATGTCTTCGGTTCCCCTGTTATAATCATCTACTCATGATAAAGGATTTCGAGTAACGTCAGCTGGTCTAGAAAACCTGCTGGAATAGGCACGGGAATGAATCAGTAAAAGCATTCATCAGTCAATCTCAGGCATTCCTAAGGTTGAGCCAAACCTCTGTCGTTTAGAGGGTGAGGTGTGGGTCAAAATTTCTCTCTCTTTTTTTAAAAGATATTATTTTAGAGAGGGGAAGAGAGAGAGAAAGAGAGGGAGAGAAACATCAATGTGTAGTTGCCTCTTGTGCACCCCTTATTGGGAGCCTGGCCCACAACCCAGGCATGTGTCCTGACTGGGAATTGAACCAGAGACCCTTTGATTCACAGGCTGGCACTCAGTCCACTGAGCCACACCAGCCAGGACTGAAAATTTCTCTTTAATACTAAGTTTCAGTCAGTTCAAAAATGTACCCTGTGTCCTCAGTTTCTTCTGTTCAAACAAATGTTTATCCATTTACTGAACATGCACTAAGAATCAGATTTAAAAAGGAGTAAAGTCATGGACCCTGTACTCAAAGCAGTCACAGTAAACAGAGTGAAAAACTTGTAGATAATAGACTTTTTTTCAAGTACAGAAATAGCATAAAAGGAAAAATAAATCTCTCTGGAGCTTGGCATGAGCAGGCAGGCACAGAGATAGGGAGACACTGCCCAGGACAGGGGGTACTTGAGTGGGGCTGTGGACACCAGACAGGAATTATTTAGGTAGAAACTGAATTTATGCAGAGGGAGCATTAAGTAATGGGAATAGCAAATACAAACTTAAAATCAGAGAGACGTCGGCTTTTTTGTCTTTGTTTTTAAATACCCTTGGTAGGAATCAAAAACATATCTCAGAAGGAGGTGCGGAAACAGGACTGAGGAGCCAAACAGAGGAGAGAGCAAGAGAGTCTGAGAAACGAGAGCATCTTCCTTTCTGGAGGAAAGGGAGTGTTCATCTTCCTTCCCCTCCTTCTCCTCTTTCCTCTTTCGGAATAGCTGGACGTTCTTTAGCAATTGAGGTTATTGGGCTTTGGGGAGTTCCTGGGAGATTTTAAGTTTTATTTTGGAGGTCCTTGAGCTGCGGGCTTTTGAGGATCTTTGGACACTAGGAGATGGCAGAAATCAGAGGGAGAAAAAGCCGAGTGACAGCGCGGAATGGCACCCAGGTTCCATGGGAAAGGGAAACTGTCATCAAAGGAAACAGTGTTTCACTCTCACTGTTGGAGCCCACACGATGGGGTAGCAAGAGGGGGCGGTGGGCGGTCCGTCCCAGCCCAGGCAACAATGCAGCATCGTGGTGGGAGATCTGCAAACACTGACAGAGCCGAATGGCATCCATATGCCTTTTATTATCAGCCTTTGCAGGCGCTTCGAAACAGTGTCCCAGATAACACGCTACGTTACAAAGTCTGCTGCAGTTGCTCGCTGTAGAGTTTTGAGACTATATATAAGCTTCAGATTAGCACATTTAAAAATTTCTTAGCCTTTAAAACACTGAATTCTACATGGGTACTAGTTTGGAGACCTCTCAGTGATATAGCCAGCCCGTAGATACACGTACGCTCAGAGCTACCTATGTCCATTTTAAGTGAGTAAGGGCTCAGAATAGACCAGCTGGCTTTGGGGGCAGGGTGTGCCTGCACATTCCTGGATTTAGAGAGCAGATTTGACGGGGCTTGTAAAGATGAATAAAAACTAGAGTTACTTTAATTCTGTGACCACTTGGAGAGGTTTTGTGTCCAAAGTTTAAAATAGTGAATCAGAATACCAAATATGGTGTACATTTTTCTTCTTTCTAAGAATTACATGAATATAATTATTTTATTTTTTATTATTGCATCATTTTGATGTCGTTCCTGGCTTGATTGTACATAGGGGTCAATACAGTAACTTTTTGCCATTTGCATTTCTTTCTGTTACTACCACTAAAATAATTTTGTGACATATGGAGGGAAATTTGTAAAGTCTTCTCTGGGTGTGTCCAATATACTTGTCACGTGCCTGGCTCCCAAAGGCAGGAGTAGAGGCAGGGTCTCAGGGCGAGCTCTGTCCCAGGACGAAGACTGCGCCCGAGTGAAGCCTCCCTCGCGGAGCACACGCCTGCAGCCTGACAGCCTGAGCAAGGCCTTTGCGGGGCAGCCAGTCCTCGCCTGGCTCTGCTCCCAGCACCCGCAGCGTGGCAATGCGCACGTCTGAAGGGCCATACCCGCTTGGGGGGGAGCAGTGAAAATAATAATGTAAAATAATGTAGTTGAAATTAGAACACCAAATAAAACAGCATGGGCTGTGATGAGCGGTGGAGTGGAGGTGGCTGAGATGGGGCCAGGCAAGGTTTGGGGAGCAGTGCTATTCCACGGGAAGCCTGGGGAGTGAACTCAGGGAGGAAGAGCGGTCTGACGCAAGGGTCGGTCGCAGCAAAGGTGAGGTGCAGACGGGCTTCATTTGTTCAAAGGAGAAAGAGAGAAGGGCCTAGCGGCTGCAGTAGAAGGAACACGGGGAGGTGGGGGGTGGGCGGGGCAGGAGCTTTGTTTCTATTGTGGGAGGAAACTGACTTTTGGAGCCTAGAGGAATAGCAGGTGAACTCCGATTTGTGCATGTCCATCATAGGTATCAACCTCCGCCTTCCTGACGCTATATTTAATAGATCAAATGTTGGATTTTCAAAGCATTGTGATTTGTACAATTCTCACATGCCATTTTGATTTGAAGGGTTTTCAATGCTGAATTTTTAAAAATTGTTTTTACCCTTGAACTTGAGGCTTTGAATGACAATAAATTTAATACAAATAAAAACTTTATTTTCAAATTAATTTATTTTATTATCATTCTTTTTATTATTCTACTGATTTATTATACATTGCCTAGTTTTAGTTTTACCTCCAGTGAGGAAATCAGAATTAAGGCTAAGCGAAATTAAATAGTTATATGAACATAGTTATATGAACCATGACTGAACATAGTTTGTTAAACACACCCACGCCTCTGTCTCAGCTGAGCTGGTGATCCTGGAGGCTCTGCAGTCAGCTGTCTTTGGAGAGCCAGGCCTTCCTCCTTGGAGAAAGAGTGACAAATAAAGAATTAAGGCTGACGTGCATCCTGTGGTGTTCGATTGCATTTACAGGGGTCAGTGGGAACTCATAGTATTTAATATGCATGCAGATAGATGAGGAAATATAGGTGCGTAAATATACATGGGCTGGTAAATGCACGCATATTTCCTAGGTCTGCTGACCGACAGGTTCTAGAGACAAAGGCACGCCAGCAGCAGTGAGCACACTTAGCTCACACAGGTTTTAGTTTCTAAACTACACTCCACCAAACAAGGAGCTGAGCTACCTCGGAGAAGCGTTTGGTCCCAGGGCTGGGGCAGGCCAAACACGAGAGGAGCTTGGAACGTTTTGTGAAATGAGAAACTAGGAAAATGCTCAAAAATGAGTGAGGGCTTGTCAACAAACAAGCAACAACACCGCCAACAAAAACCAAGAGTCAACCTGAAGGGGCTTTTAAGGGCCAGTAGGGGGGCAATTTGAGCAAGAAAATAAACAATGATAATACAACATTTTAATCCATAGGATAAAATAAATATCCATGAGTTCATAGTGATAGAAATAAATGATCAAATGAACAAATAAATAGGGGGAAGGGATGGCTCCTCCTTACAGAATTCAATTAATAAGTGTACACGGAAATGGAAAAATTGCTCTTAGACCAACCCCGCAGAAACTGAGACAGCAGGTAATTCGCCCGATGGAGAAACAGGGTATTTGCATAGTTTCAAAGTCTTTCCCCCAGGTACCTATTCTTTCCAGCAGAGAAACCCGGCAGATACCACCTTAGCTAAGTGGTCCAAGTTCCCGTCTCTGGGAGGGAGACGCACGGGGGGGGGGCCGGGGGGGTGGTGTTCACTCCTCGGAAACAGGCTGAGATGGGCGTGCGGTGGTGTCAGCAGCTTCCTTCCCCCCAAATGCGCTCAATCTCATCACTCCATGAGAGTGGATAAGCCTACACGGTGAGACAGTCTGCAAAGTGGCTGGTCATTGTTTCTCCAAAGTGTCAAAGCCGTGAGAGACAAGGAAAGATGGAGGACCGGTTCCAGACTGGAGGAAGTTGACGAATAACAGTGACATGCAATTTGGGGCCCTAAATAGGATTCTGGAATAGAAAAAGGACCTTAGTGGGAAACCTGGTAAAACTTTGAAAAGTATGGTATAAATATTAATTTGCTGGTTTTGTTCATTGTACTTTGGTTGTCTAAGTTGTTAATGTTAGGGGAACTTATATGAAACGTATAGAAGAACTGTACTGGTTTTTCAGTTTCTAAATAAATCTAATATATATTTTATAAATCTTAGACACACACACACGGGAGCTGTTTGGATCTGTGTGTCAGGAGCGGGCCATTTGCACGTGGTGTCCCAGTGAACCGGAAGTTCAGTAGGCTGCAGGCACGGAGCACTAACTCCTTCACAGTTCCAGTTTAAATGAATTTTCAGAGAAAGTTTTGCTATGTTTTAAGTCCAAGATACTGGTCTGGGAGTCAAAGAACGGCTTTCAAGTTTGAACTCTGTCATTACCCAACAGTGAGGCACTGGGCGTAAGGTAGTTCATTATGTACATAGTAGGGTTATCTTTTAGAAAAGTACATAATTACTACAAGCTTTTTCAGCTCCTGTTTCTGTGAATTTACAATCATTTTTCTACTATAAATTTATAATCACAAACTCCTCTTTTAAATTAAAACCAGAGACCCTTTTCTCTGTGGATGTAGCTGTGCTTCCTGACACAGCATAGGGCAGGCAGCTAACATGTGAATGCTTCTTGCTTAATGAAAGTGATTGCAACATAACATAACCTTCCATATGTTCTGGGTGGCTTTTCACCCACTAGGCTCGCACTCTGCTAAAGTAATACTTTTCTGCCACCTGGTGGCTCATTGTAGGTACTACAGGGCCAGGAAACAAGTAGCAAACAATCCAGGAATTACAGAATCACAGACCTTTAGAGGTGGAAGATCCCTCAGGCTTCATCTAAGTGAACCCCTTTGTTAAAAAGGAAATTGGTGCCCAAAGACAGATAGTGACCTGTCTTGTACTACTTAATGGTCAGTAGTAGAAGGGGGAGCAGAATCCAGAATATTGCAGAAGAAATTAATTTGTTAGATGTTCAATAACAAAGGGAAAAAAAATCCAAAACTTTTGATTAACTGAAAATATTCTAAAATCTATTTGGAGCAGGTTTTCAAATATAATATAATTGCCTCTTTTTTATTTTTTCTATGAAGATGTTACAAATACTTAGACAAACACAAAATTATATCTAGAAACAGCCACCACCTCTTATTTCTATAAGCCTCTAACAAAATAGGTATTGTAACCCTAAAAAGGTAGAATGCAGTTAAAAAATATGCGGCAACTCTTTTATGTTATGTCTTTATTTTTTTTCCCGGGGGGGGGGATCATGCGACTTCTTTGCCGGCGGAAGTGCCTGTACACCAGCCACCTTTGTGGGAACTGCTGGCATCGGGGAAGGAGGCAGGGCCAGGGATGTGAAGATCTGGGACTGAACTGAACTCCATCACATCGATGAGTGCGAAGTAGCATTACCTTGATCAGTGCCTTGGCGTCCTGCTTCTGCTCCTCCATTTCCTCATCTATAATACCTTCCTCTCAGGAGTTTTGTGAAGATTAACTAAGAAAATTAAGGTAACTGTAAAGCAAAATAAAAAAAAGCTTTTAAAGCCCCGGCTGCTGTAGCTCAGTGGATGGAGCGCCGGCCTGCAAACCAAAGGGTCACCGGTTCGATTCCCAGTCAGGGCACATGCCTGAGTTGTGAGCCAGGTCCCCAGTAGGGGGCGCATGAAAAGCAACCGGACATTGATGTTTCTCTCCCTCTCTTTCTCCTTCCCTTTCCCCTCTCTAAAAATAAATAAAACCTAAAAAAAAAAAAAAAGTAAAAAATAGGCTTTTTAACTGTGATCATGGGCTGACTTTAGATGAGGCAAATAAATTCGTCAATGGTATGAAAGCCTCAGAGACTGCCGTTCCCCTCCTGCTAAGGGAGAAATGGTTAGTAAATGCACCTGGCATATTGTATGTAGGTACATGTGGCATATTCTGCTCTGGTGCTAGGCCACTGTACACATGTGAATTTATTACGTGCTTAATTTTTCTCTGAGTGTGCAAGTGTGTTTCAGTGCCTGTTTCTGGGACACTCAAAACTACCCACACATTCTGTGATCCACTGTGAAGACCTACAGGATTCAAGGTATAGTTGTACTCACCCCTGAAATGAATCGCAGGGAAAGGTTATGTGATAGGATCGATAGGGAAATAGAGAGGCGGAGTCTGTGGAAATCTGCCTGCCGGCCCCTGGTGCACTCACTGTCCAGTGAGGGACCACACCCAGCCCGTTCCTTTCTCCAGCGAAGAAACACGGCAACGTGTTTCTGCCCAGAGGAGTTCGTTGGAGACTCGGCACCTGAGGGTTTCACTGTGGGGCTGGTCACCTAGGGTCTCTCTGTCTCGTAACTCCCTGAATTCTGGACTCCTAGAAGGATGCAGGGGTTCAGCATAAGGCTCCTTGTGCAAAGAGATTCTGTGCAGTGACTCACCATCAGAGAATGGAGAGCGCACTGTAACAGCCAGTTCCCACACACCAGCGAGGGCCAGCCAGTGAGCCGAGCCAGCCAGTGAACCAGCCTCCAGAGACGGCTGCTTTGTTCAGTGGGCTCTGCCCAGGGCTCAAAGCGCAAACCGCTGGTCAGGGATTGTTCCCACAGACCTGAGCGCAGGGAAGTCTTGGGTTTATTTTATCTCGGCGTCTACCTGTGTTGTCTGTAGATTTGTATGTGTTGTCTGTAGATTTGCATGATACGTTTTAAAATGGGCATTTTTTTGAAGATATTAAGTCTTTCCCTGTTGCCATGCCGGATAGTACTTTTTGAAAAGTTAAGTTTTTCAGGGGATTCTCACATGGGAGAACTCTTGTGATGCCTTCTTCACCAGCTAATTTGAATTTACCTTAACAGAAAGTTCTGCAATGTAAAAATTCTCCCATAGCCTTTAGCGAATAATTGGAGCCTTTTCCCCAGCTCTGAGATACAACCGGCATGAGGTTGTGTACGTGGAAGGTGCACAGCGTGTTGGTTTGATACGCTTTGATGTTGCAAAATGATTAGCACCATAGAATTAGCTGCCACCCCCATCACGTCACCTAACTACCTTTTTTGTGATCAGTTAGCTTACACCTACCTCCACCACGTCACGTAATTACCACCTAAGATCTCTTATGTCAGCATTCAAGTATATAATACAGTATTATCAAATATAATTCATGCTGTATATGAGATCCCCAGAACTTGTTCACCTTGTAACTTGAAGTTTATACTCTTTAACTGAGACTTAACCTCTTCGAATTTAGATGCTAAAAGGGTATTTATAGTAATGTACGCCCACAGAAATGCCCTTATAGAATGTTAAATAGAAGTTGTAATATGCTGTATTAATTATAACATATGTGATCTCTAATAAGGCAATCTGTGATGAAAAACAAAACCAACAGAAAAAAAATCACTAGAGACTTGGGCCTTTTCTTACTAACTTCAGAACTATGAACATGAACCAGAAACTTTTTTTTTTTTTTTTTTGCTTCAGTTTACTCTTTCGGCCACCGGGTGTTTCTCTTCCTCACAGTCAGACCTCTTGGAGGCATTTCCAGCACCCACTGACTTCCCTGCCCCCAGCTCACTCTTGCACACGCTCAAATGGGCCTGTGCCACCCTCTCCCTGGTCTTCTGGAGAGAGCCGTAATCCTGATGTGTAAGGCAGAGATCCTTCCTGCCAAAGCGCATCAAAGAATGAAACACATGGACAGTAGCTGCTGTGGTTGAAATGTGGCAAGGAACTAATCTCCGCCCCCAGGCTCTTCTCCATCTTCCCTGAGATTCCTTAATATGCTTAGAGCTTCTAGAAGCAGAGTTCCACAGCATCCATCTAGGGTGGAGCCACCCACCATGTTAGGCTGGAAGATGTCGAACCTTCATTGGAAATCAAGTGCACAGCTTGAGTGTAGCTCCGCGGATGTGCGGTGTGAACTTGCCAGCATGATGAGGTACACTTGAAGAGTTCGTTCCTGAAGGTAGAACAGTAGCCAACCTCAGTTAATGGGAACAAGGTTAACTCTTCCAGTGTAGGGAATGTTGGCTATTCCAAAAAGTTGAGAAGAACAGAAACAACAACAGGAAAATCTTCTACCGTCCAAAGATGACAGCTTGGCACAGCTGGGCCTGTTTCTTTCAAGTCTTTTTTTTAAAGATTTTATTTATTTATTTTTAGACAGAGGGGAAGGATGGGAGAAAGAGAGGAAGAGATGCATCAATCGGTTGCCTCTCTCACGCCCCCTACTGGAGACCTGACCTGCAACCCAGGCTGTGTCCTGACTGGGAATTGAACCAGAAACCCTTTGGTTCACAGGCTGGTGCTCAGTCCATTGAGCCACACCAGCCAGGTCACATCTTTTTTTTTTTAATTTGATAATATATTGTCTCCCTATATATCTGGGGCTTTATTATAGTTACAATTTTGCAGCTTGCCCTTCTCACTTAACAGGATAGCACAGGCATGATTTCATATCTTCACAGACTTTTATTCTGCCTTATTTTTCATGTTCCTGCAAGCTTTTCATAAGCCATGAAAAGAGTATGGGTTCCATAAATTACTTCTCTTATGGTAAGACGTTCTAATTGTTTGCATTTAAATATATATTATTTTTACATTATTTATATATTAAATGCATTATATATCATTATGTGCAACTTTTTACATAAAGTTCTCTTTAAATTTTTACTTAAGGCTATTTCCCCTTGTGGACACTGAGATGAAAAGTTAGGGACCATTGTCCTTAACACCTCAGTGAACTCTCCCAATAGGGACCTTGGTGATGCCGCCTGGGCAGGCAGACCCCTGACAAGATCTCTGTCAAGAGCGATTTATATTCCCATCATTTTATTGGCATTAGGGATTCTTACTAATTTCAGCATTTTAAATTATATCCTTTTTGATGTGCATTCCTTACTCACTAGTAGGTTTAAAAACATACCTTTTAATTTTAAAATAAAATAAAGCCATCTTTTAATTATTTCCTTTTCCACTCAATAATCTTTAAATAAAAATTATTTATTTTAAACATTACACACACACACAATTCTGTTAGGGTCAGACAGTTAGAAGGTAAATTCAGTTATAATCTCAGCTTTATACTTTGTAAAGATGAAAACATAATGTTTCTTGAAGATATGAGAAACCACTTGGAATAAAAGTATTGGTTAGGATTTAGTAGATGCCAATTTGTAATTTCTTTTATACATAAAATATAATTCCAATCACTGTTAATTCACAGGATTAGCAGTGAATTCACAGGAATTCTTTGTTTCTGTCTTACTTTAGGGTATTCAATGGAATTTGGGTATGTTCTATAGTACTGATTTTTTCCTGCATCACAATGCCAATAGTTCCCATTGTGACAATTTGGCAGGTGTGTTGCTGCAAAATTCTCTTTATTTTTTTATGATGTCAAGTCTCTATTTTGTGAATTGGAAAGATGCATGCGGATCATGCTTTTGATGTCTTCAACTCTTAAAGAATATCCCTGTCAATGTAATTCAGTGTAATTATGTGACATTTGTTATTATTCAAAACTATAACAAATATTTTATAATATTAATTTTAAAATACTCTCTTGTTTATATAATGGAATTTTCCAAGTAAATGTCAACCTGGGAAAAATTTGTCCTTCATGGAGTATATTTTATTATGCTGAGCAAATATTGACCTTCTGCAGGCAGAGGTTATAGCTTATTCATTTTCAAACTGCTCTCCCTCCACCCAGGTCACTTAGCATGAATTCTGAAAAGCACCAAGTGTTTGATAAATGCATGCATTTGGGTGGACAAGGAAAAGTTAGTAACAGCACTTCATGGTGGGAGGTACATAGGAATTACAATGATTGGCTCCTTATTCCCGTTTGATTCAGGGGACAGGAAATTTCATTTCTGCTCTCTGAGCCCCGTAATCCTTACAACTGCACCACCTCAAAGTGTTCTTACAAGAAGGAGGTTAAATAATTCATGGGAAAGATGTTGCCAACTGTAAAGCATTACCTAAATGCAAGTTGGGTGCTTTTTAGGGCAAGAAAAAAAATAGTACTTTTCCAATACTCAGGAGAGACATAAAGAAATTCCTTCCCAGCTCCATCTTTTTAATGTTAGATTCAACACTTACTGAGCATTGTGCTAGTCGTTGGTGGTGGGAGAAAGCTGACACAGACCTTGAGAGCCACAGTCCATGAATTCAAAGAGCCCAGAACCCAGTGGGGGAGGACTTGGACACACAGCCGTGAGGTTAGTGTCCTTGCTACAAGCACCGGGTCAGAGCAGCAGGGTGAGGGGATGGCCGTGGAGAGTCCGAGGGGAGGTAAAGGGCCCCGTGCTTGCTGGCTGGGGAGCACACACTCTCCTTCGGTGTTTAAGCACCATAGGTTTAGGTGACGTTTGTTTGAGAGTGTATTCACCCTATTTCCACCCATGGAGTTTTAAGTGGCCATACAGGTCACACTATGTACCCGTGTGTCATTTGTTATTGAGCAAAAACAGTGAAACAGTTTTTATCCAGAGAGCTTCCATTTCTTCCAGTGAACAGTCATATCATCTGCTTATCAACACTCTTTCCCCCACTAAAAAAGCTTGGGGTGCTTACATTACTGGAGATTTCTTACTGGTTTAAAATTGTTTCTTCCCACTTTTCTTGCTTGCTCCAGAGAAAAGCTGTATAAACATGTGTCCCACCTGACGTTGGAGCTATCACAGCATTGTAGCACAGCTTTACCCACGTGTCTGAGGGATGCTGGTGTGAGGAAACCGACCGCACTGCCCGTCGTGTGAGAGAACAGCACACGCTCTCGTAGGCAGCACGCAGTGCTTGATAATGACGATAAAGGGAGATGGTACCGGTTTATGCATTTACTGTACTACACGTCTCATTGCTATGCTAGAGTGTACTTTTCTACTTGTTGAAAAAGACTCGCTGCAAAGAGTGTGTTGTGTTACAGCGGCAACAGCCTCCTGCGTCCTCTGTTCATCATGTCTCTGGATCGCATCCTTTTCTCGTGCGCTCGATTTAACAGGGTGTTGTTTGTGCAGTCGCAGCTGTGCAGCCTTGCAGCCTAGGAGCAACAGGCTCTACCATGTAACCTCGGTGCGCAGTGAGTGAGCGGGCTGCACCTTCTAGGTTTGTGTAAGTGCACTCTATGGTGTTTGCGCCCGGCAACAAAATTGCCTGATGACGCACTTCCCTGCCGTTAAGTGGGCATGACCGTACTCTAAGGATCCGTCATGTGTTAATTGGAGACTCTGTAATTTCCTGCTGAAGCTTGTCCCAATCAACTTTGCCGAACACCGCATGTCCCACGGTGGGAATTAGAAAATGCTTTAGGCGGGCTGCAGAGGTCGAAAGGAAGAACACATTCCCTCTCCCGAGAGTGGCCTCATTCGGCAAGGGCTGTCATGGTCACCATGGGGTACTTGTCTCTGGGGACAGGAAATCCTGACGGTGATGAAAGCAAAGCAGGAGGCAGGGCCCTTGTTGAACCGGGTGAGGGGTGAGGATGGGCGGTGTAACAGGAAATGGGGAATTTATTATAAGTCAAGGCTCAGATTGCCTACACATATGTATTCCCAAACTGGTTTTCCTTCCAGCACGTTGCATGTTGACAACCACCCCTCCCTGGACGAGATTTCTCAGGAAACGGAATGCATGTCCCTGTTGGCCTAAGCAAACCTAAGGCAGGTGTAAGCCTTAGGGAAAAGCTCATGTCTGGTTTGGGTAACTTGTGCTACCGTCTCTCCATTGATATGAGTAGTTGAAAGTAGTTAACGGCAAGGGTTAAATTCTCCTCGGAACCTGAAGAGACCGCACTCCTCCAACAGTCTTCTGTGGCCCAATATATGGGAGTTTTGGTTTGTGATGTAAGTGAACATCATCTAGAAGACCCCAAATATGACTCAAGTCCCCTCTTGTGTTCTGTAGGCCTCCTCTTCACATACAGGTGACTTCACTTCTGTGTCAGGAGATGAGACCCTTCTCTTCTCTGGAGCAGGTACTGGATTATGTTGCCAGCCAGGTGGCCCAGGAGGCCCGCATGTCTGTCAGAGGACATTTTGAGTGTCATCATCCTTTGTCCAGCTCAGGTCTGGGGCTCTGGGCGAAGCTCAGAGCGTCCAGATAGGTTTTTGAGTTTACAAAGAACTCTCTCTCTGTGCCCAACATGAAGATGAATACAAATGCATTTGCAGGAGCCAAAAGGCTAGTGCACTCAGTTCTTTTGGAAGAGGAAGCAATTCAAGGAAGGAAGAAGACTGGAGCATGCTTTATATTTTCTTTGCCTTTATGTTTTTCTTTCTCATTAAGTTCTTAATAGCTGTTGACATGTTCCTAACACTGTCTGACACATGAGGTAGAGTTGACTTCACTTCCCGCTCATCCACCCAAACTGTCCTTATATTCCTTATTGCCATATTGTTAACGCATTTGTTTCTCCTTATCCTCCAGGACATAAAGATGGGGTTTAGTTCACTCTGTAGCTTAAATACCTAACACTGGCCTCCTCACATGGAAGGTACTAAATAAAGCTTTTATGAATGTTGAAACACACACACCGATACACAAACACATGGAAGATTACCTGTAAGGTTATTAAAAATTTTTAAAAATATGCAGCACCAATTCTGAGCATCACCATATTTTATCTAGTCAGATTAAAGCACATAAATTTCCAAATTTATTTATTTTTCCTTTTGAAAATCATACAACTATTCTAAACTCGGTTCTATTATTAATCCATGTCGACCTTTGAATCAGTGCGTGTTGTGTCCAAGTGCAAGGCTCATGCAGAACAGTGCTGTTTCTGTCTTCTTAGAAACAAGTTTAAAATCTGTCTGGTTTCCATGGGAACCAATCCACAGACACAGAAGAGATGAAATAAGAGTCATAGTTTTGTGACTATTGCTGCTACATAGAGTTTTTCCAATCATTTTACTTTGAAGGTGGCATTCCCAATCAGTAGGCGTGAAACAGCTTTAGTTGACCAACTTTTGTCTCCTAAGTGCCACACAATTTCTTTGAACAGCAAGAGAATCAGAAAAGGCCATATTTTTTGTCTTGTCATTTAGCATTTGCAGCAAGACTGAGGCTTAACTTTTAGATCTGATGCGCTTCTTAACTGAGTTAGGGAAGCAAGCAGCCACAGTATTTGAGAATTCAATTCTGAATTCCTATGAGATGTAAGAAATTATGGCACAAAAATCTCTATGATGACTTCCCTGCCTACATGACTTTTTTATCATATGGTCTAGAGGTGAGTGAGCAGGGATCACGTATTCCCGCTGCGATATCGCTATCACCGGAAAATGGTTTAACTGACCCTCGAGATGTTTACTAAGCATCTGTACTGGTCCAGACTTACAGCTAAACACTGCAGGCTGTAATACTTACTGTATAGTACTTGTCTGCAAAGAATTCAAAGACTAGTATGGAAGATGGAAATGTGAACTGACTTGTAATACAAACAGACTCTAGTAAGTGCCAGCAGGGTTTAGGAAGAGTGCACAGTGAGATTGCAAGGTGAGAGGGACTCCTTCTGGATGCTTAGTCCAGGGCCTGGTGCAGAAAGTGCTCAGCATTCACTTCATGAATGGTTTAATCATAATTTTTAATAATAATTTTAAATATTTGTACTAATCAAAGAAATGTAAAACATAAAAATAAAAATGAGATATTATTTTAGCATATATAGTTAGCCAATTATATGCTTAGGGAATTCCTTTTTCTTTAAAAGTGTATATATTTAGCCAATTCTTTTACTTCAATGTGAAAATGCCTAGTGCGGATGAAGTCATCGAGAGCTGAGAGAGGGAGGGAGGGGGAAGTACGTTTTCAACTTTGTGGGGTCTTATGCATAGGTGTTGAGTTGAGTTTGGTGGGCCAGTGGAATTGTTGGCGTTTAGTATTCTGGAGGCACGTGGTTATTCGGAGCATCTTCTCAATTCTATTTATTCATTCAAAGGAGAAAAATCCCAGAGTCATTTGTGCTAGTGGAAACCGAAAATGCTCTACCTATGCAACAGTAGGGTAAAGATTGCATTCGTTAGGAGGACAACTTATTGGGCTATTATTCAGTTATTGATAATTTTATAAAAACTTTGTAACAACAAAACATATGCTTATTATATAATGTGGAGTAAGAAAGCTATAAAATATGACTCATGTCATAAATACAATAGACTGTGCATCCTTCTGAAGTAGAGATCACAAGAGGGCAGGAGGCTCACCCTGACCATCTCTCCATCTAAACATATTATTGTTTCTGTTCTGCTGGAGGTGCATGTTGTTGGTATAAAGGTTCCTTGCAAGCAGTTTTCTTCCCAGAGTTTGAAACAAAAACTGGGGCCAAAACTCTGAACACTTTCAGTTTCTTCTTCAACGAGTTTCCATCTTCCTGCCTTCAGCTCACCCTGATCTGAGAAGCAGCGTGATGGAGATACTGGGACACCGAGGGTCCCGGGCAGCTTTTGACCTTTTTCCTCTCCCCTCTAAACACCCGGTATTTTTTCCTCAAAATGTTTCTGTGTCCATTTTCCGCTCTGTACCTGATATTTTCCTTTCCTACTCTACAGACCTTTAATCTAGGAACACACTTACCCACTCACTCCTTTCCAAGCAATAAGTTTTGTGATTTGACCTTGATACCAGAAGTTCAGTGGAAGTAAATTTTTTACCAGTAAGAGAAAAATATGTTTGGTGGGGGAATTATTTCAAAAATATACTCCCCATTTCAAATGAATAAGAGCTGAAATAAAAGTAGATGTTAGTGTATGTTCCAGGGACCTCAGTACTAGAAAAGCCATCTGGGACTGAGGTCTCCAAGCCCAGAGACACCCAGTGTGCCTGTAAGGTGGCTGTGAGCTTGTCACAGAGTCTCTTTGATCACTGTGTTCACATCCGGTTGTCTGGTTGTGCACTAGACATTTTCTGAGTATCACCAGACTCTTTTCCTATGATGATATCTTCCCCTCCTCAGACCTGCAGTAATAAACCACCATTATCATTTCCTACTTTGATGAAGTCCTGGCTAGTGCTTTGATACCCTTCATCATTTTCTCGAACCTTCCTTCACCACATGAAAAGGGGTTATTCACATAGTCTGTTGAACATGCTTTTCATGATTTGCTTTGTTTCTATCCTTACTGCTTCTTAAGAGGATGTTCCTACATTTTTGTGCTGTATTTTTGAAATACACCATCTCTTTCTTCTCTTAACCATTGAGCCTCTTCTCTTTTTAAACTTCTAAAGAACTTTTATTCAGGAACTTTTGCTTTTTCTTCTCCTCCTGCCAGACATTGTCATTTTTCCTTTTGTTATACATCTCTCTCTTTTTTAAGACTACATTTATACCAGACACTCCCCATATTCATTCCATTCTGCTGATAAAACAGAAAAATCTACATTTTTATGTGAGAACTGTGGAATCAGAACATGCAAGGTTTCTTGTGAAAAGGAATATGGATATGTACATGTTTATATTTTTGCCAAATCTTGATTAGAAATGAAATCATTGACCAAGAATGCTGCACACAGAGAATAAAATCTCCTTGGTCCTAATACGTATTATTTACACAAATGCACAAGTGCCACACTGTTTTTTTAGAAGGATACTTTGATCTGATTTTAAGAAAGGAATTTAAACCTAAGTTAGTTAAATTTGATCTAAACAAATAGTCTTGGTTATGATGCGAACCCCGGTTCGTGGGGTCCATGGTGTTATGGATGAGACAGGATGAATTCATACGGACTACCAAGTCCTGTGGAGGAAAAGGGACGGCGCAGCTTCTCTCTCAAGAGGAGAAAGGCCTCGGTCCTTGCCTTGACAAGTTTTTATTGCTTTTCTGGGCACATTACATCAAGGATGGTCCTCATTTACTATGCACAGGTTCACTTTAGGTGGTTACCTTTTATAGAAAACAAAGGAAAGGATGCTGCTAATCACATCACAGAAGGATATTTGGAAATGAAAAGGGAAAAGTGGTTGAACTGGTTACACTCATCCTTGGAAGGTTTAGCATGGATTTTAGGAAGTTACTTTGCAGTATGTGCTTGCTGCTTCAATTCAGGGTGAGGGAGTTTTAGCAAAAGCAAGTCTCATAGCGGCCTAGGTACATTGCAGGCCTAGGGTAAAATACCCTTAAGAATTATAGTGCGACTTCTAAGAAGACAGACAGATTCTCATAATTTAAAGATATTAGATTCGATCTAATTTTAGCTTTCAATTAAATATTATCAAACTGTAAAAAAAGGGATAAGTCATTCTTAATGAAAGTCACCAAGTACAACAAATATCATATTTAGACCCTCAAGAACCAAAAATTTTATATGTTAGAATCATCAGTTTCACAATATAAAAGGGCTCTCCATAAAATATTTTAGAAATATGAGTTTAAAAACTCATATGAAAAAGGAACAAAAGATTTTCAAATATGAACAAATTCATTTCCTAAAAGAATCAAATGTCACTTCAGAAAAAGAAAATTCAGTGGACGGTTTAGAAGCACATCAGGTACAGCTAAAAAGAGTTTATGGAGTGGAAGCCGTGTGTGAAATGATTCCCCGGTTCACAGTGATACAGAGACACAAGAAGATAGACAGTGTGAAAGGTAAGTGATATGGCAGACGGATGATAAAGATGTAAATACAACCAGTTAAAGTCCCAGAAGGAGAGAATAGAGGTAATTGAGAAAACAATTGACTGAAAGTTACCTGGAAATACATGTATCATAGCTTCACGGAGAGTCATGTGTACTGGTTTCTCAGTCAGCTGGGCTGCTGTAACAAAACACCACTGACTGGGTGGCGTGTAAAGAACAGAAATTGATTTCTCGCAGTTCAGAAGGCTGTGAAGTCCACAATCAAAGCACCGGCAGATCTGGTGTCTGGTGAGGGTCCCCTTCCTGAGTCAGAGATGGTATTCTTGGTGTGTCCTCACACGATGGAAAGGACAGGGGAACTCTGTGTTGTCACTTTATAAGGGCACCATCTGCGTGGCCTAATCACCTCTCAAAGGCCCCATCTCCAAATTTCAGCACATTGGGGATTAATTTTCAACAAATGGACTTAGGGGGGACATAAACATTGAGTCAATAGCAATTAGATAAGATAATGAAAAGAAATACATACCTGTGCATAATGAAATAATAGAACACCAAAGGAATTATAGTGAAGTTAAAGGAAAAGAGACCTTGGGGGTAGCCAAATAGAAAAGACTAATTAGTTGCAAAGCAATAATAATTAGGTAAAGAGGAGACATCTGAAAAAATGGAAGCCAGGAGACAGTGCACCAAGGCTGTTAAAGTTTTGAGAAAAATCACAGCGAGGCCGCTGCATGTAGCCACAGGGACCGCGCGCTGACAGCGCAGTGGAGGCCGCTCACACAGGCCGCAGCCGGCACAGAGCTCCCTGCAACGGCCAAGGCCGGAACACAGAAGCTTGGACCCAACACAACTGCCTTTCAAGGATGACTCCAGATCGTTCAGGAAGTAGGGGAAAAAGCCATTCCAAACTCAATTTATGAGGCTATCATAACCCTGTTACTAAAACCTGACAAAAATATTAGAAAAATGAAGAATAAAAATAAATTAGAAAATTAAGAGCAAAAAAGTACTCAATGCAGCATTAATTAATCAAATCTAGGAACATATAAAAAGGATAATAAAGCATGGCTAAGTGGAGCTTATTTTTGAAAAGTCGGGTTTTTCATTTGAAATTCATTGGTCAGTCTAATTCACTGTATTAACAGTATAAAGGTTATAAAACCACAAGATCATTTTGACAAATACAGAGAAAACATTTGACAAAATTGAACACCCTTTCATGACAAAATAAAATAAGGACCTCCAAGAAAACTAGAAATATAAAGAATGTTTCACTTTTATAAAAGTCATCTGTAAAAAAAAACACTGGGGCTTATGTCAAAATGGAGAGTTAAATAGTGAATGCTTTTCTACCACAGAGAATTGGGAGTAAGGGAAGAATGTCCATTTCACTAGTTCTGTTCAGTGTTATACTGGGGGCCTTGCCAAAGCAGAAAGGCAAGGAAAAGAGCGTAATCTGCTAATGCTGCAAGTATGCATTGCCTCTGATTATTCTGCTCGGAGGCAAATGCTATATATAAAATCCTCACACGCCACTGAGACACATACAAGAACGTTTAGGCAGCATTGTTCAGACTAGCAAAAGTCCATAAATAACCCAGGTTTCATTAACAATGGAATATATAAATAAATTTTTACACCATGGAATATTACTGAGCCATGAAATGAATAGAGTATGACTGTATATTACTAGAGGGATGAGTTTTAGAAACAGATTGTTGAATAAAGCAGCAAACTGCAGAAGATTAAATGCAATCTACTAAATATGTGTGAAACTGTACTAGATCTCAACGCATTCTATGTGTGTGGGCTTTTTAGTAACCTACTAACTTTAGTAGTTTCCTCAATCCCCAATATTACTTATCAGCAGTTCATTTGATATCCGAGGGCCTGATAATCATTACAAACACAGCTTTTTATGTGGTAGTCCCCTGCTCAATAGTCATAATGACACCAGATAAATGCCAAGTACTGTAGGCTGGTTTCAGTTCTCATGGTTTGGCCATAGACAACCTTACAAAATGATTCTGTTGTTGCCAAGTGTAATCCATATTCTGCTGTCAAACTGGTAAGTCTCATAGTCCTATCCGTTCAGCTCTTCCCCCCAAAGCCTGATTTTACATACTTAAAACTTGTCTGTTGACATTTGCAATGGCACAATATGAAGAGAGCTCTCGGAAAGTCAAGAGGCTTGGATTTTATTCCTGGTCATTCCGTATACTTGTTGCGTGACCATGGGAAATTATCTAAATCTTGATCGTTGAGCACTATCAGTATGGAAGCTGTTGTGTTTGCAGTTTTGGCAATAAACCCTGCCCATGCAAGATTTTCTGCCCCCAGTTGACGTAGTGCACCCCGAGAAACCAAGGGAGATTCATGGGGGAGTCCATACAAAGCAGAGCACAGTACACGTCCCAAGAGAAGCACATTGTCCTGCAGGGCTTCCAGTGACGGAGAGTCACATTTCATGTCGTTAGTGGAGACCAGGAAGGGCTTCGTGGTTGAGGTGGCATTTGAGAGTAGGGGTTGGACATCGTCGGAAATGCATTCCAGGTAGAGGAATGGTCATGCACAAAGGTGAGATGAACATGCATGAGAAAGTATATCCTAGAGAAATAGATTCCCTAGGATATAGGTACTATTCCAGGGTACTATTTGGATGAGTTCTGGAGACTGAAAGAGATGCAGGATCGACATAGTTTAGTATTTGTGCTCTATTTGAAATGAAGACCTTGCGGCATCTAGGTTAAATGATCTGTTCATTATCAGAAATTGAGAAGGAACCGTGGCCAGCTTGGTCACTCTGGACACTTAATTCACTGAAGTGTGTTGTACTGAATTTTCTTCAGAGTCTGATTTGGGGAGCCAACTTTCATTTATGTGCTAAGTAAATGAATCTTGACTAGGATGAAGAGTCAAGTATCTTTTCTATGTGGTTCGGTTTATTTGGGTAAACCATAAAATCAGGGCCTGATTACATGGTGTTTGTTACAGTTGTGTAGTCATTTCATCAAAAGTTAGGATGTTAATCTACCCAGTGTCGTGCATTTTACTTGGTGTCCTGTGTTCAGTTTCACCTGAGTATTGCCCATGGTTTCCAGGATTCACTGTGCTTGAAGTTGGACACGGTGTCTACCTTTACTTTTGCTCCTTACTAACCCCTTCAAGCCCATCTCTGTGTCAGTGTAGGACTTACTCTGTTGTGATGAACGAATTACACTTTGCTTTTGTCCTTGAGCATCTCAGATCATGAGTGGGAAGGAGGCTGCTATAAGGTGACACAGAAGTCAATCATTTTATATAATTAAGAATTTCTTTCTAACTTAATATGCCTTTATCATGGAAAGAGTATTTTGGTAGGGTGGAAACATAATGGGATTTTGGAATTAGAAAATCTGGGTTTTGGCCATGGCTTTCTCTGGGCTTCACTTGAAGTTCATCTTGTAAGATAGTATCAGTCAGGATCCAATCAGGGGACAGAAACCAGACACTAATTTGAAAAGGGGACATTTAATGTAAGAATTATTAACTATAATGTAGATTGAAGTAACGGAAGAAGAAAGTAAAGAAGAAAGTGCTATAAAATGCACACATGACATATATGAAGAACAGCTGCTACCCATAAGGCCACGGAAGGACCTCCACCCCCACTCAGGCTGAGATCCAGATCTCCTTGGCGAGGGCATAGCCATGGCTCATTGGGTGATGGAGAAGTCACTCAAGTGCCTCACCGTGGGGACTTGCTAGAAACCTGCCTCCTGGGATACCAGGGAAGCAATGCACAGGGATATTCTGAACCTCAACACTCCAAGTTGTTGGAGTCAGTGCCGGGGAAAGCCGTTTGCTTCTGGGCACTGCTGGCTACCAGATGCTACAAGAACTATGAGCTAGAGAAGCCTTCCTCTGTGGCAATGGGGCACTGGACAAACTGCATAAGTCTGATGCTGGAGAAAGCATTAATGCTGTAGGAGCTGACTACTGACAGGTACTCAGGGAGAGCTGGAGTGTCAGGATCTTGCTTGCCTGCAGCCTGATATAAGGCCTGGGGTACATGGTATGTACATTGGGAGATCCATGCCAAGCAGTCACTGGTCTGGCGTTAGGGACACAATCTCCCTAAGGGAATGCCAGTTCTGGGCATATGGCTTGGGTGGAGCACCACTAGATTCCCCTCACGTAATAGCTGCTGGCTCCCATGGAGTAAGAGTAAAAAGAAAGGGTGAAAGGTTTACAGGAGCACTTATAAAGGACACATGGACAATAACAAGGGAGGTAGAAACAGGGGAAGGAGGTAGGAAGGGTTGGGGTGGAGGGGAAAGGCAGAAAACTGTACTTGAACAACAATAAAAAATGCTTTAGTCTTTGTGGCCATTAGGTATTGATCACAAATACTCAGCTCTGACACTGTAGCAGCAAAGCAGCCATATACATCATGTCAATGAAGAATATGACTGTGTTCTTGTAAAATTTTATTTGCACGCACACAAAAAGAATAAAAAGAAAATCAGTATAGTACAGCACACCAGCAGCAGGAAGAAAATCTTCCTCCAGTGCCCTCTACTCACAAAGATTAGTATTGCACTTTCTGCAATTGATTGAGACATAAACGGGGCAAGTTCATTATTACAGAGCAGATGGAGAAGAATGAATTTGAGCTGATACAATAGATTGATGACTTGCAGAGATTGAGCCATACCCCAAAATATCAGAAATGTTGAATTCAATTTGAATTTAGGAGCACTTTTGACCTCTCAAACGGAATACAAAAATGACGCATTGTTGCTACACTTACAATCTGCTGTAATTAAACATTATATGGACAGAAGCGGACAGAGCCTGGGTTGGATTGTGCTGTAGAAAATAGGCGGTTCTGTTTTTTAAGGATATATGTTTCAATATTATATTTGAGAAATGTTTCATCTGAACTTAAACGTATTTGGTCCCTTAAGGTAAAATACATTGCATGTTACCAGCCATTAGTATAAAAAAAATGTTTATTGAAATCTAATTACATGGCAGGCATTAAAAATGCATTTACTCCTGCTAATACTACTATTATTAGCCCCATTTTAAAAATGAAGAGCTGAGATAAAGTAACTTAACCACGACCAGTTGGATAGAAGGAGTTGAACTAGGATTCAAATTCAGATTTTTCTTATTCCAGAACCTGTGCATTTAATGTATTGCCCAAGCACAGTATCTCCCAAGCTTAGGCTAGTGTGCAAGAGCTATAATGTGGGAAAGTCATATTTCCTTGGAGTTTTAATGTCTATGTGCGGCTTTCCATGCTGTTAAGGTGTTCCTCCCCCACCCCCTTTTCTATAGGTGAATGTTTCCTTTTGTACGTAGTTGCTCCTCCATCACTCACAAATTTAGCGCTACACTTGAAGAACAGATGAAGAGAAATCAGAGTTGGTTGTCTAGCTCTAACATCAGAAAATGACTTATTTACAGAGTGCAGAATAACTGGATAAGACCCATTCAGGTAAAAACCATTAATCTTTCTCAATGGTGGATAGATGACTGTGACTTATTTCACTAAGACGTCTTTTAGGCTAAAAATATAACTACATTAAAACCAAGTTCAACATAAAGATGTATTTGTAACAGTTCTAAACAAGAAATAATCCATGTGCCCATGAACAGTGGAATAGATGATAAAGTATGGTATATTTATGTAATGAAGTCCTTTAAAGAAGTGAATATGAATGAATTGCTATGCCGAACAGCATGGATGACTCTCACAGACATAATGTGAGCAAAAGAAGTCAGGCACAAAAGACTATGAAGTTCAAAGACAGGCAAAACTAATCCAGGGGAGTATAAGTCAGAATAATAGTTCCCTTTGGAGGTTATTGCCCGGGGAAGGACAGATGGGAGGACTCTGGGCGTTGTTAATGTTAACAATGGGATCCCAGTGGTAGTTATCTGGGAGTAAATTTCATAGAGAAGAACAGCTGAGATGTATGCGCTTGACTATATAATATTTCAAATATTTTTTAAGTGGTTAAAAACTTAAGGTTTTAAAAATAGGAAACTAGTAAGTAAAAAAATAATACAGCAACATGATTGAATCTTTAAGCCACCGAAAGAAGCTGAAAGTTTGTAAAAGCTGAGAAATAAGTGCCTCGCGTAGAATGCTGATAGGAAACGGGGCAGAGTCCAAGCCGGAATGTGTCATACAATCCCCATTGTGTAAAACAAATGTCCAGAAAATTACTTTTAAAAACCATATAACAGTGCTGTAGAAATGGATCATTTTTATTCTCTGTATTTCACTGAATTTTTCAGATTTTCTGCAATAAATGCATAGATGCTCTTAATAATCCCCTGTAATAGTTTTTCGGAAAATGACTATTTGGGGAGGCTCCTCGTCTTTGATGACCCCACTTCCTTCCTGTCACCGGGACAACAAACAAAACCTGCTTGCCTGGTGGCTCAGGATCTCTGGAAAAGGGCTTCAGCGCAGCGTTCCAGCCTGAATTCCCTGCTGCCAGAAGCATTCTCTGCGCCTTGGCCGCACTGTACTTTTCATTTTATTATTGATTTAACACATAATTTCCAGCATCGTTTTGTTGCCAAGCACTCCAGACGTACAGCTGCGGATAAGATGACAGTGATTTCCGTTCTCTTAGTTTCTATCCCCTCTACTGAGGGAGACGGAACACAGGCAATTGTCCTAAAAGGTGATTAGGTTGAAAATGGGAGAAAATCAGGGTACTATGAAAGTATGTGTAGCAGAAAAACCACATCTGGTTAAAGGGACAGGATTATTGCCCCCCAAACAGCTTTGTTTAGGCAAAGACTGCAAAGATGGGTAGGAGTTCTCCAGTTGTGAAGGGAAAGGACGTGTGATGTGGGATGGGGGTGAGGAGTGTTAGTACCAGAAGTTTGGGGGCATTGAGTCAGAGTCGGACGACTGCGGGAGAAGTGGGTTGCCGAGCGCGGTGGAGGAAAAGCTGATTCGAGGTGAGGATGCCCATGATCCGAGAGCAGGTGTTGGATGGGTTATGCTCGTGGATGTTGACCTTGCCGAGAAAGACAACGGGGGAGGGGTGCTTGTCGGCTGCTGCTCATGCCACTTCCGCTGCCTCCACTCCCCAGCCTGGGCATCCTTTAAGTAAAAGCAGAGTTATTTCTATCAGACCATCCCTGCGTTATTCAGTTTGATACATGACCCCTTCCTGTGATGGCCTAGCATCCAAAGGCTCGCTACACGTGTTGGTGCCCAGTAAACATTTGGTGATGTAATACTTCCACCAGCCGTCACTATTAGAGATATCCATGTTGGGCTGAATGAACAGTTTAAACTAGAACTATTGTTATATTCCAGTAGTTCAGAAAAATTGACTGACTTTTTCTGAAAGCATTTTGTTTGGAGAATAACAAGTCGTGTTTTGCATTTTGTATACAGCAACATTGTTTAGAAAAAAGTTTTCACATACAAGGTGGAGCAAAAGTAGGTTTACAGTTGTTCATGTGGACAGTAACACAACAATTAATAAATAATTATACAAGAATAAACTTGTGTTTTGTGTACTCGCTACTGCAGTCCTACTTTTGCTCTGCTCTGAATTGGTGCTAAAAAGGCAAACCTATGGCCTTTTAAGTCGTCATTTAACATTTGTACTTCCGTTTTAACGTCTGGCTGTCCTCACTTTTGTGTAGATAAACCTGCAACATCAAATGAAAGGCACGATTTCAGTCAGATGCCTCCAGATGCCTGGGATCAAGACAAGTTAAATCATGTGGCTGCCACAGAGAATGCCTCCTCTGACATTATGGAGCAATTTGTTTAATAACACAATTGCTAGTGTGTGGCATGGATGACTGTCGCTCAGGATTCCTGGGGCACTCACTGCAGGGAGCCGAGTGGCTGGGCCGTGACTGGTGTGTCTGGGTAATTCTGCAGTCTCAGTGCCCGAGGGGGCCCAGGGGGCAATGGCTGTGTTCCGATGGAGCCGGTTGGTTTGCTGCTTTTAGGGTGGGGGGAAGACTGTTTTCTCGTGGCTCTAGTCTTCTTGCTTGGCTAATTCTTTGAAGCCAGAGGATTCCAAGTGCAATTTCAAACCTTGCCCTTGGGCAATATGCCCTGGCAGGTTGTGCTGAGGGGTCGCATACACAGATGAGGGAGGGCACCCCTCCTTCCAGTGTCTCAGCAAAGAGGCAGGTCTCCGATGGGTTCAAGTCCAAAAGGCAGAATAAAATCACTACTTGTACACATGCAGTATAAGAATTTGATTGGGCTGAAGGATTCAGAGGAGGAGGCATGCATTTGAAATTTCTGAAATTAATTGGGAAAGCTTCCTAGACAAGTTTCCAAGACAGCGATTTTCAACCGGTGTGCCGCAGGAACTTTGTAAACACGCACTAGCTGACTGTTTAGCCAGGGCCTCTTTCCCTTAGGTTGTGACAACAGCCAACATAGCAGTAGCCTTCTGGTGTGAATGAATCAAAATGACACCTATTTTTGGTCAGATTGTCAAAAATATATTTTTTGGCGTGCTGCAGAATTTTAGCAATTAGTTTACATGTGCCATGAGATGAAAAAGGCTGAAAATCGCCGTTCTGAGAAACTCGGCTGTGAAACACGAATAGCCCAGCATGCAGGAGTCAGGGCAGTTGTCTTCCTACGTGCCTTAATTTGTGGATCCAGTGCTTAGGGCGCTGGGGTCTCTGACTGGAGACTAGAGGATGAACTGGCTGCTCATTTCAAGTGCCCATTCCTAGGTTCTAGCCCCGGAAATTCTGATTTAATTGATGTAGGGTAGGGCCCAAGTAACTGCACGTTAAGAGAACATTACAGGTGATTTTAATGTAAGTGGTCCATAAAGCATTCTTTTGACAGTCCCTGGTGTTAAATATGTAAAGGTAGCTGGTTTGGGTAAAATGGGTGGCAATTCCAAGGAAGGAAGAGATTTCCTCAAGGAAAATTTAATGGAAGAGTAGTAATTAGTGCTCTGCTTTAAAGCATGGGTGGAATTCACTGCTCAGATACTATGTAAATTTTAGTGTGAATGCAATCTGCATAATCAGAGCCCCCTTTTCTCCGAATGTCTGACTGCTGCAAATCCTTTGTTTAAAGAACGGAAGCTAGGGATTGTCTTTTACTTTAAATTTTACCTGAGCACAGATTCATTGTACAGATATTTCGGCTGCTACTCAGAGAATACCCAGAATGGAGAATTCATAAATTCAGGCTTCGCTTCAGTGACTGGAAGGTGTTCAAGGCATTTAAAGTACAGGTCTTTTATACGTGTTTTGAGAGCTAAACTGAAACTCAGTCTAGTTCACGGAATGACACATTTTCCGTTGAGTCCACGAGGTGGCGCCCTCCCACTATCCCTGGCCTCCCAGGCCTCGCGAGGGGCCTGTTGAAGCGGCGTCGGAAAGAAAGCGGAGAGCATCTGAGGAGATCCCGTCCGCATTATGGAACTGGCCTGCTTGAATTATTCTTAGAACATTAGGGATGACAATATACTCTGCTCTTTCCCCACTTGTTCCAGTCCTGTCTGATGTTGAAGGTCACATTATCCTGTTCCAGAAGCAATGTTATAAGGGACTTAGAATCAATTGGCCAAATAAAGAACACAAAAACCACCTCACACAAAGACAAGGGTGGGGGTGGGGGTGGGGCGGTGTGGTGGGAGTGGGGAGATGAATGGAAAAAACAGCAATGCCAAAAAATGAAATGAAATGAGTTCTGAGAGTGACAAACATGTGACATTTCTAATAAACACACTGAATGGGAAGCATGGGGAGGTGAGAGGTGGGAAGGAAACTGTGGCAGAGGGAGAATACAGGTTCAAAGAAATCGAACTCAAATCTTCCTTACCCTTTTCCCCAGGTCAGCTTTCAAGGTCAGGTTGGCCAGCCCTAGAGGGGACGAGGGCCTTGACCTGCTGGTCCAAGTTCCAGGGCTTGGCTAAAGAACCTGGGCGGCCAGATGGTTGGTCATTTCTCTATTTCTTTCTCACAAGCAACTCGTTTGAATGCATGCAAATGTCTCTGATCCCGAAAAACATTATTTTCTAAAGGACTTTAGGAACTCCAGAAATCCGTTGTCCCTGAATTTGAGGATAGGTCCTTGAGTCCCTGGATGGGCCGGATGCCTGGCATCCAGTACCAGCGCTTCCCAGCTATTGTGTTTGGCCTCCTGTGAGCGCCTGGCCCACGTTGCTGCTCTCCGCCCTCCCGTGAGCTGCGAGCCTTGCACATCTGTCTGCATCTGTCATGGACCAGCACTTGACTGCGAGGGGAGTTTTCATCCAGACTTTTTTCTTTTGTAAAGCAAGTGCCTTAACTATGAGAGTGAAGGGTAAAGCGAAGTCCACACTAAAATGCAGATTGTGCTGAGCTAGAAACGATCTTTAAAACCACTGTTGTTTTCTAAGCTTGTAAAGAATTTTAAGATACATTCTGAACTCAGGTTCTCAACAAAATGTTATTTGAAATAGTAAGCCCAAATAAAATGGTTGGCTATATATCCTAAAGCAGAATGCTAATTGTGTCACACCTGCTTTTCAAAACCTTGAGTAGCCTGAAAGATGAAGTCGAATACTGGGTTAAGTATTCAGTGTTCTCCATCAACCTTCCCAGCCCTGTTTCTTACCACCTCCTGTCATATTTCACGTTATTTCTGTTATTATAAAGTCTCATACAGTATCATCTGTATTTTATGAAGATTTCCAGGTAAGAGAAATGACCGTCACCTTCCAGTGTTGACCGAAGTCGGACGTTGGAGGGACTGCACTAGCGCTGCACAGAGCAGAGAGAACCTCCCCTAAGGTTTTTCCCGAGTCACTAACTACAGTGTTTGCATGTGTCACAGAGGATGTGCATCTCATTACAAATGTCTGAAGTTCTTTGTACCGTCTTAGCTAAAATCCAGTCTTCCCAAATAAAACCCATCCTTTCCGCTTCATGGTAGACTCCACTGGTCATGGAAGACATGTGGCTTCTGTTTTTCTATCTGGTAATAGTAACGGGTTCTTTAGTTAAGGCTCACCTCAGTTACCTGGCAGCACGGTTCTGGCACCAGGCAACCACACTCTGATTTAGTCTATGTGATACACAGCAGGTCAAAACCAGGCTTCTAAGATGTACGTACGATTGGTGGGATTAAGGCAAGTTAGCAGCAAAGACAGTTTTTTATTGTCATTCTTTCTCAGGAAAGTGGGTTGCATTGAATTGATAGAATCCAGAGAATTCAATTCTGGTAAACTCTGGACCTTTGAGCTATGAACAGGGAGATTCTCTAATGGTTGGAGAGCGATGTGGAGTGGCCCATCTGGAAACCCAGGCCAATCTGTGTGCGGTAATTGGTATCTGCCTGTTTCTGCCCCACAAGGTCCTGGCTTTGGAATTGATGAGAACTCACTTGTTAACCAATCTCGTGTCTCCTGAAGAATTTTTCTTGCCATCTCTTCCACAGGGAGAGGGAGAAATTAATACAGACCTGACCTGAGGGATCCATCTAAGTGCTGTCACTTCCTGTTTGAAGAGGTCTTTTCACACTGGAAATGGACAATGCTCTCGGTTTATTGTCCCCCTCTTCATTCTCAGAGAGATGTCATTGAGTGTAGAGCGTGGCTCCCTGGCTCTGGGGCTGTCACAGTAGGATGTCAGACAAAAAAGCACAGCATTGCTGGGAGAGGTTTCATAGGGGAGGACCCCCAGGCACAGATCGGAAGAGACGGATCCAGGGTCAGAGAGGGAGAAAGGGGCTGAGCTGAGGTTCCTGATTACCTAAAAATATTTCTATTCACTGCATCTTCTCTCGGCTTTACTTATTCATGTATTTTCATATATTCATTCATTTATACCTGTATTTATTCAACATTTCCTCAAAAAGATAAGGGAAGCTGCTGTGGTTTCTGTGACACACACTCATGTTTTAGGGTCCAGGATCTTATTGGAGATGACTAATTGACACAATGAAGCCCAGGGAAGGGAGGTAATTTGCTCACTTTTGCATAGCTGGTTAGGTGGTGATTCTGGCATTAGAATTCAAATCCGAAATTTAATTCTCTCTTGATTATGCCATAAACCATTCTACCCAATGTGCTCAGAACAGTGTCAGGAGTTGGGAATGTATGGTATGCATTGTGTCTGAAGTGAGTACTTTATCCTAGAGTACTTTCTACACCAGCCTGGAAATGTGAGCTGTGGTTCCTACGAGCAGTGAGCTTGCACTTAATTTGAAGAGAGACTCTATATGTGCTAAAATTTAAGAAAAACTGTAGGTCCAATGTCGTTGTCAAGTTAGTATAATATTTTATGGGCTGGAGAAATTGTATCAGCCTCCTGACGGATGCTCACAGGGTCGGTGAGTTAGATTGTGTGGCTGGTGAGTAAGGCATCATTTGTTGTATTTTCAATTTGTTGAGTGATTAACATGTATTAGAAGAGTAAATAGAGTTGGATTTTCAAATGTGGCAGATGTTTGAAATCCTCCTACCATCTGCCACACGGGAGATTTAAAGAAATGCCGCCTTACATCTTTTTGCCCTCTTTCTCTTTAATTTATAAAATTTCCAGAAGAGAACATTTAAAAATGTTCTTTAAAAGTAGGAAGAAAAAGAGGGTCAGTGAAAAAAAAAATTGAAGCTCAAGGCAACAGAATTCAGACTTAGGATCTTATTTCTCTGTTGGCAGTGCCGGCATGTTCAGTGAATGGTGCTCGGCCCATGCTGTGGCACCAGAAACCCGGGGGTCACCTCTGACTCACCGCGTGGCTCCTACCCCACATTCCAGCCGACTGATCGTGAAGTGCTCCACTGACACCACTTTAATCTTACTGTTTCACCTGGGCTGTTGCAAAACACTCCCAACCAGTCCGCCCTGGGACTAAATGCCCCCTCACTGGATAGTTTCCCAGACTGCAGGCACAGAGACTTCTCAACACGCACAGTTTTCATTTCGTCCCACCCAATGCTTTAGAGCCTTTCAATAGATTTCCCATTGCTCTGAAAATGAAGACAATTCTTCCCTTTCAAAAATCCCTCTTATTCTATATGCTTTCACACCACAGAGTCTTCCTACACAGTGTCTCCATGACCTGAAAAAAGTGTTCACTGAGGTGCCTCCATCCTCAGCCTGTGGATGGAGCATTTACATCTTCAGTAAAGACATCCCTGGCTGGCCTCTCCTTGTATTATACCCCCACAAAACCACATACCTCTCCTTCTTCCCAGATGCAATTTTACATTTAACTTGTGTGATTATTTGATTCCACCTGTCTCTCCTACCACTGGATTTAGCTCAGTGGAGTCAAGAACCAGATCTGGTTTTTCCTGTCATTGTATCCTCATGCACAGCACAATGCCCAGCACATGGAAGGAAGTCACTAAACATTTGTTGATTTCAGAAGGGACAGATTAACTTGTGGCTCAAAAGGGATCTTCCTGGGAAGCTGCATTATACTGAAAAAAGGTTGAATTTCCTTCCAGCTCTACCGAGAATGGGTAAAAGACCTCTGTGCTATGCAGGATATAAAGAAATATTGGGATGAATTGCCAATGGGGGCTGTAAAATCTATATAAAGAATATTGATAGTTGCAGAATATGTGTAAAGAGATAATAAAGACTGAACCAGTAGACTCCTGAAGGGGCTACTGTAGAAAAACAAAGTTACTCTTTCAATAAAAACCTTCAGGCAATTTTACATTCTTGCTTGAGTCTTAGACCTCAAGTCTGAATCTGATTGCCCTTCGCAATCATACATAAGAATGTGATAGAGGCAGACAATCCCATGTGGGTTATACTGTATCTTGGATGATACTTGATGATGATTCACTGCAAAGCACAATCACACTTGTGATTAGACCCATATACTAAGTGTTGCAGTGCAGGACAACTGGTCCACAGTTTGTGACTCCCAGGTGGAAACTTTCTTACTTCAGATTTAGCCCTGTGAGGTGCTTCTCTCAGGCTAGCCTCTCTCCTCGGAAACCAGAGGGCCGTATAGAGCCAGAGAGGCCTGCAAGCCCGCGGAGTTCTGCAGTGTTGCAGCACCTGCAGACTGACGTCTTAGTGACGCCCCATGTGCCATTGTGATGACATGCTGGTCAAGCACGAACTTCTGCTGGAATTTGGATAAGTGTCTATCTTGGACAGGGATGTGCCCCTCCTATTGATACCTGTCTGATGACAGCAGCAAACCTGTGTCCTGTGGGCTCTCTGCTCTGGCTTTTACCCTCCAGGCTGGAGCAGAGACTTATTAACTGACTGCACGGGCAGCGGAAAATAAAAAGACTGGAATCCCTTGTTCTGCCTCTTGATTGATAAGGAGAGCCAAGTATATTCAGTTTTCCTGAGGATGGCTTCTTCTAGGTTGGCTCTAAGTTCTCACGAAGGCTTAAAATCAGCCCTTTGTAGCAGTTTTTCTCTCCCCAAGTCAATTTAACAGATGATAAGTACAAACCTCATCGTTGAAGACATGCAGATTAACCAGGCATACTCATTGTGTTCAATGATTTTGGCATCTGAAAGAGGTAAAATCAGGGACCATCATTATAATGCTGTAGAAGAAAGCACAAATGTGAAAGTCACATCCAGTTAGAATCAGAGATGCTTTCATTGTACATTTGAGATTTCTTAAATGGTAAGATATCAATGGGTGAAAATGAATAAAATACTACCCTTCAGCTTGAGGTGTCTCGGGGATAGCTTGGAAGATATGTCCAGAAGCAATCGAAAATGAGAGATTCATACTTAGAATAGTTAAAGGTGTTTGAGAGAAAGATTGGCTTTAGCACTACAGAAAAAGTATTTGTTTAGTCAATTGAGGTGAGGTGACTTCTGAAGAAGAATAGGGTTCAGAGAGTATATTTATTCAAGGAGCAAGAAAGACAGACAACAGAGCTGAACGTGAGAGTGGAATAAAGTAGGAGGCAGTGCCTGAAGCTCTGGGAAGCTGGAGATTTTACACGGAAGGCTTTTCAGCAGTGCTTCCAGGTTATGGGGGGCTGAAGAAACCAGTAATTTTGGAAGGGTGTTACCAGCATGTATTCTCTCATTCTTCTCGGAAGTGCCACGGGCTTTTCCTTCAACCTTCTGGCCACAGGACAATGCTGTTACCCAACTGGTTCTTTTTGCAAACCTGTTTCTCTTTTATCACCTTGGGCATCATGGATGCCTTTTAATAACAATGGTGGTGTTTTTATTTTCCTAATGACCTTGAGATGGGATTGTCAGTGTTTTATTTTAATCCTTGCAGCTCCATCAGCTTCTTCCTCCAGTCACTAGCCACTTCAATAACTTCTATTTCCTGCCCCCTTTCCCAAAGGGTCCTTCCCCTGCCCTTCTGCTTACTTAATTCTGGCCCTTTCTCCCAGCATCTCTTGCTCCAAGGACATTTTAATGAATCAAAGGTGCACACTACAAAGATACAACTCAGGTTATATTGCTCTCATCCTTAAAAACCTCCATAGCCTCCTGTTTTCACAGAGAAGACTCCTGAGCCCCTTGGCACAGTGTAGAGTGAGCACTCAAGGAATGTTTTCTAAATGAGCAAGTTAACCAATTAATCTTTGTGTCCTTCAGCACGTACCCAGTTTGTGGTGGGTCCTCATCTCTGTGTTCTGTAACATTCAGTACAATGCTGGCAGACACCTTCTATGCAGTCAGTGATAAAAAAAAAACAAATATGGTCTGCCTTTTAGTCTTTTCTGAGAAATGTTATGCTAAGCATAGCTTTATCTAGACATTTGAACCCACAGGGAAAGAAATCATTAATCAGGCAAGCTATTCAGAAACAGACGTCAACTTAAAAGTATCTTGTAAGTGCAGTGATTTGGGGAAAGCAGCAGCATCTAATGTAGCCGGTGGCTACACTGGTACACCTGGAGGGCTTTCGAACCCTGCCAACGTCAGAGCCTCGCCGCAGACTAACCGCTCGGTTCACGATCATTCCCTTCAGCTGAGGTTCTCCGGGTGTGGGCCTCGAGCCAGCAGCGTTACCATCCCCTCTGAACCTGTTCAAACTGCAGACTCGTGGCTCCACCCGTCACCTTCTGAATGAGAAACCCAGAAGTGAGGCCCAGCAATCTGTTTCCACAAGCCTTTCAATTGGTTCTGATGTGTGTGAACATTCGAGAACCACTGAGTTTCAGCACTAAGCTCTGACTTGTCCCCACTGTACTCCAGGGGGCAAAGCTAGACACAACAGAAAGCGTTTGTCTTTGGTACCTCGCTTCACCAAAACAGATCATGCTGGGCCCTGGTAATGTGGCTTCTTATCCTGGTCCTTATCTGGTAATGTGGCTTCACCATCCCAACGGAGACCGGCTTCTGGGAGATAGGACTCTGACTGTGTCGTCCTCGGCTGACGTTCTTCTCTTCCCCTCAGAACGCCAGCACCCAGCGCTTGGGCTGGGAAGGAAACGTTGAGGTTCACTCATGCTAACTGAAAGAAGTAGATGCTTTCAATGTGATGTGTTGTTTTTTCTTAAACTGCGTTCTTTTCAAAATGCGCTTAAAATATTCTCTTTAAAAGTGCTAAAGAATTATAAAGTTTAGTTATGCAAATGTCATTTATCATTTGGGCTTCTGAAAATGTGATCAGGAGGCTTAGTGACTGCACAGGGAAAATGACAGTGGCAGATCGGATAAGCCGACACCAAACAGAACAAGGAGAAGGAATGCTTATTTTAATTAATGCTCGGTACACTTCAGCAGCAAAAACAATAGCTTATTTCACTTTTCAGACTAACTTGCCCTTCAAAAAATAGAATTTCTGATATGGAAAGACCTAAAGAAGTAGCTAGGTAAGCTTCCTTTCTGTATAGATGTGAAAAGTGAGGCTCAGAGACTCACCCACAATTTCCTGGCTGAGCAGTGCTGTTCAAGACCAGAAACTGACCGTCAGCACTTCCTCTGACACACCGAAATGGTGCACCGGCTTCCTCAAACTTGCAAGTGGCCGGGACCACTGAGCCTGGGGGTTGCCCCAGGGAGGCTCTGGAAGTAGGGAGCCAGAAAGTCAGGGCTCTTTCAGATACTTTGCTAATATTTCCTATCTTTTATAAGTAACTTTTTTTCTTTTAGTTTCAGAATTGAAATTCTCACTGCTTTTTTCCTTTAAAAAGGTATTCCTCATTTGGCATTCAAAGAAGTCAAGTTAGTTTTTTTTTTTAAACTCTAGTATTCCTCTAAATGAGAAAGAGATCTGGGGTAAATCCGGGATATTCCCCCCACGCATAGTCCTGAATGTTTTTTCTTCTGATGTTTTCCAGCGGTGGTTTGAAAGTGAAAGCATAGATCATAGAACATTGGCGCAGCTATATAACCCCTTTCCCACTGAGGAAACTGAGACCAAGAGAGGGGATAGAATTATCCAAAGCGTTACAGGTAGAATGATTGTGATAATGAGACATAGAGCTATTTCTCCTACTTCTTTCTTCAGTTTAAGCTTCAGTGGGTAAGAAATCACCACTGGAAGACCTGCTCATAGATCTGGGAAGCAGCTGGATGAGAATCCTGCTGTCCCCCGAAATGTCGAGAGAAGCCAGCGTGAGTTAGTTTATGCAGAGTGGTTTTGATATCCTGATCATGGGGGTTTTAACTAGCATACTGTGGTCTGCGTGCAAAAGCCTTGGGATGGGCTTTTCAGTTACTGCTGAGTCACAGTAACTTTGGGTAGCAGTGACTGCTGTTCATGGTCCCTAAAATCAACCCCACCACCCATTCTATGTTTCTATAGGCTACAACTGTAATCAAGTAGAACAAATGAGAACTCAAAAAAGTTAACTCCACTTACAGAGCACTTGCTTCCTTTCCTACCTGTCAAACACATGCATGCACACATGTGCATGAACACACATGCACATAGGCACACACATGTAGGGCCACAGGTTTGCTCCTAAGACCATACACATAGCACATGGTGAAGAGTATGGGTTCAGGCTGCTGGAGTTCAAGTTCACCCCCACCCTTTAGTACCTGTAGGACTTTGGGAAGTTATTGAATAGTTCCATGCCTTATCTTCCTCTTTCCACCAACAGCTTGATTTCTCAGTTTTCAAAGCAAAGGTGATGTTTTGAACCTCCACTGATCAGCGGCTAATCAGCCTTCAGCTTCATGGCTTCTTCACTTGCAGACGCCCTTCCAAGGCCCTGAGAGGGACCCTAGTAATGTGTTCACAGGTTGGCATGTTTCTGTCTGTTTTCAAAAGTAAGATATTTTGACCACAGTTGGTTAGGGTCACTTGCTTTTTTCTCTCAGCCATCCCTATTATCACTTGTTCCCTGCTGAAGGACAGGAAAGTTGTCACTGCCATGTTGGGGATCTGGCTGTGAGCATGTTGAGTTGGGGATGCATTTAGTTTGGGTTCACCAGACTAGCATTTGTGTTCACAGTCACTTCTGAGTAAATCATTGTCCGGGGCGCCCCAGTTGCCCACTCTGCTGACTCAGTGAGGGGCCCTGGCACAGTGCGGGGCCAGATACTGTGTTGTGACATGAACTTAACCCTCGGGAGGGGAAATATACATTATTAGGCTGTGGGAAATTCTTCCAAAGTTTATAGCTCGTATGTAATAGAAGTTGAGTTTGTCTTTAAATTAAATTTGCTAATAATCCTAAATACCTACATGACATTGACAACAATGAGTGGTAAAGCTGAATTAAACCATTTAAACTTCTAATAATAAAAACATGTAAACCAATCAAGTTAGAGACAAAGTTGAGTCATCTATTTTCTCTATAGAAAACATTAGCAAAATTGATATATAAAGACAATGAAAGCATAGTCAGACAAAAATCATAAAGAATAATGATTAAAACTGCTTCTGGATGTTCTAATGTTTATATTATTCGTAACTTTTCTAAAAT
>CM052539.1:146564408-146698810 GCA_028533065.1 Trachops cirrhosus
CTGGAAGGAATAGGTAGAACTGATGACGTAGAATGAAGAGGACATCCCTTTGGAAATCGACAGATTTAAATAAATAAATAAATATTTATTTATATAATATATATAAATATATATAAATATATATAATATATAAATAAATATATATAAATATATATACTGACTAAATAAATATACTCCTCTTTCAATGCTTTGTGCTGTAGTAGGATAATACAATAATAATGATAATCCCTGTCATGCTTATCCCATGGGATTATTGTGAGGATCAAATGATTGAAAACACTTCAATGCTAAACTGTGATAGGACTTTTCTCAACGTCATCTCGCAGGTCCTGCGTACCCTCAGCTACCAAGGAAGGAAAGCCTGGCCTGCTCCCAGCCTCTCAGCTGAGAGCGTTTCTCATGTCAGGTTTTCCACTCGGCCCAGCTGCATCTCTCCTTGGCAGGCAGGCAGTGAAGAAGGGCTGCAGCAGCCATCACTCTCTCCAGCACACCACCCTGCCTTCCCCCACTGCCGCCAACCAGCACCTCATCACTGGGAGGTGCCTGATTAGTAAGAGGCTAGACTCAGACTTCCTGTGTTCAAATCCTGGTCATTCTGTTTACTGGCTTATAACCTTAGCCAAACTGCTTAGCTTTTTGTTCCTCTGTTTCTTCACTGATAATTATAATACCTCCTTCATAGGGTTCTTGTGAGAATTAAGTAAGTTGATACATACAGAGTGCTTAGACTAGTTCCTGATAAATCATTAGCACTCAAGAAATATTAGCTTTAATTATTATTGCTTTTATCCAGAGTTATAAAATAATGCTTTGTGTTAAAAGATAACCAGTCATGTTTAGTTCTTTGGGGGACTGAGGGCATCTAGCCATGGGCCAGGAGGTAAAGGATAACCAATCACTCTCTTTACTTTAGTTAACTACCCTGAAATTAGAAGGGAGGTAAAATGAAATATCCTAGGTTTTTACATAAGTAACATGATGTTGGTGAGCATTATAGTTAGGATCATAGAATTTTAGAGAGGTAAGAGATCTTAGCATTCACCTCATTTATCTCACTTAAAGAATGAGAACATATTCTCATGAGAAAATGGAGACAGGTTTCCATACTGAGTAAATAGCCTGAGAATGAGATCTGAGCTCAAGCTAGGAGTAGATCTATTTGTAACATATTGCTTCTGTTGACTCTCTTCATGGTCGAATCCTCTCTTTCTTTGGTACAAGTTATTACAGAACTGCTTATTAATAGTCATCTAAGAAACTGCACACAGGGGGAAAAACCCAAACACCTCTGAAATCTTCATGTGATAGGAACAGCTTTATATTGTATTATACAATCTCGGCCACTACAGACCACTTCATCACTTCTCATTTCTCCTCCATCACCACTTGGGTGGAGATAGAGGGACCCAGTTTGAACTAGAGGTGGGAGAATTTAGCAGCTCTAGAGAGTGCTGCTGGGATGAGAGTCATTTGTTCTCATGACAGCATTTGCTACAGCTGCAAATGTTCTTTCTTTTAAGTATGTGGTCACATTGCAAACATTTTCTGTACCTAGATTATATACTTTTTTTTCTTGTTTATAAAACCTAAAACTAAATGTCACTCTTGGTTCCAGGACCCTTCCAAAAAGTAACCTTCCATTAGAGGACTTAAAACAGGCAGCTCATCTGCTATCCTTTCAAAATTTTCTCATTGATAGATGGGGAAACTGATGCACAGAGGTTAGATGACCTCTCCGTGGACACGCAAGCTTCTCCTCAAAAATGCCTCCTAGTGGGACATGTGCTTCCTCTCCAGTTTTGAAGATAGTACTGTGTCTACACTAAGTTAAAAATTGTCAAGCAGGAAACAGCGTGGCTGCCTTTCAAAATCGCTAAGTTCAGGAATGTGACAACCATCAGTTCACCATCTAATACTTGTCCATCTTCCTCACTGTGCTTTGGAACATTGAGTTAAAAAATCATTTTGTAAGAATGTTTCTCAGTTTATAGTAAGTTTTCTCACATTGGTTTGAGTTTTCTCCCCTTATGATTATTATTCTTTTTTCTCAGAAACAAAATCAAAGGCACGATGTTAAAAGCTGTGAATGTGTACCCAGATTTAAATATTCCCTTTGTTTCACCATAAATTGAGCCTCTGGATTTGTCTATGATTGCCAATAGTAGAAATGGTGGGTGGAGCACACGATTGCAACTCCAGGCCAGTGTCGGTATTTGCTTTTCATACTCCATTACGAGCCCACATTTTACCAACAGAAGACCATCTATTCAGTGAACCCTCACAGAACTCCTAATATAATTCTTCACCCTACTCACCATTTTCCTTTGGTTCTCTGTTCACCTTTAAGCTCATTAGCTTTTGGTTACCTTAAAGTCTCTTACCTTAGTATGGGGTCTTTTCTATACAGGCACCTAAGAAGGTCAAAGACCATGCTCCACAGAATCCACTGTGGTCTTGATTAATCCCTTCGGGCTTTTTACACTGTCCTTTCCTGGGGAGCTTTCCTCACTTACATTTTAATAGGTTCATATGTTCTCTTTTTCTCACTCTAGAATGCCACAACTCAGAGGAATATTATCATTTTAGCTTTTCAATTGTTGATGCAGAGGCAAAGCCTTTGATCAGCAATGTCAGCCTGTGCAACGCACATTGATGCTGTATAAAAGAAGTGTTAGCCTTGCACTTTCTTTGCAGGGTTATCTCGATATGCTTTCCTTGACAGTCTCCTTGAATGTTGAATCTCACTCCATTCTGCTGTTATTTTTTTCCAACTAGCAATCAGTTTCATCATTCATTCATCCTTACCTTTTCACTTTCTTTAAAAAAAGTTTTGCCAAATATTGCTTTGGATGCAGTGTATACTGATTTTGATTCTTTCTCCACCCTAGCAGTGCTGACTGTAACCATTTTGCAGAATATCCTTCTCAGTTCTTGGGCCACTCCTCCTGTCCTAGTGCTCCTCATCTTGACTTCATTGTCTCTGATAATGGGCAATTCACTTCCCCATTGTGTGAAGCAGTCTATTTCATGGTTTGTCTGTACTTCCTTATATATCACTGCTTACCTGAATCCAAGTTTGCCTCTGGACACACAAGATACCTCGTTCTTTCTTCAATAAGAACACATCGGACACTTGAAGATAGGCATCACTTTCCTCAATTTCTCTTTCCCAGGCTCTGGTTATTAAACTAGGACTTCAAATGAGGCTGTGATCCCTAGGGAACAATAGTGTGATGTCTCTGACTTAGATTCTGAGTGGCCTTAACTCATGGCTTTTTTTAACCCTTTCAACACTTCAGTAATATAAATGATCTTCTTATAAATTCATATTGTGGATCATCTAAAAATAGTCATGAAGAGAGCTTTGGATTTGGAGTCACCTAAGCTACATTGGAATTCTTGACTGGATCCAAACTTGAGACAACTAATTAACCCTTCTGACCTTTAGTTTTTTCATTGTATATGTGATAATAATGTTTGTCCTGTGGGATTATTGTGTATAGAGCGCAGTGCTATGTCTGGTGCATTGCAGTTGCCTAAGTAAATATTAGTTTCTTCTCTCTCTTTCCTACCCTATCCTTCCTCTCAACCTCTTCACCATCACTGTTGTCTTAGCATATTCAACCAACCAGAGACAAATTTCTGACATCTTTTTTAAAATCTCTTTTCTTATGTTCTTTAGCTGATCAACATGTATACATTATCTAGAATGACCTGATGATCTCATGGAATCTCTTCTAGATAACCCTGTAAGTTTAAATACTAATACCCTGTCCAAAACATTACAAAAATATCATTTGTTCCTTCCTGGTTCAAATACTCTTAAAGAAGTATCCTTATACAATAATCTTATCCTTTTCTGGACATCTGAGCAGTGAAATATGTATTTACATCTATCTATCTATCTATCTATCTATCTATCATCATCTACCTACCTATGTATCTACCTACCTACCTATCTATCTTGGTTTAGATTTCATAAACACACAGCCATCTATACCAAAGTCCCCTTGACTTCTTGTCACTACATATGCTGGATTATTGGGCAAAATTAGGCATGGGGGTAATGTTTTGTTTGAGAATGATTGTTAAGTGAATGATAGAATTTTACTAAGTGCTTTTCCTTACTATCCTGGAATTGAATGCTTTCTTGTTTGCCTCCTCATTATTCTGAAAGAAAACCTGCCAGATATTTTTTAAATTTTTCATTTTGTGCTATTTTGCTTAATCTAATAAGGATTTAGAGATTTTTACATAAAAGATACTGTATTTCACCCATCCATTCACCCATTTGCTTATTCATACTTATTCATACCTTGTCTTGTTTCAAAACCAGTGCTATCTTTTCAATACATTATTCTGATTTATCTAGGTCCTATGTAGTTAGTTTACAGGTAAATAAACTTGGGCTCAGAAAGAGTCAGTAACTTTACACAAGGAAATATTATTTACTCTAACTTGCTAATGCTTTCTATTTTACACAGCATTTTAAGAGAATTCTAAAAACCTGAAGTAGAAATGACCTCACGTGCCACCTTGTTCAGACTCCCATTTGCTCCCCTGACAGTTTTCACTGGTCACCATGTGTGTTTCAGTTCTTCCCACTGAAATCTCACTCAGTATCAGAACCTGTGACCGCAGGATCAGCGGGGCTGCTCACTGATTGTTATTTTCACAGATCCCAGATCCATGTGCATACAGAGGACAAAAGTACAAATTTATTACAACTTGGACAATATAGCCTGAGTGCCAGTCATGTGCTGGGTGCTGTAAGAGTCTGCTATTTCAACAAAATCCATTCCCTGAAAATTTGGCATCTAAAATTAGAAATGGGAGCAACCAAGAATGGTCCATGAAGAAAGCAGCTCCAAAGGATGGGTGACAGCATGGATTTAAAATTATCAAACCATTTAAGGTCATTTTGATAATATTCTGAGACTTTAAAAATTGACTACTCTTTCTATATGATGTTTTTCCTTATTGTTTGATCTCTTTTCTTTTGTGAATGTGAGCACACATTGGTGTAAGTGTGTGTGTGTATGTGGGGGGAGAGAGAGAGAGAGGAGAGAGAGAAAAAGATATCAGAACTGAAATGATAGGCCTAAACTTGGGTGATGGGGGTTAGTCAGAGTCTAAATCTAGGTACTATGTACCCTCTCAGGCTATCAAATTTTAGTAGATAGATAGAATTAAGGGAGATAGTTTTAGAGGTATTGATAAAACAAAATGATTTACTTGGAAATGTGGAGGCCACTCTTGAGTTAACTGAGTTTTCTTCTTGATATTAGAGTAAGTATTTTCATTTTTAACTTAAAATGATGAATGGATGAATAAAGTAAGCCATTTGAGTACTTATTGAGCATCTGCTGTACTCTAAATGCTATCTCAGGCCCTGGAGGTGGAAAAGTAGACAAAATAGACAATCTTTCTGCCCTCTTCAGTTTTACATCTAGTGGGACTCCTCTAACCATATGTCTCTTCTACAGGTAAGGTGTGTCACTGGATTGGTTACCATGGAAATCAGAGAAGGGCTAAAATGATGGGGATTCAGTTGAGGCAGGTTTTGAAACATCCTCAAACCATTGGGAAGAAGCATAACCAAGTACCAACCATGTGGTTCAAACCAAACCAATGTACAATTTTTTTTTAGGAATGGGAATGGAAGAAACGTAATTTTATCCTATTTCAAATTTCCCTAATTCATGTTTTGATTTAGTTTCCCTATAGTTTTCTTATGAAGATTAACTTGAATTACTGAACTAAGAAGGACAGTGTTCACTTTGGAGGCTACACTTTCAGAACCAAAGGTTACCATCTTGTGGCCAAGACTGGGACAACCACCACCTTAGTTAGCTCCTTGGGTGAGAGGCAAAAGCAACAGAGGGAGAAGGTTTGGGACACTTGGGTCCCCTCCCTTCCAACATTAAATGATCTCTTCAAGGTCATTCATGAGATGTGAAACCCTACTAGGGGAGCACTAGAGGGTAGTGAATGAAAGGGTAACATTTTCCTTTTTCTCTTTAAGTAATCTTAGTTAGGATATGAGAGACACTGAAGTTAGTAGGCCTGAGTTAAACTCATAGATCTTCACTCATCTGTTTGGTGACCTTGGGAGATGACGCCACTTATTGGAGTGTTAGTTTTTCTGTAAAATGGTTTATTAGTATCTCCTTAACTTTACTCACAAGGTTTTTCAGAATCTTAGTGAGATAACACATGGGAAGATGACTACTAAACATTAAAACATTAAATACTGTATAAATGCAAATGATAATTCCTTTCTTTATTAATTCTAATACATTATTATAATTGTTCATGGTACCATTTTTATTGATATACAGTGTGTGGGGACTAAACAAATACCTTTCTCCCCACCTTCTAAGTTCTTCTAGTCAACAGAGACAGATTAATGGGAGAAAATCAAATTTTAATATGGGCATGCAGGGAATTCACATAAGCATGAAAATTCCAAAACCAGTGAGGTAACATTAGGTATATACAAGGTCTATCCAGAAGGTATCTAGCCATGTAATATGAAAAATAGAGGCATTTATTGAAGAAGATACAAGATACAAGAAACATTGTACATAGGACAATATTGCCACAGTCCCCTTCAAAGTAGGCACCTTGGGACCTCACAATTCTCCCAGTTGCCATCAGCTGCCCCATCGTATTTTCCTGAATCTCATCAGCGGTCTGAAATCTCTTCCCTTTCAAAGGTGATTTTAGTTTTGGGAAAAGCTAGAAGTTGTGGGGTGCCAAATCTGGGCTGTAGCGGGGCTGAGTCACCTGGGTGATTTGATGCTTTACCAAAAAACTCTGCACGAGACTTGATGCATGAGTATGTCGTCATGATGAAGCTGGCAGTCATCATTTGCCCATAGCTGCATCCTTCTGAATCATCCGAATAGTTTCCACGGAGGAATGTTTAAGCTTAATGCAAAATTTGATGCAGATTTGTTGCTCTGCTTGCTCAGTCATTTTGAATGTGATGGCCACACAGTACACATGCTCACTCAATGGCATCTACCACCCCCACTGACTAGTACAGTGAAGTCATCATTGTTCATGCTTGTGCATTCCAGTCCCCTCTCCTTCACTGATGGGTTACATTGGTGTCATGTAAACTGTTCTTGTTATATTAACAATGGCTGGACTTTTTCTGGGCAGTCCTTTTTATATCATTTTGGACACATGATAAAAGTGGAGGAAAACGTTCTTAGATTTCAGAAGTGAAAATGAACAATTTGGGGTGGCTGAGAGATTAACAAACTTCTGCTAGGCAATTCAGAAACAATGGGACAGAGAGGGGATTTGGTTAACAGGCCCCTGCTTGGAGCCTTACTGTCCACTGTGGCTAATTCAATTTAGGCTAAGGTGAAAATGCTAATATTTCCTTCCTGGATCAGCTTTTGGGCCGGAAACGGGGATGAAAATGGGGAAAATGTTCTTTCTGAGTCTTTTGTTTATTAATTACCAGCTTAAAATCAATACCCTAAAAGACTCTTTTGGGGTGACAAATGTTGGTCTCTTTCAAGTGTATCGTAGAGATAAAAAGAAAGCTCCAGAAGTGAATTACATGGGTTACATTTGAACTCTACCAGTTCTTAACTGGGTGACCTTGATAAAGTAACTTAACCTCTTTGTGCCCCAGTTTCTTTATTTATAAAATGAGGATAATGGCAGAAATTACCTCAAAAGGGTTGTTATAAGGATTCAATGTGTCCATAATTGCAGTGCACTTAGAACGCTGCAGAGAGCTTAGCATTGGCTCACATTAGTTATATCTTATATTTCTCATCAAAAGAGACATGCTCTAAGACATTGACAAGTTCTCTACTTAAGCTAAAAGGATGCCACCCTTAATGTGTATTATGAAGAAGAATTAATGTATTGTCTTTCTTGTTTTGAGAGATAACCAAAACCAGAGAGAAACATACAATGTATAGTAATTCAATTGTTGAACTGTTGAAGAAGGCACCGTAAATAAATTTGTTGTACAAAGGAATTCCAAAATTATTAGAAAGTAATTGTGCTTTTGCTGACCTATTTTAACTGACAATCTGGCAGAGAAAAGAAAATGTATAGTTACTGTATGGGATAAAAACGAATGGACAAGAGGTCTTCTGCCCATCAAGCCTGCTGTGTGAGAACCTAGTGAGCTAATCATTCACCAGACTTGGAGTCAGGGGCCTGGTCTCAGGGAGAGATGATGTATGAGCAGAGCTAGGCTCCTTTGTGTTCCCAACAGACAAGGACATCGACAATATTCCACTAATGAAAATTTTGTTTGCCATTCAAAGTCAAGGTTAATCATTCATTTCAAGTTGATTTCTAGCCTTCATTAAATGCATTATGTCCAGGAGTGAATGATGATGTATATGAATTACAAGGTGTGTTTTACATACTTAGAGTCTTGCAGTAGCCTACTTAGATAGGTACCGCTAGTTTTATTTTCATTGACGTGTTTTGCACATGTATTGAAGAGAGACCGAATAACTTGTCCAGTAGCAAACAGCTAGTGGGTTATTAAGAGACAAATAAGGTCATGATGGCATGAACCATAAGCTTGCTAAGGGCAGGGAGAATGTAGAGGTGTATAGAGTTACCCTTGGTAACCAAAACAGCCTTGGATGCAATCTGTGCCCAGTTCAGTTTCAAATGAATGACAACAATGGTGCTGATAGTTTGATTTGGGAAACATGGTCTGTGAATGAGGGAAAGACTAGTAAATGTTGTGTTTTGTCATTTTAAAATACAGAGATGATGAAGCCTGTCCATGTTTTACTTGTTTGACTGGAGGTCAAAAATATAAATATAACTATATAATTATCTTTTCAACGTGTATCTGGCAACTTTCTCCAAAGTAATTTAAATTGTTTCCACCCATGTTATCTTCAGAATTGTAAAGGGAAATTCTCAGCTTTTGCAAAGAAAGGTAGCCGAAAAGTCAAAGCATTGTTATCCCTGGGATATTGTCCTTTAAAATAACCAGATTGTTTTCCCTAAATCATCAGTGGGCTGATTTAATCTCATTCCTGACCCTAAAATGCAAAGATATTGGAAGTGTCCTGGTTAGTAACCATGGAGGAAGACTTATGAGATTTAATCGCCCAGGGAAAAAAGTTATGAATTTCTGGATATCAAAAAATTAGATATTGCTTCTAATCTCAGTGACCCTGCACATAGGTCCTACATAACTTCTCAGAGTTCCCTGCACTTACCTCTTTCTCTCATTGGGGAGATGGAGTAAATGATGCTGATGAAGACTCAAAGGGCCAAACAGCTGAAAGACACTCTAACAATCGCTGCTGGAGTGCAAGGGAAAAGGTGAAGTCTTTGTTGTCTCATCAGCACGTTCTTTTAATAGAGATCTAAAGACAGGAATGATGTCGCTCTCAGAGTGCTGGCATTTATTGTTTCCATTTTGTTCCTTAAATACCTAATTTGATGCTGTCGTGTCAAGACAGAGAGGAGAACTTCAAACAGCCACCATTACCTACCTGTATTTCCATCTGTTCTCCCATCACCCTTTTCTATCTTATCACTGCTACATTTGTTATCTTCTGCATGAAAACATCCTTATTTCTCATAACCTCACAGAAAAAAATCAACACATGAAAAGATTAGAGGACATTCATCCTCTTTCCAGAGCTGCTGCTGCTTCCTTTTTTTTTTTTTTTTTGAGTTGGGGGGGTGGGGAACTGCAATTTTGGAGAAATGTGTTAGATTTTGAAAGTCTGAGTTTATTTCTCCCTTCTAGTATTATCTACACTGAATATATGTATTAAACTCTCACACTATGACTCTGAAAATCTTGTTAAAAAGTCAAATTCCTGGGTTCTACTCATAAAGATTTCTCCTTCATGTTCAGAGAAACCGTCAGGAATCTGCATTTTAAAAAGCATCTGAGAAGAATAGCATGCATTTTCTTAAAAAAAAAACAACGCTGTCATCATCTCTTTCACTCATCTGGTATTTCCCAGTTTTCCAAATGCTCGCTGTGAGGTAGATGGGAATGATTATCACCATTTTGAGCATAAGAAAGAGACTGAGAGTTTAGAGATGATTTTTTCAAGGCCTCACTGTGCACCCACCTCTTGCCCATTTCTTTAGATTCCTTACCTTAGCTGACTCTTTTGTGGGGGGGGGGCGTGAAGTGAAAAAGGCAAGTAATCCCCAAAGCCAGCTAGTACTGTCTGCCTTCCCCAAGAATGCCTGCCTTCCTGAAGAATGGGGCAGGTCTTCTGGTAGCCAAGGAAGAAAAATAATTTTATCCATGGAATGTGAACATTTGCATAGGTGGTATAGTATTACCTTGATTTTAAAGGATGATTCACTTGCCCCATCCAGGTGCACTTTTGAGAATGCATTCACCTGTTTTGTTCTATAATATTAAAATCCCAAATTCTCTGTCCTAATTCAGACACACTGAACTGCTTCAGGGAATGTGTGCTCCCCAGTGACAGTTGGGATTCCCCCCTTGCTATTTAATCCTTTTTCCAGCTGTCTGCCCCATAAATCCTTGTCTGCCTGTGTTATGCCCAGCTATAGCATGAAAGGTCCAGGCCCCCAGATACAGTAGGGTTGTTTGACTTAGTGCCTAAACAACCTTACAAACCTCAATCATTCTCATAGCCTAAGTGAATTTCCGCTAAGTCCACAAGTTTGTGACTACACATCTAGAGATTTCCTAGAGCATCTCTTGGTCCCACATCCATTTTCAGTAGCTTTCAGGGCCTGTGTTTTTCTTGCCCTCTACTAGGTTGGTTCCAACAAACACCTGTTTCTGCTTGGAAATCATCCATGTAGTCTATGGGCACCACCCTTGACACTTAGTCAGGTTTCTGTGACCAGGAAGCATTAGGGATATTTGCAGACAAGTTGAACAGAGGGTTTAAATATAACTGATATCCACTTCTAGACTTTGTCATGAATGGAAGGTGATTACACCTTTTGTCTTTCCAGAATCTTTCATGCTGCATTTTAACCTGGGTGACATTCTCTCCTCTGTTGAGTTTCCTGTAACATACAGCAGTCATCTCAAGCGCTCCTGGAGACCTGATCGCATTCCAAAGCGTGTTGTTGACTGCCCTTGCCCACAGTCACCCTCTCTCATCTTACCTCCATTCTCCCTTGTGCAGGGTGCTCACTTGGTCCCTCATTTTGGAGATTGAGCCTGTTTTGCAGCTTTCCAGATAGAACCAAGAAATCTAGCTGTAAAGGAAGCAGAAACACTTTTTCCTGTTCCAGAATGAGCTAGAAGTGGGGACCAACCTCAGGGCCTAAGAGGCTGTCACTTTCTTCAATGTCCACTACCTTCCTCCCTAAACAGACAATTATCTCTGCTCTAGGTTATTGGAGAGAGGGTGGACTGTTTTCTTCGAGCTCCCCCACCCCTAGCCCCTTCTTTGCACAGACGCTCAGGGTCCTTCAACCGGTTTGTGGTAGTGTTTTCTCTTGGGGGAGGGACTGGACAGAGCAGACCCGAGCTGCAGTTCCCTTGCTCTGCCTGAGAATTTCTCATCCAAACCTCAATCACGTAGGATTGCGTAGAGAGGAGAAAAGGGGAGAGACAGAAGACAGAGGGGGAGAGGGGTGACAGTAAGGAGGAGGAAGGAGTCTGGGAGCAGAGGGCGCAAAGGAGGGGAGGAGGACCTGAGCCTGGGGCTCTTCCTGCGCGCCAGGAGCCGGGCCCCCACCTGGCCCCACCTGGGCGCTCTGGAGCTCTCTGGAGGGTGGGCTAGCAGCGCAGGAGGTACTCCCACCGCCACCCGCTCTTGGTTTCACCACGGTCTCGGCAGCGGTAGTCCCTGCCTGGAGTTTCTTAGGGAGCTAGCGCTCCAGCCCAGTGTTCAGAGCCGGCTGGGAGGCGGTCACGGCACCCGGGAGCTGGTTCGGCTCTACGCTCCCAGAGCCCAAGCCCATGAATGGGAATCCAACCTGAGAGCCCCCTCCGGGGCCTGGGTCTACAACGGAGGGCGTCTCGCTAGCCAGTGTCTCTGAGCAGCCACCCGCGCAAGTTGAGCGAGTTGGCAGCAGCCCGCACCTGCCTCCTGGCCTGTGGGGCCCCAGAGTCTGCATCCGGCCCCAAGGACCCGGGTTGGACGCTCCGCTGCCTCCTGCAGTCGCCTCCGGCGGCCCAAGGGCCCCACCTGCGCCCCAAGCACCGGACCATGGTGGGCAGCTCCGGTCGGGAGCCGCAGCCACCTCCAGCCGAGGTCACCCGCAGCCAGCCCCTGCCCCACCCGAGCCGACACGCGGGTGTTCGCAGCGAGCTGGTCACTTCTTCCTCAGCCGGAATGGGTCGCGCAGGACTGAGCGATCGGCCTCGCGTCCGGCGGGTAATCCCCATCTGATCTGCTGCCTGTGAGCTATCGACTGCCGGGCGGCGCGAACCTGGGGGGCGGGGGGCGCGGAGATGACCTGATCGAGAGCACGCCAAAGCGCCCTCTCCTTTCTTTGCTCCCTCTTGAGCCTGTACGGAGATGCGCTCTGTGCTGCGGCCCGGCTGGACCATGGCGGGGAGCTCCAGTTAAAGGCGTGTGGGCGCCGAGCTGGAGAGGACACCTTCAGGATCGCTGCCTTTTTAGGGGGCTTATTTAAACTACTGAGTCATTCCAAATTTAGGATTCCCTAAATAATCACCAACTGTGCCCGTCTCCTGCAGACAGCAAGCGGAAAGAGAAAGAGCACCTGCTCTTTGGGACCCCGGTATCCCCTGCACCCGCCTCCCGCGGGGGTTTCTCCCTGAGGTTTGCTTAGCCCTCGAGGATCTCCCTCCCTCCCCTCCTTCCTTGCCAGTCCCTCATTCTCTCCCTCCTCCCCGGCTTCCTGCTCTCTTTGCAGTGCTGCTGGCGGGGAGTCGCGCTCCCTCGCTGCAGCTGGAAACAGCTGCGCCCACCCCACGCCCATTCCCCGACTCCGGCTAACCGCTCCCACTTCGCGCCTCTCGGAATCTGAGGACGCAGAGGGCGCGATGCAATCCGTAGACCTCACCCCGCCGGGAAGGACCGCCTAATCTCCAGAACTGCGGGCCGCAGGGAGTTAAATTGCTGCCTTCCTCTCCTTCTCTCTTGCGGTTGGTGGCTTGTTCTCTAAAGGAACGTTTTATTCACTTTTTAGTATTTTCTACCGGGGGTACGCTACCCGCCTTGGTCCAGACTCTGCTTTGTAAACGGGTTTTATATGATGTGTGTGTAGATATACTTTGGACACCTTACAACGCTTGCGCCTCTCCAACAGGGGCACGGCTTGTTGTTTTGGACACCTTCTTCCCCTTCTACTTGGTACTCCGAAGGCAGTGTGACCAAACTCCCCACTGCCCCTTGGACGCCGATCGCCTTAGGGTGCAAGTTTGGGGTGCAAGAGTCGAGTAACCAGGAAGGCTCGGGAGCGCCCCGCCCCCGCCGCCAGCGGTTGGGGAAGTTTACATCTGGATTTTCACACATTTTGTCGCCGCTGCCCAGACTCTGACTAACCTTGTGGGCGCTGGGTTTTCAGAACTGCAGCCTTCTCAAATATTAGCACTGCCTCCCGCGCCTGCCCTGTCCCTCCAGGCCGCCGAGGTCCTGCCCTCGCCCCGGTGGAGAGCGATCCCGAGGGCGCAGTGGAGCCCGGGGCCTGTGGCCCTCGCTGAGCAGCTATGGCTGCGGCTATAGCCAGCTCCTTGATCCGGCAGAAGCGACAGGCGAGGGAGTCCAACAGCGACCGGGTGTCGGCCTCCAAGCGCCGCTCCAGCCCCAGCAAAGACGGGCGCTCCTTGTGCGAGAGGCACGTCCTCGGGGTATTCAGCAAAGTGCGCTTCTGCAGCGGCCGCAAGAGGCCAGTGAGGCGGAGACCAGGTCAGTAGAAGCCCGGACCATGGGCCCCCCTGAAGCTGACATCCCTTTCCCCTTCCGCAAATCACCTGGGAGCACCCAGGGAAGAGAACCAGGAACTCCCGTCCCTTCGCTCCCCACCCGCTTCTTTCTTAATTTTCACACACCTCGTTCAGTCATCCTCTGTCAGTTTATAGCTTCTTGTCCCATATTTAGGAAAACACTTTATACCTCGATGTAACTATGGTTCGTCTAGGATGAGAGTTACACGCATGGTGTTTCTAGTCCCGTACAGCCTGTAGAGTCCTTGAAGGCAGGGACTGCCTCGTTCATTATCTCTCTCCCCCACCTGTCTGTCCATCATCAGTCCGTCCATCCATCCACCCATCCATCCAGGGCTTATATTATTTATCTACAGAGGTCCTAAATATAAATAAACCCTTTCTCTCTCTATCTCTCATAATATTAATAGTTCTTGATGCATGCTAGACACTTAGTAGACACCAAACTTATATTTATTTTCTTTTTCTAACTCTTTCTCCACCTCCAGCAACACATGATATCTCATCGTTCAGATCTTTCTATCAATTTCTTGCCTCCCCAGTTCCCCCCATGCCCTTCCCTTTCCTTTCACACAGACCTCCTTTCCCTATGTTCTACCCCAACTGCTCTCATGGTTTCCGAGGCTCTGCTTGTCAACTTTCTGTCCTGTCACTCCCATCCTTTGTACACTCACACTTACTTTCGGGACACTAAGGGAAACGTACAGCATCTGCAATTTGGCTTCGGAGAGGGTAAAGAAAACTTTAGACTTATTAGAGATGTTTTTTTGGCATAGGCTTGCTGAAGCTGATTCTCTTATTTGGCCTTTAATTAAAATGGCTGGTATATAATGTGTGTCTGTTTACAAAGGGAAATTGGATCCCTTGAGTTTCAGGGTGATTATTCCCAGCGCAGGCAGGCCAGTGTCCCAGCTGGAGGGAATGAAAGCAGAATTGCCGAGGTCTGTGCTTCCACCAGACTTTATTGATCCTCTGGCTGTGGTGGGCAGAGTCATTTGCAATCTGCAGATATTCTGTCCTTACAGGGGACAGCTGAAAGGAAATACTGTCTAGAAAGAAATCTTTCCTTCTGTCATTAGTTAACTAGTTTAGGTTGGCGTCTTTGCAACTCTGTGATGTTCTCCTGGGTTCCAGGAGTGAGGTCATTGGGGTGAGGAAAACACTTGAAAAGTTTGGACACTTGGGACTCAGAATTAGTTTAGAAATTTGGGATTAATTCTTGTGAAGAAGCCATCTCATCTTATGTTTCCATTGGGTTTTCATGACATTATTTCTTTCCTATGGACTCACTTTCTTACTCTGTGATGTTTATAAAATAGTAAATTTCAGGAGTAAACAAAAATCATTATGATCCCAGAGCAAGAGCTACTAAAGTCTCTGTTATTTTACATCCAATTAATATAACCTGTTTATTTCATAAGGTTTATGCATAAGGTTCATAAGATTTATGCAAAAACTAGAGTTATCTCTGCACAGTAAATAATTCACATCAGGGGAAAATAAAATCCCTGGTATTGTGCAGTGATCGTTTGGGGGCCATCTTTTCTCAGGGCTTAAGTAGTCTACAGGGAACTTCAAGCATCTGGAGTCATTGTGACCCACATCTCCACGTCTGAATTAGGTTCGTGCACTCCAGTTAGGATAATTATATGATATTTGTGAATAGAGCTTACTCAGCCCCTCAGTTCAAAACAAGGTAATAAAAGTGATAGGTGGATTGTATCTGTGAGTGGATAAATTAAACTCACCTGATCTTTTGTCCAAGTTGATTTGCAGATGAGCTATTTGCATGGCTGAATTTTGCATAGGGAAATTGCTTCCTGTGGCCCTTTTCTTAGCACCTCATTAGAAAACAGAGAATTTGAGAGGACTGCCGAGTTTATGGTTTTCTTGTGTTCATTTAATCTGCTTCTCTTTTTCATCTACTTAGTGTACATCTTGGCAGAGATGATCCTGACTGGTGACTTCCTTTAGCTGAGGTGTCATAGTAATAATCTGGCAGAAAGTTGACAGTACCTGTTAAGACCAGCTCAATGCAAAGGCAGCAGGCATGTATCTGCACAAAAGGGGCTTCAGGTTGCCGAAGTTTAGCTTAGAAGAAGAATGCGAGTTTGAGGTATGGAAAAGCATTTTGGGAAGATGATAGTGTGCTGTTATGGTTACTAACAAAGCCAAATAATTAATCTGTTGATTTGCCGTCAGCAACCATGATTCACATAGCATGGGATGAGCCTATTTATAGGAAGATAGCACCTTCCACATCTCAATTTCAGAGAGGATTCTTTAACTGGATTAGGAGGAACTTGCTAAACACCAAAAAGAAAAACTATTTGAGGGAATCTGTTTTATAAGCACTTTGATGTTATGTTCACTTAATATTTGAGTTATTCTTGAACTCACTAACCCTTCTAAACAATGTTCTTGTGAAATCCGGACTGAGTCACATATAGCAAAGTGGTCATGTTTCTTTGACCAGACTTCCCAGGGTGTGAGGCTGAGACAATACACCTAAGTCAAGTATTGGATGGGCAAGGCCACAGTTGTATTTCTGATTTCAGGTCTGACACATTCAGTGTCTCTCAGCTTCTTATTTTAGCTCACCAAGTTTTGGTATGTGTAATATTGAAACTTTATACATGTGGTGGGCAGACTGAAATTACATGCTAAAGGTCTCAAATTTCAAAATCATGACATTGCAGAATGAAAACGTGAGGACCAGCAGGGTGGACCTCATACCACACAGTTCCAAGGCCATAGCTCACAGCAGTTACTCCGTGCATGGCATCCCCGGAGCACAGCGTGTGGCTTAGCCTGGATTGTGTGGCAAAACTATTACTTGGATGAGAAATCCTAGAGTCGGGGTTGGTGGTTTACAACCAACACACAACATACACAGGTGCACAACTATATTGTGGCAAAATTGGGACGAGAACTGGATCAGACTGATTTTTCTCACCTGGCTCTTTGTAACACAACACAAAACAGTGGTATGAAGAGGAACTAGGTGTCTTCTCTCAAAGGATGAAAATAATTTTGTGTATTTTTATTTTTTTTACCATTAGGGATTATTTTTGTTGTTGTCATTATTATTTTGTAATTAGAATAGGATCCCTGGCTGGTGTGGCTCAGTGGATTGAGTGCTGGCATGAGAACCAAAAAGTCGCAGGTTTGATTCCCAGTCAGGGCACATGCCTGGGTTGAGGGCCAAGTCCCCCAGTTGGGAACAAGTGAGATACAACCGATCTATGTATCTCTCACACAGCAATGTTTCTCTCCCTCTCTTTCTCCCTCCCTACCCCTCTTTCTGAAAATAAATAAATAAAGTCTTTAAAAATATTTAAAAAAAAGAATAGGAATAGGGCAGGATAGAGGAGGTAACTGGCAGTAGGAGGCATAGGCTAAGTCAGGCAACTGGGCTCTAAAACGACCATCCCTTTGCTAGCTGTGTTGCAGAGGTAAATCCAGTTGTGAAGACATACACACAGCACAGGAACAGTTAGCTCCTCAGGTATTGTGTGTGCCGTACATAGCTCTTTGGGAATGAAATTTTGAAAGGTTTTAAACTGGCAAATTGGCTGAAGTCATTGAACCATAAAAAAGCCTTAGAATATTTCTTTTTGTGCACTTTCTAATGAAGAAAGAAGCATTCTTATGGTCATTATTTGAGTCGTTATTTGTGTGTGAAATATCTGTAGGAGCCAGACCTGCTAGAATATTTGCTTAAATGATGATGCCACTTAATTTGCTATATCTAGGCTATTAGTACATCCACATGAATTACATGGCTTACTCATTTCCTACATTTGTTTTACTTTTGACTAGAAATACTTGTATAAAAGATTGACTTCAAAAGTATTTATGTTCTGACTCTGAAGTTATTACAGGTAATGATTAGCACTCACAATCAAGAAGGGAAAGGTTTTTATATTGTAGTCTCTGAATGTCAGAGGGGCTGTGAACCTGGGAAGCCATCCAGTATCACTCTCTCATTTTTCAAACCAGTGGCTCTCTGGAAGTAAAGAGCAACTAGATACACCTAAAACTATGTATTTGAAGGGATTTTTGTGTTTTATTATTTTTCTATGAAATTTAATTTCTCCTCTCAAACTGGAGCATTAAAAAATCAACAATCAGGGAAAATTCCTTGCCTAAGTAAAGCAGGTATTTTCATAACTGAAGTATTCGGTTTTATATCCCTGTCCCTTTTTTAAAATGATGCAGTATATTAACATTAGTAGGTACAATAAATCAAAGAAGTCATTATAATTTTTGCTAAATTGTATTGCTTTGCATTGTCTATTTTTCTGAGTTCTTGTTTCTAGTGTTATAAAAGTTGTGGTTATTCAGCATATTTCAATATTGCTCCAAATTGTTTTGGTAGATGTATAGTACTTAATGGTGCCCTCAGTCAACATTTTGTTATCAAACGCATCCATTTCAGTAGATGAAGGAACATCACAGAATATCAAAACTTCAAGAAGAAAACTGATGAAAATGGGGAAATGATGCTTACTCATGTGACCTATGGTATATAATTAGATTTTTATAAACCGAAATAATTTTGGTTCATATATACATCAAGAAGAGATTCATATAACAAGTGATATGTTACATGTATAGCAAGCACTTTTATTTCCTCTTTTAAAAGTATGACTCATGTCCGAATTACACAGTCAGCTTGATCAAATGATATTTGGCTTGATGTTTGTTAAAAACAAAAACAAAAATAAAAAAAAACAAGTTTTCCTTTTTAGAAATCCACCCTCAGGGTTAAACTGGTATTTTGCACATGTTTTTTAGTCCTTTTTTTCTACAGCAGTGCATTTGCATCAACAAATTAAATTTTTATTGTAAGGACATTATAAAATAGCAGGTACTGTGATCTCTTGATTTCTCTCATTCTATAGAGACCTCATCAAGCCACAACTCAGGATTAAGTCTTTAAAGTTTTAGTGAAGTTGATATTCTTGAACAGAATTAGAAAAACAATTTATAGGAAATGAGGTAGTCTTTGCATTTGAGGAAGCAAGAGAAATATTTTGAAGATCTTTAGAAATTAAAGCTATGTGTCATAAAATTATATTTAAAAATATAGCAGGCTTACTAGGATTGCACTACATTTCTTTGTTCCCGGTGAGAGCATATTTGTGTATGGGTATTACGTACATTGTTGGTTTGGTTTGGAAAATGTGTCAATAGTGGTTAATTTTTTATTGTCTCTTTCTTGAGTGCTTCATCAGAATGGATATTAGCTATTGACTTTTCCTCCTAGAATTACTAGATATTTTATGAAGACTCTCAAAGACAGCCTCATTAAACATAGGGGACCCCTGTAATACACGTTTTTGGACTCTATTGATGGTCCACCCACCGTACTGCAGAGCTTTACTTGCTGTCCCAAGGAAGATGCGCCACAGCTAAAGGGCTCTGATTCTGAGGCCACCTTCTAAGCATCTGTGAGAAGGAGGAGCCTTAGATGCCAAGTGTCTATAAATTAATCATATATACTAATAACTCTGAAATATAACAACTAACTACTATATGACTTCAGTATTTACAGATGCTTCACAACTTTTGCCCCTTTAGTTTTTTTTGTTGTAAAATTTTATTTATATTTTAAGTATTTCTTTTTTTCATTTTTTTGTTGTTGTTCAAGTACAGTTGTCTCCATTTTCCTGCCACCACTTTCCACAACCCCCCACCCTCAATCCTTCCACTCTTTGGCTTTGTCCATGGATCCTTTATACATGTTTCTTGATGACCCTTCCCCTTCTTTCCCCTTTTATCACCCTCCACTCTCCCCTCTGGTTACTGTCAGTTTTTTTGTTATTTCAATGTCTCTGGTTATATTTTGCTTGCTTGTTGGTGAAAGACAAATACCAGATGATCTCACCTATAAGTGGAACCGAATAACAAAACAAACAAGCAAGCAAAATATTTTTCTTTTTTAAATTAAATTTATTGAGGTGATATTGGTTAATAAGATTATGTAAGTTTCAAGTGTATAATTCTATAAGACACTGTCTGTGTAGTGATCCACTGACATAGTTTGCCGCATCTTTGAAATAAGAAAACTAAGCCTCCAGGTGGCAGAAAAGCTTGTTCAGGTTCATGGCGTCAGGAGCAGGCTAAGCGGTCTGCAGACTCCCAGGTTCACACTGCTGCTCATCTGTCTGTCTTCTACCACCTGTAGCTAAGAAGGCTGAATCTGAATAACTCAACTTGATTCAAAGCTAGAAAATTGTTGTTGGGGGGAATCCAGTGAAGAGTTCAAGGAAGTGTGGAGTGTGATGACACGTTTGCTTTGCTGTGTGTCTGATCTAAGAGCCTCTGGGGGTGGGGGGTCTCTAGTGCGGAGGGCTGGGGAAGTGGAAAGGCAGGTGGAGGTCTTCAGGCCAGAACTGGAGAAGCGGTCCTGAGCCTATGTTGTTCTGGGCTGGGGTCAAGCTCCTGGCTAGGATGTCCCTCTCTGGATGACCTAAGAGATATCAAGGGGTGACACTTGGGGCTCCAAAGCACTCCCTGCGAGACTTGAGTCCAGAGGGGCAGACTTTTTTTGACTGTAAACATAAGCAATTGCTTCAGATGTTTTTGAATGTAAAGAGGTTAATATCAAGGTCAGGAGAGCCCTGTAGCATTTCATTTTTTTTAAAGTTGTGGTTTAAGTGACCTCAGTTTACTGGTTCCTAAAATTAAGATATTATCTGTAGCGTTTGGTCAGGAAATGTCTCTTTGAGTAAAAGTTTGTCTAGCGCCCAATTCCAACGGGGGGTGGGGAAGGCAGATCCCACACCAATGGAAATTCTCAGACACCAAATGGGAGTCTTACAATGAACTCAATTCTGACACTACCTAGCTGAAGATAGTGTCAGATTTTACAGGTTAAAGACTCATTCTCACAAGACAATTCCCCCTTCCCCAATTCAGACACCTTTTGCAAGTCCAGGTTGTCACCTGTGCTTTTCACCAACCAAATGAGCATAATTAGGACCCTCTCCTTGGACTTCAGAAGCCAGTTGCAAGTTCAGGTTGTTGCCTGTACTTCTGACTAGCTGGTTATAAATCAGAGTTTCCCAAGACCCCCTCCTCAGGTACAACTAATTTGCTAGAGTGGCTCACAGAACTCAGAAAGATATTACTTGCTAGATCACTCCTTTACTATAAAACAATATAATTCAGGAATAGCCCAGTGGAAGAGATGCTGAGGGCCAGGCATGGGGACAAGGTGTAGAGCTTCCAGGCCCTCTCCAGGAGTTGCGCTCTCCCCAGATCTCCCTGTGTTCACCAACCAGGAAGCTCTTTGAACATGTCCTTTTTGGGTTTTTGCGGAGGCTTCATTCCATAGGCATGAGTGAATCAGTGGTCTTTGGTAACTAATTCAACCTCCAACCCCTCTCCCTTCCTTGAGCTGTGGTTTGGGACTGAAAGTTCCAACCTTTTCAACACTTGGTTGGTTCTCCTGGCAACCAGCCTCCATCCTTACTTTTGGTCCAAAAATCACTTCATTAACATAATAAACACATCCTTCCACTCTCATAACTTAGGAAATTCCAAGGGTTTTAGAAGTTCTGTGCCAGAAACAGGGATGAAGGCCAAATATATATTTCTTGTAAATCACATGAGGAAGTTATTTAAGCTGAGTTCTGACAGATGAGGCAGGCAAAGAGGACAGAAGAATGTTCAAGGCATAAGAGAACATCTTGCGTGAAGATCAAGGTGAGGAGAGCTGGGTTCTTTTGAACCCGCTGAAGTGTAGCTCAAACAGCGAGAACTAGGGGTACAGGTAATGTTGGAAAGATTGTCAAGGGCAGAGTTGTGCAGACCCTTAGAAGGATTTCGTATTTTCGTCTGATCAGAAGAAGAGTTAGAAGTAGGGGTGATATAATGTGACTTGCATTTTGAAATGGATGCCATGGCTTTGGAGAGGAGAATGGATTGCAAGGGGGACAGAACAGAAGCACAGGAATCATAGGCTTTGAGGGCATCAGTCTGGGCCAACAGTTCTGAAAGAGGGGTGCAGGGGCCCTAGGAGCAACTTGGCAAACCTTTCAATGTGTCTGTAAGGTCAAAACTATTTTCATAATGACATTTAATAATAATACTATTTATTTGCCTTTTTCACTCATTCTGTCATAGTGTTTATTAGAGTTTTCCAGAGACCCTATGATATATCCACAGTCATCTGAAAGGGCTATTAAAATGTCCCTCCCTTTGAAACCACATATCAGGTTATATTTTCATACTTCAACAAAAACAACATATAGTGATAGATTAAATGCAGAAGCAGATTTGAGAATTTGGCTGATTTCTATTAAGTCAGACATTAAAGAGATTTGAAAACATCTAAACTATTCTTTCACTTTTTTGTTTTTGCTTTGGAAAGTAAAACATTTTGTTGTATTAAAACATGCTATCTATGTTAATATTTAATGGGCTTATTATTTTTTATTGTGATACAGTTGACATTATATTAGTTTCAGGTATACAATATGAGGATTTGGTATTTACATATATTGCAAAATGATCACAATAAATCTAGTTAAAATTCATCACCATACAAAGTTACAGATTTTTTTCTTGTGATGAGAATTTTTAAGATCTATTCTCTTAGCAACTTTTAAATATACAGCATACAGTATTATTAACTATAGCCACCATGCTATAAATTGTCATCCTTTTAAATAAATATTTGAAAAATTTTACTGTAATTTCTAACTCAGGAAGCACTGGAAGGTATAAATCACATAAACAAAAGCTCTTTGGAGCACTCACTGATTTTTAGGAGTGTACAAGGATCCTGAGACTACAAAGTTTGAGCACCAGTGATCTAGGCGATGAATAATGTTGACATGAAACATTTTGTCAGTGGCCATGGACATGAAAAGAATAAGGGTAGTTAGAATGAGCGGAACCTGATAATAGGTAGATATGAATCAAGACAAGGGGGTGGCTGTGTAAGCAGGGCTTTGCTGAGATGGAGGGGAGCTAGGGAAGAAGCAGTGTTGATATGGGTCAGATAATATAATTCCCAAACTACAAAGCTGTATAAAAACACTAAGGTGAAAAATTGGGTAACATTATTTGTTGTTCAATTGTTTTACAACATGATAAAGATCCTGAATATCCCATCATATAAGTTCATCTGCTTTATTCTTCAAATCTCAAGGAAACATTCTAGGACACTTGCCCTCCTTCATTGACCCAGGGCTCTTACCTTGCAAGGGCAATTCTGTAAGGATTTCTAGGGAAAGAAAGATAATATTAAGTAAAGTAGAAAACCTTAATAGTTTTTCTAATATTTTAAAATTAAAACAAAATATATTACTATCTAATAGGCTTCCAAAGACATTTGACTGGCTCAGCCCTGAATATGTCCTAAATGTGATTTTCATATGTGCGGCTCCTAGGTGGATTTCATACTTGAGTTTGGACCAAGTTCACTGGTCTTTGTATGATCAAGTTACTTTGAGAAGACAAACATAAAGTCTTCCTTATTTGTCTGCCTACTGTTAGTCATTTTATTGGTTTGTGGTATTTATATATCCCCTGGCTCCTTGCTTTTAACCATACTTCTATAATGCCTGTTAATTGGAATTTAAGTGTGTACTGTCTTTTCTTAGTGACTTTTCAGGTGTTTAAGTCCTAATATCAAACTTGGTTTCCTAGAGAAGAAGAATGACGTGGGACAAATTGGATCTAGGGTTGAATCACAAAATGTTAGAGCTTAGAGATTATATAGGCCAGCAGTATTCAGACTAGCTGCAAAATGAAATCATCTGTGAGTTTTTAAAATGTGCTAATGCCTCATACCCAGGAAATTCAATTTAGTGTGTCTACTTGGGGCCTCAGACATCAGTTATCAGGTTTGTTTGCTTGTTTTTAGGCTCCTAGGTTATTCTGATATTCAGCCAGGGTTATGTGTCACTGACCTGTTCTAGTTCCATTATTTCATATCTTGTGGCCCTTCAAAAACAAAAAAATAACCATCTCATTCATTAATGCCTTTAGGTATACATTCATGATGCCTAGAAACTATGTACAGTAATTTTAATTATCATGGTGATTCTTTCCTGTTGCTTATTGTTGCATCTTCAGGTGTCTAATGGTGTCCAGAACCTGAGCCTCGTTATGTGATATGTTTATGTGCCTCATCCTCCTGACTAGCACACTGGTTCCCAAGGACAGGACTTGTACCTTGTTCCTCACTAGATTCTCTGAGCTGGGTGTCCCACTTGCGTCGATGCAGTTCCTCCATCCCTGTTAAATAAATGAGTAAACGATAAGCTGACTCGTTAAATCTTACTTTTATTGCAAGCCTTAGAGGAAGAGGATTCTTAAGTTAGTGTCCCCAGTTTTCACATAAAGATGCTGAGGTCTAGGAAGCCTGGAGCTTCTCCAGGGCTTCTCAAGTTAACAAGAGTAGTTTGTAGTAGATTCTAGGTTTGACAGGCTTGTTGTTCTTAGTCTCCTTTTTTTTTTTTTAACACTCTGCCAGCACAGGAAAAGGATCTCAGCTTCTTCTTATGAAAAACAGGGAAACTATATTACAGGTTATCTAAGAGCCCTTTCAGCATGAAAAGTCATTAACTAGCCCCCTCTCCCAGGAGAAACACTCATGACTAGGGACATGAAATACTCATCTGCTTCCCTCTTCATACTTACACAGGAAGTACAAAAATTTCTCCTAGTCTGCTGCTGAGGATGTTCCTGTGTTCCATGGTTTAATTACCTGCAATGTGCTATTAAACATATCTTGTCCAACTTACCAGTCTTTATTTCTTTTGACCTCAATTTAGGCCTATTTTCTTTCTTCAATAGCATGCTTTAATGTTTTAGACATTTTTAGGACCAAGGTCAAAAGGGGATTGAAATGAAGAGTGAAAAAGATCCAGGAGAGAAAAACTATGAGATTACCTTATTATAAAAAGAAAAATCAACAAAAATATCTATGTGTATATATAATGTGTGTGTATATGTGTGTGTATATATATATAATTTTTATCGATGATTTAAATATTGTATTTTAATTTGGGGGTTTCAGAGATTACCCAGATCACCTTCACAGTACCCTAGAATCAGATAATACTCCTCAAATAATTAAGAACCAAGTAAAAATTTTAAATAAGTACTAAAAGCAGGAATCTACATTCACATTGCCTTGTTAGAATAAGTGTCAGAATCTGTTTTTATACAAATAGCTCTAACTGAATCGTCCCCATAATATCCATTCCATTTGTGATGTTATATTGGCGAGAAGACTTTAAGAAAGGATAGCCGCCCGACATCACCTAAAGAGACTAGAACGGAAAAAGATTGGCTGGTGTCTGAGTAATTATTAAAAATGATGGAAAAGAAGAATCTCCAATTCCAAGAAAACCACGTTTCCCCCTATGGAGAGAGTGAAAGCAGTGGTGTTGTCATGTTTTATTGCTTGAAAAGGAGGACTGCAGTGGCTTTTTGCAACCAGAGTGTAGCCGTGAAGTGATGGGCAAGTGGCATGTGAGGTGACGGTCCAGAAGCTCAGAATTCTAGGAAAGGAAATCACACTGATAGAAACTCAGGCTTCCTCTATAGTCCTTTTCTTGTGAGCTATCCCCCTGAGAGACTGGAGAAGATTTACCTTCCCTTCAGAACAGCAGACAGGGTTCCTGTTTGCCTCCTTGCAGAACCTGTCTTTTCCCAACATGCCCCACGGCCGGGTCACTATCCTCCACAGCTTTTGCTCAGTGAAGTCGTTGGCAGCATCTTGGCTGGGCTGCAACCGCATTCTGCAGCTACAGGATCCTGAGAGGCCTGCATAACTCTGTCCACCTATAGGTCCTGAGGAAGGCAGCACTAAAAAGGAGATTCCCTTTAAAATAATGCTTTTCCTAGTGTTTACACAAAATTTCCTTCTCTGAGGCATTCATGGGCTGTACTTCTGTGTTTCCACATGGCTTCTCGAGTAAGAGTTCTGTTCATTATGGGTCTGCTGGGAACCGTAAGATGGCAGTTCCTTGGCCCTCTTGTTTCTTTCACCTGAACCACAGTCCTGCCCACTTTTTTCCCCCTTGGTAAGCAACCCCATTCAGTCTGAAGCTTTTTTCTGTGGAGCTGGCTGGTGAGGCTGGTGAGACTGGAGAGCCGCAAGCTTCATGCTCCTTCATTCATTATTTGAATCCACGCAATGCAAAATTTTGATGAAAGACTCTAGTTAGAATTGACCCTTTAAGACTTTGCCTCATGCCATTACGTATCTGTACTTGAGGGTGAGTATCTGTGACATCAGCCTTGGAAGGTCCATCTAGTGGCATATACAACTTAACGTGTTGGTGGGTTTGAATTGGAAAACACAGAGTTTGTTATAGCCCCTTACCTTATGGAGGGGGGAAGTGAGACTCCAAAGGTGTAAGTCAGGTTATTCAACTGGGAGAGGCAGAGCAATCACCAAAACTCAGCATAAGCCAATGCCTTACTGCTATGCCATAGCTGTCTCCCGTGGGGCATTGCGAGATTCTGGCAGCAAGATCTCTTCACCCATTTCTGGTCGTCAGCAATTGAAATGTGGGTAGTACCTTTTAAATATCTATACTCAAGTTATATTTCCAGACACCTGTCAAATATTTGTTTGTCACGTGCTTGGAGACAGGGTACGGCAATAATGAGGAAGTCCCTGTCTTTTTTCCCTGTGGGGCAATATGTCATTAAGATTTGTTAAATCTGACTAGATTTGTTTACTGTGTTCCAAGTGGTAGTTTTACTGTGTTCTTTTGGACAGTTTTTCTTTTAATGTCTATATTTTAAGAGAAATAATAACTTCTTAATTTAAAAGAAAAATAGCCACAATCTGTCTTTTAAAAATGCATGTGTGGGTTTGAGGCCTGGCTGAGAACAGACTGTTTTATTATCTATATTATCAACATGATTAGGCTGCACAATGAAGGATTTTTCCACCTCTCCTCACACAATGCTCTAGCCAACCCCAACCTTGTTGGCATTCATGGGACATTTACTGCATTTACCCATTTCACTTCCTTTAGTTTATAGTTGTGGTTTCCACCAGGGATGCCATTAACTCCACACCTATCTTTTATTTACCCGACACAGCCCCTCATTGAACCACCATGCTGCAGTCCTGCCTGCGCATTATTCGAAGCCCAGCTCCACTCCCATCCCTCCTGCCAGATCTCAGATCCTTCCAAGTAGAATGAATGAATCATTGCCTGCCTCTGGGCTTCATTTGGCTTTGTTACTGTATTGTCTGCAGTTCAGTCTGTCTTGTCTTCTAATTGCTGTCTAAGCTCCTGTCTCTGCCTTTGGAGTGTGAGTTCCTGTAGGAAGAGGACCCTGTCATTTTGATGCTCTTTACATCATAGTAGGTGGTCAGAAATAACTCATCAAAACAAAGTGAATTCGGTTGGTGTCTGATGTGCTCATGGCATCAGTTCCAGTTAGGCCCCAAGGGAATTTCTGCACAAACATGAAAATGCTGAGCAAGAAAAGGAATTAGTACATTATGCCAATATTAATTTACTTTTGTTTGATATTAAAATGCAAAAAATATCATCAATCTATTTTCATTTGATATATAGCTTTTAGAAAAATATTTAGAATCTCACGTCTTCCTCCCCAACCTAACTTCCAACGCCAGCCCTGCTTCACTCAGTATATACTTTCCTCTTTCTCTGCAGAGTAATGCTTATTAAGGGGGCACTTTCTATGGGAGTGCTAACAGAGGGATCATCTTTATAATAATTGATGTGTTTGCCCCAGAAACCAAGGGAAAGTGAGTGGTGTAACCAGTGTGGGAAAGGCCCCATTTCTATTTCGACTGACTTTGGTTTCTTAACATTGGGTTAATGAGAAATAACCTTTGCCATTGATTTCAAATTCAGTCATGCTTGGTCCTTACATTTACAGTTGAAACCAACAAGTCATTTTAGTGTTAAATACCCTTGAGGGAACATATTTACTCTGGTTTCACTCTTCTTGGTAAAGCTCCAAGTGATGGGGGAATACAGTATTGATTGGGTCTAATGAAAAAGCTTTTTTCTGTCAACTCTTTATTACCTCATTGGCTTTTCTTCTTTCCTCCTCTCTTACTCGAAAAGCTATTGATAGCAGCATTAAGTAAGTCTTTGGTGTAGGCTGCAACCCTTTGTATTTATTCTTTTGCTTGCTTTGAAACCCAGCCTTCTTCTTAAGAAAATATGAATAAACAAGACCTTTGATATGGTCTAAGATAACACAGTGTTGGAAAATAGCATTGGACTTGAAGGCATTGGACTATTTGATCTTGGGGAAGTCCCTTTTCTCTTCAGTGTAATTTCCTCATTTTCAGAATAAAGAGGTTATATCAGATGGTTTCTGAGCTTCCCTTCAGCTTTATCATTCTTGATGCATATTTCTGGTGTTAAAAGCTAGAGATAAAAAGTGGTTAGATTGCAAGATATCTGTATGTGAGATATAAGAAAATCACTTAATAATATGTTGGTTATGAAATTCTAGAAGATTTGGTATGCATATAATGGAACAGCAAAATATTTAACATATATATATTTTTTAAACTTCTCTTTTCTATATTATTTTTTTAATGTTCATTCCTGTCTTTAATCTGCACAACAAATTTACTATACAGATATATGGGAGGCTTAGAGAAATCATGTCTCCTAGGGTCAAGGCCATAACCTTGGTCTGTGCAGCAGCACCAAAGCCTGTGTGAGGACCACCTGGGTCTCTTCCGTCTTGAACACAAATGACTGCATTTCTAAATTTTCCTTGTATGACTTTAGTTTTTAGCATTTCATTGTGCATTCAAGGTAGACTCTTACATAAGTTTGGACTTCAGCCTGAAATGATTTAATTAGATGGCAGAACCATATTTTGTTCTATTTATTTACTAGTGCAGCCTCAAGATAACATAACAATACAGAATAGACAGTAAAAGGAATAATGTGATATTGAGTGAAAGTTGAAGAATTATTTCTGAATTGGCCAATATGAAATGTGTTCACAACAATTTCAAATTAAACAGTGGAAATGTGGTAAAGCCTGGGGTGCCATAGGAATTGCAGTGGCGGTAGAGAGAAAAGTCATGTTGAATTATCAAGTTTTTAGATTTCCCAGATCTTGGTATACACCTTATTGATACATTTTCCACTAAGACTTTATCAGTAAAGGAAGAAACTGAATATTAGTCTTGACAGGCTCTTAAGAATCATTACATTTATATTATGGACAGGTGCTGAAATTTAATTGTGGCCAATAGTGGTAAAATTATAAGATTCAGAAAGGAAGGGCATACTTAAAATATTGCTTAAAAGTGATTTTAGAGTGTTTGTGAGTTTCATTTATGTATATCACCCATATCATCTGTTCTTATAGTGTTCTTGGTATTCAACCTTTCTCTCCTTTAGTGTTTCCCATTTGTTGGTTATGCAATGTGGTGACAATGTACATGGGGGAAACTCAGTGTTCTCTTTTAAAACTTTGATCATGTTATTTCACCAATATTACCATCGATGCTTTCTGAGAATCTGTAACTAGAGTCATCTTCATATACACCGTTGATCCTTTGGGAAATCTGTTTGTCAGGTGAACTTTTCTGACTCAGCTTTACCCCACATCTTGGGTAGACATAGGTAGGACACGTGTAGAATTAAAAACAATGTTGGATACATTAACACTGTAACCATAGAGTCCCAGAGTTATGGGGGACTTGAAAGATCATCTAACTTACTTGATATTTGAATACTCTGACCCTGTCACCATTGTTCATTTATTTATATTTTCATGCAATCACTGGACACACATCCACTGTGTAACTTGTAACTCGTCTAGTGCCATGGTATGGAGTGTCAGAGAAAAGGACACAGGTTATTCTCATAAGGAGCTTATGAGTTTGTAGGAGGTACAGAACACCAGGAATTTCATGTGGAGTCAGCTTTTACCTTGAACAGTTTTAGAGTTCTTCAGTTATTTAGTTTACTTCCATTTCTTTATCTGTGCAGTATGGTTATGGTATACAAGGAGAAATTAAGTTTCATCTTTGAAACATTGACCATATTATTTCACTAAAAGTAAGCTTGGTCTATACCCTGAATCTGAAGTCTAACACAAAGTAACTTTTAGGATTTATACCACCTAAAAAGGATTTCTAGCATCAAAAATTGCATGGCATATAATAGGCGTGCTGATGATCCTGATTTTATGCCTCTGGACAAACTCCAGTTTATCAACATCCTTGTATAGGATCTTGCCTGGTATCAGACAAATCCAGGTTTGGGCAAATAAACCCAGAGTAAAATACCCTTAGAGTTTAGAGTTTTCTGTGAGGTCCTCAGGAGGTCACTTTATCTCTCTGCACAGTAATATTTGGTTAACTCTTCTTGCAACTGCTGTTAATAACGTGTTTTGAAAAAAGAACTTTATAATTTCACAGTAGGAATTTTCCTCTCTTTAAATGTTAACCAGACTCTTAGGATCTTTCTGAGAGGTTTTTGCCTGCATTCTAAATTAAGTCTCCAGTTGGTCTAGATTCAATTAAATTGATTGAAGCACTTTCACAGGTAGATTTCACAGGATGTAACTATATGCTCAAAGGTCTTTTTGTGTTTAAGAGTTTTGAATGCAACCTTGTTCACAGTTATGGTCTGTGTGCTAGTATAGTGAAGAGATATGCATTTACTGGTCCCCAGACAGTTCTTACTGTCCTTTTGGTGCTCATGCAAATCCAACTCATCACATCCAGTCAGGTACCTCACTGAGTTGATCTATGCAAAGTTTTATTTCTTCATTTATTCACCAGACACGCCTTGAGGACTTTCTGCAAACTATAGGGAATATTAAGTTGAGTCAGGTATAGTCACTAACATCATATGAACTGACGATCTTAGTTTCACATTATCTTTTCTCCCTCCCTTCCGTCGCTGCCAAGATTTAAGAGGCTTGTTCTGACCACCTGGATTTTTGTAATCTCCCACCTGGTGTCTCACCCTCCCTTTACTAGAGCCCCTGATCATTACACAGAAATTTTCAAAAAACATACTTATGATAATATCATGTTTGTTCCCCGGAAAAACCTTTCTAACTTCCTAATTGCGTACAAAAGCACTTTTAAATGGCTTGAAAATGGTATAATTTCCTGAGATCTTGTTCTATCAATCTCTTTCTCCTCCTCTCTCACTGAGTGCGTTTATCCACAGCCCCCACACTGAGTGCCGCATTAGAGCCAGGCCAGCGACGGTGAGGTGGGAAGGACTTTGATGGGAGTAGCTGGGGGCGGTGAGCGCAGGAGCAAACCAGTGGAGATGGAAAACTGTGGTTGCTTGTCCCTGCACTTCTGTTTTTTGCTTCTTTTCACTTCATGAAGTCAGTTAAACACGAAGCAGTAGGAAAGCTTAGTTTCCTTTTTAAAATCTAAGATTAAGAAAGAGGAAGTGCTCGTGCTGAAGGGATGGCATTAAAATGCATGTCAGCAGTTCCCAGCCTTCCCCCCATCCCAGAGATTGCTCAGTCCAAGCGGTCCCAGACCTTAGGGGGAAATTGTGCGATGGATGTTGTTATATTAAGTCTTTTTCCCATTTGTAAGTCATTCAATTCTGTTTCACTATAAGATTTTCTTCTTATTTTTTAAAAAGATTTATGTATTTATTTCTAGAGAGAGGGAAAGGGAGGGAGAAAGAGAGAGGGAAACAGCATGTGCCAGAGAAACTGATCGGCTGCCTCTTGCCCCCAACCGGCCTCCAACCCCGCCCCTGGCCCACAACCCAGGCATGCGCCCTGACTGGGAGTCCAACCGGGGACCTTTCGGTTTTCGGGACAGCGCCCAACGCACTGAGCCACACCACTCATGGCAGATTTTCTTCTTTTTTTTGTTGGTTGTCTTTGTTTCCTTATGTATTGACTTCTCTTTCTCTCTTTTCTCATAAATAGGTATCACAGACATCAGTATCAGGAAATAACTGGCAAAATTTGATGCTGCTTTGTATTTCCTGCTTAAGAAATGAGTAAAAATTTTGTCTCATTTTGTTTTTCTTCTAATTTATGTTTCATTTTAAAAAATACATCTTTTTAATGTATTTTTTCGAATCTCAGCACTTATTAATACGGTATTTTGCAGTCCGACAACACATATCAAGTTGTTTTAAACATGTGAAATGTCTGAATAATATAAATTTATGGTGTCTTTAAGAAACAACTGGTATTGTTTAATTTTTATTTTTTCTTCTATATTCCTTTCATCTACAACTCTTATTCCATTTATCACTGTATTGAAGTTATGTATTTGGAAGTTATACCTCTCCCTTAATAGATTTAATTGTTTTTAGTGAATGATTTCTAATTGTAGTCCTCACAACATCTAGTTTAATATCTGATATATGATTATATTTCACTGGAAAAATTATCTAATATATGGCAATATCTATAACTTCACTTATTTTATTTATTTTTATAGATTTTGTTTATTTATTTTTAGAGAGAGGGAAAGGGAGGGAAAAAGAGAGGGAGAGAAACATCAGTGAGTGGTTGCCTCTATTGGAGTCCTGGCAGCCCACAACCCAGGCATGTGCCCTGACTGGGAATCGAACCAGGCACCCTTTGGTTTACAAGCTAGTACTCAATCCACTGAGTCACACCAGCCAGGGCTAACTTCACATATTTTAAATATGCATTATATATCCTGATACCCTCTAGTATAACAATATATTCTTTGTAGTTGAAATTCCATTACACTGATTTGGATTGTTTTTCTCTGTACTTATTTTCATAAACATGTTTTAGGCACTTTCAATTACATAAAATGAGTCATGAAATTTCTGTTTTGTTACTTTAGTTATTGAAAATAACCCTCCTGATTTATTGAAAGAATGAAGACATAAAATACAATCTATTTTTAAAAATTATAAAAGATTATTTAAGCAGAGCATGGCTTTCTATTCTAAAAAATTATGAAAGATTACTTAAGGAGAACATGGCTTTCTGAACTAGTTTATTAATAAGCCATTTTCTTTCTCCAAATCAATAAAAAAAGACATTCTTGGATGTCTAATCATCTAACAAAATGGCTAGACATACTTTCAGTTCACTTGACAGCTTAAAATTCTAAACTTCTGAGTGACTCCTAACGACTCTTACACTTGTCACATCTATTCTGTGAAATCACAAAAGGGCCAACTGTGAGGTGTTATTGGACGGCTTCCTCTGATAGATCATCGTAAAATATTAACCAGCTCCTCTGGAGGGCTTTCCCACAGGCAGGCATGCCAGGGCACGTCCGATTCGCCGGTAATAATGGTATCTGATTACGATTCTTGGATCCAAAGTGCGGTCATCCACATCTGAGATGGGAGGATTGTGGATATTTTCCTATTTTTTTCCTCAAACACAGTGCAGATTCCTGCTAGCAGTTGCTCTTTTTCATATTCATATCATTGTTATTCTATAATTGTTGTAGAATGCTGTGATGCCATATAATTAGCTCCTATGACCATCTGCAGTACTTAGAGAGGGGAGAGCGTAGTGTCAACCTTATGGAAGAAAATGAAGTATATAAAGGCACCGGCCCTGTGCCTGAAACATCATAAATGCCAGTACTATTTAGTTTCTTTTTTGCCTCCCAGGTTTTGACTCTAATTCCAATGTTCTTTCCATTAAACGGGTTGTCTTTTCCAATAGCCTCTTTATTGGGTAGATCATAAATAGTTTTATTTCTGCACTTACCCAATTTGTGTTCTTTCCATACCTCATTGTTTCTGTTCATGCATTGCTATGTAGAAATGTTACCAGACAGGGCCCTGGCCCTGAGTGGGTCTGATGAGGGCCAGTTGTAGTGCGACGGTTCTTGACTTCATGTAGGAAAGATTTCACAACATGAGTCCAGGTGACTATGAGGACACATTTGTTAGAGCTGGGGACAGTGAAACAAGGAAGGGCTTAGCATAGAAGAAGCAACAGGAGAGCTTGGGCTGAGCTGCCTTTTTCCACTGGGAAGCAAGAGAAAAGGGAGCTTTGGGGACAGGTTCAGGGGATTAGCCTGGGAAAAACTGCCAACTGTCCATTGCCTTAGAGTTTAGGAGACACGTGCCTGTGGGTGGAGAAGTGGGGGAAGAAGAAGGGAAAGGAATGGCGCTGGCAGCTCCCCAGAGGGGGAGAGCTCTGGGTCCTTTGTCTTGAGGGTTTTTATCTTTCGCTTGCAGGCAGGAATCTTAGGGAAGGTCTCAGGGGAGGGTTTCAGCAGAATATTCATCATTTCTCCAGGTGCATCATTTCAGGGTCATGGTCTCCTCTGGCTGCTCAGTGACCGGGAGGGGGGCCTTTAGTCATAGCAGCTGGTCCTGGCATTGCCTACCCCGTTTTGCTGGTTTTCTGGGCCTGGAGCTGAAATGCAACTGAGGCCTAGATGTTATCTCCAGGGAGGAAAGGCCAGGGGAGGAGAGGTTGCCCTGGGGGTGAGGTCCTTGTTTTACCAGTTTTGCCCCCTGCCAGGCACTGGGGCCTTCTGCCCTGGTGACCATCTGCACCTGGCTGTAACTTGCTTGGCCAGTTTGTTCAACCATCTGTCTCAGTTTCCCTTTCCCACTTGCTAAGGAATTTTCCTAGCTTCTCACTATCCTGTCTCAGAAGGATAAGAAGAAAAAAAAATAAAAATTATATATATCTCTCTCATAATGGTTATATCAGAGCATTTTTTAAACTTTCACATTCATATTTATTCTCCTGGATTTCAGTGAATGAATGGACTTTATCATCAATAAATCATCAATTTTATCTACAATAAATTTAAGAAAAGGAGAGAAGTAATTTTTGATAAGATTGAATGTTGTTTTGGAGGATAAGCTATGTACACATTTCATCTCTGAGTCATAAATTAGTCAGAACTATGACAGATGAAATTTGTGTAGGGAAAAAGCCAATCATGGAATGGAATACAAGAATTGCTACGAATCATATTGGAGGTATGTTCCTGACACCCACTGCAGCTAGAATATTGTGTGTATGTTCAAGGTACATGCAAACTTACACACTAGCAAACATAAATGTGTGGGTAAATGAACTAGCACAAAATATACAAAGCCATAAAAAACCCATATAGCAATAGGTATTTAAGTCAGATTTGAACTGTAGTATTAACTCTGGAGAGAAGGTAACCAGGTTCATGTTCAGACAATGTCACCAAGTGTGTCATTTCTTCTTCATTTATTCAGCCTGTGTTGAAAGCTTACCATATATTAATAATTGGTCTAAGTAACAGTCAGTTACTTTACCTTTCTGAGCCTCAGTTATCTTAATGTTAAAATAATCTAATAATTACACTAATGACTAATTACTCTTCTAATTCTTAGACAGAGGTCTTTGTCCTGGATTCTGCTCTGGCCTTCCTTTAGGCTAGTCGTTCTCCATGGAGCAAGGAGGTCAGGGGGCTAAGGAAGGGTTCATGTTCACCTGGAGTCCATGCTTTCTCATTCTACACCCTAGAATTCTCTACCCATTAGCTCTGAACCCCTTGTCAGGGGTTGCGTGGGCCTCTTCCCCCGGTCTGTATTTCCCAGGGCAGATTGCACTGCAGGAGGCATGCCCCTGGACCTGAGGGATCACGAGGGCTGTTTGCAGCAGGTGTGGATGGCACTTGGACATGTGGGCTTCTGTGTCCATACGAATCCGTGTCAGGCCCCTGCCGGTGTTGGTTGTCTGGAGCCTGGGGTGGGGGGATGAGGTGTGAGCTATGAGCTAGGGTACAGGTTTTCTCAGTACTGCCCTTTTTGGCAAAATATTCTGAAAAATTTAAGTTTGACTCTGTGTTTTTGAGTCATTAGAAAGGTATAATTTTCAAGTAGCAAAACTAAACATGTTTTATTAAACACTTAGTTACCTTGACTTACGAATTTAAATATTAGACATATGGTATATGGGTGTCTTGCCCTGAGCCCTACAAATATATATTAAGAGTGGATTTGAATAATGTCTACCTTAGAAGTGTAGTTCATGGAACAAATAGGCTACATATACATCCCTAATATTCTAACATATATAAAATTTTATTCAAAGACATCTACACAAATTCAAGATATGTTATTACTATGCCATAATATAAAAATAAATAGTAACAAAAGGAGCTCAGTAGTAATAAGATACTTGATAATTCACACACAATCCATACAACCTTAGTACACGGTGCTCAGGACATTGTTAAGAACTAACTGCCATGGCCACAATGAAATTCATTAAACATGACAAGCCCATTCATATTCATGTTTTTGCACATGCTTCCCGAAAGAAACATTTCTCATATCTTTTTCCCGGAATATCTATCTATCTATCATTTATCTATCATCTATCTATCTATCTATCTATCTATCTATCTATCTATCTATCATCTATCATCTTTTATTACCTATTGCTATTCTATACAGATGAAGACATTATAAAACAAAGAACGTAAGTGACTTGCCCAAAATGATAGTGTTAGGAATAGGGTCCGGTTCCCCCCCACACCAGTTTAAAGCAGTCTCTTTGCTCTTCTATACTGACTTAGGAACACACAGCAAACTGGCCTTCCAGTCTGTCTGTGCAGATGGCGCTCTGAGTGCCACCCCTGGAACTTGGCAGTGGGGAACTCTAGTGACTCCATGATAAAGCCATTACTCAGACTCTGTGTGTGTGTGTGTGTGTGTGTGTGTGTGTTTCCCCGGAATCCTCATATATGTGCTGGAAATCTTGAGTGAGAACTACCTGCTGTAAAGGGGAGCTGCTGTTTTTAGGAGCTCCTCTACACTTTTGTATCTGAATAAGCAAATAGACATCTGATTTATCTTTTCCTTCTGTTACAATGGAGTTGATTTTTTTTCTATTTGAGACCAATCTCCTGTGTTCTAAATTTCATCCCTTTCCACTTTCACGTCTTAACTCCTCTCTCTTGGGTTCTTGTTGTTTCAAATTCAACAGGCTCAAATCTTTCTTTTTAAACTTTGAAATTACAGTTGAAATACAATATTACATTATTTCTGGGTGTACAACATAGTGTTTGGTCATTTATATAACTTAGGAAGTGGTTACCCTGGTAATTGTAGAACCATCTGACACCACACACAGTTATTACCATATTATTGATGGTACTCCCTGCACTGTACGTTACATCCCGTGACTGTTTTTATAACTGGCAATTTGTGCATCTTAATCCTTTCTCCCTTTTCACCTATCCTGGAGACAAGGAAGCTATCAGATGCAAAGTTCAAAACAGGCTTAGATCTTTCTAAAACAATCCAACAACCTTACTATAATCTCCAGTCCTTTATCACTGTTTACTTTTCTTTTCGTTCATGTTTAAACTTAAAATCCTCAATATTTATTGTCAATGTTTCTGCAGGTATCACTCATACCTTATCTCATTCTAATCTGGCTTTTACCCTCAACACTAACAAAAAACTACTCTTGCTGTTGTTACTAATGACCTTCAGTTTACTAAATCTGGTGGATATTGTCCAATCCTCCTTTTCGTGATCTCTTAGTAGCTAGCACTCAACACTGCTGGTCCTTTTGAAATATTGTTTACCCTCATCTTTCTGGATTCTCCTTAGTCTCCTTACTTAGCTTATCCTCTTTCAGTCCATTGTTGGAGATGCTTGAGGCTCAGTCCTGGGACCCAAACACTCACAACGCAGTCTCATGGCTTTACTTCTCGAAAGTCAGCCATTGCCACCTTTCTACCCTTAGTAAAGTCTCCTATCTGAGCTTTAACTCTGTATATCTAACTTCCACTTTGTGCTTCAAATGCACAACTCTCAAACTGAATTTGAGGGTTTAGGTTCAAATCTATTCTTCTCTTAGTGTTCCTCTTATTAAATAATGGCACCAATATCTGTGTTGTTTGAACCAGAAACCGTGGACTCATCCTTGACTCATTGAGATCTGACTGCAGAGACTAGTCTGGGTTCAACCATGGGGGAGAATGGCCACTTTTAATATTGCCTTTTCACCTTCTGGTTTACTTTCACACCACATGTGAACAGTGCAAAGAGTATGCACTAGAGCAAGGATACAGGATACGTCTCTTAAGTAAGGTCTACTCTATTTTCCTATGAGAACATTTGGGCTGTGCCATGGTTCCATGCTTGCACTTTCTATTTTTACTACCCTTGCATGCATCTCCTTCTCTGCCCACTGGCAATCAAAAACTAAGTCAAGATAATCCTACATCCTGAATTGTATTGTCTCCAGAACACTCTAATCCAAGTCTGCCCTCTCTTGATTGATCTGCTGTTGTTACTTCCTAATTCATTTCCCTGCCTATCCTCCTATCCATCCTTTCTCTTGCAGTCTCTACTGAGCTTTTAAAATGACTTGGATTGTATCATCTTCATGCTTAACAATTTTCAATGTATTTCCATTACTACTTGAAAAAGTTAAAAGTTTAAAATATAGGCTTTCTTCTACATGGTAATTTTTATAATCCAAATTTTATAATTATATATATTGGATTAATACAGTTGGGAAATAATCCATATAAATTACATAATTAGGAATTAACTGTTACATAATTATAACTTCTTTGGATTGATTATTTGCTCTAGGTTAATAATAGCAAAGGAGGAAAAATAATTTTCTTGCTTGGGCAAACCAGCAGCTTTCTTTAAGTGACTTTGTACTTTTTTTTTTAATAGCGATGCATTTTGTTATTGCTACAGGCAATAGAGAAGAGAGCACTAATAATTAGTTTGGAAAAAAAGGCTATTATTCTTGGAAAAAAGGTACACAAAATCAAAGGCTACATTTCTACAGTGCTATTCATGTTTTTAAAGCTATGTATTTGAGTTTTTGCTCCATTGACATGGATAGGAAAGGGGTGGCCAGCATAGGTGTAGATGGACCACTGTATCAGTGGTTAATTTGATGGGGAAAATACGATAAAAAGTGTACCTGAACTTTCCCTTCCTATTGTCCTATATGCCTTCTGCTTTTTCAGTCCAGAGCTTCCCAGATGACTCTTGCTTTCTGACTAATTCTTTTAACATGTCCTAAGCACTCTGAATGATCTTGACTTACCTTGGGGCACATTCCATACTCTTGGTCTCTAAACTCCAGCTACACTTTCAGTTGTTTAAATTCACCAAAGTTTTTTTTCCCCTTGAACCTTTTCTCTTATACTGCTGCCCCTGTGTGGAATGGTATTACTTATACTTCCCACATTTGTCTTCACCTTTCTGCTCCATCAAGCTAATTCTTTCTTGTTCTTCAGGACTCATCTTCAATGTTGTCCTAATGAAAAACATTGTTGACTCGCATCTCTGTCCATTCTGGCTACTATAACAGAAATAGCTCATACTGATTGGCTCATAAATAACACACATTTATTTCTGGGAGGCTGGGAAATCCAAGTTCATGGTCCCCATAGATTCGGTGTCTAGTGAGGGCCAGCTTCCTCATCGAGAGCCATCTTCTAGCTGTAACCCCACAGGATTCAATGGGGAGAGGGACTTCTCTGAGACCTCTTTTAAGAGGGCATTGATCCCTTTTGTGATAGCAGAGCCTGATCACCTACCAAGTGCCCCACTTCATAATATCATCACCTTGGGGGTTAGGATTTCAAAGTATGAATTTTAGAAGCACAAAAACAATTCATGGCAACTCGGTTGAGACTAAGTAGGAGTCCTGGCTTCATCCTCCGTAGCTGCCAGGACTCCTTCAGAGCACTTTTCATATTTGTAATTAATTAACTGTAGGATTATTTAATTAAGGTCTCTATTTCCCTTTACAGGGTCAACTTCACCAGGGCACTGACCAAAATTGTCCTGTTCCTACTTGCATTTCTTGGAACAATACCAAAAGCAGAGTGTTCATGGAAGGAATGGCCAGTGTGAGGATGGAGGGAAAGGAGGCAGGCAGGCAGTAGGCTTGGGATATAATTTTTGTCCTGCATCTTTTTTTGATATGTGTTTTTCAGAACATATGTGGTCTTTGGTTATCTCTACCTTTTTATTCCAAGAGTTCACATTATAGGTTACTGAGATAATTGTCGCTTTATGTAGCAGGCACTTAGTTGCTGTTTGGAGAAATACGTCTATCAAGATATACAACCCTTTAGAACTGTGCTGTCCAACGTGGTGGTCACTAGCTAATGGGACTTTTGAACACTTGAAAGTGGTTAATTCGTATTGAGTGTGTTGTAATTGTAAAATGCACAATGGATTTTGAGGACCTAGCATAAATGTAAAATATCTTGGTAATAATTTTTATGTTGATTGCATATTTTGGATATATTAGGTTAAATAAAATGTTACTAAAATACTTTCATCTATTTATTTTTCTTTTTTAAACATGAATGCTAGAAAATTTAAATTTGCCTATGCGGCTTGCAATATATTGTCTTTGAACAGCATGGGCCTACATACAGAACACAGCATTCTTTTCCTTGCTAGGAGACCTGAGGGAGAGGGAAGCCATGCTGCTGAAATGAGGTAACTGCCTTCAACAATGTTGTGCTAAGAAGTTTAAGAAGTTCTGCTGTACTCCTTAGTAGACAAGTAAGGGCTGATTTACCCAGGTTATTTTTACTATCTTACTATGATAAATAGAATTACTGGAAATGAACACCATTTTTAAAGTAACATCATCTTTATTTACCTTCTTACAGCCTTTTATAGTTTAGGTTATTTATTTTCTCTTGTGAATTTCTACTTCGATAGCCACCACCTCTGTTTCCTCTGGAATGTGGTTTGGTAAGTTTTCATTTAAGCAAATGGAAGTTAATATAAAGTTTCAAGCTTTGAAATAGCCTGAGAGTTTTTCTGATGTGAAAGTAGATGTTGAAGTCAACCATAAATTGTCTGGCAACCACTATTAAGTCCCAGAACTTTTGAATTCCAAGAAGATGCCAGTTCATTAAACAACAGATGAAATATGCCTTGCCCAAAGGTTTATCTGCAGCACAGTCAATTGTAACTCTTAATAATGAGATAAGAAAGGGAGGCCTGGGCACCTGGAAATGAAACTACACATTGCCCACTTAATTATTAGAGGACATTAATTATTATTACTTAAAGTTGGAACTGATTTAGTGTTCTCACAGATTTCTGGCATGGCCTTTAATTTAGATTTTATTATTAATATCTGGCTACTTTCCCCCAAGCATTAAGCTATAAAAGTTTTGTTACATACCACTGTGATATTTGAATATGTTCAAATGTGGGTGTAGTGCATGGTACCCAACAGCTAAAACATAATAAAATAGTAAGTCAAAAGCTTTATAATTACCACTATGATTGTTTTAAGACCATAGGATAAAATATCTAAAAATGATCCTGACAATCTAACTCCTTTAATTTTACATGAGAAAACTGAGGAAAGAAGTAAATTGCCCAGTTGTTAGAGCAAGGACTAGAACTTAAACCTTGTCACTTCTAGTCCAGCGTTCTTTCTACTAATTTCTTCTGAGAGTACATTGGTGTCCAAATGTAGAAATTAAACTGTTAAACTGGGAAAATAAGGCAGTATCCTTAGGTATATGAAATTTAAGACAAATCCATAATTATTATTTGTATATGCACATGTGCATTTGTTCATGAGTGTGATGTGTGTGTTATGCGTGTGTATTGGGGCATTCTGGGGAGTAGGCCCTCTGTATATTTCATTGTTTTAGCATTTCCAAAAGAACTGAAGCTTTCTTAGTCTCCTTTATGCTCTTACAGTTCTTTACTTATTGCAGAGATCAGAGTACAAAGGGAATTTATGACATTTTGTCTAGGTTGTCCCCAGAATGTATATTATAACTTATATTTATTGATACCTTTAGTATCAATGAATAGTCATACAGACATGTATTTATTACATAGTTACATGGTAAAAGTAGGCATGAATTAGCAAAGCTAGATAAGAATTATTTCTGAATTGAGTTGGGGAAAAGATGAAAAATAAACAAGAAATAACAAGTAAGTGTTATTTTCTTAAATCAGAATATAAACTATACAGGTCAGAGAATATTATCAGAGAGCTATTTGCTTAAGTGAACAAAATAAACAAAGCCAGTATGTTTATCAGTAATCTGGGATTTACCCTTTAGTTTCCAACTGCAAAAGTATGTGTGTCTACGTCTTCGCATTTTTAGAAAAGTTGTATCAAGAACTAGGAGAAAGGGTTCTGCTTGAATCATGATGAGTGTGTGATATCAGAAAGGATCACTTTTCTGGTACTGGGGTGTTGTTCCTTCAGCTGTAAAATATAGAGGGGAGAATAAGAATAGCTTCCCAGCTGGGGGCTTGTAGTCCTCTAGGGAAAATGTAACTGTTTTTATGTCTCATTTTCCTTTAAAACAAATGAATAACTTAGTTAAAATATTTTTCCTTTAAAATTTGAAGTTTGGGAACATATAGCTACTGAGCCCTCTACTGTACTCCAGTCTCCTCGAATAGTGCCCGGCCCTGGTACGCTCTCAATTACTGACACTTTGCAGGGATCAGACAGGTGTGCTCATTCATAACTCAGTCTTCAAGGTGTTACTTGTTTTTGTCCTATTTTATTGCACAGTTCTAACCACAATGATGATTTTGAATATTGTATACTTTTAATGTTGCCCTCGTAGTGAACCATTTATTAAACATAAGGAACATTGATGTTGAAATGATAAGACTGACTGTTATAATGTGAGTGAGCTGTGAAGAAAGGGCTTTGCCTCCCACTTAAAAATACATGGTTAGACAGACAGGGACCAGTAATAGAGTCACGGCGAGTTAGCAAAACTTCTCATTCGCCAAGGAAAACTGAAAGGAGCTTGATGCCCACCTGAGGTCATGGGTGGAAAATGTTGTCTGTGAGGAATTAGATACCTAAACATGGACCCCTTCCTGGGTGAGGTCCAATATCAAATTGTAAAATATTAACAGTATCTCCATGTTTAGCGGGAATTCCAGACTAAAGAGTTAGTGTAAAACTCTCTCTGCAGTTGGAGAAATCCACAAAGTATCGTGCAAAGCTTTCCTGATGGTTTCAAAGCCCAATACAGCACAAACCAACTCCCTCTGGAGAAAATCTGCTAGTCCATCCACAGAAACCACTCAAGGATGAAACACAGCAAATCAAAGAATTCACACCCTAAATTCTAGATATTAGACCAATCTGGAATAAGTTTTAAAATAAGAATACTTTAAAGGTTTACTAATTAAAAGAAGTAGGAGCAGGGTAGTGAAGGGATAAAGTAGATTTAAAAAAAATCTAAGAATAATTATATAGTAATTGCAATATTAGGAAAGAAAATCTATGCATCTGTTCAAAAGTAAATCAATCCCATTGAAAGAACATAAGGATAAGAGGCAAAGAAATGAAAAAAGTAGAAAATGGAAATTAAGATGGTAGAAATAAAAAAATAAAATCAGAAACTACAGTGAATGCAAAATGATTATATTATGTTAGGAGACTTTCAGATCAGGTAAAAATTCAAAGTACAAATGCATAATATTAATATAATGTTGAATGAGATTATCTGAATCCTGAAATGGTATGTGCAGCCTGATACATTTTATGTAAAAATGCACAGCACACAAAATAGCACTGTGTACTTTTGCGGATACATCCAGAGGGCGTAAGGAACAAAACATGAAGAAGAAAGCTGTATACCATGTTCAGAAATATGTTTGGTTTTGGTTAGGAAAATAATGGAATGGAATTAGGAGATGACTGTAATGTTATATAAGCAGATTTGAAGCAGTTATGGAAAATATTAGATTTGTTAAATGTGGATGTGAGGTCGCAGCTATTAGAGAGGTGGAGAGAACGGTAGCCTGCCCTGTGGGTTCTGGAGTCAACCTTCCTGGGCTCCAACCCTCAACGCCCTTCTACTTATGAAATGGGGGACTTTGGCCAGTTACTTCACTTGGTGCCTCAATTTCATCATCTGTAAAATGAAGAAAAGAAGTAACCTCATAAAGCTGTTGTAAAGATTGAAATGCATTTTATTTTACACATATAATGTGTAATTGCTTATTGAAAGCTATTATTATCTCTGTGTTTTTCACATGATTGAAATATCTCTTGTTAAATAGAGAAATCAAAAAAAATGAAAGAGAATGAGTATGTAAAATTATAATAAGTCTGCAAATTGTAATAAAGATCGTTTTCACCAAAACCTAAATTAAAATTACTGATCAAAATGCCCTTTTTGGCATATCAAGAAGTTTTTAAAGCCTCAGTATTAAAGTTAACAGAGAAAATCTCATGAACATTAGATCTACTTTTTTCACATTTATGACAGTAAAATGATCCACATAGAATGATCCATAGAGAATGAGTTTTGTGTGGATACATGCTTGCAAAGGGATTCGCACTTATTCTCTTATCTTGTCATTTAGAAACAAAGACAGACACTCTAAAATCAAATCAGTTTTTTATAGAACTAGGTGCAAGGTGTTGAAACATCAAATAAAAAACAGAATTTTTCCCATTTTTGATTCTGCAACACATAGATAAAATTTAATGTACATTTTCATGTTTAGTTGTTTTTCAAAAAAACCCCATGAAAATTAAAATTTTTATTAGTTGACAAATCATGCCTTTCCTTATTAGGATGTGTCACATATAAATGGCAAATGGCAATTTTTCAATAGGTGTTAAAAGCAAGCTGGCTTTCTCTGAGAAGTTTTGGAGAATCATTAGTCGTGGATGGATCAGTGCCTGTTGCAGTGCATCCTGAATCATACTTCCGTAGAGCTCGCCAGGAAATAAGCAGGCATTTTTGTTTGTTTGTGTTTTGGACATAGGTTTCTGGAATGAGAGGACTGGCCGCCCTTGGGAGCATTGCCTTGGCACTCTTGCCTGAAACACTGGCTCATGTCTTTTCGGTGGCATTCTTTATGTGTGCCTGTAATAGCCCCTCACCGTGAGTCCCAGTGGCAGTTCCTCGTACTTCAGTTTCAGTTGCTTTCCAGTTGTCTCTGAGAACCTCCCAAAGTCATGTTCGGGTAGAGCATACAGCCTATATTTACGCCCAGGTGTACCATCTGTATTTGATGAATACTTCTACTTTTTTTATGTACTTAATGTGAGATAGTAAGTTAATGACATTATTATTGCCTATGTAGATATTTTTAAATGTAGTTTAAATGATTTTTATTAATATACCATGATGAGAGATATAATCTATGAAAATACTTTCTCCATTTTCAATTTTAAGTTATTGAAAATAGCTTGTAAGTATCTATTTCCGAGTCCATTAGCTTTTTGGAATTCTAGATTTGCAGTCGCTAAACTGTTCCAGTACTGCCACTTTACAGGTGAAACCTGAAGCCCAGAGAGAAGAAACCAGCTCATTGAACAAATGTGTTTACATCCTACATTGTATTTGTGGGTACTCTGCTAAGTACTGAACATGTTGCAATGGATAAAGATAACATGACTTCACCCTCATGGATGCTACCATCTAGAGCAGGAAATAGACATGAAACTAACAAAGAAAAATAAGTATCTAATTACAAATTGGGATAAGTATTATGAAGGTGGAAACATAGTGTTGACAGAAAATGTGAATATTAATATGAAGGCAGATTTAGATTGTGGGGCTAGGCAAGACCTGTATGAAGTTCTATTTAAGCTGATACTTGAATTTATCTTATGGAGAAGTCAATCTAGGCGGAGGGAAATGCTTGTGTAATGATCTTAGGTCTGAAGAGAAAGAAGGCATGTGTGCCTAGAGCTTAGTGAGTTTGCGGGAGAGTCAATTTAGATGATGATGGATAGACAGGAGCCAGATGGTAGAAAGCTCTCCAGGACATGCTAAGGGTTTGATGTTTTATTGTAAATGAAAATGGAAAGCTATTAAATGATTTCAGCAAGAGAGTGACATGATCCAATTTATTTGTAAAATATCTTCACTGTGGTGTGGTTTGGAAGGGGAATAGGGTAAGAGGGTTAGTGAGGAGGCTGTTGGAGGAATCTAGCCAGGAGTTGTTGGTGGCCTGGACAAAGGTGGTGACAGTGGGGGTGGAGAGGACCAAACAGTTGCCACTAGACTCCAGATGTCAGGGTCCCCTAGACATGCTTCCCACAGCACCACACTGCCTGGACTAAACTTGCCACTGAATTTATGCAGATTGATGTGCTTTTGGAGCTACAAATTTTTCTTTTGCAGAAACTATCATTACCTCTTCAGCTCACTTTGGTTGATGCTGCAAATTTTTCTTGGTGAATGCTATAAAAAAAAGATGATAGATTAAGATCACATTTTATAACAATAGCGCTTTACCTGCAGGTAATTTCGATCTTCGGTGTGTGAGGGAATTCCCCAGGCTTGCCAACCTGGATGAGCGGTTCTCCTTAGAGATGCAGGACAGTTTGAGGACAGGTCCAACGTGGCGCAGCTCCTCTGATCTCAGGGAACTGTCATACCTGTGCTCACCCCGATAACCTGTCCTGTTCATTTATTTCTGGAGCCGAAACATGCGTCTGTGAAAAAAGGGCCTTAAGCCCAACGGAAAAGATTTTTTCTATGCTCAGTGAGGATTGTTTTTTACAAAAAAATTTTTGTATGCATAGAAGTGTCTACACATTTCCTCCTTTTTTTTGCTCCAGGAGGCCAAAAGCCGTGGCTTCATTTAGTTTAATGTTTATTCCCAGCCTCTTGCTTCATAGGGTTTCTACCATTTTTGTGGGCCAGTCACAGTTAAGGAAGAAGGGAGAAATAGCGTGTTCGGCTTCTTGAAGAGACAATTGGTGATTGGCAATTGGAAGGCGTGGAGAGCAGAGGGATCTGGTTCTACACTTGGTTCTGGAACATACAATTAAGTCACTGTGATTGCTCTGTGATTTAGAGCAAGTGACTTAACCTCTGTAAGCCTCAGTTTCCACTTTATAAAAAAAGGCCCAATGATAGGGCCTGATTTAAGTTATTTCTGTGAGACTTCAGAGAGATAATCCACATAAAGTCCCTCTGGTGTGGTAAATGCTTGGCAAATGTGGCCCGTGAATAATAAAACTCAGGAGAATTTGCCTGCTGCTACGGCTCCCGACCATGGGTCTTCATATCCACATTACTTCTGTCTGAAAGTTAAGTCTACCACACACGCACGGCCATTGCCTGGTCATGTTACACACTGTCCTGTGCATTCTTTGTTTGAATTAAATTTATTGGGGTGATATTGGTTAACAAAACTATATAGATTTCAAGTGTGTAATTCTGGGATACATCATCTGTATATTGCACTGTGTGCCCACCACAAAGCCAAGTTTTCCATCACCATACATTTGGCCCCCTTTACCTCCACCCCCCATCGTGTGGTCATAATTCCTTAGAAGGGCCTTCAGAAGCAGGACCTGTTCACTCAAACGATTTCACAAGAAGCAAACTGTACCTATGCATGAAGAAATGAAGTATCTTCCTGGATACCATACAGCTAGTTTGGGTCAAGGCCAGGATCCTTCCGGGAAGTCTGAGACATTTTGTTTTAAGGGGCACAGGCAGAAGGAGCGTGGTGTACGAAAGAGCCCTGACTCCGGGGCTTGGAAGACGAATGCCAAGGGGTTCACCCTCGTGCTGCTCTGTGCCTTCGTCTGTACGATGAGCGTGGACTTAGATCATTCTGAGTGGCTTTTCTGGTTCTAAACTCTTAATATTCTAGGATTATCTTCATGTTTGAAATATCTTGTGTCCTGCATTCTCCGGAGCTCAGTCTTGAGTGGACTGGGAGGCACTGTTCATTCCAGGTCTACTTCCCCGGGTGATACTCTGAGACAGACCAAAGAGCTGTGTCTCAGTGAGGCTGGCTGGAATCAACAGCCTCTTCATGAACAGAAATCATTAGAATGGCAAAAAAAATAATTTGGCTTTCTGAGAATGCTTATATTAAGCTTTCTTCGGTCTACATTTCAATTACATTCTACATTTAACCGGGTCTTCCTTCCTTAGAAGCCTAATGATTGATTTGGATTTAAGGACGAAGAGGTTGCACATTTCCTGGAACTGAAAGGGGTCGACACATCATGTCATCTACAAAGCACTGCCAAGCACAGTGAGTCCTCAGGCTGACGTCTTCCCTGCACCCTCATTACCACTGCCCACCCAAGGACCTTGTGATGTGTGACAGCTTCTCAAGTGGCTTCCATGACCACAGTACCACCCACTCTAATTCTCTATCTCTATTGTTACATAATCAGGCTTTCTAAAGTACTCCAGTCCTGCTGTGTCCCCAGACTTAAGAGCCTTTAATGTTTTCCCATTGCCTAATGCAGTGGTGCCCAAGGCTTCTCCTACCTGAAGCGGGTGAGACAAGACAATCTGTGGAAAGAAACTATTTTAATTTTTCTTTATGCTTAGTATTAGTCTCATTTAAACATTTCAACTTTGATTTATGCATATAATGTGTACAATATATGAAGTAATGCATACACACAATTTATAAATATATAAATATACCTATACAAAGGTGATAGATTTAAATGTTTTTACAGATAGAGATGAATGATTATAATAGTTTGGAGATCATTGGTTTAAAGGATAAAGTAAAACTTACTAGATTTGCTTAAGACTTCTTAAGTGTTCTGGACCCATATTTCTTTTCTGCTGTCACCTCCAGCCACTAGGTGTACCCTTTACCCCTTTATATCCCCACACTGACCATACCTGTGTGCTTGCCCAGTCCCCCTGGGCCACTGTTTCTGCTGATGCTGCTCAAAGCAACCCCCCACCTGTTTATTAAGGTGAAGTGTAAATTGTCGCTTCATCATCAAAGCCTTTCTTAACTGCCTCTTGTCCCAGAACCTACCATCCCCCGTAAAATTAGCATCACTGCTCTGCTCCGTGATTCCACGGCATTTTGTGGGTTCCTCTATGACAGCACTTTTCCTGTTCCCTGCTCTAATGATTGGTTGTGTATGTGTCTCCCTGATGAGGCTGTGGTGCCTTCCAGGCAGGAACTGCGTCTAACTCATCTTCGTCCCCAGCACCGAGTGAATGTCAGAAGTCAATAAATGGTGTTTGAGTTATTTTAAATTTTTATGAGCATCTTATAGAGAAGAAGCTGGGAGAGAGGGAAGCAAATGGTATGAGGAATAAAATTGGCTCAGTATAAAGATCCCATCCTTATCAGCATTGCACATCCTAGCTCAATTTCCCTGCCCTGCTTCCCCCCTGCTCAGAGGGCTTCAGTGATGCCGATCCTCTGAGAAAGCATGTCCTTTCTTTCCACTTAGCTTCGAGGCAGCATGAAGGTTAAGAATTGCCTGCCTCAAGGTCACTTGATTCCCGTTGAAGTGCGAGGCAACTCAGGGCTTTGGAAACTGCAGTTTATGAAGGATGCCGCTGTGCTTGTCAGACTGTTCAGTGTGGAGCGGCAGAGACTGAGAAGGGAAGAAAATGCATTGAAGGCCAGAGGCATTATATTAAAAGGCTGTAACAGCTTCCTTACAAATGAGGAGCTCCTCTGAAAGTCACAGGTGACAGTGAAAAATACCAGTTATAACTTATCTACTTTCTTTCAACATATGAGCACTCCTCACCTACCCTGCGCCTGGTACTGTGTTTGTGCCGGGAGGGAATGATGAATAATTCAAGGTCCCTGCCCTTGAGGAGCTCATAGTTCCCAGCAGAGACAGCCGCATAAGCAAGCAGCTGTAACAGTGTGGGGAGTCCTCTCCTAACCTGTGCACAGGGAGATCTGCAGAGGGAGTGATGGATTCTCCCTCAGGGTGTTGGGGAAGGCCCTGTGGAAGAAAGAGGAGCTCAGAAGACTGAGGAGCTCTGGGCAGAGGGGGAAGGCGGCGGTTGTGAGTTTCAGGGGAAGGGAATGCATCAGCAAGGGTCTGGAGCAAGCATCGTAAGCTCTCTGGAGCGGGCCTTCAGTAAATATCTCAGGCTTTGCGGAGTGTAGGGCCTCTTGCAACTACTCATCTCTGTTGTAGCATGAAAGTAGCCAGTGCATGAATGAATGGGCCTGGCTGTGCTCCAATAAAACTTTATTTACAAAATTGGCAGCAGTAGGGCTGGAGTTTGCCAATTTCTGGTCTGGAGGAAGGTTCCTCAGAGAGCCTCTAATCCTATGGTTCCTAATCTTTTCAAGTATTAGGATTACTTTGCACTTGCTGTTCCCTGCCCCTGGCCTGCTCTTCTTTTACATATCCCCTGTGGCTGGCTCCCTCTCTTCATTCAGATCTCTGTGATGTCATCGTCTAACTACTCTGTCCACAATAGCACTTGCATCCCTCTGTGCTCTTTTTTCATTGCCTTAGTTTTTATCAAAGCACTTATACTAAACCTGCTTACATATTAAATGTATCTGTTTACTCTCTGTCTTTCCTAATAGAATGTAAGCCTACATTCTTACATTCAGAGAATATCTTGCTCTCTGTTGTATTCAGTGGTGTGCTCTGGCTGATTAAGCTCGCTTCTTCCCAGCTCCAACTCTGCCTTCAGTGATGCCAAGTAGTAGTTTTAAATCAGCCATGGTGGGTGTGTTTGCGCCATGGGAATGAGTCCCATGGAAATCCGGTTGGAGGCATTCTTTTCCTCCCTCCCTCCATCCCTCCCTTTCTCTTTCCCTTTCTTTTTTTCTTTTTCTTTCTTTGACAGCTAGTTTAATAGCACACCACTGAGCCCCTGTGCCTAGAGGAATAATATCCACAAAGGCAGTGTTCAATAAATACTTGTTTTTTGAATGAAATGTACTATTAGTGTCTGTTGGTTGAAAAACTGCTCAGATAGATAGATGCAATTATTAGTACTTTACAAAGATTTCTATGGCTCCTTGCAGGTAAGTCACTGCTGGTGGTATCTGTCACCTTTATTTGATGGATGCAGAGACTGAGGACTCAGACAGGATGTGACTCTCTTTACTCCACATTGCGGATTCTGCTAGGCCAGGTGACCTGTCTCCTGCCTTATGTGTTCCGTTCCTCAAGGTGCTCCTTTCCGTATACCCACTGCAGTCTACTGGATGAATGAAGGGCCTCAGGCCTACATGTCTTTTTCTAAACAGCATGTATTTTTAATGAATTCCTGTAGCTTAGTGTGGTGGTGATTTTTGTATTGTATTCAAAAGCCCAGAAAAGTTCTGTCCTCTTTCAAATGTCTTACTGTATCCCATTTCTCCTGATTTGTCTGGGACTTTGATTTATGGGGTGTAAATGTGCTGTCGTTTATATCCTTTAGCCAGAAAGGTATCTGTTTATAGACAATTTCTAACCCTAACAGTCTAATTTTGAAATCTGCCTCGCTTGAGGCCCCAGCAGCACTTGACAAGAATCCCTGGGACAACCTCCGCCATCTCGGTCCCTTTAAGTGGGCAACAGTAAACCTTCATTCTGAGAGTCCTCTGTCAGTCCATGGAGGCCGGTCATTGAATTACTCCACATTCATGGTCAGGAGTTCCAAAGATCTTTGTATTTTAAGGATGCCTGGTTAACATCTTTTCAGTTCTCTGTCCTAAACACAAACTGAAAACCAGAAAAGTGAACTTGTATTCAGTGGGCCATCTGGTTTATCCTAAAGTTTTCCAGAACCTCAGTGTTGGAGAGGACCTTGCGTGGTCTTGCAGAATGCCTTGTCCTTTGGAGACACCCATGATTTTCTAGCTGTTCTGACCTGCAGTTTTCCTGCTTTTCCCTGTTTGCTCCTGTCAAGTGGTAGAGAACCCACTCTTTCCTTAGACAGCCTGTTCTCTCTTTAAGTACAATTTACAGAAATTTCTGTTTTACCTGCCTTCCAGTAACTTTCACCCTTTGGCCCTAGTTCTGCTCCTATGTAGCCACATGGGCCAAATTGACTGCTGCTTCTGTCTGCTCTCAAGAAAGTAGGGACAGCTCTCATGTGCTCTGAGCCCTCCCTTCTCTGGGCTGCTTACATGGGGTTCATTCAGTCAGTCTTCATATGAGAGTCCTTAGTAGCATCTTCATTTGGCTCTCTTTCCTCTAGCCAAGTTCCAGTTTTGCCAGTATCCTTCTTAAAGTGATCAAACAGTGCTGGAGAGTTGCTAGGACCATAGATGTTTAAGCTAGATCTTTTCTCTTCATTTACTCATTCTGTAATCTTGCATGATGTAGGTTTTCTGAGTCTCAATAACCTCAACTGAACGATGAAAAAAAGTACCTTGCACATTCAGTTGTAAAACTGTAGTAAAATCATCAGGGGAGTGTACAAAGTAGATATACAAAGTAGATGGGTTCAAAATATGGCCTTTGTTTTCATGGTAAGTACTACTAATTCTCTGGATATGGCTTCCATCACAAAGTTGGGATCACTGCTACATTTTTGATTTTAGATTGGAGTCTACATGGGGGCATTTTCTCTAAGTTTGGGTGCAATTCTGCACAGGTTCCCAGAATCCTTTTTCTTTATCTCCCTCACACTCCAATAACTCATGCACACCTGGGTACTCCTCCCCCTCCTCTCTTCTCTGCCTTGTTTCCCGCTGTCCCCTGGCTGGCACAGGATACCTATCACATATTCACACTCACTTTGGGCCTCAGTTTTTCTGTTTTCTGTCTTTGATGTTGATGCTGAAAGGTATTTTGATGAAGGAAGATATTGGTTTTCAAGGTACTTTCCAATTTTAAATTTTATTTTATTGTCTGCAATCTGGTATTCATCCTCAGATGTGATCGGGGCCCCTGAGGTCCAACTCTGTTCTGGGTTTCCACTGTGTAACCAGGTGACTGCCCCATAGCACTGTACTGTAAGCCAGCAGAAATGTCTGGAAGGCTGCTTCTGGTCTCAGCTTTTTGAAAGTGGCTTGGAATTCAAACATTTTGTTGAAATTGCCTGTTATCCACAGGGGAAGCAGTGCTGAACATGAGTTCTTATCCTTTTTTAATTTTTTAATTAGAGTTTACATTCAGTGTTATTTTATATTAGTTTCAGGTATACAGAATAGTGGTTAGACAGTTACATAATTTATGAAGTAATCCCCCCGATAATTGTAATTCCCACCTGGCACCATATATATTGTAGTTTTAAAAATATTATTAACTGTATTTCCTATGCTATACTTTACATCCTTATGACTCTTTTGTAACTACCAATTTGTACCTCCCAGTCTCCTTTTTCATCCAGCTGCCTGACACCCTTCCCATCTGACAACCATCTGTTTTCTGAGTTTATGAGTTTGTTTCTTTTTTGTTCATTTATTATGTTCTTCAGATGCCATGCACAAGTGAAATCATGTTATTTGTCTTTGTCTGTCTGATTTATTTCACTTAGCATAATACCCTTCAGACCTATCCATGCTTTCACAAATGGCAAGATTTCATTCTTCTTTATGGCCAAGTAATATTCCATTGTATATATGTCCCACCTCTTTATCCATTCTTCAGTTGATGGTCACTTGAGTTGCTTCCATATCATGACTGTTATGAACAATGCTGCAATAAACATAGGGATGCATATATATTTTTGAATTAGTGTTTCGGATTTCTTCAGATATATACTGGAAGTGGGATCACTGAGTCCTAAGATAGTTCTATTTTTAATATTTTGAGGAACTTCCATATTGCTTGCCATAGTGGTTGCACAAATTTCCAATTCTACCAACAGTGGGTGAGGGTTCCTTTTTTCTACACCCTCACCAGCACTTGTTTGTGATTTATTACTAATAGCCATTCTAATAGGTATAAGGTAATATCTTATTGTGGATTTAATTTGCATTTTTCTGATGTTTAGTTTTGAGCATTTTTATATATCTTCATATGTCTTTCACTTGGCCACATCTCTACGTCCTCTTTGAAGAAGTGTCTATTCAGGTCCTTTGCCCAGTTTTTCATTGAGTTGTTAGATTTTTGATGTTGAATTGTATGAGTTCTTTATATAGTTTAAATATTAACCCCTTATTGGATATATCATTGGCAAATATCTTCTTTCATTCAGTACGCTGTCTTTTTGTTTTGTTGATGGTTTCCTTTGCTGTGCAAAGCTTTTTGGTTTGATCCAGTCCCATTTGTTTATTAATTTTTGGGGTTTTTTTTGCTCAAGAAGTTATATCAGGAAAAATATTACTAAGAGAAATGTCAGAGAGGTTACTGCCTATGTTTTCTTTGAGAAGTCTTTTGATTTTGAATCTTACATTTAAATCTTTAATCTATTTTGACCTTATTCTTCTATATGATGGGAAAAGGTGGTCTAGTATAATCTATCTGGTTTTTCCAACACCATTTACGGAATAGACTGCCTTTACACTATTGCATGTTCTTGCCTCCTTTGTCATGGATTAATTGGCCATATAAGAAAGGATTTATTTCTGGGGTTCTATTCTGTTCCATTGACCCCTATGTCTGTTTTTATGCTAGGACCATGCTGTTTTGATTATTATGGCCTTATTGTATAATAATTTGTTGTATAGTGTGATACTTCCAACTTTGTTCTTCTTTCTCAAGATTGCTGTGTCTATCTGGGGTCTTTTGTGGTTCCATATAAATTTTGGATTATTTGTTTTAGTCTATGAAAAAAGTCATTGGTATTTTTATATGGATGGCATTGAATCTATAGATTACTATGGATAGTATGAACATTTTAACAATGTTAATTTCTCTTAACCATGAACAAGGTATGTTCTTCAATTTATTTTTTTCTTTAATTTCTTCCTTTAATGTCTTGCATTCTTGCATGTATAGGTCTTTTACCTCCTTGGTCAACTTTGTCCCTAGGATTTCTTTTTGATATACTTTAAATGAGATTGTTTCCTTAATTTACCTTTCTGATAGTTCGTTATTGGTATATAAAAATTGCAGTTGATTTATAAATATTAATTTTGCATTCTCCTACTTTACTGAAATCATGTATCAGTTCTAGTCACTATTTACTAGCATCTTTAGGGTTCTCTGTGTACAGTATCATGTCATCTGCAAATAATGACAGTTTTACTTCTTCCTTCCTAGTTTGGATACATTTTCATTTTTTTTCTTGTTTGATTGCTATGGCTAGGACTTCCAATACTATGAGTTCTTATCCTTTTTTTTTTCCACCCATTTTCTCTGAGGATAAAATATCTTACTAGCTTTTATGGTTCTTTAAAATTTTACATTGGTTTTATATTTACAGGAAAGTTAAGGTAGTACACAGAATCCCCTATATTCTACACCATTTTTCTTTTTCATATTAGCATCTTACATTAGTTTGGTATCACATCATATCAAAGGCACATACTATCAACATGATTTATGATTGTTGATATTAACATTGATCATGTGACTGAGGTAGTGTTTTGCTTGTCAGATTTCTCTACTGTAAAGTTACTCCCCTCCCTTCTGCCCCCTTTTTACATTGTATCTTAGGAAGGAAGTCACTATGTACAACGGATCCACAGTTATTTCTTAGTCATCTGATTATTCGAGGTAGATATTTATGATGGCAGTCTTTTCTTCACCAGTGTATTAGGGTCCAGAATCCTTCTGTTTTGCTGACATCCCATAGAGCTTTTTCATCTAAATCCAGCCAATGTTAAGGAAAAGAAAAGTTTAAGAAGAATGTTTGCTTTTAAAATCCATGGCCTGAAAATGGCACACATAACTTTCACTTAAATTCCATGTGACACTTAATTCATCTGCCAAACCTAACTGCAAGGAAGGCTAAGACATATGGTCTAGCTGGGTGCCTAGGAAAAAGAGGAAATTAATTTGGGAGACAAGCTAACAGTATTTGCTATACCACTTCAGAATACAAAAGGTAACAAGTCACCGCCCCACCCATCTAATAATACAGCTATCGATTAATTAAAAAAAAGTAAAAATAATGAAAAAACATAATCTTAGAATCCAGGAGAATCATATAAATTTAAAAAATCTTAATAAAACTTTTATTTCATTGACCCTATTTTTCTTATTCCACTGTTAACCTGTGAACATCTGTTGAGAGCAGTCACTTGCCTGCACGTCAGCACTGAGAATTTCTGCCATAGATTACACTATTCCAGACTCTGCATCATTCCCAGAGTCTACCATGCTGGTTTTTGGGCCTTCCTCCATTGTTTTTATGTCTGGAATGCCCTTTCTCCCCTTCTCTGTTTATTTTATTTTTTGCCTGTGAAAATTCTACTCACTCTTCAGGTGACAGATGAGGTGCTCAAGACAGGATTATTCCCGTTCTCCTCGGTGCCATCATGTCACGTTGCTTCTATCCATCATTTACCAGTCACCCCACACTAGTATTATATATAAATATGTTTCATGCATCACCCTGGGTTCTCCCTGAGGACAGCCACGTTTTATTAATTAGATCCCTACACATTATCTGACAAATAAAATGCATGTTTGTTGAATGCACCCAGGATACTAGATGTGTCAAATTTGGTCTAATTTTGACCCCCTTCCTTTAATATACAACAAAACATGTCCCCCCAGTTATAAAATTTGATCCTCATGTATGGTCATTAAGCCTTCATAGAAAAGGTGATCTTGAGCTGAGCTGAGAAAGGTTGGTATGGTTTGACAGAGGAGATTAAGGGTACAGACCTGTCAGGCAGGCGATACTGTTTTCTATGACACCTCCTAGGTTCAGGACATTTGTTCAACGGATGGTCAGTTCTCCTTTGAAACATCTGTAGTGCAAGACATTCACTTTCATCGATCATCACATAATTAGAACTCAAACTTGGAACTTGTTCTGGCATTGCTCTTGGGTGGTGGGGGATGGTATAAAAGCCTAATGCTCATTATCTTGAACAGGAGTAACCAACCTGAATTCCCAGGGCTCCAATGGCCGGGGTGGAGTGCAGAGAGCTTCACCATAGCAAAAGAAGTGTTTAATTACAGTTACAGAAGATCACGAAAAAACAAACAATCATTTGCAGGTGTTAATGACTCATTACTAACCAAAATATAAGTTCTTAAAGTGACCTTATCAAGCTGATTAGAGAGAAAATATGAATTATAAAACAGTTGTCCCTTTCATTCTATCCTTCTCTAGCCTCTACTCTTTACCTTCTGTTTACTTCAGTGACTTTACAATCTCATTATTTTCTTAAAGCAGAAATCAAAAGACATAGAGTCTGTTCAAAGAAGGCTCCTTTTATATTATGTTTCCTCAATTTTCACGGTTGAAAAATTATATCTTAATTAGGTTTATAATCATATGGGGTTTTGCAGTTCATACTATCACACATATTTATTTATTTTAAATTCTCAATGATTAGAGTTAGCATAGGAATTATTTTTCCCTTATATAGATGTGGAAACTGAGGCTTAGATGTTCAATGACTTTCTCAGGACCACTCAGCAATCATGGTGCACAGCTGGGTCTTCTGATTGCACATTGAGAGCTACGTGTGCCATTGCAGGACCTGCACGTCAGTTAGCCTCATGGCAGAGGCACGTGTGTTCTTCTCATTTCCCCTGATTGTGAAAGTGATTCTCATTTACGATCCTCAAGTCTTTATGGAGGAGGTGACGTTGAGCTGAGCCTGGAAAAGTTGGTAAGGTTTGATAGCTGGTACTTGGGGTATAGGATGTGTTTTTGGTGAGTTTACCTAGCTCCATGCTCTTCCAATGTGTCCCTAGTGTGTCAGATTGAGTGGTGACCCATGAAAGCAACAAGTTGAAGATGCATTCATTCATTGATTTCTGCCACCACTCAGGGCAGAGGATTCTAATGTACTCAAAGTCAATAGTGACTCATAGAAGGAACCTAGAGTTCATTTAGTTTAACTTCTAGATATTATTGATGAGGAAATTAAGGGACACAAATTAAATTAATTGAATTTAACTTACAAAGATAATTATAGTTATCAATCAGAATGCCAAATTCTCAGTTTAGGTCTTTTTATAAGCCTCCTTCCTCATTCCCAATTTTAAGGCATCTTTTCTGCTTCCTAGGATTGCTTGAAAAAGACATGTTTATATAGATAGGCATTGCCTCATGTCCCCAAATATACATGATCATGTCATATGTACAAAAGGCTAACTATAGCCAAATGTTGTAGGGAACAGATCCATTCCCAGTGAGTTAAATTCATCGAATCCCTAACTAGAATTCTTATTTAGACCTAAACATGAGTAAATATGTCCAACCTAATATACAGTGCCTAGCATGTTGCTTGACAGAAAAATAGATTCAGAGTGAAAATTAGCTGCAAAGATGGGTAAAGGAATGAAATGGACTGTCAGTTGTAATTCAGTGATTTTCCTTTTGAGGATAACATGTTGCTACTTCAGCAATCATATGATTTCTATCTTTGCCTCAGTTTTTATCATGAGAAGCATATTTTTTGTTCTCATTTGTATGAACTATTTAGGGCTATCAATGCACTAGAATAGTGTAATTTTTGTTCAACACTGAAGTAGAGACAAAGATGGTAGTGATGCTATAGAAAATAGCTGTTTCTGGAAGCCATCACCCCAGTGAGAAAGCTTTAAATATTTATTTTAGCCAATGTACAAAAATTGAAATGTAGTATACAAAGTTCAGTTTGATGGTAGTAGTAAGTAGAGAGTTTTTAAGAGCTGAGGACCACTTCTATTTTGAAACAGAGAAATATGCATGAATTGATTTACTTCAGGGCTGCAAAATTGACTTTGTAGTACTGGAGCTCCTCTCCAGGGCGGCGTTTACTGAAGGTGAAATCTGTTTCCACATTTCCAGTGACATCTCACGGCCATCAGTTTTGCTCTTTCCTGTGGTTCTCTTCCAAGTCATTCTTTCTGGCTGAACTTGACCAGAATTTCAAAACCCGGAAGTTTCTGATGGATAGTTGACATTCAGCAGAAATTGAAGTCTTCCAAGGGCTGATTATCACTGCTGGAAGCTTAAGAATTACAGTGGCAGTTTGGTCTAAACAGTGATTCTGGAATGGGACCATAAACTTTCAGTCAGACACTAGATACACGATAGAGAGAAATAATTCACTTTTTAGTATGCCTCTGTATTCTGCTAACCATAATTAGCTTTTATTTATTTACATTTGGTTTATTGCTGCATAGTATTATGGCTGTCTCTTAAAGGAAAACGAAACTAAAGATATGGTACTGAAAGGCCCCCTGTCCAAATACTTATTTTAATCTTTAAGCCATTAGCATTTATGCATTTACTTAGAGGATGTTTCCGACAATTTGCAAGTGTGCATTTTTATAAACAAAATACAAATGTGAGTAATCATTTGTTTTTGTTTTTCAGAACCCCAGCTGAAAGGAATCGTGACAAGGTTATTCAGCCAGCAGGGATATTTCCTGCAGATGCACCCAGATGGCACCATTGATGGGACCAAGGACGAAAACAGCGACTACAGTAAGCAACTTTAGAGCCTTGCAGTGCAATTGCAGTGAGACGTTTGCCCTGTGTATCATAGACTTCAACATGGCCAGGCTGCCTCTTAAACTACTTAACTACAAGTAAACTGGTGTCTTTTCCTTTATTTTTATTGCTGGGATTCCCAATAGCTCAGAGACAATAAGGGAGCAATGTTATGTACTACATGAGAAGTTAGGAGGCTTGAAGGAGTTCAGTTGGTTACAGGACAAGAATAGCCTTCTGTCCCAGTCAGGGTGGTCAGGGTGATGAGAAATATTCGTAGGAACAAGGTGCAGACTTTACAGCACAAGATGGTGTTTTTAATCCTACAACAAAATAGTCAAAATGTTAAACTAATTCATAGAGCATCATTTCTGGTAGATAAAAATTACTTCTTAAGGTAAACATTGAATACATACATATGTATATTACATATTATTTTATTTGGATTTAGGAAAAATTGTTAGTTTTAAAAGAAAATATATATTAAAATAGTATGATGATGTTTTATAGCACATATAATAATAATAGGATAATTAAGATTGATAAACCTAAAATTTTGTTTATAATTTTCATTATAAAATGCCAAATATTAAATATTAAATAATATTAATATTATTAATAATATCCATGGAAATAGTTTTTAATTAATTTAACTAAGGCGTTGACAAGTTCAATAACTCAACAAAATCATCAAGGTATGATAGAGTATATTTGCATTTTGGAAGAATTTTGAATATAAACCTCAGTACCAAGAATGATCACTCTCATCGTACCTTTCATTTTCTGCCTAATGGTGTGAATAAACAAGGGAAATTTTGTGTTGTTCTAAAATTATGTGGTGTGCCATACTGTGTTCTAAAGTTTGTATTTATTCCTAGATCTTTAGTGTTGAGTGCATAGTAAATGCTCATTAAGTGTATGTCCAGTTGAATTGTCTTGTGATGGATAGGATTTTGTGATCACAAAGACAATCTACCAAAAGGGAGATTGCATAAGGTAATCTAAGAAGCCTGATATTTTATGGTGAAATATCCTTTCAATTAAAAATAAAGATGTGTGGAAAGATATACAATTCCTAAAGTGTGAAAATGCTCTAGTCCACCCCTTCTAAATTATTCTTTGTTCACTTAATATTACACATTACAAAATATGAATTACAGTAAAGAAAAGATTGTATTATGAAAAATTTCATTCCAGTTTTCTGAAAAGTAGTTGATTAGCTTATTGTGGTTTGCATTGTTGGTGTGTGTTTATGGGAATGTATTCTTTAAATGATTCACATTTTCAACTGAGTACAGAGAATGAGGATGGTTTTCCTTCCATGTAGGATTTCCATTTTTGCATCTGCACGAGTGTGGATTTAGTAAAGCAACAAGTATAGATGGAAAGAACCAGGGAAATTGCTAAGCTGTGTCACCCATGCTATCTCTGAGGAATCTCTTGGTTTTAGTTTATTTTTCTATAAAATGAGGTTGCTGGACATGATGACATTAATATCATCTAGCACCATCCACCCCACTTAAAAGAAAAAGATTGAAAAATTATAAATTGATGACAATAGGTTCAATCCCTAAGTAAGCCAAGTGGCCATACTCAGTTCCACAGAATGCAACTGTAACTCAGACCACTGCCCAGCCAATGTGTGACGTGTGTCATAGAGCAGGGGGAGAAGGCTGGGGTGAAGGTGTGGGGTCATCTACGACAAATCCTTTCTTTACTGTTGTTAGAAATATAGTTGCCAGTACCTTCTCTGCTGACACTGGGTCCATGGCTAATGTAAATCCATGCTCACATATATATGCATAAATGATACACAAGTTCTTACATACAAGGGGGGACAAATTAGGTTTATAGTTGTTCATGTAGAAAATAATACAGTATTAATAAATTAATAATATAAGAATAAACTCTAAGTTTCATGTACTCCCAACCATAAACCTACTTTTGTTCCACCCTGTATGTGTAATAAAATATATTTTTATGCATAACAGTGTTGTCATAACACACATATATACATTGAGGGTGATATATTTTGTCAAATATTTTTTGAAATTGTCTAAATTTACACATTTAAAATATTTTTATTCAGATGAACTACTACACACACTTTTTGACATTTTGGTATTAAAAATAGTTCAGTTGTACAAAACAATAAGACTAGGATAAAATCATCTGGATACCTAACCTTTGGCTTAACATTTAGTCAGAACTGTCAGCACAAAAAAAAAAAACTGTCAGCACAGTTACAGCCTGTGTGTGTTGCCCCAGGCGGAGTCCTGCTTTCCTTCAGTACCAGGTGTGAGAGCTCTCCGGCATTAGGTGTTTATGTCCATGCTCTTTTAAAAATACATGTCTTCACATATGTACACTTAAATCATTCATACTACTTTTGCATGTTTTGAAATGTTTTATAAGTGAGGGCATTACTGTACTTAAATTTTACATACTTTTCTTCCCCACTATTATGGTTATTAGATGTATTATGGTTATATATGTGCTTTATACTACTTATTTTCATTTATGTAGAGTAACCCAGTGCATGAATATACCCAATGTATTTATCCATTCTCTTTTTGGTGGATAATCATCATTTCTATTTTAGGGGAATTACCAACAGTACTGCCAAGATATTTCTTATAAAATTACACATTTCACCTTGGCTCTCTTTATTCTGGTACCCTACTTTTTTCTATTCATAGCTCTAATCACTTCCTGGCATGTATATATTTTTGCTGTTTGTTTATTTCTGATCTTTCTCCCAGAAGAATGTAAGTTCCATGAATGAAGAAATTTTGTTCTGATCTTTGATATATCTTTAGAACCTAGAGTGATCTCTGATATATAGTAAGTACTCAACAAAAATGGAACAAGTGAATGAATGTCTCATTGTATGGCTATGCAAAAGTTGATGCAGGTCATTGGCTAAATACTCTTCCTACCCACGTATTCTTTTAACCTTTTCTTTTGAAATAACTTTAGGCTTCAGAACAATTACAAAGTAATGCAGGTAATTCCTGTGTACTCTTCACCAAATCTCCCTCATTTATGTAACAACAGCATAACTGTCAAAAGCAGGGAATTAATATTGCTACAATACTGTTAACTGAACTTAGACTCTTCAGATTTCACCAGTTTTTTTTGACTAATGTACTTTTATATAGTCACCCCTTCCAATATTTTCACTAAAAATTTTTCAATGAAAACAAATAATTTTTTATACATTTTCTGAGTGGGGATTTAAAACATCAGAGAAGGATTTAAATTCTACTCAATTTTTTAACAGAAAATTATAAGCCTCTACAATGTTAAAATGCATTTTCTTTCTCTACTTGGTGTGGGTAGGCGTAAAAGCATATAATTGTTTGAAAAAAATCTTGTTACTATGAGCATCTGTCAGAATTGTGCTGTTTGGTTCACTAGACATTATTAGGTCCAGCCAACCTAACAATGCTATCTTGCACAGAATAGATAAAGACACCTGTTCTTTTGTTCCTGAAGAAAAAACTAATTACATGTAATTGAGTACAAAAACAAATGGGTTTGTCAGCAGCAACAGATAAGAATCCCTGCAAATATAATGATCACAAAAGATGCAAAACTGTGTTGGAACTGTGGCAAAAGAAAAAAAAAACCACACACACACACACAATTGCAGTGTGGAGAGTATTAATAGGAATATTTTACATAAAATTAGAAAGGTAATTATTCTGCTCAGCTAGTTACTAGAGGAGAAGATGCATTTGAAGAGGTCAACATGCTGGGGTGGGAACAATTAAGATATTATAACCAAATGCATTGTTCTCTTCCTCTGAGCAAAAAATAGGAAGAGTCATTTCATGTGGAATGAATTGCCTGATAAATTAGCCCAATAGTCAACTATTGGGACTATTACACTCTTGGGACTATTAGACATTAGGAGATAGTCAAGCAGATGCTATACTGGCACATAGACCTGATATTTTAAAAATCAGCTCTATGTTATGTGAGTTGCAAATAGTTTAACTCTGTTTGTTGCTTATCTCTAATATTTTTGTCATGCTTTATTTAATTTTATTTTATTTAAAATATGCTTTTATGCCCTTGTTTTTTCCTATTTAGAAAGGCATTACTCATTCCTAGATTATTTAAAAATTTTTTCCATGTTTTGTTTTAGTAAAGTGTTTTACAAAAGAAACCCTTTGGTGTGAGAGGAGGAAGGGGGTGGTGGTGGTTGGCATAGTCTCAGAGCTCAGTGACTTTTAAGGTCTCCTTCAGTTCTGAGATTCTTTTAAAAATTGTTTTGAATAGGTAAGATAAGTACATGGCATAAAGTTGTGAAGGCACAAAAGGATATACAGCTGGTCAAGAGCAAAATCGTCCCTGAGAACCAGAAGCTGGCCTGGCACCCTCGTCAGATCTAGCTGTGGTTCTGTCGAGTAGAAACAATTTCACAGGACATTCCGATCAGACAGGCCACTGTGATGTGGATGGATCAAGACAAAAGCAAAATCCCTCTGTAATTATATGTGAACACACACAACAATAAGGACATTGTCCAAACTACAAAAGATTACAATATTTCTTTATCTGGCTTGTATGAGTGGCTGCTTCGTCTTCACCAACTACAGCTTTAACCTTGCTCTGTTCTTCTTGCCTTATAAATAAGACTCATCAAGACACCCAGTTGTGAAGTTACACACCCATTTCCTTAGGGCTTCCAACTGAAGTAAATCCGTATTTCTTGGAACCTCTCTACAGATCACATAACACTGACCAAATACTTTAAGTCCTTTTTTGTAACTTCTTCTAAGGCATTCGAATTGTGACATGTTGTGTATTTTTCTTCTTTGCTTTGGGTTCATCAATCCTAAATTTGTTCAACTACGCAAGTGTTTCTATGGCTGGAAAGCACTGATGTAATCAAAAGCAATTTTCTATCTTTTCTTCCACCTGGTCACATTTCTTTGTATTTTTCCACATATAATCTATGCAATTAGCAACATATACAATACTATTTATCTATGTCCATATAGTATATGCCATGTTCAAGACCTCTTTAAACTTAAAATGTCATATCTTTAAGATTTTTCCATATTAGTACATATTTCAATGGGACAATTTTCAAACCTAATTTTCTGTTGAAGAATATTTCCAGTCTTTCTAATGTTTTGCTAATGTTAATAATACCATAAAGAATATCTTGTGTATAAGTCATTTTGCATGTGTGCAAGTATATTTATAGGATGAATTCTTAGAAGTGAAATTGCTGAGTCAAGTGTATGTGCTTTTATAATTTGGAAACATGTTTGCTCTTTGTCATACAAATTTACACGGAGAGTATCCTCTTTCTTTACCCTCTAGTCAACAAAATGTGTTATCAAAATTTTGGTTCTCTGTTGCCTAAAACCATTAATTTTTCTTATCATGAGTTAGATTGAACACTTGTACATCTATTTTAAGAGTCATCTATACTTTTAAAAAGCTCTATGTATATCTGTTTCTATAAAATGTCTGTTTTTTTTCCATTTCTAGGACATCTCTTTATATTTTAAAAGACCAGTTCTGCCCTGACCGGTGTGCCTCACTTGGTTGGGCGTCCCACTGTAAAGCCAAGGGTCACTGATTTCATTCCGGTTGGGACATGTGCCTGGGTTGCAGACCTGGTCCCCATTTGGGGTGCATGCGAGAGGCAGCTGATCAATGTTTCTCTCCTTCTCTTTCTCCTTCCCTTCGCCAATCTCCAAAATTAAATTAAATTAAATCAATTCTGTTATGTGAGTTGCAAATATTTTCACTCTTTTTGTTGCATGTCTCTAATTTTTTTTGTCATGCTTTATTTTATTTTTCATTAAAAACATACTTTTATGCCCTCAGGTTTTTATTCCTATTTAGAAAGGCTTTACTTATCCAAGGTTATTTTAAAACTTTCCCCATGTTTTGTTTTAATATAGTTTCATATTTATACTTAATATTTCACTAATTTGGAATTTATTTCTTGAGATTTTTAAATTCTAGACCTCTAATATTTTGAGTTCCTAACTACTGGTTACAAATACAAATGTGCTTTTTTAGATTGTATGAATATGTTGAATTCTCCATGAGTTTAGCATAAGGAAAATCTTTTCAAAATGGTCTGCATCTGAGTTGCAGAAATCCAACTGGAAATTTAAAAATGTAGTCATCCAGTTATACTTTCTACAGAACACCAAACGTGTGATGTTTTGACACCACCCATCACAAATATACAGATACAGCTGGAGGCCACAGGAGCTCTGCATTGCTAAACTATGAAAAGAAACATGATCCAAATGGTTAGTTGGGAAAAATTATCAAGGACATAATGAATGCTGCAAAAAATTATACAGATGTTTTCTCTCTCTAATGAGGGGCCTTTCTGGACATGGGATTCATCTCTCTCACCTAATGAAGTGTACACATTATAGTACTAATGGGAGAGTAAGGACTATGCCATATCCAATTATAATTATAGGGATATTATTTTCCTCTAGTGTCATCTGTACTTTAAGAATATATCCTCAACTGGTAGGTGTAAAATCACACCTACAAGTTGGATGAAAAGAAAAAGACATGCATGTGTTATCCTGCTGATTTTTTTAATTGAATTTATTGGGATGACACTGGTTAATAAAACCATGCAGGTTTCAAGTATACAACTCAAGAGAACATCATCTGCACACTGCATTGTGTGCTTACCACCCAAAGTCAAGTCTCTTTTTGCCCTTGTTTGTCCCCCCTTTGTCCACTTATACCTCCCCCCACCCTCCTTTCCCTCTGGCTATCACCATACTGTTGTTCATGTCTATGTGTTGTGTGTGTGTGTGCGTGTGTGTGAATACATATATATACATATATATATATATAATTTGCTTAATACCCTCACCTTTTTACCAGCCCCTTCCCTTCTGATAGCTGTCAATCTGTTCTATGTATTTATATTTCTGTTTTTATTCTGCATCTTAAATTATTTTGTTCATTAGAGTATACATCTAAGTGAGATTATATAGTATTTTTCTTTCACTGACTGGCTTATTTCACTGATCATAATTTCCAGGTCTACCCATGTTGTTGCAAAGGGTAATATTTCCTTCTTTTTTATAGCCAAGTAGTATTCCACTGTGTAAATGTACCACAGCTTTTTTAACCACTCATCTACTGATGGGCACTTGGGCTGTTTCCAGATCTTGGTTATAGTAAATAATGCTATAGTGAACATAGGGGTGCATATATTTTTTCAAATTAGTGTTTGGATTTCTTTTGGATATATTCCCAGAAGTGGGATCACTGGGTCAAAAGGCAGTTCATTTTAAATTTTCTGAGGAAATTTCATACTGTTTTTCACAGAGGCTGCACCAGTATGTTTTCCCACCAACAGTGCATGAGGCTTCCCTTTTTCCCCATTCTCGCCAGCACTGTCTGTTGATTTATTGATGGTAGCCATTCTGTCAGGTATGAGGTGATAGCTCATTGTTCTTTTAATTTGCATTTCTCTGATAATTAGTGACATTGAGCATTTCTTATATGTCTATTGGTCATGCGTATGTCCTCTTTGGAGAAATGTCTATTCAGATCCTTTGCCCATTTTTTAATTGGGTTGTTTGTCTTCTTGGTGTTGAGTTGTAGATAAGTGCAAAAAAATAAAACTAGACCACCAACTTACACCATATACACAAGAATAAACTCAAATGAATAAAATACTTAAATATAAGTTGCAAAACTGCAAAACTGCTAAATAATACATAGGTAGTAAAATCTCAGACCTTTCTGGTAGCAATATTTTTTCTGATATATCTCCTTGGGCAAGGGAAACAAAGGAAATGATAAACAAACTAAAAAGCTTTCGCACAGCAAAAAAAAAATCAACAAAATAAAAAGGCAACCCACTCCACAGAGAACCTGCTTATTTTCTTTAGGCAAGATTATTTATATAATCTTCAACATTCTGGTAGATGAAATGGTGTTACTCTCTTAGTGGCATATCTTTTCAAAATCAAAATTAATATTCAGCCTTAGGTTATGAATGCAGTTATTTCCTTTTTTAATCAAGTATTGCCTTTTGATTTTGTCAGCTAAAAGTAAAGTAATGGGCATTTGTTAGAAATGTGTTTTTGTTGATTATATTTTAAGTTTAGACTGTTCCTTCAAATAATATTTGTGGACAAGCTTGAACAAGAACCAATTATTTCCTTGAATAGTTTACTCATTCATGTAAAATCAAAAGGGAATTACTCCTCATACTTATTTTTTTAACTTGGCCTCTTAACTTCTTATTGGTCTTATATTTCTTTTTGATCCTAAGACTTTTGCCCTCATGTGTCCTTCTGGTCAGGAAAGCAAAACATTAGCAATTTGGAATTATCCTTCTTTCTAGTTTCTCTATGACTATTTATGGGCATATTAATAGGCAGTATACATAGTGGTTAAGAATCTTATGGGAGTCACTTAATCAAGTTTATTCCTAGAAGGAGCTGAGGACTGAGATTTTCTTTAGTCCATCCTTGGCTCTGTGAGGTTACCAGCACTTGGCCTTGGGTAAATCACATAAATTATTTCAGATGTATACAGTCTCTGATTTTACAAAATGAGAAGAACAGGGAATCTCTAAGGTTTTGATAGCCTTTCCTTTATTTGTGTATATAAGTGAATATATGCTCAGAAAAACTTATGGACAGATTCCATTTCCATAAATACCATTTGTTTTGAAAAGTATGTTACTGGCAGGAAATTTTTGTTTACAAGTCCTTTGTGGTCAAGGAGTGTATAAAGATCTGGAGAGACACATATAAATGACAGAGCCAGAATTTGAATCCAGCCTATCTCATTTGAGATCATACGTCTTTGAGTTAGTTATTTAATCTCTTCACTTCTTAGTTCCCTTATTTGTTAAGGGAGGGTAATCACAGTACTTTGATCATAGGGTTGTTCAGTAGAACACATAGGTTAATTTATGAAAAATGCTTAAAATAATGCGTAAAACACAGTTCATTGCTGTTGGTTGCTGTTTTTGGTTGTTGTTGTTAGTGTATCAGTAGGGGTGAGATTCGTTTTTTGCAAGGAGCTCATATACAGTGGTCATTTTAGCAGAAGTAAAATTCTCAGTGGTGGCAGCTATTTTAATATGAAAGACTTCAAAGGTCCTTAAGCTGGGGTGGGGGCGGTATTGAAGAGTACTCTAAATTAGGGTTTCATAAAGTATGTCGTCTTCAGACCACTAGCCATCCTGAATCAGAATCCTGGGCTGGAGCTCAGCATGCTGTACTTTGACAGGCCCTGCAGATGTTTCTGATGCACTGCAGGAGATAACTGGTAACTCTCCTCTGCACCCAGGATTTGGAGTGTTCACATATGCCAATGAAGGCAATCTCTATCTTGGGACTGTCATACTTAGTTCTCTGGGTACCTAATTCCTAATAGACCAGGGAAAGCAGGCATATGGAAAAGCATACTGAAATTCAGACTTTCTTGCAACTCAAGCATGGGTGGAATTTGTTCCACTTCGACTTATTTTCTGGAGAGATTCAGAACTCAATTCTAGACAGGTGTGCGATCAAATATAGGTTTGGGGAATTAAAAAAACATGTATAATGATATAAGTCAGCCTCTACCACATCGTTTTATGTCTGGGAGCTTTTACACTTGCTAATCCCTTTTGCTTGGAATGGCTTCACCCATCTCACCTGCAAGGGAAACCACTCTTATCCTTCAAAAGCCTTCTCAACTCTTATCTCCTTTGTCTGTCTAAGGCTTTCTCCAGCCATCCCCCTCAGCTACCATGCGCACACAAAACTCCTCCTTAATCACTCATTTCACTCCACTGCAATTCCTTCCCTGCATTTACATTTACCCTATTGGAGTATAACATTCTGATTTGCCCTTCTGACTAGCACAGTGATGGACATTTTCCCCCATCTCAAACTAAAGACCTACACAGGTTTCATTTAGCTGGCACACTTCAGGGGGGAAATTAGGCATTCAAGCAGTGGATGCCCCTATTTCCTGCCCCCTGCCCCCATTTTCCTCTTATCTGCATAGGCCCTGAAGACTTTTGGGTTTTGGATATTTGTAGCTCTCATCCAGTGTTTGTGAAATCAAAATGATGGAATAAAACTCCAACAGAGAAGTACAAACCACTTAAATATCACCAAATGTAAGGCAAAGCAGCTTGGACTGTGAGTCAGAAGCCTGGTTTTTAGTCTTGGTCCTATCCTTAATTAGCTGTGTGATCTTGTTTCAGTCACATAAACTTTCTGTTCCTTGGTTTTCTGCTCTTTAAAATTAGGTGTTTGGAAAAGATTATCTCCAATATTCCAGACAGATCTGAAACTTTGACAGCTGGAAAAAACTTGAAATTTTTCCTTTTCAACATATTGCAAAAAAAAAAAGGCAAAATTGTGAGAGCAGATGGTACAATACTTTTTGCATTGAATTTGAAAACAGTAGTAAATTCACTCTACATTCAAAATGTATGTAAAATTTGACCACTTTTCAATACCCTGTTACCACCCAGTCTAAACTACCTTCATCTTTGGGATTCCACAGTAGCTTCCTAACTGATCTTGTTACTACAGCTTTCCCCTTCAGTCTGTTATTCTCACAGCAGCCAGTGACCTAGATAAAACACAGGTCAGATAAACTCACTTCTCTGCTCATTCTCTTTTATCACACATTATTAAGGATAAAAGCCAAACTTCATCCTTTGACCAATAAGCTTTTATATAATCCCACCCATTGTCTACCCAGAGAGTTCTCTCTCCTCTTTAGTCTTATTGTTCCTTGAACACACCATTCTCTTTCTGCAAAATGTTGGTATTAGCTATCCCGTATTCCTGCAATGTTCTTCCTCCAAATATCAAAATAGCCCACTCCCTCATCATCTTCATACTCTTATTCAAAAGTGAGGTTTTTTCTCATGCAGGCCTTGTCTAGTTGATCTATATCAACTTCAGTCCCTATTTTCAACACTGCACTGTCCCTTGGCTGCTTTGTCTTTTTCCCTTCCAGAACAATTACCACTAATACACTTACTTATTTTATCATATCCTTTCTCCTCTAAAATCCTCCCCATGTGTACCACACATTTTACTCATTCAATACTTGTTTATGTTATTTTTTCCCCACTGGTTATATCATCCTTAAAAACAAGATTAATTGCCTTTCGGTTTTGGAAAGTTTTTCTGATTTCTTTAACTGGAAGTTCTGCTTTTTCCTTAGCATACATGGTGCATCTCTTAAGATATTTATGCAGTTTATTTGTATGTATTTATTATGTATTTGACTTATTTACATCCTTTGGTATGTCCCTAAAGGTATTGACTACGCTTGATTTAGCTCTAAGTTGGCATGTAATAAGGCCTTACTATTTGATATGGATAAATTAATTCATAGTAGCAATAATATAAGCAGACTACCATTTAAACTGAAAGGCTAAAATGGAATAAGCTCCACAGGGGCAGGGAGCTTCATCTGCATTGTGCACTGTCATATCTCCCTACCTAGGATAGTGCCTGGCACATGTTAGGTATTCAGTATCTGCTGAATAAGTGAATTAACCTGAATTCATAGAACAACCCCATCAAAAATGAATGAATTTGTGGAACAACATTTGGTTTAAAAGATTAATTCAAATTGGGTCACATTTGCATTTTGTTTTGAGATCGACAATTTTAGATAATTCAAAGGCTAGATAAGAAAGTCATTTCCATTATGAAAATAGGAAGAAATTTGAATATGCTTAGTCTGGAAAAGTGAACTCTAGCAATAATAGTAAAAGAATATGCTCTTTGACAGCACTAAATATATCTTCAAAGTGCTATGTGAATATATAGTCATAGTGAAAATTACAGAGACATTATTTTCTGAAAGTTCATAACTGGTACATTTACCCATAAGAAAGGGAGACATTTCTTTTTTATTCAACTAGGACCAGCAGCTAAATTTAAGCTTGTGTTGCAGAAAACATATATAAATATATGCACACACACAGGTGCTTTAAGAGTAAAAAAAAGTAGGAGAGGAAGGTTCTTGATGTATTGATAAAGAGTATTAGAGTTACGAGGAGTTAGAGATTATTAAAAATACCCCTGAAATTGCTTGTTTCTAAGGCTCTACTATATCCATATCCTGTGTTCCTTCCTCAGGTTATTGCTTGAGAGGTTATAAGATTTGCCTACATTCTTACACTTAATGTAGATAGTAATTAATGGAAATGGTATTTGTTATATGTGGCTGGTTCACTTAGGCATTCAGTCTGTAGCCACCAACTGAACAACTAATAAATCATAAATTTATTCTCATGTGGACTGGTGTTTTCTAACAACATTCTACCATGAAGTATAAAGAAAGAATTAGAACTACGAGGTCTGTCCAGAAGGTATTCAGCCATGTAATATGAAAAATAGAGACATTTATTGAAGAAGATACAAGATACAAGAAACATCATACATAGCACAATGATGCCTCAGTCCTCTTCAAAGTAGGCACCTTGGGACCTCACACAGTTCTCCCAATTGCCATCAGCTGCCTCATCATATTTTCCTGAATCTCACTGATGGTCTGAAATGTCTTCCCTTTCAAAGGTGATTTTAGTTTTGGGAAAAGCCAGAAGTTGCAGGGTACCAAATGTGGGCTGGATGATTTGATGTTTTGTCAAAAAACTTTGCATGGGACGTAAATCATGAGCAGACACATTGTGATAAAGCTGCTAATCACCAGTTGCCTATAGCTGTGGCCTTCTGAATCATCTGAATAGTTTCCATGGGGTAATGTTCAAACTCAATGCAGAATTTGATGCTGATTTGTTGCTCTACATGTTCAGTCATTTTGAGTGTGACAGCCACACAGTCAACTGCCCCCACTGACTAGTACAGTGAAGTCATCATTGTTCACACACACACATCCCAGTCCACTCTCCTTGGCTGTCAAGTTCCTGATGTCCTGCAAACTGTTTTTGTTATATTAACAAAGGCTGGACTTTTTTCAGACAGACCTCATACATATTTTCAATAAGGGATTTGGAAAATAAAATGATCACCTATGTGCCAGCAATTCTTAACCTATGAGTTTGGGGCGTATTAGACAATAATGACTAATGTTTACTGAATACTTTCTAAAAGACTGGTAAAAATATGAAAACTTTATACATTTTACTCATTTAAATATCATAACAATCCTATATATCAAGTCCAGTCATCATTCTTCCTTTGTAGGTGAGTAAACTGAGGTTTGGAAGTTTATGGAAGTTTAAATAATTAGCCCATGGTTACACATATTAAGTGGTGGACCCAGGGTTTGAACTCAGTGAGGTTTTTGTTCCATAGCTAATGCATTTACCCACTTTATACTGAATCCCCAGTTTCTCTTCTCTGGTTAATATTTCCCAGTGTATCATAAATGTGGCCTAAATTATGACACTGCATTCATCCCATGACACTTTTAAGAAGTGTTAAGAAGGGACTGTCATTTACTTATAAAATATGGTGGTGTACTTTGGTGAGGCTAAACATTAAACTTGGAGGATTTTTCTCCAATATGGTGGAAATATTTAAACTTTAAAACATTTTTTTGGAAATAATAAACCATTAAAAAATAATTTTAAAGATCTAAAGCAATGTGTTTTCCTGTTTCACATATGTGACTTGGAAGTTTGAGGTGTGTAGTGTGTGTGTGTGTGTGTGTGTGTGTGTGTGTGTGTGTGTGTGTGTGTATCTATATTCATGTATTATTCAGTAGCCTAGATAGAGTGATACTGAACAGGCAGGCATCCGGCCAAGATTTAGTGAGGTTGCACTTAGAACATCTGCTTTCCTGGCACTGAGACAGAAAGTGGAGCAAACCAATGTCAAAATGTGTCTGCACTGCATTATTAAGCTGACTCCATAGCATTATAATTTGATTTTTTTAAAGACCCTAAATAAAGCTTCCCTTTGCTTCCTCTTACTTAGAAATGGACAGAAGACATGATTTTTATTGTTCCTTTAGTGTGTACCAGGGATCAGTGCTGGTAGCTGGGGAAGCATTGTGGTGTGTGAATAGCCTATAGGGTTTTAGTGGCAGTTATTGGTATTAATATGCACTTCGCAACTTAGTAGCTCTATAAACTTGGGCCATTTTCTTAGCACATTGAAAGCCATAGTTTCTCCTCTGCAAATTCAGAATTGTGTATAAAAGCTAAAGTATATAACATCACATTTACCCTCTGGGAGGGAAATGCTTTGTAAAATGTAAAGAGGAGAAATCTACACTAGCTGAAATATGATCAAGAGTAATATTAGGGGAAATGTTGGACTTGAGTAGAGCTTTGAAGAATTGTATAATGGGCCTTATTTGGCAACTTATCTTCAGTTTCAACATTCTTTTAGGCTCTAGGCCCAGCCTTTATACCTTTGGAGAAATTAAATTAAAGTCTGATTTAGACAGGATTAAACCTCACTGCAATTGGAATTTTCCTCTGAGACAGTTAGAATGAATAGAGTTCACATGGTCTATCCTCACTCCTTTGACTCGGCTAATAATCTGAAGAGGGAAAGTGCCATCAAGATGCAAAGGAAGACAGTCTACCTCCCACCTGTATCCCAGTTCTCCAAACAACGGCTCCAAAGTTTTTGCACATTAGAATCACTTGGGTAAGTTAGAAAACCTGATGCCAAGTCTTACTCCAGATCAATAAAAGCGGAATCTCTGAGGATGGAATCCAGACCTCAGTATCCTTTTAAAATGAAACAGGTGATTTCAAAGTGCATTTAAGTGTAAGAACAGTGATTTCTTTTAGATTATTGCTGCTATGTTTGAGCATGCATCAGGATCACCTGGAGGACTTGTCAAATTATTGATTTGGGGGACTTACTCCCAGAGTTTCTTTTTTTATTTTTTAAATATACTTTATTGATTATGCTATTACATTTGTTCTAATTTTCCCCCTTTTGCCCACCTCCACTCAGTACCCCTATTTCCTCCGGCAATCACCCCTCCCTTAGTTCATGTCCATGGGGCATGCATTTAAGTTCTTTGACTTCTCCATCTCCTACACTGTTCCTAACATCCCCCTGTCTATTTTGTGCCTACCAATGTGTACTTCTTAATCCCTGCACTTTTCCCCCATTCTCCCCTTTCCCCTCCTAACTGATAACCCTCCATGTGATCTCCATATCTATGATTCTGTTTCTGTTCTGCTTATTTGCTCAGTTTGTTTTTTAGATTCCATTGTTGATAGTTGTGAATTTATTGACATTTTAATGTTCATAGTTTCGATCTTCTTCTTTTTCTTGGTCCCCTTAACATTTCATATAGTAATGGCTTGGTGATGATGAATTTCTTTATCTTTATCTGGTCTGAGAAGCACTTTATAGTGCCTTCCATTCTAAATGATAGCTTTGCTAGATAGAGTAATCTAGGTTGTAGGTCCTTGCTTTTCATCACTTTGAATATTTCTTGCCTGTCCCTTCTAGTCTGCAAAGTTTCTTTTGGGAAATCAGCTGACAGTTTTATGGGAACTCCTTTGTAGGTAACTCTCTGCTTTTCTCTGGCTGCTTTTAAGATTCTCTCTTTATCTTTAACCTTTGGCATTTTAATTATGATGTGTCTTGGAGTGGTCTTCTTTGTGTCCATCTTGTCTTGGACTCTGTACTTCCTGGACTTGTATGTTGATTTCCTTCACCAAATTAGTGAAGTTTTCTTTCATTATTTTTTCAAATAAGGTTTCAATTTCTCTCTCTTTCTATTTTCCTTCCCATACCCTTATGATTTGAGTGTTGGAAAGCTTGAAGTTGTCCCAGAGGCTCCTTGGCCTATCCTTGCTTTTTAGATTCTTTTCTTCTTGTTATAATTGCATTTTTTTCTTTTTTATGTTCCAAATCATTGATTTGATTCTCAGCTTCATCCACTCCCCTGTTGGTTCTCTGTAAATGTTTTTTTTTTAGCTTTTATTTTTATTTTCTTAGTGTAAACTTCATTTCAGCCTGGATCTTTTTTATGCCATTGAAGTACTCAATAAATTCCTTGAGCATCCTAACAACCAGTGTTTTGAACTCTATCTTTGATAGGTTGTTTATCTCCATTTTATTTAGTTTTTTTTCTTGAGTATTGTTTTATTTTTTCATTTGCGCTCTATTTTTTGTCTCTTCATTTTGGCAGTTTCCCTGTGTTTGTTTCTATATATTAGGTAGAGCTGCTTCGACTCCCTGTCTTAGTAGCATGGCTTATTGTAGAAAAGCACACGGGTAAGGTGGATGGGGCAGAGCCTTAGGTAATCACCAGGGCGGGGCCACCTATGTGAACCCAGTTGATGGAGTCTCTGATATGGTGTTCCCTCTCTGTGTCTTTGTGTCAGGAAGGGCTCAGAAAGGGGATTGTGCCTCTGCCTGGTCTCTGGAGTTTTGTCTGGGAAGAAGCTGTTCCCTGGCACTTGCCCTGATGCCAGACACTTCAGTTTCTCTCCACATGCCAATGGTGCCCTTCCAGCCGCTGCTCCAGTGCTAAAACCCAGAGGGACTAGGTCTGCATAAGTCCTAAGTCCATTTGGACCCTTTAAGAAGAGACTACTGAGAATCCTGAAGTTTCCTCCACAACCCTGAACTCCACTGGTTTTTACAGCCAGAAGTTATGGGGCTTATCTTCCTGGTAGTGGAACTCTGGGCTGGGTGGTCTGGTATAGGCTGGGATCCCTTGCTCATGAGATAGTCCTCCTGATTTTTATCCACTACACTTGGGCGTGGGACTTCCCACTGGTGTCTCTGCTCCTAGGATCCTACTCATCTGGATGAATGTGACTTCTTTAATTCCTTGGTTGTCAGACTTTCATGCAGCTTGATTTTTCTGTCAATTTTGGATGATATTTGTTTTGTAATCCAGTTGTAATTTTTGCTGTGGTTGTTCAAGGAGAGCTGTGTTTACCTACACTTCCAGCTTGACCAGAAATCCAGAATTTCTGAGTTAGTAGGTCTGAGTTGGGGGTGGAGGGCTTGTATTTCTAAGTTTACAAGACCATACTTTGAGAACAACTGATCTAGAACAGTGCTTCTCAAACCTTAAATGCATGGTAATCATCTGGGGATTTTGTTAAACTGCAAATTTTGATTCAGTAGATCTTGGGTGTGGCCTCAAATTCTGCCTTCTAATAAGCTGCAAGAGATGCCTAAGCTCCCCACAGTAAGCTTTGGCCCACTGACTGGTCAGGTTTAGTAAGGACCAGCATTTACCTCTGAGCTTGTTAGAACCACCATAGAAGTATTGAGTATAAAATTGCTTTTTAACCATCATATCCATTAGAATCATCTGAGGGGGTTTTTAAAAAACTCCTTCAATCCTAAAGATTTTTATTTAACTGTTGTGGGTGTAGCAAGGCATCTCATTTTTTAAAAAGCAACAACAACCAAAAAACCCAAAAAACCTCCCCAGGGGGTTGTAATATGCAGCAAAAAAAAAAAAAAAAAACCTTTGAGACACAGTTACGCAATATTTTTAAAAGTACAGTATAAATTGCTATATTTTATGAAAGGTATTGTGGTATTTTATTGTAAAAGGAGTCCTACAAGCTGGAGATGACACAGAAATGTCCCAAGTGCCCCTCCTGTGACCATGGCAGACATCACCAAATGTTCACAACATTCATTATGTCCTAGCCTCAGATGTCTTCTTAAGGCATGGTTTCAGGCAGCAACAATAAAATAATGGGAGTTTCACAAATGATGGCTATATTCATACTTTGTCTTTGTTAACTTGAACACAGTGAAGACTAACTCTGGTTTTGTTACTGGGTTACAAAGATGACTACAATATAGTTCTTGCCTTCTAGCTGCTCCCAAGGTAGTAGAGGAGGTTGAATGTTTATGTAAAACAAAATTTAATGCAGAAAAATCACTAGGTTTCAGCTATGAGAGAGATCCCCAAAAGTTAAGGTGCTCGGTGAAAGTGGATTTTAAATGGAATCTTGAAGAATAGGAACAAAGTGTGTAAACTCTGATCAAAAGAATTGCATTTCAGGTAAGGAGTCACAGAATCACCTGGTAGAGAAAGCTGCTGCCATGTTGGGGGAAAATGAGCTGATTAGTGTGTATAAAGCATAGAGATTGTGTGGACCATATTTTAGAGTTCCTGAACTGTCACAATGGGAGTTTAAACAGCCTATTTTAGGACATGGAAACCAGCGAAAGTTATGGAGCAATTGCAGTTGAGCGATAAGTGAAATGTGGTGCTTAGGGGGAATAAAATGTGTAGCTAGGGATGTGTAACTAGCGATGAGATGAAGGAGAGATTTTAAGCTAGAGAATAATAATTAATGACAAAAGTCATCATCTTATTTTTCAAATCCTACTTCTCCCTCCATTTCTTAAAAAAATATATTACCACATTTATGTCAATAAAAATATTTCTGGAATGAGGCTGATTCACTGGGTGGGGCAAAAGTAAGTTTACAGTTGTTTGTATGGAAAATAATACAATAATTAATAAATATTAATACAAGAATGCACTCTGTGCTTTGTGTACTCATAACTGAAAACCTATTTTAGCCCCACCCTATATATTTAAATCATGAGAAATAAATATAATTTTTGAGTGTCAATAGCAACATAACTTGAGTGGAATTATAAATGTTTTCATTGTGGCTGTCTCACTGACTTTCCACTATTTAAATGTAATTGTCTTCAGTATTGTATGCACAGATTTTCATAACTGTCTTCTTGCCCTGACCAGGTGGGTCACTTGGTTGGAGCATCATTCCTACATCAAAAGGTTGTAGGTTCAATTTCTGCTTAGGGCACATACCAAGGTTGCAGGTTCAGTCTCTGGTCGGTGTGCATACAGGAGGCAACTGATTGATGTTTCTCACATCAGTGTTTACCTCTATATATCTCTCTCTTTCCCTCTCTTCTTCCCTCCCTTCCCTCCCCCTTCCTCTCTCTAAGTTCCAAGGGTATCCAACCTTTTAGCATCTCTGGCCACACTGGAAGAAAAAGAGTTGTCTTGGGCCACACATTAAATACATTGTGACAAGTAATCACCAAAAAAACCTCATAAATTTTTCTAAATTTACAGTTTTGTGTTGGGTCACATTCATAGACATCCTAAGTCACCTGCAGCCTAGGAAGATTCCTAGTTAAGATTTTTCTTTTTTTTAAAAAAAGCAAACCTATCTTCTTGTTTTGATGTTTAATGATAATGAAGTGCTAAGCTTTGATTGCATATCTAAACCCTTTTAAGCAAGTTTGCTTGTGTTTGTCTCTGTGTAATTTTAATTAAGAACTAAAGATTTTATACTTTTTGGGTGGAGCATTTTTGCTTGGCTCATGAAACAATCTTTTTAAACTTCCAAATTTATTTACTATAGTTCTATTTTTCCTTACTTTCTTTACAACAGCGTAGATTGTGGTTAATAGAATTTCTCTTTTATTTTTTAAGAACAGCACTTGTTTACCTAGCTTCACATCCTAGCTCTTCCTTGGTGAACTTAGTGACCCTAGGAAAACCACATGTTTCAGCTGCAGTGCCCTCATCTGTAAAGTTGGATTCAGAGTATATATGTGAAGTTATTTTATTTTCTAATTGACACTGGAACCAATGTGGTGGCAGGAATCATGTCTGTCTGTCTTTATGTACCATTGCATTACAAGAGTATGCCTCAATGTCTGGAATATGTGTGATGAATAAATGTATAAGCCCAATAGGCCACAGTATCCATTTTGACAACATAGCATTTGGTGGAAGATTTGTGGAAGACACAAATCCCAAGGCTTAAAAACATGCAAAGATTTCTTGGAGGGTATTTTTGCCCACTGATCTCATGGACGACACCTGTGCTATTCACTGAGCCCTTCAAATGGACTCAGTGGGACAAGTCTTCTGTGTAAGATGAATTGGCTGCAGACGATGAGTGATGACAGGCATTTGCTTTCATTATCGATAGTGATGTGCTTCATTTTTCATCTTAAGGGAAAAAGAAGAATTGCATTGAATTGACTTGTTAATTATTCAAGTTTCTGAACCTCCCTGAAGTAACACAGAAAAGGTTATATGGTAATATCAGGATCAAAAGCCAATAGTAGGCTTTCTACTAGAGCTAAGGCAAACATTTCTATTAGCTTTTGCAAAGAAAGCAATCATCATTTGCTCATTTTCACTATGTAGAAAATATAGAATGTTTGCTGTCAGCCAACACTTAGAAGAAAAATTTTAAGTCTTTAAGCCCTAAACCACTAATCAGTTTCATAAATCAGTAAATTAAGTGTGGAAAAGAAATTAGACAGTTGAATTATTTTGACCAACTGTTTATAAAATAGGTCATCAGATCAAAAGAACCAAACCAACATAGCCTCAAGTATGTTGATTTTTATTATTTTTTATTGTTTTATTTTAAATTCATAGTTGTTTTTGCTTTCTAGGTCTTAAATATATAAGATGAAAAGAATTACTGCTTTTTGTCCCATGACATATTAAAAAATTAAAGTTAAAATATGAGATAATTATGACCCAGTTTCCTTGCCTCCACACCCCCAGTATAAATGGTCTAGATTTGGAAGTTTAAAACCACTGCTACCAAACACAATGCCAATAGCAATACTTTGTATTTTACTTCTATTATTTAACAAGTGCTTTAAAAATCATTTTAATGTCAATGAAACATTCAGAGCAGGCAGTAAGTAAGGGTCAATGAGGCTATGTTACTTCAAGTCAGGAAGGTCGCAAAGCCGCTGAACATCAGGAAAAGCGATCAGGAGCAAGGGCTCTGCCCTCTGGCCGGAAGTTCCGCGTTCCTCCCAGTCTTGTTTCCTTGACTTAATAGCTAAAGAACTAGCGAAAGTCACATCATTCCCTTAATTTCTGTAAGAAAAGCTTTCTTTTAGGGAATTAAGTTTACTGACCAAATTGCTTAGGCTTCTATTCTACAACACAGTCTGGATAAAAAAATATTTTATATTCTGAAAGAATTCTTAGTTTGCGGGGAAACTTAGGCAAATACGTGAATATGAAAAAGCAACATGGTAAGTGCTGTGTATGGAATGCTGTGGAATTAAGATGAGGGAACAATTAATTTGCCTCACTATATTATAAAATTGTTATTATAGAAAAAGTTGTTCAAAGAATATAAATATAAAGTAATGTAGAAGTAATGTATTGACTTGTATCCATCATGTTGTTAATTAAAGTATTTTATTATGTCCCAGATTTTATAATCTTTGTGATGGCTTTCAGCTTTTTAAAATTTAATAATTTTGTACTATGACTTGTATAACCAGTTTTGTATTGGAGGATTTAAGAACTCAGACTATCTTCTAGTTTGTTAACTGTTCCTTAAGATTACTTCCTATTGAAAACAGGGAAGGAGAAAAATTGACTTTAGTTAATGATAAGTAAATGCCAGACTAAATATTAATTCCATGACTAGTGGGAAATTGAGTGGCCTACAAATATTGTGACTATTACAATTACAAATGTTTGTTTTTTCAAGACACTCTAGTATTAAAGGGAAAAATAACATGGTATTGACTTTAGGATATGACATTATTTAATCTCAAATGAAGTATCTTTATAGAGAACATTTTGAAGTATGGGGAATAATACTGAATTTTCAAGACAATCTTGTATTGAGAGTGCAGATCATACTCCCCAGTAGCTCCATTCTCTTCAGTATCATCCACTATACATTTACTTGGGTGTTTAGTGGGTAATAAATTGCATTTTTCATTGCCTGTTCAGCAAATTCAACCCAGAATTTTAAAATACAACTGTACTTTTTATAGCTGTTTGTTATTACAAGTAATAAGGAGTCTGTTCTTAGAAGTTTCTTGGGAAGATACTGGATCTACCTGTTTAACAGCTTTTAACTCTTAATGAGATTTTTTTCTCCTTCTCTCTCCTTCTTTTCTTCCTTCTTTCCTTTTCTCTTTCTTCTTTGCATCTTTATTGGTTGTCACATTAAGTGCTTTCTGATGTGCTTTGAAATGCCACCCTATTGTCACTGGAATAACTTGTGTGGGTAATAGGTACAAATTGAGTTGAATGAGGACATAGCACTTTTACAAAGTCCTTTTTTTGGTCCAGTATAATTTACAATGTGTGTACTATCTTGGGTGTAACGGATTCCCCAAACTCCTCTCTTCCTCTCTGTTCCCACAAAACCTGACTCACCCTGCACAGATGCACATGCGCACAGCAGTGTCATGCATCCTATGCATATGGCCTCTCAAACTTTGTATCATGTAGGGTTTCTGGCTTTCCCTTTCAACTTCATGTGTAGTAAATGTTATCTTCATTTTGTTCTTTAATGCTTAATTATGGAAAGGTAACCTAGAAAAATATGTAACTAAGCAAGCTTAAAGAGATCCACTGCTGATTCATAATTTATTTGGCAAATATTGAGTAGTGACATCTATGACCAAGATGCTATATGCAAGGCAATGAGGATAATGGTACATGTTTCCAGTGCCTTCAACATGTCCACAGGATATTAGGAGTCTCAGAAAGATTTACAGATGAAGATAATTCCTCAGAGACCACATTTGTTGGATGCATCTGTTTCCTTGACCTGAGCATGACATGTAGCATATAGTAAGTGCGTAATAAGTATTTGTGGAGAAAATAATTGACTTTTGAAGCAGGGTTATTATCAAGGTATTAACAAAGTACTATATGAGAATTCTACTAACTAAGGCCATGGAATTTTATACCAATGTTTAGGATGGCACTTTTCATTCCCTCTATTTAACTACTTTTTACACAAAAAAGAGAGTAGGATTTTTATCCCTGAAATACAGTGAAGTGGTCATATATTTAGTTTATTTTAAAAATGAATTTTTTCATGTCAAAATGCCTGGCATGATGTCTGAAAAAAAAAAACTAGGCATTTGGTAGGAGGTGGAGGTGGGTGGGGAGGGGGAAGTGGTGGGGGGAAAATGGAGACAAGTATATTCAACAACAATAAAAAATGCAAAAATAAAGAGTATGTATTCAACTAATATAATCTTTTTAGTTTTTCCTTTCTCATTTGTTACTTTCTTTCATTCTCTCCTTCCACTTAAATTTTATTCTGAGACTGACGTAAGTATTGTAGGTCCTAAAGCTTACATAATTTTGGGTGCCCCTTTTGAAAAATAAATATAACACAATGAAATGAAAATTAGGTACAAAAGTGGGTCGGCTAAGAAAATAAATCAGAAAAGAGTACATTTTAAAAGCTGAAAGCTATCACAAAGATTATATAAGCTGGAGAAATTTAAAAAGACTCTAATTAGTTGTTTGAGTCTCTACATATCTTTTCCATTATTTTGTATTTATAATTTTTGAACACCTTTTCATCTGATAATAATTTTATAATGCATTCTCTGTAGTAAAAATAATTCAGTTTTTCCTGTATCATGAGTAATCAAAATTGATCCTTTATTATTATCATTTAATTTATAAAATTTTATTTAAACTTTACATTTCATCATTGGTAATTGTATGTGCATGTTGAGGATTATAATCAAATTTGAGAATTTTTTATTGTAATATTTCAGGGCATTGAAACATCAATTCAAAAGATGAAATGCACCCTTATCTTCATAACAGCTTTATATACAATAGCCAAGAGCTGAAAACAGTCCAAGTGCCCATCAAATAGATGACTGGATAAAAAAGCTGTGGTACATTTACACAGTGGCATACACAATGTGGCCATAAAAAAAAAAAAAAAGAAGGAAATCTTACCTTTTGCAGCAACATGGATCAACATGGAGATTATTATGCTCAGTGAACTAAGACAGTCAGAGAAAGAAAAATACTATATGATTTCACTTACATGTGGAATCTAGTGAACAAAATAGTTTAACAAATAAAATAGCCTTAATTGCATGCCACAGCAAGGGTTTATGTCTTGTTTCTGGGTGATTGGTGATGCATCTCTACTGATCTTTTCTGGATTAGCTATCTAAAGGTCAGCTACCTCTCAGTTAATCTAGAATGGCCTCGGCAGGATTACTGAGGCACTCTTTTATGCTCTGTGTGCCTTCAATACTCTTCCTGGGGCCGGTAGGTTGGTTTGTGTATGTTCTTAATGCAGTGACACAGAGGAAAGGCACAAATAGGAATATATGTGTTCTTTCTCAAGACTCTGCTTGCATTTGCTAAAGCCAAAGCAAGCAGATTGGCCAAAGCAAGTCACATGGCTGAGCTCAGTATCAAGAGATAGGGCAGAATATCCTTCCAGACCACTGCAAATTTACATAGCAAAGTACAGATACAAGCAGGATTGAGTGTATCAATGCAATTCATCCACTAATTTTTAACCATTTTACTACCTTTTTAAATAACAGCTTTGTAGAATTGTAATTGATATAGAAAAATATGCATACTTAATGTTAAAATTTTATGAGTTTGGACATATGCATACACCCAAGGAATCATGATCACAATCAATATAATGAACATACCCACCAATTTCAAATGTCCTCATGCCTTTTGCTTTTCTTTGCTTTGTGTGTGTGTGTTAAGAAGAGCTACTCTCTTGACAAATTTTTAAGTGCATGATATAATATTGTTTACTGTAAGTACTATGTTGTACAGTGTATCTCTAGAACATTCATGTTGTGTAACTGAAACTGTACACCCATTGAACAACATCTACCATTGCCTTTTCCCTCTAGCTTCTAGCATCCACCATTCTACTCTGCTTTCATGAGTTCAATTATTTTAGATAATTCATAGAAGTGAAGTAACATAGCATTTGTCCTTCTAGAACTGGCTTATTTCATTTAGCATAGTGTCCTCCAGTTTTATCCATGTTGTATAGGACTGGATTTTCCTATTTTTAAGTGCTGAATATTTTTCCATTATATGTCTACACCACACTTTCTTTATCCACACATGAGTACTTGTTTTCATATCTCAGCTCTTGTGAATAATGCTGCAATGAGCATAGGAGGGCAAACATATTCTTGAGATCCTGATTTCAGCTCTTTGAAACATAACCCAGGAGTGGAATTTTTAGATCATATGATGGGGGTGGGTCCATATTTAATTTTTTTAGGAATTTCTCTACTGTTTCCCATAAGTGACTGCATTCCTGTCAACAGTGCTTAAAGGTTCTGGTTTGCCTACATCCTCATCAACCCTTGTTACATTCATCTTTCTTCCTTTCTTTCATTGTTTCTTTCTTTCATTGCTTCTTTCTTTCATTGTTTCTTTCTTTCTTTCCTTCTTCTTTCTCTCTCTCTCTCTCTCTCTCTCTCTCTCTCTCCCTCCCTCCCTCCCTCCCTCCCTCCCTTCCATCTTGTTTGTGCTCCTTCTAACAGGTTTTAGGTGATATCTCATTTTGGTTTTGATTTGTGTTTCTCTGATGATTTGTGACGTTGAACACTTTTCATGTATCTGTTGTGTACATTTGTATATTGTCTTTGGAGAATTGTCTATTCAGACCTTTTGCCTATTTTAATTGGGTTTTTTATTATTATTATTTGCTATTGAGTTGTAACCATTACTTATATATTTTGGGGTTTTACTCCTTATCATATACATGGTTTTCAGACATTTTCTCCCATTCTGCAGGTTGCATTTTTTATTCTGTTGATCACTTTCTTTCCTGTGCAGGAGATTTTTAGTTTGCTATAGTCCCACTTGTCTATTTTTACTTGTTGCCTCTGTTTCTGGTGTCATAGCCAAGAAATCACTGGTAAGATCAATGTGAAGAAACTTTTCTACTATGTTATTTCCTAAGATATTTACAGTTTCAGGTTTTATGTTTAGATTTTTAATCCATTTTGAGTTTTGTTTGTTTGTTTATAAGGGTCCAATTTCATTCTTTGGAATGTAAATATCCAGTTTTCCCAGCACTATTTGTTGAAGAAACCATCCCTTGTCCCCATTATCTTTTTCCCTGGGGTTTAATGATTGAGTTTGGTTTATGGGTCCCTAGAACACCAACTTCATTATTTCAGTTAAAAAATATAAGTGTGCTATTTACATAAAGATTTAGAATGAGATGTTCCTTTTGGAATGGATGAGACTGAGAAAATGTTCCAATGTCAGATTAGATGCTTGGACTCTATTTGACTTACAACTGCAGTCTTCATTCAGCAGATGTTTACTGGGATCCTGAATATAAGTAGAATATATTTTTGCCCTCCTTATTCTCTTTCAATCTCGCTCTCTTTGTTTCTTTGTTATTCTCTTTCTCTTATGCCTTCCCTCTCGCCTTCTCTCCATATTACACAAATATGGCTTAGATGTGATCCTTTTTTTGGAGATCTCAAAATTTAGATATGTTTAGGAGATAAAACATATATTTTAGGGGAGAAAATGTTAAACTGTAAATATAGTGTAGATTCAGGTCTTGGATAAGTGAGAAATGAGGGAAAGCACTAGGCATTTGGTGTGTCATTTCAAGCATGGCTCGGTGTTAGCCTGGAGAGAGGGAAAAGCGATGTTTAAAGCCTAGGGAATGAAGTAAGAAAAATCACGGGGTTCAAAGATAGCTCAGATAAATAAGATAGGTCTTAAAGGATGAAAAGAGTTGACCAAATTTAGAAATGGGAAAATAGGCTTTTTAATAGAGGATAAGAGAAAAAAATAGTTCAGCCTGGGTATATTACATCTTTATCAATGGGGAACTTAGCAAATGGAAAAATCTCTATGAAGCTGATTATGGTGGATGGAATGAGTAACAGGTGAAAGACTAGAAATGTGGATTGGAACCAGGTTGTAAAAGGTTTTGAGGGCTGGAGTAAAGACTTGAGTCCATCTTGAAGACATTGAGGAATCGATCACTAGAAATTTTAAGAAGGGAAATGGTATGTATAGGAGCAAAGTACTTGAATGGTGTGATTTAGCTGCTATGAGTTCAGACAGTGGCTTTGAGGATGAAGGGAAAGAGTGGAGAAAGGAGGAATTCTCACTGAGTAGCAAAGAATTCCTGTGAGCTAGAGCTGGTGTGCTACACTAAAGACAATAGATACGGGTAAGTCATTTTATGCTTCTCGAGAATTTAGAAGGCAAATGCAGATCCTCCTGGAGAGAACAGTTCGTAGTTTTTACCTCTAAGTAGTCTAATTCCAAATTGTTTACTGATTTTCATATGGACTTGTTAAATCTCCTAAAGCATACCATTTAAAGCCATTATCACTTCATGTTTCATATAAAACTTTCGTACAAATTTTTGGCTTTTTTGCCTGCCTATCTTTAGTAATTTTCTCACTATCCTCAGATAGGTAAAGCTTTATAGTTGCTTTTTTAAAAATTTCTGTTTTAGCTAAATGATGTTCTTGCATTTTTCCTAGGAAATCTTGATCTTAGAAAGACATTGTGCACAATTTTGGATTTCATTATGTTTCTCATGAGAACTGTCATCGAAGCTGCTGTTTTTCTAGTCAATGCATTTACTTACCATGTGTGAAGAATCTTATATTAGTTTGCATCACCCATGTTAACTCTTTTCTTTAACAATCTCTATTGGTTAGGATGAGGATAGGTCTGTTTCACAGACTAAAATAACAAGAACTTATTTTCTCATATAAATGCCAGGCCTAGGTAATTGAATGGGCAATTGGTGTCACTGCTCCACAAAGTTCTCAGGAACCCAACTCCTTCCAGCTCGCCCACCACCACTCTCTCAGGAGGAGCCCTTGTGTTCATGGTCTGGAATGATCCAGCCCCAACACCCCTGTTCCATCAGCAGTCAGGCAAAGGGTCCAGAACAGGGCAAGGGGCACTTCCATGCTATGTATGTGGAAGGAGACTTGACGCCTACAAAGACCCTTCAGTCTGCATCTTATTGGCCAGTGCTGAGGCCATAGCCACAGCTAGCTGCAGGGTATGTAAGGAAATAGCTAATCATCTGTAACCTCACAGGAAAGGAAGAACAGATATTAGGAGAAATTAAACTTAAAAGGGAAGAAGTGGGAAATATGATATTTTGGGTAGGTAACCATATTAGAGAGCTAGAAAAGCTTTTTCAGACGCTGTTTAACCCAGATTATCTCTCTGAATGTGTTTGCCCTTCTAAAAATTAGGATAGGACTTCTGGCCAAGATGGAGGCATAGGTAGACACACTGTGCCTCCTCAAAAAACCAAAATAAGGACAACAAAAATTTAGGGGGAAAAAAGCAGTACTGATAGAAAATTGAATTGTATGGAAGTCTGACAACCAAGGAGATAAAGAAGAAGCATTCATCCAGACTGGTGGGAGGGACGGAGTCAGGTGGCCGGGTCGAGAGGACTCATGGCAAAGCAGTGACTGGCCGACCCCGGACATGCAAGGTGGCAGTGGGCGGACCCAGTGGGGCTGCAGATTGTGGACCAGTGCAGCACACAAGGCAGCTGGTGGCCCAGGTGGTCCTACATTCATGCATATAAACCAGGTGAAACTGGGGAGCAAGACAGACCATGCAACCCAGGGTTCCAGTGCAGGGAAATAAAGCCTCAAAACACCAGAGGGATGGGTGAGTGGGCTGGAATGGGAATAAAGGATAGAAACTGTACTGAATAAACTAAAATAAAAAATTAAAAAAAAAAACACCTGTGGGGGTTGAGGATCCGGGAAAGACTCCCAGCCTCACAGGAGAGTTCGTTGGAGAGACCTGCAGGGTCCCTAGAATGCACACAAGCCCACCCACCTGAGAATCAGCACCAGAAGGGCCCAATTTGCTTGTGGGAAGCGGAGGAAGTGACTGAAATCCGGCAGAGAGAGAAACAAGTGGCACTGTTCCCTCTTGGACCCCTCCCCCACACACTGCATCACAACCCAGTGACTGGGTTGCCCCACCCAGGTGAACACCTAAGGCTCCATCCCTCATACATCACAGGCATGTCAAGACTAAAAAAATGGCCCAAACGAAAGAACAGATCAAAGCTCCAGAAATAATACAACTAAGCAATGAAGAGATAGCCAGCCTATGAGATGCACAGTACAAAGCACTGGTGATCAGGATGCTCACAGAGCTAGTTGAATTTTGTTGCAAAATAGATGAACAAATGAAGGCTACGCTAAGTGAAATAAAGGAAAATGTTCCCAACAATAGTGATGGGAAGGAAACTGGGACCCAAATCAATGGAGTGGACCAGGAGGAAGAAAGAAACAACCAAACAGTAAAGAAGGAAGAAATAAGAATTCAAAAAAATGAGGAGAGGCTTAGGTACCTTCAGGACATCTTTAAACATTCTAACATCTGAATTATAGGGGTACCAGAAGGAGAAGAGGAAGAGCAACAAGTGGAAAAATTATTTGAACAAATAATAAAGGAGAACTTCCCCAATCTGGCAAAGGAAATAGATTTCCAGGAAGTCCAGGAAGCTCACAGAGTCCCAAAGAAGTTGGACCCAAGGAGGAACATGCCAAGGCACATCATAACTACATGACCCAAGATTAAAATTAAGGAGAGAATTCTAGAAGCAGCAAGAGATAAGGGGACAGTCACCTACAAAGGAGTTCCCGTTAGACTGTCAGCTGATTTCTCAAAAGAGACCTTGCAGGCAAGAAGGGGCTGGAAAGAAGTATCCCAAGTTATGAAAGACAAGGACCTACATTCAAAATTGCTCTGTCCAGCAAAGCTTTCATTTAGAATGGAAGGGCAGATCAAGTGCTTCTCAGATAAGGTCAAGTTCAAGGAGTTCATCATCACCGAGCCCTTATTTTATGAAATGTTAAAGGGACTTATCTAAGAAAAAGAAGATAAAAAATGTATAGTAAAATGACAGCAAACTCACAATTATTAACAACCACACCTAAAGCAAAAAGAAAAGCAAACTAAGCAAACAACTAGAACAGGAACAGAACCACAGAAATGGAGATCACATGGAGGATTAGCAACAGGGTAGTGGGAGGAGTAGAGGGGGGAAAAGGTACAGAAAATAAGTAGCATAGATGGTAGGTAGAAAATGGGGGGGTAAGAATAATATGGGAAATGTAGAAGCTAAAGAACTTATAAGTATGACACATGGACATGAACTAAAGGAGGGAATGTGGGTGAGAGAGGGTGTGCAAGGTGGAGGGGAGTGAAGGGGGAAAATGGGACAACTGTAATAGCATAATCAATAAACTATATTAAAAATAAAAAAATAATAAAAAAGTAAAATAAAAATTAGGATAATCATTCTGTCCTAAACTCTTAGTGTTTGTGGTTGTGGGTCAAATACAATAATGAAGTATCAACATTTCAAAAATTAGGTGTCACACAAATATGAAGTATTATTTTTAAAGGGATTAAGTAACCACCTAAATATAAACTCAAATATTACTGGAGTGATATGTGAGTTTTTACATTAGATCCTATGCTAACCTTATTTGACATGCAGAAAATAATGTATTGGTGACAAATAACTCACATAGGACACCTCTTTTTGTGAAAAACTTTCAAGAATATGATTATGCATTTGATTCTTCTATTAATTCTGTTCAGTAAGGATTTTTATGCCCATTTTACAGACAGAAAAGCTAAAGCAGAGGGGTTAAATGAATGGCTCAAAGCCATGCAACCTCTGAGTGGTAGGTTTAGAAATTATGTTGTGTGCAAGTATGACACATTTTTGTAATCTTGCTTCTTGCCTCTCTGTATGTCAACTGCTTGTTGCCTATTTAGAAAAGTCTAGATCTCTAGGATTAGAATGCCAGAGTCTCAGTTACTTATCTATACTTTATCTACATGGTGTTCTTTTCCATTTCTCCACAAAATGAAATAAATCCTCCAATCTGCCAGTCCCTTCCTGTATAACTCCATTACCCTGAAGAACCACCTGATTTACTGCCTCACTAAATGTCCTTTTGTCCCTGGCTCACTCAACTGCTGCCCTTTCTGTGAGTGTCAACTCAGGTGACATTTTCTCTGTACGACATTTCCTGAATACTTCATTCCACACAGACCTTCCATTTTCCTGAACTCTGTAACATAGAGAATATATATAGAATGCATATATTACAGTTAATTATAGAAATAAATTATACACTGTATCAGATGATTCCATATGTCTTAGCTTTCTCCCCCCACCTAGACTTTGAGGTCTTGTACAGTACTTCTTATTTCAGTAGGACAAGGACAATGGTAAGAAGAGAGAAAGAAGTTGCGGCATGTGTTACAAAGATCATAATTTATTAGTATTTCTGACTACAAGTACATTCCACTATTGAAAAAATTTGGTTTAAATTATTTGTTAATAAACAAACATCTTATATTACATGGTTTGAATATGTGTTCATTTTGTGGAGCAGAGATCTTGCACTCTCAGATCCTTGTAATATAACCCCTTTATTGTAGGTAAGTTTATGTGGTTTACCTGAAACTACATGGTGGCACAGAGATAAGAAGGGTGAGTTCTTCTCACCCTTAGACAGACAGACTTCCTTCCTTCCTTCCTTCCTTCCTTCCTTCCTTCCTTCCTTCCTTCCTCCTTCCTTCCCTCCTTCCTTCCCTCCTTCCATTCTTCTGTCCCTCCCTCCCCCCTCCCTCCCTCCCTCCCCTCATCAATTTAGTTCATAGCTTTTAATTTTTAAGAATCATATTAATAAAAAAGATGATTTATTCAAAAGATCACTGATCCTTTTTCTCTGTCTTCCCCCTTCTAGCCCTCTTCAATCTGATTCCTGTGGGCCTGCGCGTGGTGGCCATCCAAGGGGTGAAGGCCAGCCTCTATGTGGCCATGAATGGTGAAGGTTATCTCTATAGCTCAGTAAGTACCTCACTGTATGTGTATGAGTGTGTGTAAAAACTGACATTGGAGTAACCATTTTTCCATTATTTCAGGGAAAAAACGGGCAGTTGATGTAATTTTATGTTTCCTGAGCTAGTATGTTGGGGTTATTATGAAGATTTTATAATTTAGAATGTTAAAGATCTTGTCCTGTTGAGAAAGAGCTAGATACTTTCCATGCAATATAAATTCTCTTCACCTATCTTCCACTTCTAGAGGATAATCTATTTTTTTAATTTTACCTTTCTGTTCAATGCAAGAGGTAAGTGATTTTTCCTTTCTCCTGTTACTTCTTATTCAGACACAGAGGATGATTTAGCAAGCTAGATTCTCCTGTTTGTCTGTGAGTCTTCCCTGTCTTATTATGGAGAAAGAACATTCAAAATAGGTTATACTTTTGCATAACCTATTCAATACAATCCACGTAGTACCAGATACATCAGACTCCTGGGGTCGCTGGTCACTGTAAAACAATGTGAATTTGTGGAATGAGCTCTGGATTAAGGGCCGGGATAGTTGAGTTTTATTTGCATTTCAGTTACTGTGTAGTTATCCCTTTGGGCAAGTCACGTGCTGTTGATTTAATTTCTGGACCTTTAAACTTATAGAATTTTACAACTGAAACCTATATAATTTTATTAACCAATGTTAACTGAATGACAAAAAATAAAACAAAATGAGAATATTGTCTAATATCTCTTTTAAATCTAAAGCTAATAAAATTAGCTTAAATCAGTGGCTACATTATCAGCACTGACATATTTTAAAGTAGTTAATGCTATTCTGATGCATGTCTCACTCTCAAGAGAATAATTTATGCATTGAGAGAGAGTGTGGCTGCATTGGATCTTGTGTATATATAATTTCTGTTCTCTAATAAGGGAGTTATCTATTTGAAGTTCATGAACAAATATCCTTGTAAATTATGGTTACGGATTTCCACCCTTACTTTCTGTGTTCTCAGTAATTAATAAAAGGTTATTCAGGAAGTTCACTCATGCCTACTGGATTCTAAATTAGTTATTGTATAATTTCTATTAAACTTTTTGAATATTCAGTTCAATGAATCTCTGATATATTATGCTTGATATTAATAATATATCTGTCATTCATAATAGAATTCTTAAAGTTACAGTTTTACTCTCAGAAATATTCAGATCTAACTATATGTAGTAGGTGTGTGTATATACTTTTTTTCAACAGTTTCTTCTCAAATTAATACTTAAAGGTAAATAGATTTTTGGTCAAAACAGTGGGCTGTCATTCTTAGTGTGCCTTAATTCTAACAGTCCTTAATGTCCATTTACTGTGAGTCGATATAAAAATTAAAATAAGAAAAAGAAAGATAACAGGTTGTTATTTTTAATAATCCCAGTTCTCTTAAACTTTTAAAAACAATTTGAATATACTACAAACTAGAACATGGAGATGGTTATAGAGTAATATTGATTTAAGGATTTAATCAGTCATCAGGTAAACAGCTAAAGGTAGAGTATATTGCATTTATAGTTATATTGAGGTCATTATTTATTTTTATTTAAAAGGTCAGAATTCAAGTTGTAATTCCACAAGAACTGTAGAGTTTATGTCTTTGGACCAGAGTTTATTTCTAAAGGTCTGAGAAGAAGAAAACAGAAAGTCTGGCAGGGGCAATATAGGCAGGAGGCAGTTGTGTAGAAGCCCCTATGTGTGTGTGAGTGTGTGTGGCAGGGGCCAGATGTGGGGAGAGGTCACCCTGTTGGATGCAGTCCCAAAGTTCATGGGAGGAGCCTGGGCATCCCGTATGAGATGGCTGAACTTGGTACTCTGCAGCATTTGTAGAGGTGCAGGTCTTGAGCCCATAGGAGGAGGTTTTAAGAAATTCTTGCCAATAGAATCTTACTGTAGGTGCCTTTTCTATAAAGGAGCTAATTAATACCTTAGTAAAGCCAGTAGTCAGCCGTGGTTGAGTTACCTGTTTTGGGTACCTAGATTTTCAGTTTTCCTCTTCGCTTAAATGAAACCTGCTTCATACCAAGAATCGCAGTGACTTCCCCTGCTTATGGTCCTGCAGAGAACCTGGGAACAATTTGCCTTTAATTGTAAGTGTGGCGTAACTGACAGAGATCATCAGGGCTCCTGCTTTCATAATCACCCTCTCTCTGGATGAGAGTAATAGATGATGCTGGTTTTTAATTTTAAACAGTGGGTATGGGTCTGAAGACTTTGTTACAGGACTAAAGGGAGCCCGTCTGGGGGAGGCGGATGGGAAAGAGAATTGGGTATCAAGGCTTCATCACACTTCACACTGCTGCTGTCTGTGTGGTATGTCCTAATGGTGGGAGAGCACTAATGTAGCCTGGAGCCTTGTGGTGGTGAGTTAAAAACAGGCGTTAATGTCTGCTTTCCTGGGCGTTTTGGGATGTATTGAGGTTTGAAGTTATTTGAAAAGCAATTTCTGCTTTATGTGAAACAGTGTAGTTGGGCATACCAGTAAGGGTCACACTGGAATACATGGTGGGGGAGGGCTGGGAGAGGGGTGTGTGACTGATTTGCCACCTAAGATATCCTAAAGAAACAAACTGAGCATCCAAGAGAAATTCACAAATGTTATCATTGATAGAGTGTCATTTACATGGTTTGTATTCATTCACATTTGAGCCAGGACTTGATTCCCTGTTACTTTGGATTTCCCTGCCACCCCCGTCACCAGGAAAAGAAGGAAAGAATGGCAAAGGCAGAGTGATTGTGAGGTAGAGTAGAGCAAAACTTTTAAGATCTATTCTGAAAAATCTATGTTTTAATAGGTGAGCTTAATTCATATGTATTTAATATGATTGTCGATGCATCTGCATTTGTTTTTATCATTGTAGTTTATGTATTTTTTGCTTCCATATTCTTTATCTCCTCACACTATTGAATCATTTTTTCTTATTTTTATTCTTCTGCTGCTTTGTAGAGGTAGGTTATAAGTCTATTCCTTTCATGGTTTACCCTTATTTTTAACCTACATACATAAGTGTACAGTTTGCTAAATATCTTTAGTGTTTCTGTCCTTCTTCCAAACAGCCGACAGACCTCAGGGTACTTTCTTGCTTAGTGAGCACCACCACCCTTCTTGGCAATTAGATTAGTTACATTTTAAAATAAAATCTAGTTAAATGAGCCTATAGTTAATAATTAAACTTACTGATCCTTAAAGAATTTCTGTGCATACAGTTTTTGTTTTGGTGTCTATCAAATTTGGCCCCTCTGAGTTTACTTTTCTTATGAAAGAAATCTTTGGTTTTTGTGTGAGGGTGTGTAGATGGTGAGTTCATTTCATCCTGGTCTCTGTGAAATGCCTTCCTTTCACTTTCACTCTTGAATTACAGTTCAGATAGTTATACAATTAGAAATAGACCAATATTTTTCTATTGCATTGACTTCCGGCATCTGTTATTGACTATGACAACTTTGCTCCCAGTTTAATATTCTTTCCTTTGTAGGTAACCTACGTGGAAAACTTAAAGGCTATTTTTCTCTTTATACTTCATGTTCTGCAAATTCACTATGTCTAGATGTGAATCTGTCTTAATTTATCTTGTTAGACATTTAGAATTACCTTTAATTCAAAGAATCAGGGTTCTTAAATTTTGGAAAATTTAAACTCTTAACCCACATACATTTTATTTCTCTATGTTGTTGTCCAATCTCCTGTGCTGACAATACTTAAATGACTTACATTAAAAACTTCCAAATTAATCTAAAAAATTTACACCATATGGTTTTTAATTTCACTCTATTTTTCAGGTTTGGATGTCTAATGGTTGTTGTTTAATATTCATCTGTTCCTGATTTATTTCCTCCTGTTTTTACTATCTGGCTCTTTTTATAATTAAGTCATCAACTCATTTGTCTCTCTGAGGATTATGATAAGACTTTGTCAGGCTTTTCCATAAAGTTAATTTCTTTTGTAATGAATTCAGGTTTCAATTGTTGATTTTTTTGGCCACCATTTTTAGAAGTAGATTTAGATTATATTAGAATTCAGAATGAGTTCTTGATGTGTTTGTAATTGTTATCTGCAGGCACATTTCTCTCTTTCTCCCAGATCTACTTCCTTCAAGGTCTGCCCTTACTTCCTAGCAATCTTTTGGTTGCCTCTATCTAGCCTCCAGTGGCCCTAGCTTAGAGTAAGTTTAAGAGTCATTTCTAAAAAAAAAAGAGTCATTTCAAGGCTCCTATTCTAGGGTAACATTAAGGTTAAGGAAGGGGGCCTGGGCTAGGTTGTGGCTTGCTCTAGTTCTTCTCATTGTGAGGCTATGTCTGTCATTGCTCTTGAGTAAAATAGTAATAGCATTTTAGAAGTTTTACTTTGGCCTTTTAAGAGTTGGAGCAAGGAAACTATCCCAGCCCCTGGTATGGGCAGGTGGCCTGGCTCTGACCCTGCTCTACACAGAGGGCTTTTATTGACATTAACCTGAGCAGAGTTCAATTGTGGGTCACAGGCCCTCCTTCAGGACTGAGCCGGGAAGGCTTGCAGCTGTTGCCTGCTCAGTGCTTTGTGTTTCCATCCTGTGCAGGTGCTTAGCTTGCTTTGATGCTGGCATTGTCAATTAGGCCTCATTTTTTATATTTTATTCATCATTGCTATTTGTTTGGAGCAGAATGGATGCACTGTAGTTTGAACTCATGCCTTTCCCCCTCTTTTATTTTTAATTGTGATAAAAAGCACATAGCATAAAATTTACCATCTTAATCATTTTTACGTGTACATTATGGTAGTGAACTAAAACAACAGTAACAACAAGAACGAGAGACAGCTTGATCGACTCATATCCTTTTGACCATTTAGGGATGCTATACCTAAATCTCGTTGTTTGGCAAGAGTAGAAAATATCAAGATTGCAAGATGGTATTTACTTTGTATTGAAAAACTGATCAAGAATTACCTAGAAACATGGAAGGGGCCTCTGAAGAAGAAGAAAAGAGAAGATCAATATTGAGAACTACAAGGAAAAGACATTTTATACTCACAAGGTGAACAATAGGAGAAAGTACTTTTTATTTTATTCCTTTAATTCCTTTTGTTTCCCCACTATCCCAGATGTCCAACATATGCTATCACTTGAGGACCCAATACACTTTTTCTGGTTCTGCAGCCAAAAATAACTTTTATATTTTATACTTTGATAAGATGTTTATCTATATACTTCCTTTCATTAGATTTATTTGTTTTTATGCCCTGTCTAACCTGTCAGATGCAAGCTCCTTGAAGATAGGGATCAAATCTAATACAGATTAATATCTCCCATAACACTGAAAACTGCAATCCCCAGGTAATGGTACCTGTTAAAATCCTGTTGAACCTGCTGACAGATGCATTTCATGCAATTTGATCCTGGTAATATTTCATTGGCCATTTGGTCTAAATGGTCTTTATAAGAGTTTTTCTGATTGTGATTCGACACACTTCCTTGTTCATTTAATTAATTCAGCTTTGAAGAGTCCATATTTGTCCTATTAAAATATGGCAGGTTTGGTTGAGGAACTATATTGTTCATACTTCTCTGCATTATGTCTATATTGTGTTGTAGTTTAAGACGTTGATGTCATGTTTTCCTTTATGAATTAAATAGGGCGTCTAAAAGAGATGGGACAAGAAGCAAAGACTGGACAGGACATTTTCCTGTGAAGCCACCTGGTCATTACAGTTCATCTCTCAGTGAAAGATTTCTACTCTATGATGAAAAGAAATAGATTTTTGAAAATGTGTCTAGAGCAGGGATACAAAATTCTTTGCAAATTGAGGTTCCTCATTAAGCAACTTTCTCATGAAATATTCTGAAATCTGAGGTATGTGAAGAACTATTTCTTGGGGCAAATGATATCTCTAAAAAGTTCCTAACATTGCAGGACACTGAAAGTGAGGGAGAACACCTTAGCACTTAGTGGCAAATTAATCCTAGAATTTCAAAGTTAATGGCACCTGAATAGAAAGAAGTCAAAGGCCAAATCACAATTTTTCAGTAATTAGATTGTTAAATATTCAGTTTAGGTCATTTACATAATTTTTTCTGCTATATGCTTGTGGTTTCTTTGAATTTTTTTACATTTCTTTCTCATTTTAGGTTAATTTTTGGTCATAGCACTAAAAGAATGATTACTTATTTTGTCTATTTCTTTCTACATATATATATATGTATTCCATGAACTAATGGAACCCTGTCAGCCTAAGAATCTAGCATTTGTTCCTCGTGAACATGTGACATAATTTTTTTGTTGGAATTGTGTTGCCTTTCTTTAGAAAGAATCAACAGATCATTAGTTATACTTTCAGTAAGGACTGAGTAATGAGAAGCATCCATTTTTATCTTATTATGATATTTTCTGTTCTAAGTGGTATTGGTTTTATTCCAAGTGTTTATAACTTCTGGAAGATGTTAATACTTTAGCTCCATGACTAGCCTTAATTGTGAAAATTAGCACATGTGTTCCTAATAACACTTTTCTACCTAATGTTGGCACATTAGGCACATTAGGCTAACCTGTAGTCATATATCCCAAATTTCTAGATTATGTTTCTTTAGTCATTAGCAAATTAGGCAGTATTAAATAGTATTTAAGATGCAAGCTTTAGAAATAAATCATAACTCTGTAACATACTTTTTCAGTGCCATTATAGAAGTTTCTTAATCTTGTACAATCAGTTTTCCTATATGTAAAATGGGGATAATAATGAAAGTGCCTGCTGTATAGGATTACAGTGAGGATTACATGAAATGATGTGTGTGAAGTCCTGGCACTGTGCCTAGTACATTGTCAGTTCTGAGCGTTAGCTGGAAGTAGCAGCTGCAGCAGCAGTAGTAATAGCTGTATTCAAGAAGATGCTCAGTGTATCCTCAATCGATTTCTTACCATCAATCCATGAAGTTCATGCAGGGTTAATTCTACTCTTTGTCTCAGTGGTTATTACTAGTTTGTGTAATCCAATGTCTTGACTCACGCTGCTCATGCAAGGTTGGTTGCAGAGTATTTGAGTATTTCTCATTTGATTAGAGCCAATTAGCTTCAGGCCCAAAATTTGATTTAATGTGTTGAAAGAGAATTGCCTTTTTTTAAAAAAAAAAAGTGAATTTTGAGCCATGAGGATAAAAGGATGACAGCCACTTTAAAAGCACAAGGAGAAATCCTATGCAAATTGAGGGCAGGGGGTCGAGGTAAAGGAGTGAAGAAACCCGGTCTTGTTCACCTCCTGTGAAGCTGCACATGAAGCCAGCCTTACCGCTGGAGTTTTCAGTTCAGGAGCCAATAATTGGCCTTCCTGTGTGAACCCGTTAGGTTTGTGATTTTTAACCATATAAACTAATAAAGGGATGAACTCATGTTCCAAGTAGTCAGATTTTCCAAGAAAGCTAAACGTTCATTCACTCCATGTTCTCTATGTTGTTCCTGAAGGATTATCAAAGCGCCTTTTTCAGAAGAGTTCTGACTTTACCATGACTTTCTGGCCTAGGCTGATTCCCTGTTCTGATTAGTTCCGCCTTCCCTTACTTGCTGTCCAAAACCAATGTACAAGAATAGCAATTATCATATATATATATTTTTCAGTTTCTAAATACAAAAAAAAAACCATCAGAAGTAATACATCAGTTTTTTTTCAACACCTGCCCATCCCTGCCCAAGTATAAGCCAGTTTTTCAACTTTCAGGGACTTTCCTTCTTCAAATTATTCCGTATGTAATTCAGTTGGAGGGAAATACACTACATGAAATAGGTTTGCATGCTGTGAGTTTCAGAGACTTGAGGGAGGGGAGGAGGAGGAAATTGGGAACACTGAATGCAAAGAGAAAATCAGAAGGCTTTCAATTGAGATTGGAATGGAAGTAGATGTGGTGAAGCAGAGACACAGAGGCCAGTCAGTCTTACGACCAAGTCTGCAGGGAAATGGGCTCTTTGAGCGGACAGCACTGTGAAAAAGAACATTGAAAAGCAAAACAACAAAACTTTGTGGAAGGTGGCCAAATGAGAATGTTGGCAGAGAGGGACGAATCACCGAGTGCTATATTTTGAGGAGACTTCAAGTCTATGGCCTTATGCATTTATGATGAACCTAAAGTTCGTTTCTGTACCACAAAATTTTAAAATCTAGTAGTTAAAGTGGGGAAATGAATCAGATACATAGAAATGCATATGTCAAAAGTGACACATATTTCAGCCACCTGCAACTGGAAAGAACTTTATTTTGAGGCCACTGAAATATTGGACTCCCATTTGGTATCTTTGTGTCACAGTTCATCCAGGAGAGTTCCAGTTCATGCCTGATGTCTTAATGTAATAATGAATGTGCCTGTTTGGTTTTCAGAAGAGACCTGGGTTAAGATTTGGGCAATGATTATGCAGTCACTTTATACATGGTCCTCTGTGTATGACTATGTGATATGTCTCAGTTGGTCATCTGAAGTGTCAATATGTGCACAAAATCTCCCCAACTAATTTGAAATTTTCCTCATATGATTTTACTTCCCAAGACCAACTGCTCAAGGCTGTTTTCTTAACTTCACTTTCCTGTATCAACCAGGAATTGAGCTCAGCCCTGAGTAAAAGAGAGCCCCTTAAAAGTGGTTGAAAGGGATCAGAGGCTCATGTTCTGTCATATTACCGGAAGTCTGGAGATAGACAGTTATTGGTATTGGCTCATTGATTGACTCAACAGGCCCATGAGGGCCAAGGTATTTATATTGATTTGGCTTTTTCCTCGTGGTGCAAGGTATCTCCTATATCACTAGATAATATGACCATTCTGGGCAATGAAATGGTGACTTTATCAGGAAAACATATTTTCCAGAAGTCACAGTGATGGTCATTTAGGGATAGACCTGTGTCACATGATCACTTATAGGTGGAAAGAATATAGTGAAATTTCTGGGCTTTTAGTTTTGTTTTTAATTTTAAGCTACTTACCTTGCTGTATCCATGAAAACCAAGGTTCTGTTAATAGGAAGGGAGAAATGGATGCTGGGTAGGTGTCAAACTTCTCCAGACTGAACATTTAAATGGACATAGTATAAGACTTTAAGAAGAGGGGTGCGGGGGAGAGAATTAGCTCGTAAGTCAGCAGATGGAGGAATAGATATGCATGTGTAGTTTCATTAGGCTGAATAAGATCTTTTGAGTCACTATAATTATTAGGTGAAAATTTATTGAACTTCTATTCAAAACAGACTGGAGGGCATGAAGATTACCTGTTATTTAATTCAGATCCAAATAGATTAGAACTCACCTGGGATTTGAGACAGGAGCTTTCTGCTTGTTTTCATGGTAGATTGATGGATATTTTCTCCGAAGTTTCTTTCTATAGCTAGAGTAAAGATGAATAAGCATTACTACTTCAACTTTCATTCTCCTATTTCACTGGGTATGAAAAGGTCCCTCTGTAGGGCACCATCAACAGTAGTGAGGGAACAGAGAACCACATGGAAAAGGACATCATGTTGACTTTGTATGGTTGTGTTTGCCTGTGGTTTCAAGAGAGCTGCCTGAAAATCCAGGGATCAGCAGCTCTTTGTGCTTCCATTTATCCTGTAATTTACTACCTACTTATTTAGAGTCAGTGATGTGGCAGACATTATCTTAGGCACTGAAAATAAAATATAAAATCCTTCCACTGTAATGGGAGAGCAAGACATGTAAATGAAAATATGAAAATGTATCACTTAAGATTAGTGCTATGAAAGAAATACATATATTTCTGTAACAGAGTAATAGAGAAAACTAATTTAGAAGGCATTGCCATGAATATCATCTTTAAGGAGATGATATTCAAGGAAAAACCTAAGGGCTGTAAAGAAAACAGACATCACACTAGGAGAAGAATGATTCAACTAGCAGAGGGAAGAATAAGGGCAAAACGTCGGTAGGAACAAACTGTGTGTATACCTTACTGGTTTTCACCCCTTTTGTCATCCTTCTTGTGTCTGAAATACCAGTTCTCATATTCATTTATTTTCATACGCTCATCTCTTTGATTTTAAATATTTTCGCTTACCATGTGCTGACTACAATTCTAGGGGCTCTAATCATGAGCGGAAGGGGCAAACAGTGTGCTTTCATGCCATAACAAAAGATTGGAATTGTTACGGGTCATAAAAGAAGGAAGCAGGATCATAGGAACATGATACACGTTATGTCTTGGCAAACTTTTTAATTTTAAAATTTGCATTAACTCATTACTTTCTGTTATTTGTACTATTTGTGTATTTTGAATCTTTTTACAAAGAATTCAGGAATAAGTTTTATGTTTTTAAAAATTTGTATGCTATCTGATTATGTGCTTTCTGTATTTGTAATATTCCTAAGGGATTTCGAAGAATTTTCTTAGTTATTTCAATAAAAAGACTTTGTTGGCATTATCTTTAGACTTTGAAGTCTGATTAATAAAAGCATGTTGCCAATTGGCATCTGTATGTTCTCTTTGGAGAAGTTTCTATTCAGGTTCTTTGCACATTTTTTAATTGGATTTTTTTGATATTGAGTTTCATGAATATAAATTTTGGATATTAACCCCTTATCAGATGTATAGGTGAATATATTCTTCCATTCAGTGGGTTATTTTTTCATTTTGTTGATAGCTTCCTTTGCCATGCAAAACTTTTTAGTTTGATGTAGTTTCATTTGTTTAGTTTTTGTTTCCCTTGCCTGAGGAGATATAGCAGAACAAATATTGTTATGAGAAATGTCCAAAATTTTACTGCCTATGTTTTCTTCTAGTATTTGTATGGTTTTGAGTCTCACATTTGAGTCTTTAATCCATTTTTAGTTTTTCTTGTGTATGGTGTAAGAAGGTGGTCTAGTTTTATATTTTCACAGTTATCTGTTGAATTTCTGCAATCCCATTTATTGAGTAGACTGTCTTTGCTACCAATGCCCCAATAAATTCAATAAAAAATAGCATGTTGCCAAAAAATATATTAAAAGGTCTATACTACGTGTAAAGAAATAACTCAGAATTGATCATGGACTCAAGTGTAAGATTTGAAACTATAAAACTCTTATAAGAAAGCATGGGGTGAATTTTCATGTTGTGAGATTAAGGAGGGATTTTATAGATAGAATACCAAAAGCACAAGCAACAGAAGGAAAATGGATGTTTGCTTTCATCATAATTGAAAACTTTTGTGCTTCTAGGGACATAATCAAGAAAGTGAAAAGACAACCCAGAGGAAGGGAGAAAAGTTTGCAAGTCATGTAGTTGATAAAGAATATGTATTTAGAATATATAAAGATCTCTTACAGCTAAAAATAAAAAGCAGATAACCCAGCTAAAGGTGTGCAAAGGATCTGGGCACTTTAACAAAAAGATATATTTCCAAAGAAGATATAGAGATAGTCAATAGCTACATGAAAACTTTCTCAATACCATTAGTCATAAAGAAATGCAAACCAAAAAGAGATACCCCTTTACACACACTAGGCCAGCTATATTAAAAAGACAGATAATGACAAGGGTAGGTGAGGATATGGAGAAAGTGAGCCCCTCTTCACTCCTGGCAGGACTGGAAAATGATGTAGTCATTCTGTAAAACAGCCTGGCAGTTCCTCAGAAGTTTAAACATAGTGACCATATGACCCAGCAATTTCACAACCAGGTATGTATCAAAGAGAAATGAAAACAGGTTCACACAAAAATATTTTGTATACTAATATTCACAGTAACATTATTGATAATAGCCAAAAAGTGTCAACAATGCGAAGGTCCATCATATAATGAAAGGGTAAAGTATGACATATTCATACAATAGAATATTGGGCAATGAATAGGAGTGAAGTACTGATACATGATACAACATAGTTAGATGGTGAAAACATTGTTAAAGAAGCCAGTCCAAAAGACAACCTATTGTGTAATTCCATTTATATAAAATGCCCTGAACAAACAACTCTATGGAGACAGAAAGTTATACACATCACCACATAATGATTAGATAGTTCTGAATGGCACTGGGCCACTGCTGAAGGGTGTGGGGTTGCTCTTTGATGTAATGAAATGCTCTAAAGCTGGTTATTATAATAGCTACACAACTCTATGAGTACACCAAAACACCATCGAATTGTACAGTTGTAATGGAAGAATATGTGAATTTTATCTCCTTAGTGCTATTATTAAAAGGCCTATTCAATTTTAAAATATCAATTCAATCATGCTTTAATGGAGATTAAAAAGCAAATAAAATCATTTTCCCTAATGGAGTCATGACACATTAATTGAATTGCATTTTTTAGTTTCTTTAAAGTAACCCAAAGTTGTGAATTTGCTTACGATTGGAGAAGTGTGACAAAATGTTAACACCCTGGTATGGGTGCAAAACATGCAAAAAGGAGTGAAAACAGAGTAGAATTTGTGTTTTCATTATGAACTGTGTCCTAGACATGTAAACACCATCAACTTTGACCACAAAATTGACAATAATATTAATACTTGTGAGGAATGGTGGTATTTGAATTTACTCACTAAGCTTTGACTTTTAATTATTGTTGTCAGAGCTTTAGTAATTCATATGTATCTGTTAACGAGGTGCTACATTGGGATAAGTATATGCTCAAGTCGTTACAATGTATTTCTTCCTCTTTGTTTCAATTTTAAAATGCTTTGTGGTGTTCTTAAAAGTATTTATACATTAAAATTGTATCTTGGGTCTATTTAGTGAAAAAAGATATAGAAATATATGTATCTATTTAGCAATGCACATTTTAGTGCCTTGCAGTGGAACATACTACTTTTTTGTATACATTTGGAAACATCAAATTATGGTACAGTTTTAAATATGACTATTTTAAATAGACTTTAAGGAATTTGAAGCCCATGTGCATATTTAAAGAAAGGTACATAGGGATATGATTTTTAAAGTGACATATTTATATTTATTTTATCCATGTTATGATAGAATTACTTGAAGATCATCTCTAAAAAATCTGAAATAGCATACAATCGACACGTATCCTCTGTTCTCTGGTTAGCTTGTCTCGCCTTCATCATTGGACATAGCAAGCACATCTCAAGTCATGATGGAGGCCTGTTTTGCAAAACATGGTTATTAATCCAGCCTTTATCTCATGGCTTTGTCCCAATTACTTTACCACCACTCTCGTGTTCATTACAGCATTCATTATGTCTATTTTCAAGGCCAGTGGCTGTGTCAATCAATAGTACCTTCATTCAGTGAATCGGATGAGGTTTCAGTCTCAAAAGATTTACCATTTTGAATATTCTGTGTCAAGTTAGCCTTGTATAGTTTAATTTAGTCCATCTAAAAAAGGAAAAGAGAAAGAAATAGAAATTCTTTAAAACAAATACCAGAATGCATAGAGTTTCAATATAATTTAGCCTAAAATAACATTTGGTGATTGAACAGCTCCTGTTCCACGTGGCCACGCCATCCCCGGAGACTGCACGCTGCAGTCGAGCACTCTGAAGTAGTGCCAAGTGTTTAGAGCAGTCGTCCTGGGTTGTAGTTTCCTTCTTGCTGATGGTTCAGTTCAGGTGACTTGAAGTCTCTGAGTTACTGTTACCATTTTTTAAATTGAATGCATTATATTTACTTTACATGTTTGTGAGAGAGATATTAAAAGGTAAAATAATAGCTAATGTACTCAGCTCAATAATGAACACCCAGTAAAAGTATTTCTTTCTACCCCCTATAAAGGTCAAACATTTGGTAAGACACAAGATATCTCAGAGTAGCATGTATATTTTGCATGTGAGAAAATTTATTATTTATCTATTTTGATTATAGTGGAAACATAGCTTTTACTTATGTTTATCCTCCCTCATGACTTTATTACCTCTGTTCTCTTCTCTCTTCTCCAAACCTTTGCCCTTGCACACTCTGGAGGGGGGTGTTATGTTGCCCACGCTATTTTGCCTTTCACCACCTTAAGATGAGCTATCCCCTTAATGCCTCCAAAACTTTAATGAATTCTAGTAACCCATTCTATAAAATCCAAAATTCATCAGTTGGCCTTCAATGCCCTTTTAACAATTGTACCCCAACATAACTCTGATTTCATGTTCTTTTTCATTTCTTGTTATGATATGTTTTCCTTTCATTCCCTTTTTGTCTTCTTCTTGAGCCATTTTCTGTGTCTCACCTTTCCATGCACTCCGTTCTAATGCCTTTTTCTGTCATCTTTACTTATCACTGTCCCATTTTTTTCTTTGACTCAGTATACCTTCACCATGAAATGTTCTTTATTATGACTACAGAATCAATTCTGCCTTTCATTATCCTTCCGTAGCATTTTGCTTGTATCTCTTGCATAGCAGTTTTTTCTGTCTTAGGTTCAGTTTGTACTTTTCTCTCCACATCTAAATTATCAGCATCTTTAAGGCAAAGCCTGTATCTGATTTATCCTCCACATCTTCATCTTCCAGTTTCCTGCAGACTTCCATCTCATTACCCAGCTGACGATACCTCCACAGAGGTGATGGAATTGCCTATTACCACAGTTGTTTCACCTTCTGTTGCTCTGCTAACACATGCAGAAGGTTTGTGGCCTGACGGTAGTCCCTCTTGAAACCATCAGATTCAATGTTTAGTATTCTAATCTTAATGAGAAGAATAAAAACTATGGTTGCTGTTTTGTTTTTTCCCTCTGTGGTCTAATCATAGAGGCAGGCTTTTCGTTATCAGCTACCCAGGGTTCTTTATTTTATTCTCTTCTTTTTCCCTTTGCATATTATATTTTATAATCTATTTGACTTTATACATATATATATGTGTGTATTTTAAACTTTTGCTTTAAAGCGATGTGATATCCAGAAATGGAGTTGCCCCAGGTATTTCCTGCATAGTAAATTAAGAGTGATCGTCAATTTACAAAAAGCAAGCAGTATTTCTATAAATGAAATACAGTATTTACATTGTATTTTATGGATTACAAAGCATGGTTGCATCCATGATTTTATTTGATTCCTAACCCTTTGAAGTAGGCAATGACAAAAAATATTGCGCTTACTTTATAGAATAGAAGGAGGCAGCTGTGGGGGATTCAGAGATTTACCTTGTGTCACAAGCTGGTGCCAGACCTTGAACAAATTTTCTCATGCATGTTCTAAGGCACTTTCTGTCATATAATGCTGACATATTTAAAATTCACATAGTTTGGTTTCTTAAAATGAGCTACCTCTAGTTACCCTGAAGTGCTCCCCTGATATGCTCCATCAAGTAAAATGGGTTACTGCTGTAGGGTTAGTATTTTAAAGGCCTTATTTGGTTTGAACTTTTTTAATATATAAAAGTTGTTTTGCCATTAGACACTTACAGACTGGTTTATTATCATGCCAGTTTTGAGTGCTTGGGTAATACGTGGGGTAATTATGTGATGGTGACAGTTGCAAATTGGCTTCTGAAAGTTTTTCTCAGGGTTTACTCATATGCCTTTCTAATGCCTGATTTTTTCTTTTAATTTAAAATTTTTTTCAATTACAGTTTACATGCAATATTATTTTGTTTTAGTTTCAGAGGTATGGAATAATGATTAGACAATTATATACTCTACAAAGTATTCCCCTGATATCTGCAGTACCCAGCCAGCACCACACGCTGTTATTACAGCATTATTGCCTCTATTCCCTATGCTGCACTTTACATCCACATGACTTTTCTGTAACTACCAATCTGTACTTCTCAATCCCTTCACCCTTTTCACCCAGTCCACAACTCCCTCCCCTCTGGCAATTATGAGTCTGTTCTCTATGTCTAAGAGTCTGTTTCTGTTTTGTTTGTGCATTTATATTTTTTTTTCTTTAGATTCTGCATATCAGTGAAATCACATGGTATTTGTCTTTCTCCGTCTGACTTATTTCACTTAGTTTAATACCCCCTAGGTGTATCCATACTGTCACAAATGGTAAGATTTGAAGTGCATATTGTTAGAATGTGGTTGTTACTCTTGAAAGTTTTTAATGGTATCTGCTCATTCATCATTCCAGGAGCAATTGGCATTATTATTATAATATGAAATATAGGTATGGAGTATAGAGTAGTAGTTTATTATAATAAGCATGCATTTTTAAGATTTCTTAATTGGATTTGTTGGTCCTCATTCTTAAATCTATGTTTGTAAACAAGCTGTTTTCCATGTCTAATTCTTTACAAAATAAAGAGACACAGCTGAAGTCCCCACTATCTAAGATACATTATGTAAAAATGGAAAATGGAGTCGCACAGGCCTTAAGTCTCAGATGAAAAATGCAGAGGGAAGTCACTGGCCACAATCCAAACTCTTCTGAGAGACTGATCCAGTCATCCAAAATGGAAAATGAAGTTTCAAAAATGCACTCCCCAAAGAGTCATGATTCATCTTGGGTGGCAGTAAATATAACTCTCTGAGCACTGTTATTTATTTCACTGCCTCACTGGAGTCCAGGTGCCCTTATCTCTGCAAATCAGCTTCTCAAAAACTCTGCAAGCCAAGCCCAAATGCCTAATCTTACAATCTGCTATTCGTTGCTGTTGCTTGAATTCTCCTTGTAGCACTGAGAGATCATCCTAATCTGCCAGTCCTATATATTCTATCTTGCACTGTGGCCACTGTGGCTTTATTTTTATGGACATCTCTTAAGATCAAGGACTTTATTACCTGAATTTTACACTGAAGTTGATTGCTAGGATCATCTTCTCTTTATTGTGCCTTTTTTTTTTGGTCCTGATTCTGCAATCTGTAGTCACAGGGAATGCATGTTAATTGCTTAGCAGGGTTTGGCACATACTGTTTTATCTAAAGCTGATGAGTGTTGTAAGGATCAAATTAGTTTTTCTATTTCTATGCCTATTGTATCTCTATTCCAATCACTTTCCATATCCATATCTGTCAACCTACCTACCTATCTACCTACCTATCTGTCTTTATTTTCCATCACATAGAATGATACCTGACACCTAGTAAAGGCTTTAAAACTGTTTACAAAAATTATTGTTTCTTTCTTATATGACATATTTTCAACTACCTGGTGAAAACATTTAAGTACTATAGGAAGTGACTGTGGTTTCCATAGGAATATTAATCATTTCTAGTTCTTTGTTAACAAAGAAATTAATAAATATTTATTTAGTAAATAAACAAATAAGCTATAGAATTATTATTGTTTTTTAAATTAAAGGAAACATACAAATCATTTGGTTTAAGTCATCCTTTCTTTTCAGATTAGAAAATAAAAATCTAGAGTCTAGACTTTTTTCATCCCCTTATCATTTAGAGCTCATGCTTTTTTAAAATTCATATCTCTCCTTAAATGTGATATAATTCATGCAAGTGGTTTTTTATTACTTTCTACCCTAGATTAATTCTTACTGTCTCTCTGGGGCCACCAAGAAATCATTCATGGTTAATATTCATTGGTCACCATATGTAAGAGATTCTCTGAAATTGCTTTTATTTAAAACATGGATTCATTTTCCCTCTGAAAGTGGATTCTGGTGGGTCAACTACTTACCTGATTTTCCGATATACAATAAACCTACAGCAATGCATTTTTTCATTGACTTTACCCTTGCCCAGTAATAGTCTTAGTCTTTATTATGTTTCAATGGGTGGCTTGAACTAGATCCATAATAAATTGAATCCATGCTAAGTACAGCCAGGGGGACCAAGATAGTGCTTCTGGTAGAGTTCTCATTATATGTGCTTTTACTTCCACTTGATAGTGATTTCTGTAAGTCTGAAGGGAATTTCATGCTGTTTCAAAATGTTTTCCCTCACTAATATTGACTCTTTGAGCTCTCCTTAAATGTGCATTTTGCCTCTTATTAATTCTTTTCACCCTTGCTGGTCCCAGCCTTTTTAAATAGAGTTCTCCCCTATCTTTGCCTCCCATTACCTTACATTCCAAACAAATCCCTACTTAGCATTTCCACTTGCTCCATTTATCATCAAAGCCTTTGGGCAGCCTCAGTCTATACCTAATTCTTTTGTCGTATATCGACTGAAAGCCTTTTTCTAAAATGTCTCATTCTCTGCTTACACAGAGGGCATTTCCTTGGCCAGATTTTTGGTAGTCAACATAACGCCCCTGAGAAAAATGATGTTTTTTCTCCATCATTGGAGAATTGGAATCTCCAACTCCTCTCAAGCTGGATGTTGAGGTATGTTTATATATGTACATACACACACAGACAGATGTAGATATAGATATAGATAGATATTAGATATATCCGATAGAAGTGGTGGGAATCAGAAGATTAGGGCTTCTATAAGGGATGAATTTGTACAGAAGTTCCCAACTTATTTTTTCTCCTACCATGTGATACAGATTCTTATAAACAAAACCATGTACCCAGGAAATGTTTCTGACTATGCATTTTTGTGTGCATTGTTTTTTATTTATGTTCAAGAAACTTTCATGTTTGTAGTGTCATTGGATTCACTAAAACCCCAGGGAGGATTATCAGATGAGTGCAATTATCTCTACATTAGAAATATAGTAAGTTATTCAAAGGTGGCAGGAGGCACCAGTACCAGTGTCTGATCTAAGATCTATGTATTTTATTCCTAAGCCTTCTTTTTCTCCCTTATTTGAAAGAGGAATGTTCCATTTCTTGCAGTAGTTAGGGTTTCTATGTAAGAATTCTATTTTATTTTATTTTCATTTGAGGCCAGGATATTAGCAGGGATGTGTGTCTGGAAGGGTGAGTAATGTGCTGTGAAGGTGTGAGAGCTGGACATAGAGAGTGTGTGGCTTAGGGAGTGGGAGGCAGACAGAGAAAGGACAACTCAACCTGCGTTTCTGGGAAGGAATATGAAAAAAATCGTATCTCTGCTTATTTTTTTGTTTAGTTTTTTAAATTTACATGAGAATTAATACTAAATTTTTATTTTTCTTTGGTAACCTGAATGGTGCCTATTATTCTAAGCATCAAGAGATGGCATAAAAGAGTGGCAATAGGAAACAGTGACCCAGGGATTTTCTTTAAAGTAGTTAAGTGTTTTTTAGATCTCTGCGCATGTGTCTTTATTATCTGTGTCTTTTTCCTTCCATTTCCATCCTTTTTCTTTCCTCCTCTCCCTCCATCTTATTCTTCCTTTCTTATCTCTCTCTTTAGCTCTCTTGCTTTTCCTCCATCACTCCAAACCTTCTTTTCTTATTTTTAGTATTTGTTTATTTATTAGACATTTATTGAGCATGTTCTAAGTACAAAGTAAGCTAGATGCTTGGGAACATGCAATACGAGGAAGGTTATAAAGTTTATGCTCTTAACAGAACTTCCAGGCCAGCAGAATAGGTGCACTATACAAGACTCAAGACATCCAGGGTGGAATCTGCCTAAATTTTAAGTATGAAATAAACAATATCTCAGGTTTTCAAAGTGGAGTTACTGGGGTTATGAAATGGAGAAGATATTTTAAAACCTATGCCTGGAAATATAGTTTCTATCAATGAATCTACTGATTTGAGTCCAGGAAAATACTGACCATTGTAACCTGTTCTCAACTGTGTAAGGGATTATATTATTGTACCATATAAACTAGGGTATACGAGGTCTGTCCAGAAGGTATCCAGCCATGTAGTATGGAAAATAGAAACATTAATTGAAGAAGATACAAGATACAAGAAACTTTGCACATAGGACAATGATGCCTCAGTCCCCTTCAAAGTAGGCACCTTGGTACCTCACACAGTTCTCCCAATCACCATCAGCTGCCTCATTGTATTTTCCTGAATCTCACTGATGGTCTGAAATCTCTTTCCTTTCAAAGGTGACTTTGGTTCTGGGAAGAGCCAGAAGTCACAGGGCACCAAATCTGGGCTTTGTGGGGGTCGAGTCACCCGGGTGATTTGATGTTTCGCCAAGAAACCCTGCATGAGATGGATGCAAGAGCAGGCATGCTGTCAATGATGAAGGTGCTAATCATCATCTGCCCATAGCTGCGGCCTTTTGAACCACCCAAATCGTTTCTGTGGAGGAAGGTTCAAGTTTAACACAGAATTTGATTCAGATCCATTGCTCTATTCACTCAGTCATTTTGAATGTAATGACCACACAGTACACATGCTCACTCTACTGCACCCACTGACTAGTACAGTGAAGTAGTCATTGTTCATGCATGTCCATTTCAGTCCACTCTCCTTTGCTGCCAGGTTACATCGATGTCACACAAACCATTCTCATTATATTAACAATGGTTGGACTTTTTCTGAACAGAGCTCATATGTGATAATATATACCATGCCTTTTAATATTAAAAATTATGAAATATAAATGGAGTTGAGTGTGACATGAGAAACTGACTACTATAGGCCCCTTAATGAAAATCTCCCATCCTCTTTTTCCTATGCAGGAGAGAAAATTGATAGTAAGATAAAAAGCAGATGCTCTGTTTAGAAAGACTTATGAGGAGCTATGTGCTTGGCAGGCCTGCTTAATCAAACATTACAAAGACTAGCCCATATTTGTATTTATGTGTGGAAAGGGAGGGTAGTAATTTCAAGTCATAATGGAGAGGTACATGGGGAGGAGGCAAGTGAAATCAAAGTGAATAATTAAAGTCCAATAGGGAATGTAGAAAGCTTGGGGATAAATCTCGTGCATGCACAAATTAGTCAAAACACTGTGGAGGGTAAAGAGATTACTGTGCAAGATCTCTTGAATGTGTGTGTTTTGAGTTCTACAGCTCATTGCTCTGGGGCCATTTAGTGGGAATAATAGCTCTAACCCATTTTACAACCCCTCAAGTTCTCACAGTAGTAAATGATGGAATGAGAGTGGTCATAATAATTATGTTAATTAACATTTGTTGAGTGCTTACTGCATGTTTGGACTGTATAAATTTATTCACTCAATTCTCACAGCAACTTCTATAAAATTATGTCCCAGCATTGTCTTCCTTGGACAAGTGAGGAAATAAAGATGAAGTGACTTACTTATCCAAGATTACCCATATGGGAAATGAAGCTGTTAGCTATATAAATACTGATTTTCTATAATAAGACAATGTCAATTAGTGTTTGTTCAAGTAGTGGTTGGTAACTTCAAAGGCTTTGATATCCACCATTATTTATGATTCATATAGCATTTCTGTAAGGTATGTTAGGTCATATTATTTATTCCTTTTTAAGAGATAAAATAATGAAGGCCCAGGAAAACTGTCATGTATAAGAACACATGGATAGTCAGTGATAAAACTAATATTCACTTCAGGTCTGTTTAGTCCAAAACCTAAGCACTAATGTATGGGCGTAATTTAAATCTACATAGACAACTGTCCAATCAAACTGGTTAAAATCTGATAGTTTCTGGTGCTTGGGAATGTCGATTTCAGTCTTTTAGTAATTATCTTATGCATTATACTGTCTTCACTGGAGTTGCCAGATAAATGAGATGTCACTGCCCTTCCCAGCAAGAATCAATGCTGCGGGCTTTCCATTGGCTTCATCTGTTGCTAGGAGGAGTTGCTATCTCTCAGCAGCTGCCAGGCAGGCAGGCATTTCTGAGTGGAGCTGAGCCAAGGTTGACAGTAGCTGGGAAAGGAATGTGTCCTAACCTGGCAAGGACATCCTTTAAGTCGATGTTTTTGTCAACGAGGCTGACAGAATCCCCAATTTTGATGCATTTCATTGCTTTTCATGAAGCCTATTTTTGTTCTTTTTCCTTCTTTTTGTTTAAATGTGTTTAGTTGCTGACAGACCATATTCATGCACCTCACAAAAGAATAAGTAAATTCCAATTAACATCTGAAATGCAGAAGAATTTGGTTCCGGCTCTAGTGGGAGAGTGATATATTGTTTGATTAAAAGAAGTAAGAGCTATTTCTTCTAAATAAGGGCACACATCATTTTCCTGGCAATTACAAAAGGGAGCTTAAAATGTTCCCATTAGGATTTGGATGAAAGAATAAGAATTGTTCGATTTGGATGGCTTCCCATGTTTAAAATCCTGTTTATCTGCAACGTGACTGAAATAGATGCTGGGGAAGGAAAAGCATTATGTTCATTCTGCTTCTTGCCTATACATATCATGATCTGTCTACCAGAAATGTTCTCCACCCTATTTAGTTAACTCTTCTACACTTCTTAAGATCAGGCTCAAATCCAAGACTTATAGCAAAACTTTCCACATGCACCTCCCTTTATCATTGCCACTTATTCACTCGCCTTTTGAGTCCTCAAAAATGCTCATTTATATTCATATTTTGGGGACTTCCAATAGTAAACTCTATAGTCACTATGCCTTGCATGGCCATTTCCATTGCTAAGCCACTGAATGTCTAAAGGTTCAAAGACCATAGTCTATACACTTTAAAATTCTCAGCACATAGTAATGTCCCTGGACCTAGTAGGTACTCCTTGGTAAACCCTCATCAGCAGCCCCAAGTGTTTAGTGAATTAGCAAGTGAATATTATGATGACTCATTTTCATCAATTTTCACAGAGCTCAATTCAAATTCAAGGGTCTCAAAAGACAGACTTAAAAGGAAAAATAAAGTAACAATTCTATCTTTAACCTCTGAAATACCTGTATGAACTGCTTTGAATCATTCTGACGGTTGGAGGTGTTGGAGTATTCTTTAATGACAGTCTGGGAAATGGAGCATGGTCTGTTGAAACTGGAAGAGATGTCAGAGAGTTAGTTGGTCCACATGTTCTTTGACAAATGTGGAAAAGAAGGCCCAGAGGGGATGCAACCTGCCCAAGGCCACCATCCAGGGGGCTGATGGCTGAGCTATGCTTCAACGCCTAGTGAGCACTCTGTTAGATTTTTCTCTCACACAGTTGTTCTGTTCTGCACTCAAGTGTTGTGTTTACTTGCTTCTGTGTTCTCCACAGCACTTTCCAAGTTGTCCATTTTGGATTCTCAGTCAATGTTGAAATGAAATAGGGTTTCTCTTATTCTCTTCATCACATTCTCCCAGTTTCTTTATTACAAAGGGCATGAAAGGAGGAAGTTAATTCTGCTTTGGAGACTAAAAGAAATAAGAATTGCCCCATCTCCTTGGTTGAAAAGTGTAATTTAAAAAGTAAGAGGTGCTAGCCCCTTTCTCTCCCAACCTGCTCTTTGCCTTACCTGGGACACCCATTCCTGCAACTCTGTCCAGTCCTCCTGCTCATCTTACAGGTCACAGCTTAAGTTTCACTCACTACAAGGCTACTTAACTCCCTCTTGCTTCAGTACTCTTTTCTTCCATAGTGCTTATCAAAATGTTTAATGTTTAGTTTTTTGTGTGCTTATACACTTAATGTCTGTCCCTCCAACTAGATTATAACTTTCACAGGAGATCTTTTGTAGTCTTTTACCCTCTTAGATATCCATCACAAGCACATGGCACCTGATTCATAATGGGTACTCAATAAAATTTTATTGAATGAATGAATGAAGCATTTATTTGTAGCCTATCTTTGCCTAGTGACTTTTTAGTGGGACTCTGTCCCTTCAAGACCCTACCTGTAAGATTAGTAGAACACCTGCTGGATGTCCCTGAGACTTGCCCTAGAAGGATTCCACTCCCTGCCCAGGGATGACCTTATCTTTGCTTCATTCTAATCTGCCCCCTTCCTGATAATACAAACACCTTTTTGTTGCCCTTAGTTTTTTTTTTTTCATACAGTAAAAATTTAGAACCCTGTTCCTTTGTATTTTCCACACCTCACCTTATTTTATGAACAGTGACATCTCTCATCTTTTGGGACTAATGCCTTTAGGATGGTCTCATGCTAACTAACTTCTGAGCAATGTTTAGGGATTCTTGCTCTTTTTATGCTATGAATCATCTTGGCATTCTTTTGAAGCCTTTGGATTCCCTTTTCAGAGTAATAATTTTTAATAGATAAAGTAGAAAATACAGAAGTTTAAAAAGGAAACCAATTGCACAGAAATATAATTATCTACAACTCTCACTTCTCGTAAGTGGCCCCAGAGAAGACCTGGTTTGACCAAAATCAACCTCCATCCACTCCCAGGCTCTAATCCCAGGTACACTTGGAAGGTGGGTAGATTAGTAGTCCAGGACGGTGATGTTGTACTAACCTATTTGGGCCTTCGTACTTAAGCTAAAAATTTAGGTAACCTTCTAAACTACTCTTTTGTTAAACTTTAAACAACCTTTAATAGTTAGCCTCAATGAAAGATATGTTTCAGCAGATATCCAATTAGGCTCTAAAGTTGGTTACCCCTGCATTTATTGATATTTAAAGTGGATCATTATGACTACATAAGTACCACTGGTGGCAAGTGCTGAGAAGAGAGCTGCCATGTGATAGAGGACTTAACATTTTCAACCCAGGCCACTCAGTCTGTAGATGGTAACAGTGAAACAGGGGAAAAGATCTTGCAGGCTCAACTACGTGCCACCACGAAAGCCAAACTCATGAGACAGGTGTTGGTGAGAAGCAAAGTGGTTTATTTTCAGGTGCCAGCAACCTGAGAAGATGGCAGGTTCATGTATATGCTTTGAAAATCACCTTAACATCTCATTGCAGGCAGAGGTGTTTATAAGGAGGGGAGGGAAAGCAGAACAAAGAGATCAAGAGGAGGGTGTTGAAAAGTCCTTCACATGCAAACCAGCACAGTCCATTTCGATAAGGACCTTAAAACTGGCCAAGTGATGGTTTGGTGTGCATCACCCCAGTTTTACTTTTGAAAGACAGCAAATCTCCTAGAACTTGAATGCCTGAGCATCAGAGTCTGTGTCTTTTGATGTTAGGTCTTAAGATTCTTATTCAAACATGCTGTTTATGTACAAACTATATATTAGTCAGAGTCAGCATTTATAGAAACAATGTCAAAAATGATAGGTTGGGGTACAATTCCTTGCTGTTACTATAATAGTGGCGCTGGGACCTTCCTGAACCAGTCCTAGGATGGCAGAAAGGATCACCTCTGTTACCGAGACCTTGCTAGAGTTTCCATTGGCTTTTGTGAAAGGTAGACACAAACCATAGAGAATATAGGCATCTTTATGATTCCAGTACTGAAATTAAGACCTCCCAGTAAGGAAAGATCCAGTAGAATCAACATACCTGTGACATATTGGAAAGAATCTTAGTCTTGGATCTGCAAGAGTCAAGTTTAAATACTAACTCAATCCTTTGTGCCTTGCACATTGCTCAAAGGGTACTATTTAAAATTTCATGGGACATTTCAGTCATTCTCAATGTCACCCCTACTCTTCAGACTGCAAACTCATCAGGGAATGTTTACTTCAATAAGCATTTATTGAGTACTGATAATGTGTCAGTACTGTTGAGAACTCATTTTAGGAACTATGCTATGTCCGACTAATGCCTGAAGCAAAATTAAACATACAACATGTATTTGAAGAATTTCTGTAACCATTTGCCATGTTTCCATATAAGTAATTATGGTGTCTTTCACCTAGTCTTTCAGCCTATATTCAAAATATGATTAAATTCCTCCATTTTTAAATGTAATATACATTAGAGGGGAAATAATCTTAGGAATAGTATTTAAAACATATGAAAGAATAAGCTGTAACCTCAGACTCTATACAGGAGCACATTTACATATAATCAATTTGTATGATAATCACAAGCCAGTCTCATCCAGAATTTCTTAGCACCATGAGTCCAGGTTAAATTTACAGGGTGTAGTAGAAAATGATACTATTTGAGCTACAAATTTCCTCAGATGGGTGGCAGTAGGGAGGCTGTTCCTACAATCGGCCTTCCCTTAGTCTTCAATAAACTTCTCCAATTTCTTTTACCTACCAGAACCATTCTCATCCAAAATGCAAGTAAAAACTAAATCTTCTCTAAGCATTGTTCTGAATGTCACCAAATACCAATGTTTGTTCCTTGTTTCAAGCTCCCATCACTCTATTTTGGTCTTTAATTATGTTCATTTTTCATTTGCCTATCTGTCTCATATTAATTATACACTCAATGAGATCAAGTGACAGATTTTTTTCTTTTTTTCTAAATCATCTAGTTTAGTACCTCGCAAATAGCAGTGCTCAATAGTGGTTGAGGAATGAATGAATGAACAAATGAGTGAATAAAACTGAAAGAATATTAGTTCTTTATGCAATGAAAATTTAGAAATTACTCTTAGGCAACACACTGTTTTCTATCTTGGGTATATGAGGTCTGCCCAGAAAGTATCTAGCCATGTAATATAAAAAAATAGAGACATTTATCGAAGAAGACACAAGAAACATTGTACATAAAACAATGACACCCCAGTCCCCTTCAAAGTAGGCACCTTAGGACCTCACATAGTTCTTCCAACCACCATCAGCTATCCCGTTGTATTTTCCTGAATCTCCTTGATGATCTGAAATCTCATCCCTTTCAAAGGTGATTTTAGTTCTGGGAAAAGCCAGAAGTCACAGGGCACCAAACCTGGGCTACAGGGGGGCTGAGTCACCTGCATGATTTGATGTTTTGCTAAAAAACTATGCATGAGATGTGATGCATGAACAGGTGCATTGTTGTGATGAAGCTGCCAATCATCAGTTGCCCATAGCTGCAGCCTTCTGAATCATCTGAATAGTTTCCATGGAGGAATGTTCAAGCTTAATGCAAAATTTGATGCTCTATTCTCTCAGTCATTTAGAATGCGATGGCTACACAGTGCACGTGCTCAGTCAATGGTGTGTGCCACCCTCACTGACTAGTACAATGAAGTCATCATTGTTCACGCGTGTGCATTCCAGTCCACTGTCCTTGGCTTCCAGGTTACATTGATGTCTTGCAAACCATTCTTGGTGTATTAACAATGATTGGACTTTTTCTGGACAGACTTTGTATATATCATGGTAAACTTGTAGCTGTTGCCACAGCACTGATGGTCTAAATCAGCGATTTTCAACTGGTCTTTGGTGACACACCAGTGTGCCACAAGAATTTTTAAAATATGCAATACCTGACGACTTAGTCAGGGGCACCGACCTCTTTGTTCTTAGACCATCAAATTTAAAAAAATGAAAACAGCCAACACAACAATAGCCATCTGGTGTTAATGAATCAAAATTATACCTATTTTTTGTCAGATTGGCAAAAAATATAACATTTTTTGGCATGCCACAGGATTTTAGTAATTAGTTTATGTGTGCCATGGGATGAGAAAGGTTGAAAATTGCTGGTCTAAGTTATAATAACACTATAAATGTCGTCTCAGTGTTAAAGACTATGTATTCAGAAATGTAGGGATTCTATCACTTTTGAGAATGTATGGAAAAATCTGTGGCTTTTAAAAATTTAACATTCAAAGTATAGAAATGAACTTTTGAGAAATTCAGTGGCCATAAAGAAAACAGTGTGATTTTGCTATCAGTGTCTAAAAAATATTAGACGTATGAATCATTCCAAAAGAGCACTGCTGATGTGCGGCCTGCCGGAGATTCTATTTCAGTCTCACGACAGGGGCTCCTAGATGGCCTCGTCCAAACCGTTTCTTGCTTGAAATCCTCTGTTTTATAATCTACTTCTTCTCCTCACAGATGAGTGTTTTGAGGATTAATTACTGTAAAGCACTTTGCAAATTAAAGACCGATGTAATTTCTAAGTGGTGGTGTTCTATTGTGGGTGAGGTGCCAGGGAAATACAAAAGCCCCCGCTTGCTAAAGCCTGCACTGATGTATTAAACTCCCGCTGTGGAACAGTACCTCTGGGGAGTCTTATACATTCTTTTCTTTAGGTATATGAATTGGCAATTAAAATAATTATATTGCAGTACTCATTGTGATGCCAGTCAAGAAATCTGCATTGAACAACATGGAATGTGGTCTTTGAGTTTCAATTACCAAGGAGTACACTTTTCTCCTCCTTCGTCAGGTGACTGTTGGTTGCATCTGAACCAGTGGAACAGCCCAAAATCTTGCTTTTTTATCTTTTTAAATTTTTTGCTGTATAAGATATTTTCAGATAAGTGAATGAAACATTCCTATTTGTGGACTATCAGTCAGATTGCCAGAGAATTCCAGGCAAATAGGTTTCTTTTTCTCCCCCCTCCTTTTTTGTGAAGCAGGCATACCTGTGCATATAGTGAGTTTAATACTTTGAATGTGCTTCCTAGCATGTGCTGGTGGAAGGGATAGTCAAAGGTTTTAGTAATACCCTTGCTGTGCCCAGCAGAAGCCTAGATGATTAACCTTGCGCAAAGCAGTTTGAAAGAAGAGAGGCTATCTCATTTTGGGCCATTCTGCTGATTACCTGGATTTTCTCCTATTTGTAAATCTGTGGTAAGCCTGTGTTCTCTGGTTTGGGCTAAAAGCTATTCAAAAATAATGATATCAGTGCAAGTGAGATAAGAGGATTAGATCCTGCCACTCCAAATCTCCATCAGGTTTCTTTTCCAAAATGTTAGGTTTGGGTTTTAAAGATTTTTTCTTTTGTTTTCATTTAATGCACTAAATTTGCATCAGATTTTTAAAGGATTATTGGAGTGTTAAACAAAAATTACAGAATACTTGGGTGTGCTAGATTTGAAGACCTGTGTTCTTTATAAGGAACTAAAGAATCTAGAAATTAAAAAACTACATATTAATCTCCTATGCTTTGAGATTTTGCTTTCATATTAAGGCATGACAGTTTTGAAGATTTGGTTTAAAAGTACAATGAAACATCTGTATTGTAGTGTTTTTATAAACCAGACTTGTGATGGTTGTCAAATGTGGGGATGTTCGTGATAAAAATAGTCTCTGTACTAAGTCTTGATTTTTTGGCAGACACTTTAGGGAAGAAATGATTTGATTTTATATTAAATTAACTATTTTTAAAGAGCAAATCTGGATTGACCTTTAAAAATGTTCCATCAAACAACCATTTTCAGCTGGTATATTTGCTGTAGTTTCTTGTTAAAACACTTCATTAGCATTTAATCAATAGTGTCCCTGCTATGATTATATTCAGCTGCTCTTAATTGGAGATAAAATTAGGGAAGAAATGCAGACCCTAATTAGATCCATCCACATTTGGATATTCTGTTTTTCAATTTTGTAAAAATACATTGTATGTATGTATGTATGTATGTATTAGTTGTTAGTTCTGTCTATGATTCCTACAGGAAAAATGGCCCCTAAAGTCTGCAGAGTCGTGGCACAGTGATTAGAGTTGCATGAGCTCTGGAGAGATGCTTACCATACAGTTGGTGCCAGTGGTTATTCAAAAGTGATGGCCTAGTCTGACTTCTTGTTCTAGTCCTGCCACTGGTGCAAGCCTTTGCCAGAAGGCTGTGGGCGAGGTTCTCTTGGGTAGGTTTTCCTTTGTAAGCTAGAAAGGGGGAGTAAGAGCTGGCAAGACAGCAAAGGAGCGAGGCAGGGTTCATGTCACCCTTCTTTGGATAATTCTGAGTCTCAAAGCCCTATCATGTTGTGTCACTAGAAACAATATACTTACCGTTTTTGGACTATAAGATGCACTTTCCCCCCAAATTTGGGAGGAAAATGGGGGTGCATCTTATAGTCCGAATGTAGCTTACCTGGCTCACTGTGTGGGGAGGGAGACAGCCTATGTTATTTATGTTATTAAATATTTTACCACATTTTTTGCTTCAATTTTTTTTTCCTATTTTTCTCCTCTAAAACCTAGGTGCGTCTTATGGTCCTGTGCATTTTATAGTCTGAAAAGTTCGGTACATCTTCATAGACCACTAACCTTTGTAGATTCCACTGGCATTATTTGAAGATAGAGCCCCATAGCCAATATTTTGAGGGTCTATGTCCCAAGAAACTAAGCTGTTTGATGACTTCCTTGTTCTACATGCCCAAAGGAATCCTCTTCGTGGTAAACAGTGTGCATTTGTGGAGATATATTGTGTTTTGTCCTGCAGTAGTTATCCAATCTGACTGAGGTTCACCTGCTCTTATCGCTTTGAGAAATTACTGTTGCTCACCTCATTCTTCTCTTTAATAGTGGAAAACATTTACCTATCCAGTCATTACTCTCTCCAAAGTGAATAAATTATTTGCTTTCATGTAATCTGATATCTGCAGCTTTTTCAAACCTAAGTTGTCTTATTTCTTTGTTTAAGGACAAAGGAAGCTACACATAAAAAAGGAGAAAGAGGTAAGGATGGCAGCAGGCAAAGGAGTGAGAGTTAGGGAAAGCAATGCTGCATGAAAAGAAAAGGCATGGGGATGTTATATACATAATAGAAAACTTCTACAAAAAAAGAGTTTAGAGGGTACAAAAACCTCCAAACTATAAATAGCAATTCAGTATGTTACACCCTGAGAAGTCCAATTTACTAAGGTTTTACTCAACTAAATTGTTCTCTTTAAAATCTTGCAGAATTTGCCACTTCTTTTTGATACAGAAGATCTCAAAGTGGTGGCAAATCAAGCCAGTAGAGTTATGCCTGAATCAAATTGGCATGGAAGATGTAGGGATACAGTTATGGAGAGATATGTTAAGTTTTAGAAAACCCTGCCATAAGACCTCAGTTATATGTAGAATCTAATGAATAAAATCAACTGATGAAGAAAATAGAAATGGAGGCATGGACACATGGAACTGACTGACAGATGTCAGAGGGGAGGTAGGAGGGATGAAAGAAGATGAAGGGATTAGCCAAAGAACATAAATGCATGACCCACAGACACGGACAGCAGTGTGGTGGTAGCTGGAGGGAAAGGGGCTAGGTGGAGGGGGGAAAGGAGGTGGAAAAGGAGGTGTCTGTAATAATGTCAACAAAGTTAAAAATTAATAAATAAATAGGGGAAGATTTCTGAATGTATGAATGAATGAATAGCATAGAATTTAGCAGTGGAGAGAGGACTACAAAGCTCTAGATACTTATACTTAATTTTCCCTTCTGTTAAAAAATTATGAGTAATATTTATGTAATTTTGTTTCATTTTCCAAGAGAAAGTGTTTTTCCTCTTCTATAACCTGTCTTTATTTTTCCTTCAGAAAATACATAGATTCAGAATTAGTTTAACCAGAAAAAACTTTGACACTAACTTTAGTTGAATTCTGGTAACGCACTACCATTGGACCAGCCCAACCAGAGAAAACTTTGATCAACTTAAATGAAATCTCTCTCCTCCACTTTCATTCCTCCTTCTAATTTGTCTATGGAAGAAATGTTATATGAAGTTTTGAAAGTTTGATCAAAATCGCCTGCTTTGAAGTCAGTTATTCAACTAGTGTATGTGTGTACACACACGTATATACACATATGTTTTTAGGTAGATGGAGAGAACCACTTAGAGAAAGAGGCTGAATTTACAATCCAGAAAATTGTATACGCTCTTAAAATATTTCCCCCCATATTTACTTCACTACCTTAGACATTACCATATTTTCAGGACCATAAGATACACTTAGGTTTTAGAGGAGGAAAATAGGTAAAAATTTTTTTGAAGCAAAAAATGTGGTAAAATATTTAATAACCTGTGACCCCACACCACTGCTGCCCTCCCACAGTGAGCCAGGTAAGCTACATTTGGACTATAAGACGCACCCCCATTTCCTCCCAAATTTGGGGGGTGTGTCTTATAGTCCGAAAACTATGGTAAGTCAGTTATGTAAAAAGCTGAGTAATGAGTAAAACATTGTTTTTCTTTAATATTCCCCAATGACTCAGTGGAACATATTGTATTATGTCTGTGCCTATGTGATGCCAGACGGGTCTGTGAACACTGAAAACAATACTGGTTGGAATTCTTGGCGCCATGCCCAACGCAAAGCTACGGCACCTTTGAAAGGAAAATTCAGGTTTGGCAATAGTTGAGTCACTATGTGAATGAGGCAAGCCCTTTGAAAGTGACAATTATCATCCTGAACAGACTTCCGATTCTGAGCAGTGGCAGTGAGTGGTTTTAAACTTAGTGTAGGTATAACTAGAACGAGGTGTCCCTTTCAGCCATTTTCATATTTTGGTGAGATATGCCTGCATGTGTTTTGAGCTTTGATTGTGAAATTGTCTTCCACTGCCTTCTTATTTCCCCTTAAGTGGTATTTTGAATTGAGTTAGACACATGGTTCCAGTGCTAATTTGATACAATCGTCATCAGCCATAGTACACTTTGCTTTTAGGAGGACTTTGGGAACAATAGTTTTTTCCTTTGAAGATTCACAGCCTGTTTTTTCAGGAGTTTATTTTCAACCAGTTACATAATATTAATATTTTTGTCTTAAATCTTGGTAAGAGAATATTTCCATGGCTAGTTTATTGCCATATATTTATTTCCCCTTATTTCCAAAGGCTTCTCACATATACCTATTAATATATACCTTTTAATTTGTATTAGTAAACCAATACTTCCTAGAATATTTATTAGAAGAAAAAGCCATATTTGTGGGGAAATATCCTGGAGCACTCCTCTGACTATAGTGCTAATTAAAAGATAAAGTAATACCCACAAGATTCCTAAACTCTTATGTCCACAGAATAATTAATAAATTGTTTCATATGTCCAGATATTTTCAGATATTTTTAATATTCAAAAAACCATCCTAGCCAATGGTATGAAATCACTAGATGACCATAGAAAACACATTTATTTATGTAAAAATAATGTACTGTCCATGAACTAGAGAGATGATCACTTAATGCTATTTAATGAGCAAGGGCTAATGATAGTGTATAAGTAGATAGGCTGATAGATACATGTGAGTATAAATACATGCATAGATGTATTTACATATAGATGTAAATAACTTTAGAGCTTATTGGATAAGAACTGCCTCTAAGCCCCTCAAATTGGTAATGAGGGCATGATCTGTACAGAACTAGCAGGGAATACTTTTTGTGTTTTAATGAAACATCACTTTAATAAAATAGAGCATAAGAAACTGTCTATTCTGTGTAACAGATAGACATTTCTAGCTGGTCACATAAAATAAGTATCATGATGTCTTATTGTGGTAAAGATTCAAAAGGTCAAGTACTGACCCGGCTGCTTATTAGCAGTACAACTTGGGTGATCAATTTTCCCCTGTGAGTCTCTGCTTCCTATTCTCTAAAATAGGAATTCTAGTCTTTACTGTGCTGCCTCAAATGGATGTTGTGAGCATCAAATGAAGTAATGACTCTGAAAGGACCCTGGAAGCCCCAAACTGCTATAGATAAATGGCAATATTGTTTAAATGCTCTAGTGCTCAATAAGTTATAGCATGTGTTAAAAAAAAGAAGCTTACATATAATTTTTGCAGGCTACTCAGAACTGAGGTAAGAACCCTCAGCCACAAAATGCCTATTTCTGCCCTATTCTTGCACATTATCAAGAAATACTCTGTTATAAGATGTGTAACTCATGTGAGGGACCCATTAGTAATGTAATATAGACCCCCCTGTATCACACTGACCTGTGATGCTGGATTCTAGGCTTCATCAGCCAATGTAGTAGAAAGTTTTTTAGGTCAGCCAACTATATAGTAAGTCATTGGTTTCTCTCCTATGTCCAAGCCATCATCTACAAATGTGTATAGTCTTTAATTTCTTCTATGTGTCATGTGGACTAGGATCTTAATTCCGTTCTTTAAAAAACACAAGGACACATTATTTAGTTTTAATAAGTATATTTCTTTCATGAGGATAGTATTCCTGTGCAAAAATGAAAAATCATGATTTGATGATATTCTGAAATATATTCTTTTTTAAATTATAGTTATACATTGGTAATTTTTTAGCAAATGAGAAATGACATTCTAATAATTATAGCTACTAGTTACTGAACACTTGCCCTCTGCCATATAGTTTGTTAGGTGGATTACATGCATTACCTTATTTAATCATTAGCACATTTTGGTGCTATAAATGCTGTTATTAACTCCAAATTAGGATTAATAGATGAGATGCTGAATTTCTGAAGAAGAAAGAGGTTTATCCAGGGTTGCATGACATAAAAAGTAGGCCACAGAGCCAAGCTTCTCTGGCTTCAAAAAAAATTTGCCCTTAATCACATTGAACCTAAGGGTTGTCCTCTATAAACAGATGTAACTACCACAACTTTCCTTTCATTCACTGTTTCATGAGAAGCTGTTACCCCTGTGTCTAAAGCCATACTGATATGCTGTTTGAACATAGACGTATAATTAATAGGCAGTGTAGTGTTGCCAGAGATCTTGGAACAAGATATTAGGAGACCTGGGCCAAGCCCAAGGTCTCACAGAGTTGTTTTGCAAATGTCAGTTGATCATTCTGAGCTTCAGCTTTCTCAGCTGTAATGGGAAGATGTTGAAGCCTATTTTGCAGATTTATGGGAAAGTTAAATGAGGCATTGTCAGCTGTATTGTAAAGTAAGTTGTAATTGGACCTAATATCACTTTAAATCTCTACTGAATAAATTCTACTCTTCTGCCTTGTGAAGAGGGAACTTATATTTATTCAGCATCTAATATGTATCAAGTGCTTTATTTGTACAAATTAATGTGAATTACAAACTTAGAAATTGAATCTTATAACCCCAGTTTTGTAGTGAGTGAACAGAGGTTTTAAAGTGGTTAACTCTCTCACATAATACAAATAAATGATAAGAGGTGGAGTCAACAATCCCACTTTGGACTCTGCTCTTTTCCTCTGCTGGCTGGAGTCGGGTTTCTGCAGTACCTAGCACGATCCCAGTTTGTTCCTCATACATGTCGAGGTTCAGTGGTCTTTATATTTGCTCATTTGAATTCTCTGCTTGAGTTGTTTTTCTCCATATGTCCCAATGGCTGTTCCTTTTTGTTATTCTTACCTTTCTTTTGGCACAAAAGCTGAGAGGTGCTGTTCTGTCCTCTCCTACTCACCAGTCAGATGGCCTCTTTTGTTTTCTTTATAGCACTTGTCATTGTCTGAAGTCATTTATATTTTTATCTAGGTATTGCTTGACTCTTCTGGTAGAAAATAATCTTCATGGAACCATGGACCTTGTCCATCTTGGTTGCCCCTGCATCCCAGCACATAGAGTGAGCTTGGCACAATAGGGGAAAAATCAAGGATTGTTGAATGAATGAATAATGTTCAGCTGTCTCTTAAAATCTATTTTCTATGTAGGCTGAGACTGATCAGATTATTTTAAATGTAACTTTCAACTTCCTAAGTGATTATCATTGTTTTCCTTGAGTGTCACTTAATTTTGTGCAAGCATTTGGTGGTGCTAATAGGCTTGAGCATTGCTGAATAATTTGAAATTATGCTAGGATAGCAAGGGCACAAGGAGCAGAGTGGGGGTTCTTGACAATGATATAAAACCAAGCATACAAGACATGGTACACAAGAAAACTCACAAGGAAGTTTTGAAGACATATAAAATGCAGAGAGAGTACGTATATTTTCACTATATAGTTTGCAGTCAATCTCTAAAATGCAGTTCCGAATATAAAAGTGAATTTATAAAAATGTTCAGTGTGCCTTGGAAACAAACACAGCTAGTTTGGGATGGAGTCAGTAATTGAAGATTTTTGTCTACTTTGTTGTTGAAAAGTAAAAGGATTGATCTAAGCTTTCCTCGCTTGAGTGTATCTAGCAGAGCCAGAGTTGATTACTTTATGGTTGTTGATTCAAGAAATAAGATGACCATGGATGCACTTTCAGGCTCTTAGTTGAAAATGAAGAATCATCAATTGAGTTATAAATCACTTGGATTTTGCACATAAATTTAATCTGGGTTTCATCTATAACAAAAGATAACAGTATAATTTAGTGTATATTTTTAAATTAATTATATACATAAATCTAATTTTTAAAGGAAGATTCATGAATCCCTTGGGTGAAAAGATTCTGTGTCACTTTCCTCTTAAATGACACTCAGGAGGCTTATGTAATTGTGCTGCAGCTTTGATAATATTTCTTGATAGCTGGGTGCAGTCTGCATTACGGCTGTAAATTGCTCTGGTTCCTTGTTGAGAAATATTGTTTTTCTGTTACCTATTTTGTGAATGGTAGATCATTGTCACACAGAGTAGTACTGCAATTTATAGACTTATTTTTCAGTAGTCACATTTTGCTTGAAAACTTGTCACTTCTGCCTAAAGTTATTCCTTTCATAAATGCCCCAAATATCTGAAGCACTTTAGGCAAAATTTTAAATCTAAAGCCTTTCTTTAACTTATTTCTAGAAATAATATGTTATTACACAGTGACTGACAGCATTGCCTTTTCTTAGTAATGGGAGTCATCGAGGAAAGCTTGTCCAACAGGACATTCTGACTCAGGCTGAGTTAAGGAAGTATCTTTTCCTTTGCTCCTCTAGGGTGTTTATAACTATTTATAGCATTCATTACTTTATTTTGAAAGCAATATAATGTGTCTCCATTAGTAGTGAGTTTTTCGAGAGCAGGAGATTCAACTGCCATGTCAACCTTTGTGAACTCAGGTTCCAGTATAGTTCTTGGCACATAGTAAGTATTAAATAAATAGTTGCTGAACTTGAAATCTAGAAAAATGCTTTTTTTTCCAATTACCTTCTCAGAGGCATTTCGGGTTTTGCATTTATTTGCTCCTCCACTCAATGATCCCATTCTATTCTGGGGTTAGTGCTTTTATGGCCTTGGCTAGCTTTTCCCATGTAAGCCATTCGCACTTGTGTTAGCTTTCAGAGACTTTTTTTTATGGTTGCTGCTTCTAATCTTTTTTGATGCAGCAGACCAGATAACTAAGCACATTAAAACAATGAACTAAATTTTACAGACTGTTAAATTCTGAACAACTTCAAACAAAGCTATATGCTTAGCCTTGCGTTTAGCATCATGGTGGTGCAAAGAAAATATAAGACAAAATTCCTCCCCAATTTATTTAGAAAGCCAATATATAAAAAGAATGCAATAAGGTAATATATATTCACTACTGAATTATGCAGTGCAGATGAGGGTAAAGGGAGTAAGGCTAAGGGAAACCAGAAATAAAAGAAGGTTTAAATTTTCATGGCAGGCTATATGATTCATTCTAAACCTTGAAAGTTAAGCTAGGAGAAACAGATCAGGGGCTTCACAGTCTTGAGAGGAAGAAGTCTAGTATAGCAAATATTAAATTTTTAAAAGTTTTAGATCTAGAACTCTCCAATTTCTTCTGGGTAACTTGGAGAATTCTATTTGTGTTTGACCATTAATTTTCTATTTAGTGTTATTTTTACATGTAGTTGCCTCATCATTTAGACTTGGATAGAGTGTAACTTCTGAGGAAAATATTTTGACACTTTAGAAAGGATGATAATGTTTCACACAACAGGTCATAAGGTTTGGGTCTCTGTAATAAGCAGTGACACTTCTGGACAGGACAGGTGTGTGTGTCATGGCTCAGCAGCAAATGGATTTGCTTCGAGTGCCCCATAAGCAGCCTAAACCCTCCTCTAACCTTATGGAACGATTGTATTATTTGATTATTTTCTGATAAAATGACAGTTCAATAAAACATCAATCTCAGCATATTCAAAACAACAAAATTATTCTAAGTATTTTAAAAATATGCTATTACAGTTAATAAAAGGATTTTTCTTTATTGGCTTTATGAACATGTTCATCCCATCTTCTGATATGTGCCTTTTGGAAGACTGTTTAAAAATTCTTTGGTGGAAACCTCTGTATTCTCTATTAGAATGCATATCTAAAACAACCAAAATGTGATCATGATTCCAGAAAGCAATTGTTTCAACCAGAATATAGATCACTTTCAGCAAATGAAAAGAGAAGAACCAATTTCTGGGCGTTTTAATTCTCTGTAACTCAGTAACAGCACAGTACTCACTAGTGGTGACTGAAAGAAAGGTCTTTCAATGGAGTCTACTGTTAATGCTCATTTGACTTGGAGGGTTTTATGATTTAGCAAGAACCTCAGGGCAGCTAACTTATTGAGAGGATAAAAAGAATTCTAATAATCCATCATGAAATTCAGTTCTTTCTGATGGTACCAGTGAAATATATGATGGAAAATCCAGCCAGATATCTAATTACATACTATTATTTATTTAGTATTTCATTAAGTTTATTGGGGTGACATTGTTTAATAAAATTACACAGGTTTCAGGCATACAGTTCTACAATACATCATGTCGACATTGTGTTGTGTGTTTACCACCTTAAGTCTCCTTTTGTCACCATTTATTCCCCTTTTACTTACCTTCTTCTACCTCCCATTCCCCCTTCCCTCTAACAATCACCACACTGTTGTCTGTGTCCATGAGTCTTTTTTCTTTGCTCAGTCCCTTCACCCATCTGATTATACACTATTCAGAGCATCGAGATTAATCTTTCTTCTCCTTAGCTTCAAGTTCATATTGTAACCAAAGCATCCTTACTTCAAAATTTGTTTAAATTACCACCTTCATTTTGAAATCTTCTCTTGTGTTAGCAGAATTAATGACTTTTTCTCTCTAAATCAGCCATTCTGTGCTTATATCAATAAACAGGACATCTTTTTGTTTAATTGCAGTTATATGCATCTCTTCTAAGGAGTGGTTTCCTCAGGGATGGGCATCAGGTTTTGCTCATTGTTGTATCTCTAGGACATAGTAGATACTCAGACAATTTTTGTCATAGTATGTGAGCACACTTAGTATTAGTTTGCTTGATAGTCTCTATTTTCTTTCCACTAAAACAATACAACCTTGACATACTATTGAATCTTACTTAAATATTCTTACAACAGGATATATTTGCAGAGTGGTAGTATTTCATTTACTTTATGCAAGAAGTTTTAATTGCTAAGGGCACCCATTGGAAATGATTATGTTGGTCTGACCCAAAAGGTGGTTCACAGCATGAAGACAAAAAATTGAAGTATAATTAGGTTCTAGTACATTTCAGTTTTTATTAGAGAGAAGTAGGAAATGAAGCAAGAGCTTCAAAATTTAAAAGAATTTCAGAATATAAAATAGTATTTTTTCTGTGAGAAAATAGCAGTAACAAAATTATATCACATTATAGATTCTTAGAGAAATGCTTATTTATTTATGACATTTATAAAAACGGGTGAATTACATGTAACAATATTTCATTTACTTGATTCACTTATTCCCTATAATAAACTGATGTTCTTTATAACTCATTGATCTAGAAAATAATTTCTTGATGTAAAAAGATGTCTTTGGCATTATAGTGAAAAGAGCACTAAATTTGGAGCCAGGAAGCTTGAATTTTAGTACTGGTTTGACCCATTTAGAATTGTGTGGTTATGGCCAAGTTCCTCTATTTCTTTGAGGTTCAGATACTTCATCCGTAAAATGGAGATAACAATTCTAGTCTCAGAGGAATTCAATGCTTACCTGCTTCTAAGAACCATGGGAATTAAGTGGGATGACATGTTATCCTTCATGTCACAGTGTATAATTCCAGGCCTGAACAGCTCCCTCATTTGCCAGGTCAGAGTAAATTTTGCATAGGAAGTAGTATACTGGAACAGCTTGTTATATGTCTAAATCAGGCTTGTTAAACTCATTTTCACCAGGGGCCACATCAGCCTCATAGTTACTTTCAAAGGGCCAAATGTAATTTCAACTCCTTAACAGTTAAGGAGTAGTTACACTTATACAGTCCTAAAATTATTTCAGACCTTTGAAGGCAACCATGAGGCTGATGTGGCCCCTGGTAAAAATGAGTTTGACACCCATGGTCTAGATGGTAATGTATCTTTGAATATAGGCTACTTTCCCCATGCACTCACTGGTGGAGCTTAACTGGGCTAGCTCCCAGCCAGTCTGTTCAGCTAGTTGAATGTCAATCCCACTCACATATATAATTTCAGTGTTACCACCAACCTGCCAGGAGCACAGCGCTCTCTGCACAACACTGGGGCCAAGGAGTCAGAGGTCTAGCTTTACCAGGAGTTTTCTAAGTGGCTTCAGGAACTCATTTTAAGATGTCTAACCCAATGATTCTCTGACTCTGTGAAAGTCAATGTATTACAGTATAGTCTGTCCAGGGTTCAATGTTTTCTGCATTATTGGGAACTTGGGATTTGAAGTTCTGTTCTTTTTATTCCCTAACTTTATCGGCCTGCCCTGAGAGTCATGACAAACTACTCTCTCCCCATGAAATAGGGGACAAAAGACAGCTCTGCCATATGATCTGCTTCTTGAAAATCCAAATAAATTAATACCCTTTGTTTTTCCTCTTTTGACCTCCTTCCACCTTCTGTTCCCATCCCCTGCAGCTAGCTGGAGACTCGTATCATTGGGAAGCCAAATTGCAAAGCTAGTAGATATTTTTACAATTATGTAGGAGATTTCTGGTATAAAGATTATTTGAAGGGCATGGTAGAAGACAGCAATAGTTGGAGCATATTTGAGCCTGATTGTAAAGTGTTTGAATAAGTGATGACGATTTAACAATGTTAATTATCATTCATGATGGGCAAGGTGCCGTTGGATCACCAATATGTCATCAAGAATAACAAGCAAGTTTCTACTTGCCACCGTGAACTTTGTAGTTTAGAAGGGATGTTGAAGTTTGGAGTTTTGACTATTGTCACTTCTTTCTCCATTTCTAACCAACAGAAAATAGACACAGGAGTGCAAATAGGGACCAAATTATCATTTTTATCATTAGTGGCAGTGCCTAGTAGTTGGAAAAGCTTCAACACAGGATTCAGTGTTGACCTGAGGCAAAAATGTGGGGTTATTACTGGGTCCCTAAATGTAGACTTTAGAGCTACAGGCAACCTGTGAGGAGAGCTGTGCCAGGAAAGTGTTCCATGTGCTCTTACCTGTCAGCTACATGGCCATGCTTTGACAAGAGAGGGGGTGAAGGAAAGAATGGTAGGCCTCTACTTGTGCCTCAAGGAGAGGACCTGGGCTCTTCCAGAAGTGCTGATTACATGGGGATAGGAGAGGAAGGAGGGACTCAGTCTCTGTGGCAGGCAGTGAAACAGAGAGAATTATGCTTTTTTCCCTCCACATTTGAACCTAAGTAGCCCTGTTCCTTTTTTTCATATGGCCCAGTGAACATGAAATATTAACCAATAAAATTATCCACTTCTGATATAAAATAAAGGGGTAGATTTAGTAAACTTAGAAAGTTTATTTCTCTGTTGTAGTAAAGGAGGGCAGGGGTGAAAGTTTATTCTGAAAGAAAATGGTGTTTTGTCCTAATAATGAGAATTAAAATGTGTACACAAAGAACTCCTATAACTAAAGTTTCCTAAAAATTTAAATACTGTAGCTACTTAATTATGTGTATTCATTGAAATTATGTTAAATCCTTCTGGAATGAAGCTGGATAAAAATAATCAAGTAAATACTTGTTCTTATCTTTTAATGAAGAGTTCTGTTGCCTCTCTGATGTCAAAGAAATACAAAAATAATGTTTTGTTTGTGAAGAAAATGAATTGAATCACAAGCTTCTATGCAGATAATCACAATTGAAAGAGAATATTCCATACTTTTATTAGTATTACAAATAATAATAATAGTTGTTTTGTACTAAGGTCCCATATGAGCTAGGATTAGATTACATTTTTCATGACAGTTACATTTATCCAAAATTTTTGGATAACATTTAAATGTATGTTTTATGTCATTCTCCTTATGAAAAATTCTCTCACACCTATGTTGTACCTTTAAATTATCTTTCAAGGTCCTAGAAGAGATTATTCTTGAACAATCTCTTCTAGGACATCTTCCACAGTTTTTTTTCTTGCCTACATTATTTCTTAGCTGTCAGAAATCCTGTAGTACTCCTGGAAAAGCATAGTTAGCACTTACCCAACGGTACCAGGCATTCATTTCATATGTTGATGCTTCGCTTGCCTCATGAGCAGAAATGGAGCTCTGTATGTCTCCATACTCTCCTCCCACAATTCCGTCTCACTTAGCACCTTCTATATAATAAATCCACAGTAATCATTAACTTTTGGTTAATAGCTTCTGTGGAGGATCCTTACAATTTGATTTTCTATTTGTTTAAATGGCATTAACTCATATAAATCACTGAATTATATGAAAGGTAAATAGATTTCATTCTCATGCATAGCAAAATAACTTGCTTCTGAATATATGTTAACATTTTAGACCTCCCATACTGGATATTGAATCGTGATAAACTTTTCTACATGATCTCATCCTAAATTGGGAAACATTAGTTTCCTAGTTTGGCAGTTTTGTTCTCTAGCATCTTCATCTTCCAAGATATGTAGGATAATCATAAAGAGAGAATTTGCAGATAAAAATCACCATGTAATTGAAAGGTCAATCACTCACTTGGGAATCAGGAACCTTGCTCTATTTCCACTTTGGTGTCTGATATGTAATGGGACTTTGGGAAATTCATTCATTCTTATTTAGCTAATACTCATGGAATATTTATGGTGTATCAGTAACTGTTCTAGACTCTGGAGATGTAATAAACAAAACATGCAAATATTTTTGCTTCTATGGGACATAATTCTCGTTACCCTTTTTGAGCTTTGGTATATTTTCCTATAAATAAAAACACCCTGCTTGATAAAGGAATGAACCTGAAAATCTCTTTGGATCCTTTCATGGTTAGCACACCAGACTAGGATTATGATATATAATGGTTGTGGTAGTTAAGGGCTAGAAGTTATGAATGCTGAATGGGAAACATTGTGCTTTTCCAAGATATTGACAGTACAGTGACTAAGTACAGCTTGGTAACTACAGGGGCAAGTATCATTTTATCACCACCAGGAAGGAGGCCAGTCCCCAAACAGGGGACTTCTGCTTTATGTCTAAGCTAGTCAGTCAGGCTTTGGTTCAGCTCTCAACCTGGGTTTTTTATTATTATTATTGATTTGCTAAAGTAGAAAATTATTCTAAAAGAGGAACCACTTCAACTTGCAAAATGAGTGCTGTTAACCTATGTCAATGTGGCAGCAGAATTTGGGATTGTGTACAAACCTTGTTTACCCCATTAAGAATTTAATAAATATTGGGCAGCAGGAACTAATCTTCAAAATTCCATGAATATATGTTACTAATTTACATTATTCTCTGAAACCATCTTACTAACTTCCTATGGCTTTCATGCAAGAAATAAGACTGGATGAATCACAGGGTTCTACTGTAAACTTAAAAAATACTATCTCAGAGACTGTCTGGTGTAGCTCATGTGAAAGGAAATATCAGGTGAATCAAAGCCAAACCTGAGAGAACAACACTGGACTCAATAAGCAAGTGAATCATTAATTCTTGTTTGATTCCAAGTACTCTATAACTTACAGTCACTGCCCACAATATGCACATAAAATAAACATAATGTGATGTGATGTGTACATCCTATGTGCCTAGGCATATGAGACACACAAAGGGGTGAATACACTTTTTTATGAAAGACTTCAAGGTGGAAATAACACATGAATTGAGTAATGAGAAGTGTCAAGGATCTTACTGTTCTCTGAAAAACAGGAAGAGTGTGCCAGGCAGAAGGAATAGCATGCATCATGAAAAAAGTACAAAAGTGGTATGGAGTGACCAGTGAAAAGCGAGCTGCGGACTCCTGTTCTCTGCCCCTGCACGCTGAGAGCTGAGAAGCCATCACTCCCATCCTCGGCACAGGAAAAGTGCTGAACAAACTGAAGATCCACTAATCTTCTTAGATGCATCAGAGGATTGAGGTCATAGGGCAAACTGCCAGCTGAAAACTGGGGAAAGAGGAAAACTCAGAGGGTCAGAGTTTACTAGGAGCGGAAGCTACAGCTGGATCCTGGTAGGAATACTTACCCGGCAATTGACTAATTGCTGGAGACTGAGCACCAACTAACCTGAGACGAAATTCCCGGGACCCAGCAGTGGTTGGGGAAATACTCTCATGAGTTTCAGCTTCAGGAACCCTACCAAGATCTCGGGGTGAAGATAAGAAAAAAGTCCTCTTGCATGAAAAAGCAGATGGAGGGAAAGTAACCGTTTTTTTTTCAATTTTTTTTTTT